>CM033713.1:53624349-54250638 GCA_019671005.1 Hibiscus mutabilis
AAAAGTGAGTGTGTGGGCTGAACTTTTAGTTGAAGTTATTTTATTTTTTAAAAAATGTATAAATAATTTAATACACTACAACAAAACAAGCTTTTAGCGGCATATTTTAGCCCTATAGCAACGTTTTTAAGCGCCGCTAAAAACCTTCCCGGTGTTAGGAAAACGGCACAAAAAGTGCCCCTAGATCAAACGCCACAATAGTTAGCGGCGTTTGTGAAAAAAAAGGCCACAAAAAGTCGAGTTATAAAGACATAGTCAATAGCGACATTTGGAGGAAAAACGCCACTAAAGATAAGGTCTTTAGCAGCGTTTGAAGGAACAAACACCGCTAAAAACCATGTATTTAGTGGCATTTGCTAGGAAAAAAAGCCGCTAAAGGCCTAATCTTTAGTAGTGTTTTTTCCTCCAAACGCCGCTATTGACCCTGTATCTTCTGCATGCCTCAGCTCATTACTTAGCTCGTCGACCTATACTTGCACTTCGCTTCTTTATAAAGTTTAATTAAGATATAAATGGAGATGATGTGGGATATAAATATTTAAATCCTATAGCGATGTTTGCCAAAAAAGCCGCTATATATCTGTTTATAGCGGTGTTTATTCAACAAACGCCACTAAAGTACACGTCTATAGCAGCGTTTGCCACAAAACGCCGCAATATATCAGTATATAAGGGTGTTTATTCAACAAACGCACTAAATGTACAAATTTAGAGGCGTTTGCTTGAAAACACCGCTAAAAACCTGTTTTGTTGTATTGATAATGATTAATCTATAGGTTAACCATTTGTCCAAATTCATAACCGTAACCATAACAATTAACCACCAGTTTTAGCGGTTCAGTTAATCAAAATAGTTTAACTTTAACAGTTTGATTAACTAACCTGTAAAATGTAACGATTATACCGATTATCAGTTACAATTAATTATGCACACCCCTAGTGATCAGCCTTTTCATTTGAAATTTGGGTTATCCTTCTCATAACACCTCTCAACCCCTCACTTTACACATTTTAGTCCTAGCCGAAAAAGTGAAGAAAAAATTTGCTAGAGGTGCCTAACTGGCTTTAACTGAATAAATTGACTAGGCAATCTAATAAAAATTGAGGTTTGCTTGGAATCCTATTGATTGACTTGTACACAACTCTACATTCACATTTTCACCATAATTGTATTTTAATTGTGAGTAACTTTTTATGCTTTCCAAAGATCAAAAGGTAATTGATTCTTTGTTGCCACGATTCTGAGGATTGAAGTCAGGTTTGAAGCATGTTTTGTGGTAAAAGCCTTGGCAGGTAATTGTTAGTCTTTGCATTGCTTGAGGACAAGTAATAGTTCGAGTTTGGGGGTGTGTTAAGTGTGAAAAAATACTATATTTTATACCCTTTTACTCATATTATTGTTTACACTTAGGCCCATTTAGTTGCATTTGTAGTATTTCAAGCATAAATTCGTAGTCCTTCTGTTTATTAGGCTTGGCCTTACAGTTAGCTATTTTTGTGGAGAAATCACTGATGTTTTGCTTTCTTTTGTGCAGGTACGAATTGCCGAGCTGATTGTCGAGTGTTGCCAGGGCAATTTAAGGATAAATGTAGAATTTTCAAGAATTATCCATTATCCTTATACTTATCCTTATCGCATGAGATAAAGCTCAAATTCAAATTCAAAGCTACTGGAGATAAAGATAGAGAGATTATCCCCTCTAATTCGAAATTCAAATGAAGATCCATATCTCTATATAAACGCATCACATTGTCGCAGCCTTTTATAAAAAACAACAGAGTCGCGGCCAATCTTTTTTGAGGTGTAATTGGATTACCTAAAACGAGTTATTTAATAAAAATATTTTATTTTAGTAAAACAACAATTTTGGTCTGTGAAAACACAAAAAATGGGTTCAAAAGTCGGTTATGCGTAGGGATGGGTGAGCACCCCCACAAAGCCCAAAATTGGTACCTAGCCAATTACAAGTGGTCTTAATGTCGGAATTTGCAAGTTCGTATAAAATTTAAATTATTGTCCATTTATGAATATGAATTCATTTTAACGGCCCCACAGTTCGGGTAATAAACAAATAATCACCGCCAACACTTTTGACACTAACCTTATTTATCCCCTTTTGGTGAACCCGCATTCACAGTTTATATATCTAAACAAAATTAATGCATAACATACTTAAGTGAGCATCAAATGATATGATAAAAAACGTAAATAAGTAATATACGCAATAAAGTACACATTATACGAAATTAATTTACAATATATACATAAAATATAGATATACAATGATATATATTACATATATTAAATATTAATACTATAGAGTAAAAAAAGAAGTGCATATATAGCATGTATAATATAATACATATAATAAAAAGAAGTAATAAATTATATAATATAGTATAGAAATTTAAAAGGAAACATAGCACATATATATATATAAGGCAAAAATAAAGCCTATTAAAATGCATATAAAAAGAATATATATTACCATAAAAATACTATCATACCTATAAATATATAATATTAAAATCATACCAAAAATGAAAATATCCTTTTAAAAAATATATTTAAAGGAAGGTAATGTATATATTAATTATGAGAATATTACCATATAATATAAATGTAAGCATAGATATCACCATAAAAGGACAATGAATGAATAAATAGGAAAGGACTAAATTAACGTGACAATTTAAATGATTAAGAAAAAAAGATAGCTCTAAGAATGCTAAACCTTTTTGTTTTAATATTGTTTCTTTAAGAAAATCAAGAAAAGATTACCTAGAAAAAAAATGAATTTGAGTTGTACCTTGAAAACCCTTTGTATGGATTTTCGAATCTCAATCCCTTTTTATTTTATAAGTTTTAAAAAATAAAAAGAAGAGGTACCTCAAAATAATTATGTTTAATAAAAAATAAATAAAAGAGATACCTCAAAATAATGCTTGCTCTAATGCTTTTTATATTTCTCCAAAAAATTGTGTTCTTCCTTGTTGTTACAATGCTCTCTGCGTCGTTCTGTTTTACAAAGGAATGGTTCGGGCTTTTTATGGGCTTTTATATGCCTAAATTACAGTGGGAATCAGAATCCCTAATTTCCTATTGTTTCCAGGTTTGGCCCGATTTTTCTTGATGCTTGATTCTTTTCCCCCTTAATTTTGCTTGATTTTCTTGACTCACTTTCCTTTATAATTTGATTTGGTCATTGAACTCTTCTCTTTTTGTTCTACATTTTCCTTGCATGGCCGGATAAAATTAGGTGACTACAGTTACCCCTCTTTGCACATTCCAGTGAAACTGGAATAGGGCAAAGAACAAAAGGCACTGGTTTTATCTTACCGAACTGCATATTGGTTTTGGTCTGGTCCCACGTGCTTCTGAGGACATTGAGTTATAAAGGTGATGTACTCCTTAAGAAAAACATCCTTAGGAAAGGATAGAATTAAGAAATTCTTTTGGTTTTAAGAAAAACATCCTTAAGCAAGGATAGAATTAAAAAGTTCTTTTGCATTTTAAGAAAAAAACATCATTAAGAAAGGATAAAATTAAGAAATTCTTTTGTGTTTAAAAAAAACCTTAAGAAAGGATAGAATTAAGAAATTCTTTTGCTTTTCAAGAAAAAACATCCTCAAGAAAGGATAGAATTAAGAAATTCTTCTTTGTTTTAAGAAAAACATCCTTAAGAAATGATAGAATTAAGAAATTCTTTTGGTTTGAATAAAAACATCCTTAAGTAAGGATAGAATTAAGAAATTCTTCATTTTATGAAAAATGTAGGCGACACATGACCACGTGTTTTTCTTGGTCGATGCAATGATACATGAAATTCTTCTCGAAGTCGTCTTCTTATATTCTGCTTGCTTGACTTCATGTATGAATGCTTTATGATAACAATATGATTCAGGTGATGCATGGGCATGCTATGTGATGCAAATAAGTATTTGCTCATCTATACTCATGTTCTTATAGAAATGAAAAGATGCGTGGAATTCTTGTTGGGATGTTTTGCTCAGCCCTATACTTGTGTCTTCGAGTGGGTATTCACCATCTTTGAACTAAAACCATTTGTACTCCTCATGCTCCCAACAAAATTTTTGCCCCAAAAATTTTGTTGTTCATTTTATATTCAAACCTTCAAGTCATGTGACTTAGACCAACATCATATCTTTTCCTCACTTAGAGAAACCATTCGATCCCTTCGTTAATCAAGTTTTTTCAAGCTCTATCTTATTCCTTTTCTATTCACATTGGAACTATTACGTATGAATGCATCTTGTTGTTCCATGGACAACGATGCCCCGATAATGTAGATTTGTCACAATGCTTTTTTTCATCTCATGCCATGTACTGCCCCTTCATCTTTGGGCTTCCTCATCATTCAGCATCAAAATACTATTTTATCGGCATGGTGAATTGAAGCAATACTATAAGTCCTTGCAATAAATTATGATGTGTGTGCATCCTCTTGATAAGAATTTCAAACATGACTTGATATATCATAGTGAGCACCCTCTTCAAGGTCTCTGAATTTTAAGACCTCTCTTTGAAAGAATACGAAGAAATATTTTTGTATATTTAGAAACGTCTTCTTATTGGTCGTCATTTCAATGAAAGACGCCGTTAAGATCAAGGGAACTAGAATTTTAAAGAAAGAATAGGATCCCTGGATATCAAGTGCATGGGCACCTCTGATTGAACCATCCAGTGATCATTTTAAGCATAACTTGCATCTGTGAAGACTTTGAATGTTGAGGCGATATTTTGAAGTTGCGAAATTTCTCTCAGGCCACTCGATTCACCCTTATGATTATTGCATTACTTGATCTAGTCGAAAACAACTCCTTTTTAGTTCTCATCATTCTTCTCTATTTAGAAATGTGTTCAAGCTTCTTAGACTTTCTTAACCAAGGGAGTGCAAAAATATCTTTCTAAGAATAAAATTCTATAAATGCATGTGTGTGTTTCTTATCGCAACTAGCCACTATTTTATTAGCTTTTCCCTTTTTCGACCTTTTTTTCCTTTTTTACCTCAAGATTTCATTTTACTTCAAGTCATGTGACTTCGATCAACATCATATCTTCTCCTCACTTAGAGAAACCATTTGATCCCTTCGTTAATCAAGTTTTTTCAAGCTCTGTCTTATTCCTTTTCTATTCACATTGGAACTATTACGTATGAATGCATCTTGTTGTTCCATGGACAACGATGCCCCGATAATGTAGATTTGTCACAATGCTTTTTGTCATCTCATGCCATGTACTGCCCCTTCATCTTTGGGCTTCCTCATCATTCAGCATCAAAATACTATTTTATCGGCATGGTGAATTGAAGCAATACTATAAGTCCTTGCAATAAATTATGATGTGTGTGCATCCTCTTGATAAGAATTTCAAACATGACTTCATATATCATAGTGAACACCCTCTTCAAGGTCTCTGAATTTTAAGACCTCTCTTTGAAAGAATACGAAGAAATATTTTTGTATATTTAGAAACGTCTTCTTATTGGTCGTCATTTCAATGAAAGATGCCTTTAAGATCAAGGGAACTAGAATTTTAAAGAAAGAATATGATCCATGGATATCAAGTGCATGAGCACCTCTGATTGAACCATCCAGTGATCATTTTAAGCATAACTTGCATTTGTGAAGACTTTGAATGTTGAGGCGATATTTTGAAGTTGCGAAATTTCTCTCAGGCCACTCGGTTCACCCTTATGATTATTGCTTTACTTGATCTAGTCGAAAACAACTCCTTTTTAGTTCTCATCATTCTTCTCCATTTAGAAATGTGTTCAAGCTTCTTAGACTTTCTTAACCAAGGGAGTGCAAAAATATCTTTCTAAGAATAAAATTCTATAAGTGCGTGTGTGTGTGTTTCTTATCGCAACTAGCCACTATTTTATTAGCTTTTCCCTTTTCGACCTTTTTTTCCTTTTTTACCTCAAGATTTCATTTTATTAATTTGTTTGACTTTGTGAGGATTTGAAAATCACTCGTGAAGCCAAGGCATTGAGTAGAAGGAGTGTTGCTACCTTATTAGATACTCAAACTCATAGCTACATTAGAGTGCCTTTGAGGTTTTCTTTTTATTGGTCATTTTTTTACTTATCTCGGGATTTCATCTCATTAAATATTTGACTTTGTCAGGATTTGAAAACCACTTACAAAGCTAATGTATAGATGGAGCATTGCTTCCTTATTCAACAGCATAGCTTTAGCAGAGTGCCCTCGAGATATTCTTTGAGCTACTAGTTACAATCTATGTGTTTTTATTGGGGTATAGAAGACTATTATTAGAATTTCAATTTCAAGCAACTCCTCCTAGTTAAACATGCATATTCCACGATTCCACATTTATGAATTTCAAAGATTTTCTTATCATCGAACATCATCAAATGTGTGGTAATCAACTTTTTCTTACTTTTTCGACCTGAGTAGTTTGAGAGACAAATCACACTTCATCGTTTTCACAACAATCGATTGATCTTTATATCGGAATCAATGTCACAACATACAATTGTTATCCATGGACCTACAAGGATAAGGTGGGATATATATAAATATATATACATTCATGGTTTCAAAGTCAATGTATGCCAAACAAAAATGCATTTTTCATTGAAATGAAAATCCGCAAATATAACATATGCCCTTACAAAAAGATCTTTACTACTTTCAGGCAAAAATAGCAAAGTTGATGCCATGAATTACTTTAGAAGAGAAATTCAAAATGCAAGAAAGTCTTAACAAATCAACACATATAATATGGAAAAAAATGGATGTCCATTCCTCATTTTCATTCTTTTAAAACTTCGAAAGATCGGTCACAATCAGATCTTGAACTTTGTTTTCTAAAGCCCCACAATTCTCCGTAGTATGGCCCGAACTTCCCAAGTGGTAGTCATATACAACGTTAACATCATAACCTTCGGGATAAGGAGGATCTTTTGGCTTGGACTATACTGGGGTAAGAAATTTTCTTTCAATGATTGGTGGGAGCAAATTCGTGTATGACATCAGAACTAGACAAAGAATTTTTAAAGAACTTGCATATTGTAAGGATGTATAATGAGTGCGACCTTGAGGCTGGTTGGTTAGGTTAAAACACACCATATGAACTAGAGAATCACTCACCCCCTGGGTGACTATGCTATTGTGCTATTTTATTTTCCCTTTCTTGAAGGCATCTTCAATTAATTATCCCAATATCATCATATATGTTACATGCTTGTATTGTTCGACAAACACCTTAGACAAGTTCGTCCAAGTCTTTATGTTGTCTCGACCGTAACGACCCGGATCTCGGGTTAACGAAACAAGTCTTAGACCTAGTATTGGGCCTTGGGGGCCCAATTAAAAATGTGTAATTGGGCTTAAGGGTAAAAGGGGAAAAGAAAAGAAATAAAAAAGAAAAGGTTGTTTGAATTTTAAATAGGAGTGGGTGGTTTACAAGAGAGGAAATGAATGATGGAGGAGAGAGAAAAAGAAAAAGATGAGAATGGCGAGGAAAGAGAAAAGAGAGAAAATTTTGGGGTGAGAATTTCAAACTCCGATCTATGGAGACGAGTCCACCGGTACCAGCATCACCGCCGTTAAAGTTGCCGTCGGAGGAGGTAAAAAAGAAGAAATTTTGAGTTGTGCTGTTCAAGGGGGTTAGAGGGCTTGAATCAAGAAACAGATGCAGCCATCGAGTTTACCAGCTCGAGTACAGCTGGCCAGTGAAGTTTGGTCGCCGAAAGTCGCTGGAGCTGTCGTCACGCGCCGCCGCTACGCGTGGCCCTGCTGTAAGGGACCGAGTCACTCGAGTTGACTCGGCCAAGATAGGCCAAGCTAACTCAGCCCAAGCCCAGTTGCGCCGAGTTGACCGTCGTCATCTGCTGCAGACCGTCGTCATCCGCCGCTGACCGTCGTCATCTACCCCTGATTGCTGTCGTCCATCGCTGCCATTGATCATTGACTGCCGTCGTTGATCGTCATTGTGTTTATCTCGCCGAGATGAGTCCACCGGTACCAACATCTCCACCGTTAGAGTTGCCGTCGGAGGAGGTAAGAGAGAGGAAGTTTCGAGTTGTGCTATTCAAGGGGGTTAGAAGGATCGAATCAAGAAACGAATGCCACCACCGAGTTCACCAGCTCGAGTACAGTCGGCCGGTGAAGTTTGGTTGTCGAAAGCCGCTGGAGCTGGTGTCACGTACCCCCACGAGCCGTCGCTGCATGTGGGCGTGGCCTTACTCTAGGGGACCGAGTCACCCGAGTTGACTCAGCCCAACTCGATCGAGACAGGCCAAGCTGACTCAGCCCAAGCCCAGTTGCACCGAGCCGAGTCAAGCCGTGCCGAGCCGAGTCTAGTCGACCGTCACCGTCCATCGCAGACTGCCACCGTCCGCCACTGTCTGCCACCGAACGTCACCATCCGCCACCTACCATCACCGTCTACCCCTGATTGCTATCGTCCGTTGTTGACCATTGACCATTGACCGTTGACCAACGTTGACTTTTTTGGGGGACCCTACCCTGGGGTTTCTTGATGTTCCAGATCTAATAGCGCAGTCTGTTTTGCAAAATTCGAACTTGATAAGCTATTTTTTTACGTGTTTGACCATTCGCTCGGCATAGGAGGTGTATAGAATTTAAGTGTTTTCGTAATTGTTGATATGCAAAGATTAAGCAGGTCGGTTATCGGATCAAGTGGAATATTCGAGAAGCTAGGATTAGGATTTTAGTGATGTCAGCATAAGGTTAGTACACCTCGAACTTTGAAATGCTTCATGAGCATCATAAGTGTAATTGCCTTGCATATTAGGAGATGAGTAATAAGCATGTGATGATGAGGATATTCGAGGCTTGGTAATTATTGAGAATGTTGAGACTGTTATGAGCTTTAGAGGCCGTATAAGATTGTCTGGATATTCGTATGATTACCTGATTTATGATTACTAGTTGGTGATGCCTTGTGTGCTAGTGGAATGAATTAATATATTCAATTAAATGCTTAAAAATATATAATTAATAGAATGCAAGGATCCAACTAAAGAAGTTGGTTTTAAGAAAAGTATCCTTATGAAAGGATCCAACTAAAGAAGTTGGTTTTAAGAAAATTATCCTTATGAAAGGATCCAACTAGAGAATTTGGTTTTAAGAAAATTATCCTTATGAAAGGATCCAACTAAAGAAGTTGGTTTTAAGAAAAGTATCCTTATGAAAGGATCCAACTAAAGAAGTTGGTTTTAAGAAAATTATCCTTATGAAAGGATACAACTAAAGAAGTTGGTTTTAAGAAAATCATCATTATGAAAGGATCCAACTAAAGAAGTTGATTTTAAGAAAATCATCCTTATGAAATGATCCAGCTGAAGAAGTTGATTTTAAGGAAAGTATCCTTATGAAAGGATCCAGCTAAAGAAGTTGGTTTTAAGAAAAGTATCCTTATTAAAGGATCCAACTGAAGAAATTGGTTTTAAGAAAAGTATCCTTATGAAAGGATCCAACTAAAGAAATTGATTTTAAGGAAAGTATCCTTATGAAAGGATCCCACTAAAGAAGTTGGTTTTAAGAAAAGTATCATTATGAAAGGATCCAACTAAAGAAGTTGGTTTTAAGAAAATTATCCTTATGAAAGGATCCAACTAAAGAAGTTGGTTTTAAGAAAATTATCCTTATGAAAGGATCCAACTGAAGAAGTTGGTTTTAAGAAAATTATCCTTATGAAATGATCCAACTAAAGAAGTTGATTTTAAGGAAAGTATCCTTAAGAAAGGATCCAACTAAAGAAGTTGGTTTTAATAAAAGTATCCTTATGAAAGGATCCAACTAAAGAAGTTGATTTTAAGAAAAGCATCATTATGCAAGGATCCAACTAAAGAAGTTGATTTTAAGAAAAGTATCGTTATGAAAGGATCCAACTAAAGAAGTTGATTTTAAGGACGTCATTAAAAAATTTGGTTTTTAAGAAAAACCTTAAGTGATACCTTGGTTTTATCCGTCTAGAAATTCGCCAGAGTGGCAGCTTAAAAATGTTGACATTTTCTCTGGTCAACCGATCTTCTTTCTTTTCTCTTTTTCTTTTTTCCTTTTTCTTCTTTCTCTTTCTTCTTTCTTTTATTTTCTCTCTTTCTTTCTTCTTTCTTTTTCTCTTTTTTTGTTTTTGTTTGTTTTTTGTTTTTTTAGGGAAAGTGACACTCAAGCGCGTCTTCTGGATCGATGCAGAGGTGCATGAAGTCTTTGTTGGAGTCATCTTCTTGGAAACTATCTGTCTATTTTCCTGTATGAATACTAAGGATGATGCATGAGCATACCTTATGATGTAAAGTTGCATATGTTCATGTAAAGTGCTATTCTCATGATTGTTGGGGATGCAAAGGTGCAACCTATTCATGTAGACTTATAATAATGCAATGATGTATGAAACCCTGTCACAGTCTTCACAGACATCTTAATACTCAAGCCACCACTTGTTGGTTAGGTAGGCTTCGTCATGTGACTACAATCATTAATCATTCTGATGCTCCAGCAGCTTTCGCCCACAAAACTTTGTTGCTCATTCCTTGTTCACCTTTTCAGGTCAAGCGACCTCGGTTAACATCATCTCTTTACTCAAGAAAGTCTTTTGTCTTCTTCATTAATCCAAATCATTCGAACCATCCGACATCTCAGGTCTATTATGCCTTGGATTCTTACAACTATCTTCGTTGTTTCACAGACAATGGTACCTCACTAATCTTGGACTCTAACTCTTTCTTGTCTTTGACCCATCATGCAGAGTCTCTCTCTGTCTCAACATCGGGGTGAGCTAAAATGCCCCCAACTCCCTCAAACCCATGTCTGAGTTCAATCTCTGTCTTTGAACTTAAATGAAGTACTCTAATGGGGATCTGAATATATATCTATAGGCTTTAAATATTTTTTAAAGTAAAGAGGCCAATTGCTCGTGTATTCTTTGAATTTTGAAATGAATGGCAAAATTTTGGAACAATACAAACACTTTTTTTTGTTTTTTTTTTGTGTTTTTTTTGCTAACGCTTGATCAGAAAATCTCGACAGCCGTAGTGATACGTCAAATCGTATACCCTGAGTATCAAGTGCAAAAACGACATTGAGACAACTTATCGGCGATTGCCCCCAAGCATGTCCTTATATAGGGGACCTCAAAAGCTGAATTGTTATCTGAATATGTAAAATACATTCCGAGTTATTTTAGTTTCTCTCTCTCTTTTCTTTTCTCTTTTTTTGACTGGGTTGGACCCTATCAGATCATCATCATTTTTTGGCTTATTTTCTTTTTTCTTGGGGAATTCAACTCATCGCATCCTTTTGGCTCGAGAATAATGATGGAGCAAACAACAATACCCCGAGTTACTCAGCATTGTCATGAGACAAAAATATTACCATCACTCATGAAGCGATTTTCTTCTCTCTTTTTTTCTTTTCATTTTATTTTCTTCTTCTTCTTTTTCTTTGTTAGATGGTGCATTTTCATCTTATCGCTTTAGAGGAGTGCCCCAAAGTTGCCACACTCTTATCCGAACAAACCTATTACTAGGTTTTGAATATGCCTATTACCAGGCTTCGAACATTGGAGTGTTTTTTCTTAGCATTTCTTCTTTCACTCATTTTAAACGTGGGAGATGCTTTTTGTTTTTTTATTTCACGTACAGTAAATTATGCTTAAGTGAGGTCATTAACAATTAACCAAAAAATAACTCGGAAGGTAATTACAAATTCATCTTCTCCGCAGCCTTTGATTTCCAGTAGATGCAGGCTGCTCAAAACCAATCACCTAAGTTAAAATAATGTCCCTCATGCGATTAATATACAATGACACAATAGCCGGATACATGTATTTTTTGTGTAAAAATATGAGTATGCACATAAAAACAAAAACTAACCCTTATTGATGAGTGAAATGAATCAAAGCATGAAAATCATTTGCTAGATGTGCACAAAAATGATATGCGAATAGAAATATCATTTCACCATATGTAAGCCCCCTACAAGATGTCTTTACTACTTTTCGGGCCTAAAATAGTAAAGTTGACTTCGCATTACTTTTGAGAAGAAAGAGAGAAAACATGAAACGTAGTTAAACACATAATCGGGAAGTTAGCGCCCCCCAAAATTCATATCTGTCACTATCCTTAAAACTTCATATGACCATCTTTGATCAGACTTTGGACCTTATTTTTCATTGCTCCACAATTTTCTGCTGTGTGGCCCGTACTCCCCAAATGGTAATCACATACAGCATTGACATCAAAGGGTTAGCAGCTTCTTTTCAATAAGAATCGGAAGCAACTCAGTGTACGCCATAGGAACATGATGAAGTGCCTTTGCAGGTTTCACGTATCGTGAAGACTAATTACGAGAACGACCCTAGGGTTGACTGATTGGACGAACACTCACCATATGAACATGAGAATCTTTTTCCTTTTGAGGAACAGTGTTTTCGTCTTTCTTTTGAGGAATTGTGCTGCAGAGATCTATTATCTTTCGCTTCTTAACTGCATCTTCAATGCGCTCTCCAACCATGACTAAGTCTGCAAAGTTGGCGGCATGGTGGCTTACCAGACGATCGTACAATACTCCTTTCAGAGTATCCACAATCATGAGAGTAATTTCACTTTCCTGAATCGGGGGTCGAACCTGAGATGCTGCGTCTCGCCATCATTGAGCATATTGACGGAAACTCTCATCAAGCTTCTGCCTTAAACCTTGTAGCACGAATCGATTTAGGGCCATATCTGTTATATGCTTGTACTGTTCTGTGAAGGCTTTTGAAAGATCCTTCCAGGACTTGATATCTACATGGCTTAATTGATTGTACCACCGGATGGCTGTCCCAGTCAGACTATCTTGGAAGCAATGGATTAAGAGCTTTTCATCTTTTGCAAAGGCAGTCATCTTCCGGTAATACATGGTAATATGCGCGAAAGGACACGAAGTTCCATCATACTTATCGAAATCAGGGTTTTGAACTTCTGTGGTAAAACAAGGTCGGATACTAGGCTCAGATCATTGGCATCATTCCTTGGTTCCTCTACAGTCTGCATGGCTTTGACTTTTTCCTCCATGAGATGAAATCTTTCTTCCCATTTATTTTCCACTTCATTTCTAATTTCCTCGACCAAGTCCAGATCTGGCACATCTTCTCCGTAGAATGCCTCTGTATTTATAGGTTGGTTTTCAGATGCCTCTTCTTGGATACTAGCAGATATCCCAACAGGGTCAATGTATACTCTTCTGGCCAGATTTAGCGTCGTCGGTTGAACCTTGCTGTGAGATGAGATACCTTATGGCTCCTGGGTGACTTCGTCTTTAACCTTTTCTTTCCCCATGCTTTTTGCTAGAAAGAAAGTTATGTCGGACACTATCGTAGCTTGCAATTGAGCGATCTGATCGCTGAGACTCTTCTTGGCTTTATCAAAACGCGCTTCCAAATCTTTCTGCCCTTTTTCTAGACTGACTACTCTGTCTTCCATCAGCTCGCTTTAGAACCGAGTAAAGTATGGATGCAAAATAGTTGCGACTTATCTTCTAGTTCCACTGCCACAATATGTACACTATCAATATTATTGTGAAGACTGATGAATGCATGTAATGTAAAATGCCAATGATGTAATGCAAGAATGTATGCAAATAAAGTTATTGGTTCTGCTGGTAATCACCCTTTTGAACTACTTTCATAGGAACTAAAGGATCCAGATTACAAAAGGGTTTATACTACAAAATGGGTTCCTATTACAAAAAGGGTCCTAATTACAACACAGAGTCCTACAGATAAGCCCTAGCTCTATCTCCTAATTTTCCAATAGCCTTGAGAAGCTTGATGAACCTGGGTGCTTCTTCCATGCCCGCAGCTACGAAAAGTCGGAGTGCTTCAGCTTCGGCAGATAGGACACTCATATGCCTTGCGACTCGTTGTATGTCCATCATTCGGTTCGCATAATATTGGTCCATATCCTGCACCATCCGGGCAGCATCACGAAGTCTCTTTCCCCAATAGTTGCCTCCACCGACTACAACTTCTTCGAATACTCTAATCCTCCCACTGTAATCTTGAACAGTTGCCTTGAGTGACTCAATATGAGCTCTTAACATGCCATTCCCACGTTCTCTTCCTTGTAGTTCGATGAAACCATTCTTACGTCGGTAGGCCTGAAATGACTACTCTCGCCTCTGCCAGTCTCCCTTCTAACTCGACATTCTGATATTGAGTGACTCAATATAACCTTTCACCGGCCACTTAGGTAGGTCGGACACCATAAAACCAGAGATTTGTAAAACTGTTGGGTTCGGGAGTAGGTTATGGATGGGGAAGGATTAGCACCCCCACACCGCCCAAAATTGATACTTTAATAATTATTGTTTTATTAAAATTAATCTTTTCGGATTAAAGTGACGATTAAATTAAGATTTGGTTATAAGTGCGGGTAAATTTTAAAGGCCCCGTTATCCGAGAGTAAACGCCCAACCACCATCACTACGCCTGATATTGGCCCCGCTTACGCTCGGATAAAAGGGCACCGCATTGACAAAATATATTAATCCTTTATGCAATCGTAGAGAACAATAACAAAAAAACATGCATACACATTAACATGGTATTAAGAAAACATAAAAATACAAATAATAATAATAAGAATAAAGCGCATGAACAAAAAACAACATAATATGTCATAATAATAAAACAAAAATAAAAATGTAAATATGCAAAAAGATCACGCTTCCAAAACTAAGTAATTAAATCTAACATGCTTAAACACAATAAAATGAACCACAACTACCACCTACATGACATATACACATGGCATAATATGATACTAAAATAATAAAACAACATACTAGAATAAAAACTAATATTTAATACTTAACATATGAGACAAATTACATGCATATAAAAAAGCATCGTATATGACAAACAATATCACACTATCATATAACCTAAGAGGCAAAAAGATCAAAAAACTTATGTAAACATACAAACATGACATATAACCTAAACTAAAACGTAACATATGAGACAAACATGAATACGGCATGAACAAAATAAATTAAAACATAGGAACATGGTATAACACATTTTAATACACAAATTATATGGATATAAATTAACATACTACACAAAACATATACCAACACCAAAAGAACGATATGAACATGCTAAAAATACATAAAAAAGGATAAATATTTAAACATGAAAAAAGGACCGAAATGGAATAATAAAAAACAGAAGGCATAAATTAAAAAAGTACATTTAGGGATCGAATTAAAAACCAAACAAAATCCATAAGGACTGGAAGTGTAATGAGACCAAGGGGCAAGCTCGGACTGAAAAATTCAGAAACGCGAAGGGTTTAAGTGTGCATTTTCCATTTTAAAACTGATTTCGGTTTAATTTAGGGTTTGAAATTGGAAGGAAGCAAAGTAAAGATGCTGAATTAGAATAAAAAAAAGGATGAAAGATAATGCAGTAACAAAGAACATGGATTAGCGTTGCAATTAACCCATGACCAAAAATAAAAACGGGAAAGAAAAAAAAGACCTCTCATGTAATTAGACCATTTAAACACCAAAGGGTTATTATTTGTTTTATAACCGGTAAAAAGAGATTAAATCTAAACCTGAAATCGGCCTTCATCTTTTTCTCTCAACAGACTAGACAGCGCCGCTCACCCTTTCGTTTCTAGTGTCGTTCACCGGCAGTTCAGCCTCTCAACGAAGAGGGAATGACGGCAGTAACTTCGGACAGCCAGTAAAGTTTGAATTTCCCTTTTATTTTTGTCTGATTTGAAAAGAAATTTGAAACAAGAACAAAGATTTTGGTTTTAAAACTGAAAAACCGCTTTGGTTGTGAGATTCAAACTAATAAGGAAAATAGAATAGAAGAGAGTTTGAGACTTTTTTCTGATTTTTTTTATTTTGATTCCCGAAATCCTCTTACAAATTTTTCGAACAGAGCACTTTACAACTCTTCCCCCCCCCCCGCTTTTTTTTATTACAACATGCCAACAATAATAAAAGTAGATATGATATTTACTGTTGATGAGCAATTGATTGGATATAAAATCTGAGAACCATGCTTGATCTGACTTGTTTATTTGTTTCTTGCATGTTTGGTGAGGACCAGTGATGGGTGGCATGAACGGCTGCAGAGGGTAGTTGGGAGTCATTTGGCCAGATTCGATTTTAGTCGTTGGATCAGATTTGATCCAACGGCTAGGATCACTTGGGGCACAAACGGTCACGATCATTGCTGGAGTGCGTGGTGGTTGCTGGAGATGATGACACGTGGCAGAGGAGATCGAACGGTCACGCGCGAGTGAGAAGTCGAATAGCCCGGAGGTATGCTCCACGCGCTCTAGATGGCTTATCTCGAGTTGATCGTGGTCGTTGGATCTGGATCTGATCCAATGGCCCTCCCCTGGCTGCTGCAAGGAAAAAAATGATATTAGATATCAGATAAGGTTTTAGGGTTAATTAGATGGGATTGGGCTGGCCGAAATGGGCTATGTAATTTATTTAAGTTGGGTTTTACATTTGTATTGAGGACTGGACCCTAATAATAATATTGACTAGGTTTTTATATTAGGATATATTTTTCCAATTTAACCCATTTAGCACAATAATAATAAAAATAATAATAACAATAACATATATACATTCGTACACTTATAAACATACATACAATGTACATTATGCACATATATAAACACATACATATATTGCGTATATATTAATAACACGTATATAATAAGCACATATGATAATATAATATATGTATACACGCAATAATAATATATTAATTATTAAGCTAATATTAACATACTATTTACAAACCAGATAAAAATGAGTGATTACAGAAGCATGTGTGTTTTTCTAAGATTAGTTTGGAAAGGTGATGCTTATCGCTATGTGTTGAGGTTAGAAAATTTGATAAATGGATTTTGGAAAGGAGATTCTCTTTTCTCTTTGAGTATGTCGTGATAGTGGGTAATGTTCTGTGTTGTCTCTTTAAATATGAGTTGGATTTTTTGCGTGACAAGTGTGGATGTAAAGGAATACAAAAAGTTTGATGTTGAAGAGATAAACATCTCATTGACCATATGTGTGGGAAGGGTTAATTATCGTATAATTAGTTAAGAGAGCAAGGGTTTGAGACTTCGTAGATGCTTTTGATTGGATCACGGTCGCTCTCTGAAATGAGCAGAAGGACATCGGTGGAAAGTCATGCTATGTTAAGCCGTTTGTTGTGACAGTTGAGTGGATCTGATCAGAGCTGAATGGGATTTTAGGGTTTTCAAAGATGTTTTGTTGTACCATTAGTGCTGTATTTTGGTGCTAGAAGAGAAAGGTTGTGTTCTCCCCAATAGAGTGAAGTTTGAGGTACTTGATCTCTAAGGAAATTTGCAGTTTAAATGATGACATGGGATAAGGTATGTAAGGACTGTTAATGGTGTAGTCGATAAGCACCTAAGCAAGTGAGCTAAATAAGTAGTGAATCGTACCAGGTAACAAGATTTAGAATATCATGCTGTCGTATGGGGCTATCCTAGATAATGGTCATGTAAAAGAGTGCCGATATTAGCTCTATATAGTACCGATACCCGTGTGTCCGTTAGCATGTTTTGAGTTAAGGGTTGATTTACTTTGGGAGCCACGGGAAGAATCATCTGATTAAGTTAAGATGAAACAATGTTATAATTGAAATTGGGTCTGATGGTTGAAGTCTTGTGATAAGTATTTTGGAAAAGCCGTATCAAGATAAGAGATTTTCCCTTATAGTACAATGGTCTGTATACGAAGAGCGACAGTTGATGCTAAGCTTTCGTCACGTATTCAGGAAACAGTGTGGAGTTCTGTGTTGAGATAGTGACAAATAGCTGCTTGCTATTAGTTGAGAGATAAGTATTGAGTTCCTTAGAATTTTGGGGATGCTTTGGTATTCATTGGTGAAATTTAATAGGTGGCCAGGGATTTTGTACAGGATTCGTGAGTGCACAGTTTCATTGAGTAATGATATAATTCCTGGATATGCACCATTTGATAAGTTTTCAACAAAGGTGTGAGCCACAGAAAGTCTGCTTGGTTTGTTTGCTAGTTGGGTTGTACGTCACAGTGAGATGTTCATGTCACTTTTTAGCACAAGATTCGAGGTTGATGGAACCTTTTTTTTGTGGGGCCTTGTTTACGATGATAGTTTTGAGTAGTATTACAAGGGATGGGTTCTCCAAATACGTTATGATTCAAATCGTATGACCCTTGCGAGAATCGAGTTGGTGGGAGCTATGTTAGTTACTGATATGGGTTCCATGCCGAGTTTAATGTGAATGCTTGAACCGAGTTTGGGTGTTGTTTTTTTTTTCAAAAAGCTAGCGCCCGGTAAGCGATGTTTTGGATGAGAATATTGTTAGAGATAGAGTCTCCATCAAGAAGTTACCTCGTGAATATTTATCTAGTTTGGATGCAACGGCTGTTTAACCTCCTGCTCTTTTGATCATGTGTTGTAGTAGAAGAATTCGCGTACAGCAATTCCTTAGGGTTTTACAGAGAAGCTAAGTTTCTTTGATGAAGTATTTATGTGACGTTTTGACAAGGCACCGTTGAGTTTTGGCTGGTCGCTTGTGATGTACGGTCCTCCCATGAAAAAGGATCAGTTGAGATATTGTTCATACCATTAGAAGGCATGTCATATTGATAGGTGTTGTGAGAGATCAGAGTACCGCAACGGGAAATTCTTGGGAACGTTGAAGAGTTGTAATGGCTTTTTCTTCTAGGTTATGGGTGCAAATTTCGGGGACAATTTCTTTTAAGAAGGGGAGAGTTGTAACGACTCAAATCTCAGGTTAACGAATTGGGTCTTGGACTGAGTATTGGGCCATGGGTTCAGGGCCCAATTAAAAATGTGTAATTGGGCTTAGGGGTAAAAGGGGAAAAGAAAATAAAAAGAAAAGAAATAAAAAAGAAAAGGTTGTTTGAATTTTAAATAGAGAGTTGGTGGTTGAAAAGAGAAGAAAGGAATGATGGAGGAGAGAGAAAATGAAAAAGATGAGAATGGTAGGAGAGAGAGAAAAGAGAGAAAAATTTAAGGTGAGAATTTTAAACTCCAATCTACGGAGATCTAGTCATCCGATCGTGACACCTCTGCCGCCATTGTGTTCATCTCGCCGAGACGAGTCCATCGGTACTAACATCACCGCCGTTAGAGTTACCGTCAGAGGAGGTGAGAGAGAGAAAGTTTCAGGTTGTTCTGTTCAAAGGGGTTAGAGGGCTCGAATTAAGAAACAGAGGCCACCACCGAGTTCATCGTCTTGAGAATAATCGGACGGTAAAGTTTGGTCGCTGGGAGACACTGGAGTCTCCATCAAACGCCCTCACGCACTGTCGTTGCGTGTGGGCGTGGCCCTCCTCTGGGGGACCGAGTCACCCGAGTTGACTCGGCCCAAATCGTTCGAGTCAGGCTGAACTGACTCAGCCCAAGCCCAGTCGCACCGAGCAAAGACAAGCCACGCCGAGCCGAGTCAAGCAGACCGCCATTGACCGCCTTCATAGTCACCATTGACTGCTGTCGTCAGTCGTCGTTGACCGCTGACCGCCACCGTTGACGGTTGACCTCTGCCGTTAACCGTTGACCGGCGTTAACTTTTTTGGAGAACCCTACCCTCAGGTTTCTCGACGTTTCGGATCCAATAGTGCGGTCTGTTTTGTCAAATTCGAACCTGGTAAGCTATTTTTTATGTGTTTGACCCTTCGCTCGGTATAGGAGATGTATGGAATTTAAGTGTTTTCGTAATTGTTGATATGCGAGGATCAATTGGGTTGGTTATCAGATCAAGTGAAATATTCAGGAAGCTAGGATGAGGATTTTAGCGATGTCAGCATAAGTTTAGTACTCCTCAAACTTTGAAATATTTCATGAGCATCATAAGTGTAATTGCCTTGCATGTTAGTGGTTGCAAATTAGGAGATAAGTAATAAGCATGTGATGATGTGGATATTCAAGGCTTGGTAATTATTGAGAATGTTAAAAAACTGTTATGAGCTTGAGAGACTGTATAAGATTGTCTGGATATTTGTATGATTACCTGATTTATGATTGCTAGGTGGTGATGCCTTGTGTGCTAGTATAATGAATTAATATATTCGATTAAATACTTAAAAATCGATAATTAATAGTAAATGATTTAAATGCGCTAGTAACAAACTATAATGACTTTCATAAGCTTTAAGGGTAGAATAGGGCCTCGTAACTAATATTGATGTTGTAAGGCTTAATGGACTAATACCGGCAAATACTCGATAAATTGCTTATGAAACCGGTAATTAACACTAATTGGTTTATAGGTTGGTTGAGATAGAATTCGATGAATATGATTAATAAAGCGGTTATTACTATAATCAATGAGATGATACGAATTGTTGGAAATAATTAATAGGAATGAATTGTATTACTCCTCCATAAAATGTAAGAACTCGGTAATGCTTGATTAGTTGTAATAGAAACAATAGGGACTCGTTGTGGGTCGTACGATAATTGTTGCCAAGTAGGGCACTTGTATGGATCCGTGGTGGATCGTGTTTGGTTACGTGCCAGGTAGGGCACTTGTTTGGTTATGAGTCCTTGTTTGGTGGGGGTCCTGATACCCAGTGAGTGAGTGTTGCAACACATGAAGGCCATCCGATGTGAGATTCTAGGTGATAAAATGAAGGCCATCTGATGTGAGATTCTGGGTGATGACATTTGCTCGATATGAGATTTTGAGCCCCACTCGATGTGAGATTTCGAGCGAAAACTCGATGCTAGATTCTGAGTATATTACTCGATGTAAGATTTCGAGCATGGGTGGGTCTCCCAATGTCGGGTGACATTGGGCCTCGCTCCTAGTTTGCTTTATTGATGTGCTTGTTATAATTGCATTGTTGTTTATATGCTTGACATGTTTATCTATCTCTTCTTATTGCTTGTACTAGCTTGCATGCTTACGTTTATGATTAGCATGAAGTATAATAGAGTAGATGTGTACCACTGAGCTTTGTAAGCTCAGTGCTCGGAATCGTTGTTTCTGTGCGTAGGTTGATCGTTGGATCGTGGGATTGTGGAGCACTATCAGATCAGGATTTTAGCATGGGGATCTTCGAAGTACGGTATTTGAGTCTAGTCGGCTATGTGTTCATAGGACCTTACTTGTGGAGTCTGTATTTATTATTTGAAATTGTATTATTTAAAATTGTACCTTTAAATGTTTTAAATTTAAATTGGAGCTCCTTTGTAACATTTTATTTACTTATATATATTTATTTTAATCGTTTCTTTTAAATGCTTTTGCGACTTACTTGATGGGTTGATCCTGTTTGAAAAGAAATTTTATGGTTTTGGATTTGGGCTTGAGGCCTAAGTGTGACATTCGAGTCTAGGGTGTTACATCGACTCAACTAGGTGTACCATTGAGTAGTAGACCCCATCAGAATATCCTAAAAATAGTGGATGAGCAACTTCTCATTTTCCAAAAATAATAACATTTTTCAGCAGTACATAGTTAGATGTGTTGAGAGGCAAGTGGTCCCATCATGCTTCTCGAACTTAGGAATCTTAAACTTCATAAGGATCACTAAATTAGTCACCAGACTTAAGTCCTTAGCATCTATTCCGCCATAGATTTTTCCTTCTTAAAGGGCTTTGATGATTCCTTCAAGTTTGTCACAGCGATCCTCCAAAATTCTTGTCTGCTTTGGCCTTATATGTGGCCTCGTCAAGGTCAAAAACCTCGAAATCATGGATTTCTCTATGGTTAACCAGTATAAATTGGAACATTAGTAGATGACCCACCGAAATAGATTTGAAGCTTTCCTTTAGGTGGGATCGCCTCCCCTTGGACCCTTGAGTGCGCAAAGGTAATTCTAGGTTAGTGTGACAAGACATCAACAACCTCAATTGTATTTCCTCTCTCTGAGTCCTTGAACCCTAACATAGCCGCTATCTTGCTAACTGTATTTTTTTGATCATGTGCAATCTCTTATTTCAAATTATTTATATCTTGTCAAGCCTATCTTGGGTGTTCTTGTAGTTTATTTCTAAGGACGTCAATTTGTCTTCCATGGACATTGCTCGAGTTTGGGAACATGTAACATATTTATGTGAAATCTTTGCTATTTTAGATCTCATGTCATGGATTTATCATAATTAATCCCTTTTATTATGTGTGTATTAATGTATGGGTGTATGCAATGATATAAACTAAGATAATGCAAACACAAACAACACAATGAAATGCATGAATACAAGCAAATGGAGTTGATTCCATAAATAGTTGCTCTAGAAGTAGCTTTTATTGGATGACAAGGGTCCTTATTGCAAAAGATGAATATTTGTTTTACGAATACATCTCAACACAAGCATTAGTTCCTTTATTTCTTCAGTCAGCCACAAGAGTATTGGTACCACTTCCCCTATTGGCCTGACATATGGGTGAAAAGATATAACTTCTTTAGCTAGCATCATCACATTTCTATCTACATCTTGAATTTGGGACATGACACTCTTGTCGAACTCATCCCGCTATTGGAACCTTCTAGCATTATCCCTGAGCCGAGTAAACCAGTAATCATTTCCCCCTTCATTAGCATCTTCAAGAACCAAAATCTTAGTTCTATAATAACTACTTGGTTGCATTGTTGAAGTGGTCTCATATCACTCGCAGCTGATGCACATCATTCTGTTTGACACTAGTTTAAGCATACTCTAACGTATCTGTCACGTGATCAACTAAAAAAATATCCCCATTTTCTTGATGGTTGACCTCAGACCAGTGACGTGCATCTACATTGTCTTCTTCTTTCTTGAGGTACCTTTCATCCGTGGAAAAACCTTTTTTCTAATTGAGCAACAGACTCTAGAATCGACCCCTTTTAAGTATGCAATGTGGATGTAAGAAACAAATATGCAAAACAAAACAAGACAAGAAAAAGAAAGGATTAGTACCCTAAAAGTAACAAAAATAAATAATAAGGTCCAAAATAATTTCATTGTTCAAATAATAATTGGGAAGCGTATTCCAACATTTCTAGAAACGTCTCCACGAATCATTCTCATGAAATAATTTTGAATGAATTCTAATTCTAGGGTTTTCCACATGGCTCTATTGGGGTTGGCTCTTAGATACGCACAAAGGTTTGGTTCTAGAAAGGTCCTCGAGCTGTCCTCATTGTCCCTAAATAAGGGTAGCAAGACCCTTGATCCTCACCCATTATAGGCTCTTATAAATCAAGTTCAACTTAGGGCGACTCATTTTCCTATGTCTATGCGGAGAGTCAATATTCTCATGAAAACATAGGGCATATGAGCCCCGAAGGTACTTGCTAGGCCCATACTAGGAATCAATTTTCCTACGAGAGCAATAGCGTTTTTCCCTCACTTAAACGAACGGATCAAAGCTCGGTATAAAGCTTATATTATTTTATGTGAACTTAGCTTAGCAAATTCCAACATTAAGACAAAAGTGTAATCCGCTTGTGGCTATTCTCTCTTTTTTGTAAAAAAAACAAAAAGTCTCCTCAGCGAAGTCGTCAAGCTGTCACAACCTTTTCAAGCTCGACATAAAAAAATAACGAAGCCACCACCAATCTTTTTTGAGGCGTGATTGGATCACATAAAATGAGTTATTTTAATAAAAAAAACATTTTATTTTATTAAAACAACAATTTTGGTCTGCGAGAACACAAAAAAATAGGTTCGTGAGTCGGTTACGAGTAGGGAAGGGTGAGCACCCCCACAACACCCAAAATTGGTACCTAGCTGATTACAAGTGGTCTTAATGTCGGAATTTGCAAGTAAATGCAAAATTTAAATTATTGTCCATTTATGAATATGAATTCATTTTAACGACCCACCATCCGGGGAATAAACAAATAATCACCGGTAACACTTCTGGCACTAACCTAGTTTATTCCCTTTTGCTGGAATAGCACATTCACAATTTATATATCCGAACAAACTTTAAGCATGACATATATAAGTGAGCATCAAATGATATAATAAAAAACATAAATAAATAATATACGTAATAAAATACACATTGTACGAAAGTAATTTATAATATATACATAAAATATAGCTATACAATGATATATATTACATATATTAAATATTAATACTATAGAGTAAAAAAAGAAGTTATATACGCACGTATAAAATAATGCATATATTATTATAAAAAGAAGTAATAAATTATATAATATAGTATGGAAATTTAAAAGGAAACATAGCATATATATATATATAAGGCAAAAAATAAAACCCATTAAAATACATATAAAAAGAATATATATTACCATAGAAATACTATCATACCTATAAATATATAATATTAAAAGCATACCAAAACATGAAAATACCCTTTTAAAAAAACAAATATTTAAAAGAAGATAATATATATTAATTATGAGAATATTATCATATAATATAAATGTAAGCATCGATATCACTATAAAAAGACAACAAATGAATAAATGAGAAAGGATTAAATTAACGTTACAATTTAAATGATTAAGAAAAAAAAGATAAGCTCTAAGAATGCTAAAAATTTTATTTCAGTACTGTTTTTTTAGGAAAATTAAGAAAAGGTTACCTACAAAACAAATGAATTTGAGTTGTACCTTAAAAACTCTTTGTATGGATTTTTTGAATCTCAATATCCTTTTATTTTATAAGTTTTAAATAATAAACAGAAGAGATGCCTCAAAATAATGATGTTTAATAAAAATAAATAAAAGAGATACCTCAAAATAATGCTTGCTCTAATACTTTTTATTTCTCTCCAAAAAATTACGTCCTTTCTTTCTTTCGTTGTTGTTATAAGGCTATCTGTGTCGTTCTGTTAAACAAAGGAATGGTTCGGGCTTTTTATAGCCTTTTACATGCCTAAATTACAATAGGAATCAAAATCCTTAATTTCCTATTGTTTCCATGTTTGGCCCGATTTGTCTTGATGCTTTATTCTTTTCCCTTTCGTTTTTTAATTCCGATTTGATGACTGGTTTTCTTTCCCCTTTATTGTGCTTGATTTGCTTGCTGACTTTCTTTTCTGGTTTGATTTGTTCATTGATCTCTTTTCTTTTTGTTTTGCTTTTTCCTTCCATGGCCGGATAAAATTAGGTGACTACACACATCTTCAACATCAACAACAAAGGATTGAGATAGGGAGATCAGAGCTTGGGTGAGATCGTGAAGAGGGAGGATTACATCGTGGAGGAGTTCATATTCTCCAGATTTTTATTTCTTCTATCTTTTGAATACCCGATGTTTGAGATTTTTTCTTTGTTCATTTATTTCAACCCAACCATGAACTAAATTAAATTGGCTTGGGTTATTGGGTTTAAGGTATTTGTGATTGGATGATTAGGTTTTGATTTTTAATTCAATAAATTGTTGTTTATCCATTCTTGGCTTGTTATTTAATTTCAAGTGAACTCGGAAGAGGGACTTTGATGAATCTATTTATTTAGACCCAGGAGAGCTAGATTCACGAAATGATTGGATACAATTTATATTTAAACAGCTGTTGGTGGAATCTAATTTGCCTTAGGGATAAGGAGTGAATTTCAACGACTAAGAGGAGTGCATTGATCGATGATGTCCACCGAATGTTAAAGCAGGGATGTATCACCAAGGCTTGCACAATCATCAGTTCGTCGGTTAGGGATAATTCGAAGGCATCGGAAAACACTCTGTCAAACATCAATACAGCAATTAATTGCCACGGCAACTCATCCGGCAACTTCACCATTACGCTCAATAACCCAGCCTAATCTCTCAAATTGGTTCTCTTCCATTTATTTACATTCTGTTAAATTTAGCTTATTTTTACTTGTTTATTATCACCATCTATCACTATTAATTTTATTCTTTTTCAGTGCGAGAAATTAAAAGTCAAAGTTTCACAAATCCCTATGGAGACGATCTTAATCTATACTATTACTTGCGATGTGTCCACTTGCACCATTTGCGTTGCACTTAAATCATGCAAGAGTAACAAACCAACATAGTTATCACTTCTTTTTACTACTAAATTGTCACGCATACCTACTTCTCCTAACATCATCAGCTTTATATTTATACAAACGTGTCTCACTCAAAAACAAAATAGCAGGTCTTTTGAGGCCACAGCCTGCCTCAAGGCTCGAACTGTCTCAGGGTTTCCCAACCTTTGAGAGTTCCAACATAGGAGTCAAGGGCCATACTGAAAAGGGCCACGACTCTCAGAAGGTATAACAGGGCACATCTCGACCTCATGTCCAATGATGCCACACCAAAAGCAAAAGATAGGTAGCCTCTCGTATTTGGCCATACAAATTCTTGGGGAATCATTGGCCAATTTACCAAAAGAAATGCATCGTCTCAAAGGTTTACTGTTGTCTATTTCAACTCTCAACCTCGAGAATTCCCCTAATTTACCTTCACAAGTCCTCAAATCAACACTTGAACCATTCCCAAAACTTTCACTAATAGATTCTCCAATAGCTTCAGTCATGCCAACAAGAGGGAGGCTAAGCATTCCATCAAAAGCCTTGAGTGCAAGCAGCTGTTTGTCAAAGGTCCAGGTGCGCCGATTCAAGACAAACTCTTTGTCTTCTATATTTATGAACTTGAACAGGAACATATTGGGTCCTAACTCTGAAGCATCTTCCAAAGGTTGAAATTTCCACACTGTTTTGAATACTCTCATAAGCAGGCCTCTATTTGAGGACAAATCTCCAGCAATTAAAAGATATTCATGAATATTTTTATTGCCTTTTAACTCAGGGTAATAATTGAAGATAGAGAGGAGATTTATTTTATATTTTCGGTACGTCCTGAGCAAGCTGACGCCATCCTGTACATATGTAGCTTATGTTTCTGAGTTTGTTGGCAGTTTGAGTGAAATTGTTGCACTTTTTTATTTTTAATGCTTGAGAGCTTTGTTTTACTTATTTATCAGTTTTTACACTAGCAGGATCGATTTCAAAAAGAGGAAAAGATTTGTCATGCACACTAGAGGAGGGCGTAAAAGGATGAATTTTGGGTGGAATGTATCAGCTACATCTACTGCTACCTCAAATGCTGAGTCATATCAGCTCAGTTGGTTTCCGAAGAAAATATAAATTTAATCAAAAATTCGAAGTAGCATCTTGGTTGCTGTCCTCCACGAGCAGGAATGTTATTCTGTGGTTTTTTTTATTCAACTCTAACGAGTTTCAAGTACATATGAGAAAACTAAGTAGCCTAACAAGTTAGTTTTCACGTACTAGATATGTTTTTAATGTTGTTTCATGATACGGCTCTATCTCTAACGAGCTTGGGAAGCTGGTTAGCCCAGCAATGTAGCATTTCTTATACTAGATTTCTTTCGAAGCTATGTAATTTAACTGCCTAACGTTGATTTTTTTTATTTTGAGGGTTAAGACTTTACTTAGTATAAAGGAAAGAAAATTAGAATGATGAAAAAGCTTAAGTGATAAAAAAATTACAAGGATGAAAAATATTTTTTTTCTTTCCATCGATATGTTTGGTTGAAAGGATAAAAAAATTAAGAGAAAAATAAGCTCTTTTCTTCCCTATTGCATGGTACAGTAGAAAAGTGAAAGTAAAAAAACTAAGTTTTGAAAATTCCAATTTATTTTTTATAATTTAGACCAATATTTTTAATATAATTAATTTTAATTCAATTTAGTCCCTAAAAATTTTATTTAATTTAAAATTGTCCCTTATTTGTATTTAATTTTTATGATTTAATATTTTATATAGTTTTATTTTTGTACAATTTAGTCCTTAAAATGTTTATTTGAACCAAATTTAACCATATTTTTTTTCTATTTTTATAATTTAATTCAATATTTTTGTTTAATTTTGTCCCTAAAATTTGTATTTAATCTGAAATTAATCCTATCTATTTATAGTTTTATGATTCCTTCCAAAATTTTTAATATGATTTTATTTAGTTAAATTTAATCCTTAAAATTTTTATTTAATTCAAAATTAACTCATATGTATTTCTAATTTTTTTTTATAATTTAGTCCAATATTTTTAATATGATTTTATTTTTGTCCAGTTAAGTCATTCAATTTTTTATTTAATATAAAATTGACCTCTATTTATTTATAATTATTATAATTTATTTTAATATTTGTATAGTTTCATCTCAAGAGTTTGAATGCCAATATAGCACGTAATACTCAATCCAGACGAATCTAACCCGAATATCAATTATTACAAATGGCCCATTTGAAGCCTAAAATAGACTTCAAAACAAACAAGTATATTCGATTAAATGAAAGTAAACAACCAAAATAAAAATAAAGCGAAAATAATTAACTAAAGTCACCCAAAAAAATAAACATTTAAAAACTTTAGAAAAATAAATGATTTAACAAAAAAGTATTTTGGTAGTTTTACAAAAAGTAAAATTAAACTTTCCTTTATGAATTCAATATCATCATTGACATATATCCCAAGTTTCAGGTTACTTTGAGCTAAAATGGGTCCTTGATTGCAATTATAAAATTATTGACTAAAACGTAAAGTTTGCCATTATAAGATATTAGACTAGATTATAAAATAAAATAAATAGGGGTCAATTCCAAATTAAATAAAATTTGAGGGATTAAATTGAAAAAAATATAACCATAGTAAAAATGTTAGATAAAATTATAAAATTCAGAAACAAATAAGGGTCAATTCCCAATTAAATAAATATTTTAGGGATTAAAGTGAATAAAGATATTATTATATTAAAGAAAACCGAATTTAATAATAAAATTAGAAACAAATAAGGATAAATTTTATATTAAATAAAAATTTGAGGGACTAAATCGAAAAAAATAAAATCATAATAAAATGTTGAATGAAATTATAAAAATTAAAAATAAATATGGTGAAAATAAAATTTAATCTTTTAAATATAATTTGATAATTCTATTATTAAAATATGATATCTTGCATTTTCTTTCTTGTTTTTCACCTAATTTTAAAGAAAAAATTATTTGCATAGGAGTAAGAAAAATTGTATCCCTTCCTATTTTCTTTCATTTCAATTTTCTATTCCATCAAACAACCTTAAATTCATTTTCTTTCCAATTTTTCTTTTCTCCTTCCTTCTACCTAACCAAGAAAAACTTAAGAGATTCGATAAAAAAATAGGAGAAGCTTTAAATGTAAGAATCGTTGAATATAAAATATTATCACGTAAGGTGTAAATCCTGGCTGATTTAGGGGAATAACGTGATTGGGAAAAAAATTAGTAAATAGGGTTCCAACAGCTTTATTTTGGTTTCTACGACAAAAGGAATAGTGATGGGGCAATAACTGCCTCTGCAGAAGTCGTTCATGTATATTTTAATTAAAATATAGATGAACGCCTCCTGCAAGAGTCGTTCAAGATGAAAAAAAATGTAACACCTGCAAGAATGTCAAATTGAAGCAAAAATAATTACAATATACGTGAACGGCTTCTGTATGAGGCATTCAAGAGAGAAAAAATCTTAACACCTGCAACAATGTCAAATCAGAGTATATTTTAATTAAAATATACATGAACGACTTCTGCAAAAGCAGTTAAAGAGGAAAAAATCTTAACACCTGTAACAATGTCAAATCAGAGTATATTTTAATTAAAATATACATGAACGACTTCTGCAGAAGCAGTTCTTGTCCCATCACTGTTTCTTTTGCCGTAAAAACCAAAATAAAGCTATTAAAACCCTATTTTCCAATTTTTTCCCTACCACATTATTCCCCTAAATTCTCCGTAAATCCTAGTCAATAGTGTGTAACACTAACTATTAATTATATATAAAACATAACATCTTATTGTATTTTTAAGAGTATTTTTTATATACAATTTGTGTACAATAATATATAAGTCTCTATATTTACTCTTCAAAAATTAAAATCCAACTCTCTAACCCTAAAACCTAATTTCTTATCCTAAACCATAAATTATAAAATCTAGAAACTAAATTCCTAAACTCTAAAACAAAAATCTTGTACAACAAATGTATTGAATAATTTTCCATTTTTAATACTTACATTACAATACTATATACTATTAATTTAATTTTTACATAATATTATATAGTATAATATATTGAAATAAAAAATTGTAAACATAGAAAATAGGTCGGACTGGACTTGTACATTGATTGCTGGAGTCGAAGTCCAATTTATATTTTAAACGAGCCGAAGTTGTTGTTTTGTCCAAACTCATTTTTTGGGTCTAACATTTTTCCTCAATTTCTTCCAAATTACAGGTATAATCCCATATAGCTTTTCCCTTCCCCTTGTATAAAGAAAACAATATAGAATAATTTTGTGATTTCATTTCTTAGCGTCGGTTTGATTTTAGAAAATTTTATTATTTTATTTTTAGAAAATAATTTTCATTTTTAGTTTTTAAATATTAAGAAACACATTTGTTAATATAAATGATTTTTTTAGAAAATGAAAATTATAAACATGTGTTTGGTGTCTAATTTTCAAAATAGAAATAAACAAATAATGATTGAATAATTAAATTATAATTATTAAAAATGTTACAATGATAATAAATAAAATATAATTACACAAACCAAATTTTTAAAATTGTATTCGAACCCGGATTATATAAGGTTAAAATTTTAAAGCCCTTATTTTAATCTTTTTTATTTTTCTAAAATATTTTCAATCTAAAAAAATAAAGATGAAATCGGTTTATATTCTCTAAAACAAAACGCAACCTCATATTCTCTCCGTTGTTGCGTCTTTATCGCTTGTACACGTATAAAGTTTTCCATCCATGGAGATGCTTTTGTTCTTGACGGCCATATAGAATATTACAGCAACTTGGTTTTGATAGACTCATTTAGTTTAGATCGGTCGAATCAACTATTATAGAACGTTTATCGTAATTTAGTGACGAATTTAAAAAAAAATTATCTACTAGGCTAATATAAATAGAAATAGGAATTCATCGAACATAACTTATATACAGTTTCAAAATTTTAAATTCCATTCTCCAATAATTTTTAAAAATTAGTATTTATATCTATATTTAAATAAAATTAAAGTATTTTCTATTTTTTAAAATTATTTTTTAAAATTTTACTTATAACTTAATTAATTTGTCAAAAATATAAGTTATAAAAATGTGAATATAACTTTATTTTTTAATATTAGTTTCTCACAAGTTTCAACAAAAATAACTGAAAAATATATTATTTTTAATCTATTAAGTTATCTTATTCTAAATAAATTGAAGATGAGTTGTATACTTTTACTAATTATTTTAATTTTAATTTTAATCTTAATTTTAATTTTATTTTGTTGCTTGTATTTTATGATTAATATAGATTAAAGTGAACCCCAGCTATGTTTGGGAAATTCAATTTTTTAAAAAATATTTAATTAATTAGTATAATAAATATGTTTAAATTTTGTTTGTTAAAAATAATTATATATTATTTATAGGGATAATTACATATTTAGTACCCACTTATTTCCGCATTTCTGTTTTAGTACTCCACCTATTTTTTGGCAAAATGATATCTAACGTTACGTTTTGTTTCTATTTTGGTACACGCTGTTAAAAAAAGTAACAACATGTTGACTAGGAGAGAGAAAATCACACGTGGCATGCTAACAAGGAGAGAGAAAATCACACGTGACATGCTAACAAGGAGAGAGAAAATCACACGTGGCAGACTGTCATTTCATTTTCTTTCTCCTAGTCAGCAATGCATGTATGATTTTTTATGATTTTAGTCGACGTGACATGCTAACTAGGAGAGAAAAAATGACGTGACAGCCTACCATGTGTAATTTTCTCTCTCCAAGTCAGTCTACCATTAATTTTTTAACGGCAAGGTACTAAAATAGAAACAAAATATAACATTAAGTACCATTTTGCTGAAAAAGGTGGGGTGCTAAAACAGTAACACGAAAATAGGTGGGATTCTAAATATGTAGTTATCCCTTATTTATAACATGTATTGAAATTTTGGAGAGGAGTCGAATGCTACAAACGGCATCTAGGCGTGCCTTGGAGTCCAAGAATCATGTCCAGACTACTTTCGTTGTAATCGTGAATGACACAAGTAATTGGATAGCTCCGGCGGTGGGTTGGTGGAAGCTTAATACTTATGGGACTAGGAATACTATAACACCCTCAACCCAGATGTCATATTTGGGACTCAAGCCCAAGTCACAACCATAAAATTTCCAACCTAATTTAGCCCAAACTACAACCATTTTCAGAAAAACCATTAAGTTCAAGTATTTCGACGTAGATATATAATTAAAAATGTTACATAAGAGCTATATTTAAAATACATAGTTAAAAGCATTCGACTCACAAGTTAAAATCCAAAATAAGAATTACAATACAACCATAGGGTCTTACGCATACATGGCCCAATATAATATAAGTACTATACTCGAACACAATTCGATGTTGAAGTCCTACTCTGATGGTGCTCCAACAATGCACGAAAACCTACTAACCTACGAACAAAAACAACAATTTTGAACGCCGAGCTAACGAAGCTAAGTGGATACACTTCCACTAAACTATGCTTCATACAAATCATAAATATAAGCATATAGCTAAAGATGACATCATGACAAATCAATAACAATGGCGCTACCTTTAGCCGCCTAAACACGTACAAAACAACAAGGGATGCATGAATCTCATATAGCACAAATGCATCATACCAAACAAACTTAGAGTAAGGCCCGGTGTCACACAGCCTCAGAAATGTACACCCGTACTCAGAATCTCTTATTGAGTATCATTGGATGAGGCCTGCTGTCATACAACCTTGAGAACGTATATTCGATATCTCAACTCATGGTGTTGCAACACGCTTTCTGGGTAGGGCTGTAATAATATGGCCCAAAATGCCACCTTAGAGGGCCAAAATTCACACTCATTAAACTTAGCGAAAAGCTGTATTTCCTTTAAGGTCTGAGAACAACATAAAAATGATAGTCGTGCTCCTTCTTCGACCCCGAATAAACTAAGATATCAATGATAAATACCACCACAAACTGATCTAGGTAGGGCTAAAAAATCCTATTAATCAAATCCATAAAAGCCGCAGGTGCATTGGTAAGCCCAAAAGGTATTACCAAGAACTTATAATATCCATACCGGGTCCTAAAAACAGTTTTCTTAACACCATCTTCTACCACCTTTAATTGGTAGTAACCCGACCTTAAGTTGATCTTTGAGAATACACAGTCACCTTTCAACTGGTCGAATATATCATCTATCCTTGGTAGTAGATAACGGTTCTTCATCGTTACCTTATTGAGCTGGAGGTAGTCAATGCGCATCCTTATTGACCCATCATTCTTTTTAACAAACAAGACCGGTACACCCCAAGGTGAGATGCTTGGTCAAATGAATCTTTTTCCCAACAACTTTGAATATGATTCTTTAACTCTCTCAACTTTGTGGGTGCCATACAATACGGGATAATAAATACTAGGGCCATAACTGGCCTCATATTTATCTAAAACTCTAACTCACGATCTGGAGGTAGTTTGGGAAACTATTATAAAAACACATCGGCAAACTCTCGAACAGTCTGAAGACTCTCAAGCATCAAACTCTCAATATTTATGTCAACCACGTGAGCCAAGAAGGCCTCGCAACCTTGTTATATCATCCTTTGTGCCGCTAAGGCTGACACTACACTGGAAAAACAAAGATTTCTCTTACCCTTCACCAACAACTTGGCTCTATCCAAACCACGAAGCTTAAGTCTCTCCGTTCTACAACCCAAGCGCGCATCATGCACAAACAACCATTCCATCCATAATATGGTATCAAACTCTTAAAACGGTAGTACTATTCGATTTGATAAAAATATCAATCTTTGGACCTTAATCAGACACCTATGATACACTTTATCTATTAACACATCATACCTCAAGAGACTAGTCATACAAACTCTTATATCAAGATCCTCAGTTGGAATACCCCACTGTTGGGATATTCCACTACGAATGTAAGAATGGGTAGACCCCAAATCTACAAGAACAACAATATGGACTGAAAACAAGGTAAACGTACCTGAGATAACATCAGTAGCCTCATAGTCCTCCTGAGCCTTGACGCATACTGTCTCGCTGATGCCCTCACTATAGACTAGAATGTACCCCTACTTTAATGCCCAGACATGTGGCTCGCCCCTCCTCTAGCAAAGCCTGACCACTCTAAGCAGGATGGGAGGTCCTCTGAGTCTGGACCGGAATGATGTCAACAGCTATCGAACAATCCCTCACATAATGATCTGGTGATCCACAACTAAAGCAAAATATGGGTATCCCCCAACACTCACCTATATGATTATGCCCATACTGATCACAAACTAGTGCACCCACACTCCTTTGTGAACCCTCCGGACTCATCATGGATAAAGATAAGGAAGGCTTCCTACGGCTAGCAAACTCTGAAGTATGGTCTGGTCTAGTAGATAACTTGAAACTCCTCTATTCTGATTTAACTTACCTCTACTCCTCTGAGAGTGAGACTTTAACTGGTTGGAATGGGTATAATTCCCTCTACTCGGGCCCCTTTTCCAACCAGCTCGGTTATAGGTTAAGCTTTGAACTTGCTCAAGCAATTTGGCACTAGCCAAAAAATCTGTAAACACCTTTGGTGGGTCAGCTATCAAGTAGGTTTGGATCTCCTTCCTCAAACTTTTCCTAAACCTCTTATATCTCATCTTCTCCGTAGCAACCAACTTTGGGGTATACCAGTTTAGCTACAAAATCTCTTGCTTGTACTCAAACACTAATCGTTTCCCTTAGATTAGATGGGTGAATCGATCCCTCAAACTATCAATGTGAGCTTCGCCCACATATTTCTTCCTAAAATCATCCAAGAAATCATTCCACAAAGGACGATTAGGGTACCACCCCAACTCCACGATCTTCCACCATTCATGCGCATTCTCTTTCAAGATAGAAATAATACATGTTAGCTTTTCCTCAGGTTTCAACCTCATCTATCTCAAGATCTAGCGGGTATCTCTCAACCACTAATCTACCTTAATCGAATGATCTTGTCTCATTCCAAGAAAATTTGTTGTACTATAGCATCATACCCTTTCCACCGGTGCCTCTTGAGGGGTAGCCAAAGGCCTAAGTATGACCATCAGGATTTGAAGAAGGGCTTGCTATAAATAAAAGAAATAATTATCCCATTGGCCACTTTCATCTTTTGAAATCTCTTTCGTGTTGAGAACATATCATAATTGTAGCTCCCTTCATAAGATCCCCAACTCTCCTCACGATCTTGTGCCCTCATTGGCATAATTACTTTTCTACACAAGCAAACAAATAAGGTCACACCATCAAATACATTAAGCTTAAACGAGTACAAATTTGACTTATGGGCAATATATTCTCTAGGCAGCTATATACCACTCTAGACAACCCTCGGGGCTTTTTTAGAACTGACTAAACCTAGGCTCTAATACCACTAAATGTAACACTCTCAACCCATATGTCATATTTCGGCCTCAATCCCAACTCACTACCATAAAATTTCTAACCTAGTTTAACCCAAACCACAACCATTTTCATAAAATCCATTAGGTACAAATATCTTGACATAGATATATAATTAAAAGTGTTATATGGGAGCTCCATTTAAAATACATAGTTAAAAGTATTCAACTCACAAGTTAAAATCCAAAATAAAAGTTACAATACAACCATAGGGTTCTACGAATACATGGCCCAATATAATCTATGTACTGTACTCAGACACAAGTCGATGTTAAAGTCCTACTATGATGGTACTTGATAAGTGTTCAAAAGTACTATTTTTATTACCCTTTTTACTCATATTATTGTTAGACTTAAGCTCATATTAGTTGCTTAATTAGTTATTCATTCATTAATTCATGTTTCTTTCCACCGTTGAGCTTGATTACATAACTTGGTGATTTTTGTGGAAAAAGATGCTGCTTTGGTGTGTTTTTGTGTGTGTGCAGAATCACTTGCCTAAACAAGGCTAGAACCAGTTGCCAGGGCAATGCATGAAGAAGATGCCGAGCTAGTTGCCAGGGCAATGCATGAAGGAGACGCCGAGCCAGTTGACAGGGCAATTGTCGACAAAGAATAAGGTGATATGGTAGTCAAAATTGATGACTAGACAAGCCCAAGATGACGTGGAGCAAAGCTAAATCCCAAAGGAATTTGATTTCCATTAAGAGATTAAAGAAGAATTAAATTCCAAGAAGATAGGAGAAGTTCTAGTAGGAATATAATTATAATAAAGAATTATATTCTTTAAAGATAATTTAATTCCAACTTAACTTCCTCCTCAAAGAAGGACTTTGACCTAGCCCTATAAATTAGATGCCATATCGTCAACTTAGGGGAGAGTAAGAGGAAGGAAAATTTCGACAACCCTATAGGGCAAGAAGAGAGAAATTTCGACAAGAGAGCAAGGGGGAGAGAGTTTAATTTCTTCTTCTTCTTCTTTGCTTCCATTAGATTCATGGTTTGGGGATTATTCTTTGTATATCTTTTGAACTCAACCATGAACTAACTTGATTGGTTGGGGTTATTGTGTTTTGTTGTTGTGAGAAACAATTGGATTTTGTTTAGGTAATAAGAGTTTGCACTTTTCTATTCAAGGTTTACTCATTCTTGGTTTTTATTCTTCTTTGCGAGTGAATTGGGAGAGGATCTCGTAACTTCATCTATTTATCTAATATCAGGAGAGTTAGATTCAAGAAACGAATGAGTATGGTCTTTATTCAATCTATTGATGGTGAAGATTAATCCGGCTTAGGAATAAGTTAAGGATTTCAACAGCTAAGAGGAGCGCAAGATTGGTTGTTGTTCACCCTTGATTCACGCAGGGATGTATTATCAAGGCATGCACAAGTAGCTAGAGTTTCGACTTAGGGATAAGAAGAAACCATTGAAGAACGCTCTGCCGAACCTTGAAGTTGCTGCCCAGACGCCCAAGTAGTTGCCCAGGCAACCATCGATTATTTGCCAAGGCAACCCCGCTATGCAAGTTGCCACGGCAACTGAGTTGCCCTTGCACTCTTTTACCAAGACGATCCAATCGGCTATCACACCTCAACTCATGATAACCTGACCTATTCTCTCTTTTGATTTCATCTATTCTTTTAGTTTATTGCTCTTAGTTTAATTGTTAATTAGAACTCCTATTATCAATTGTGTTTTTACTTTTCACAGTGCAGTAACTTAAGCAAAGTGGCCCAAACCAATCCCTGTGGAGACGATACTCGATACTCATATCACTTTATTACTTGCGATGTGTATACTTGCACATTTGCGTAGCACTTATTACACGCAACAAGTTTTTGGCGCCGTTGCCGGGGATTGGCGTTAGTTGTTTTTGTTATTGTATTTTTTTCTCTTAGTTTTACTAACTTTTCTTTTTGTTTGTTTTATCAAAAAAAATTAGGTGCGCTACAAGTTAAGGGACATCAACATGTCAGGAAATAAAAGCTGATCTATTCAAGAGTTGATGTTGGAAGATATGAATCAATCCAATCAAGAATTTCTTGCACCCTTTGATGATTACCTATACCAACCGAGAAAAGCCCAAAGAGCCTATACCGTGGAAAACTCTTGTGCTATGTATGGAGAACATCATGTGTTTGAAAATTGCCCTCACATTTTCGGTGCATATGACTACATGGAGGACCATAGAGGGAACCAACAGAAAAATTCTTCATGGTATGGTCAAAAAGCTCAAAACTTTTTTTACCATAACATTTTTGCCGCAGCAACATATATGCCATGGCAATGTAGTCCTTTTCCAATTCCTTGGAGGAAAGGTTGCTAGCTTCCTTGGCTAGACTTGACGGATCAATTGAAGAGATTCGAGAGCTATCAAAGTCCATGGATACGAGGATAGCTCAGTGGGATGCAACCTTAGGGGATTCAGAAGTTCAATTGAGGAAATCCACATATGTCATAGATAACATGCACCAACAATTCATTCCTAAGGATACTGAAGTCCCAAGGCAAGAGGACAAGGAACAATGCAAGGAAGGCTCTCCGATGTGTGAAGAACAACTAAAACCCTCAAAGTCGAGAGTATGTTGATGAGAAATACTGCCCAACACATGATGAGCTTGAGCAACAAATTACCTCGGTAATGATTGAGGAGCCTGAACAGAGCAATACCGCGGCAACACTCAGTGAAGCTGAGAACAACAGTACTACAGTAAATTCTGAGGAACCTGATGCCCAGAAGGTTACAACGTTGATGTTGAAGTATGAACCTGTAGATTGCTCTCATCTACAATTGCCACGGCAATTACACGACCACATGCAAGATCAACGAGATGATAATACTTTGCCAATGGAATATGAGCAGGTAATGGTTGAACCTTTCGAATTCTTTAAAAACTCACATCGTCCATTGCAGGTATGTCTTGAGGAACCGAGGTTGGTAGATTTGAAGCCATCGAAATCTCTACTGATGGAGATGTTTAAGAGGCCAAAAGAAAACGGTGTTTGGATTCGTAAAGCTTTTCAGAAAATTGGTTTTTCCCTTGACTTACAACAAATTTTGGCAACTGACTGCCACGACAATTGGCTTGAGCAGCAATTGCCATGACAACAAAGGCTACATCCAACCATGATAGAAGTCGACAAGAATGAGGTAATTGAATGGTTGAGAATGGACATAATTTTTCCTATTAATATATTTGTGCCTTCAGGAATAATAGCAAGGTGAAGAGTATACATGGACTACAAGCGAACAAAGAAGAAAGAAACATCCACCATCGTAACGCAAAAGGGAGTAGTGGCAAGCACATTGGCCAAACTCTTTTTGGGCAATATTGTCACCCGGTGGAGGGTGCGGATGGACTATAAGAAGTATCGAAAACGACCATCCTCAAGTTTTCTCAGATATGCACTAACATTAGAAGATGCATGATGGCACTCTTTTCAGACATGGTCGAAGACTTTCTTGAGATCTTCATGGATGATTTTTTCCATTTTTGGTAATGACTTCGACAGTTACCTCGGAAATTTAGAGAATGTGTTGGCAAGATGTGAAGAAACCGATTTAGTCCTTAATTGGGAGAAGTGCCATCTTATGGTAGATGAAGGAATAATGCTCGGCCACAAGATTTCATCCAAGGGAATTGAAGTAGACAAAGCTAAGATGGACGTGATCGAGAGACTACCCTCACCAAGATAAAGTCTTCAATTTTGATGATTCTTGCGCCCAAGCATTCAAAACCCTAAAGGAAAAGCTTGCCTCGGCAACCATCAATGCCGCGGCAACCCTCGACGCCACGACAACCACTGATACGCACGCCTCAGCAACCATGAATGCACATACCTAGGCAACCCTCGATGCCTCGGCAACCTTGGGAGCAGTCGCCACGACAGCACATGCCTCGGCAATACCCTGGTACGCGAATTTAGTTAATTTCCTTGTTTGTGGTATTTTACCTTATGGCCTTACTCACCAAAGGAAGAAGCGGTTCCGCCATGATGCTAAGCATTACTTTTGGGACGAGCGTCTTTTGTTTAAATAATATGCAGATAAGGTCATACGCCGATGTGTCCCTGAAGAAGAGCAGCATAATGTACTCCGGTAATGCCATTCTTCACCCTATGGAGGACATTTTGAAGGAACTCGTACCGCGGCCAAAGTTTTGCAATCCTGTTTGTATTGGCCAACACTGTAAAAAGATGCCCAAGAGTTTTACAAGCAATGTGATCGTTGCTATAGGACGGGCAATATCACCCACAAACCAATGGGCAAGCAGAAATTTCCAACCGAGAATTGAAGGGTATACTCGAGAAAGTTGTAAATCCCTCTAGGAAGGATTGGTTAGCAAGACTAGATGACGCACTTTGGGCATATCGCAATGCATTCAAAACACCCTTAGGTATTTCCCCCTTCCGACTTGTCTATGGTAAAACATGCCATCTACCGGTGGAAATCGAACACAAGGCATATTGGGCAATCAAGATCGTGAGTATGGATTAGGAAAGTGCCAGACAAAAGTGTTTGTTGGACCTCAACGAGATAGAAGAAATTCGTGCACTCGCCTATAACAATGCACAAATCTACAAGGAGAGAACAAAGCAATGGCACGACAAGAAACTATTGCTGCGACAATTCATGCCAGGGCAACTAGTTCTCTTATTCAATTATCGAGTAAAACTTTTCCCGAGAAAACTAAAATCAAGATGGTCGGGACCATTCGAAGTTGTCAAACCATTCTCCCATAATGCCGTGATAATCAAGTCCATTACCAACGAACATGAATTCAAAGTTAACGGACAGAGATTGAAGCACTACAACGGTGCTCATGTAGAACGAAACAAAGAAGTCAACACCTTAGGAGATGAATGAGCATGCTCTCTTTTCGATATTTTCTTTTTCTTTTTCTTTTTATTTTTTTTCAAACTATTTTTTTCTTTCTATTATTTTTGGTTATTATTTCTCTTTATTTATTTTTGGAATTTTTAGGAGATATTTTATTTTTCTTCATTATCTTTAGTTTCCAGGTTTTCTTTTCCACAACAAGACTCACAACCACCATGCTAAGGAAATTCATTGCCGACTACTTGCCATAGCAACCACAACAGAAACTGGCGATGCCTAGGCAACAACAATGGCTTCGACAACTACTGATGCCCATGCAAGTGAACCTGCATCGGCAAACATGGATCAAAGCAATGCTATTCACGCGGGACCAGCATTCAACCACCGACTGAAAAATGAATCAAGCAAACGGCACGAAGGAAACTTATCACTCGAGGTGACGACCTCTCCGACTAACTCATTTCATTTAGTTTCTTTTAAATTTTGTTTCACTCTTACATGCATTGAGGACAATGCTTCTCTCGAGTTTGGAGGGGTGTCGGTTTCTAGTTAGTTTCATGTGTAGTTGCATTCATCGTTAGCAATCACATATAGGTTGCATATGTTACTTACCATGCCTTTAATTGGATTTAATTGCTTAAGACTTGTTGAATATCCAATGATAAATTTTTGCCACTGCACTTAATTGAAAGAACCTTTAATTTTAGGATTACATGAAAAAAACTTAGAATTTTACTATGATGCTGAATTTTTTTTACACGGTTGTGGGTTGTTGATTGAAAGAAACTTAGTGAACTTAGGTTGTTTAAAATTTGGGTAAATTTAAAATTGAAAATTAAAAGTTAATTTCTTGTTAGAGGTGCCCGAAACTGGCTCTAGTAGTAAAAGCACTTTCTTGCTAGAGGTGTCCGAAACTGGCTCTAGTAGTTAATGCACATTAAAGAATCGCTAGAGGTGCACGAAATTGGCTCTAGTGAAAATAAAAATAAATGCCCCGGTACTTAAATTGATAAAAGCCTATTGTTCACATAGAATCTTGAAAATCAACTTGTACACAACTACGCACACACATTGTCACGAGCATTATAGTTTTGTTCCGGGTAATTTTGGTGCTATCCGAAAAATTAAAAGGTGATTATACTTTGTGCCACGGTTCCGAGGTTTGAAGCTTGTCTTTGATGATTAAAGTCTTGGCAGGTAATTGTTAGTTTGCATTGCTTGAGGACAAGCAATAGTTCGAGTTTGGGGGCGTGATAAGTGTTCAAAAGTACTATTTTTATTACCCTTTTTACTCATATTATTGTTAGACTAAAGCTCATATTAGTTGCATAATTAGTTATTCATGCATTAATTCATGTTTCTTTCCATCGTTGAGCTTGATTACATAACTTGGTGATTTTTGTGGAAAAAGATGCTGCTTTGGTGTGTTTTTGTGTGTGTGCAGAATCACTTGCCTAAACAAGGCTAGAACCAGTTGCCAGGGCAATGCATGAAGGAGATGCCGAGCTAGTTGCCAGGGCAATGCATGAAGGAGACGCCAAGCCAGTTGCCAGGGCAATTGTTGACAAAGAATAAGGTGATATGGTAGTCAAAATTGATGACTAGACAAGCCCAAGATGACGTGGAGCAAAGCTAAATCCCAAAGGAATTTGATTTCCATGAAGAGATTAAAGAAGAATTAAATTCCAAGAAGATAGGAGAAGTTCTAGTAAGAATATAATTATAATAAAGAATTATATTCTTTAAAGATAATTTAATTCCAACTTAACTTCCTCCTCAAAGAAGGACTTTGACCTAGCCCTATAAATTAGAGGACATATCGTCAACTTAGGGGAGAGCAAGAGGAAGAAAAATTTCGACAACCCCATAGGGCAAGAAGAGAGAAATTTCGACAAGAGAGCAAAGGGGAGAGAGTTCGATTTCTTCTTCTTCTTCTTCTTCTTTGCTTCCATTAGATTCATGGTTTGGGGATTATTCTTTGTATATCTTTTGAACCCAACCATGAACTAACTTGATTGGTTGGGGTTATTGTGTTTTGTTGTTGTGAGAAACAATTGGATTTTGTTTAGGTAATAAGAGTTTGCACTTTTCTATTCAAGGTTTACTCATTCTTGGCTTTTATTCTTGTTTGCGAGTGAATTGGGAGAGGATCTCGTAACTTCATCTATTTATCTAATATCGGGAGAGTTAGATTCAAGAAACGAATGAGTATGGTCTTCATTCAATCTATTGATGGTGAAGATTAATCCGGCTTAGGAATAAGTTAAGGATTTCAACGGCTAAGAGGAGCACAAGATTGGTTGTTGTTTACCCTTGATTCACGCAGGGATGTATTATCAAGGCATCCACAAGTAGCTAGAGTTTCGACTTAGGGATAAGAAGAAACCATTGAAGAACGCTTTGCCGAACCTTGAAGTTACTGCCCAGACACCCAAGTAGTTGCCCAGCTAGACGCCCAGGCAACCATCGATTAGTTGCCAAGGCAACCCCGCTGTGCAAGTTGCCCTTGCACTCTTTTACCAAGACGATCCAATCGGCTATCACACCTCAACTCATGATAACCTGTCCTATTCTCTCTTTTGATTTCATCTATTCTTTTAGTTAATTGCTCTTAGTTTACTCGTTAATTAGAACTCATATTATCAATTGTGTTTTTACTTTTCACAGTGCAGTAACTTAAGCAAAGTAGCCCAAACCAATCCCTGTGGAGATGATACTCGATACTCATATCACTTTATTACTTGCGACGTGTATACTTGCACATTTGCGTAACACTTATTACACGCAACAGTACTCCAACAATGCACGATAACCTACTAACCTACGAACGGAAACAACAATTCTGAATGTTGAGCTAACAAAGCTCAGTAGGTACACTTCCACTAAACCATGCTTCATGCAAATCATAAATATGAACATGCAACTAAAAATGACATCATGGAAAATCAATAACATTGGTGCTACCTCTAGCTGTCAAAACACAAAGCAAACACCAAGGAATGCATTAATCACACACAGCAAAAATGCATCTTACCAAATAAACCTAGAGTGAGGCCTGGTGTCACACAGCCTCAGAAGCGTACACTCATACTCAAATTCTCTCATCGAGTATAATTGGATGAGGCTCGATGTTACACAGCCTTAGAAACGTACATCTGGTATTCTATCTCATGGTGTTGCAACATGCTCTTTGGGTATCCAGATCCCATCAATCAAGGTAACTCTACCACACATGTGCCCATACTTGGCACTTAACATCACACAATCCACCAAGAATTCCTATGGTTACTATTACAAATAAGTCACCCAAAATTTACTAAGTTATTACTCATTATGCTCTTATATGAGGGATGAATCATGGTTCCTCGGTTTTACTATTTATTTTTCCACATTAGAAGCCTTTTGGGCCATAGTCTTCGAATTATGAGCCCTTCAAACTTAAACTCAACTTTTCGGGTAGATTGCCCGATGATTACCAGTACTGACCCACGTATACTGATATGGTACCCATTAGGTACCGGTACACCCATGCATACCTATACAAAATGAGCTCATTGGAATTACACAAAGCTTAGGTGTACCAGTATGTGTCAATATGTACCGATACTTGCTCAAAGGGTATACCAGTATAGGTTGAACACGATATCGGTACCCCTTTAATAGTTTATCCTCGATGAACTATTTTCTTAAATCGAGAACATTACGGTATCAGTATTGTCTCCTTGTGTACCAATATTCAAGCCTAGAAATGGCTTTCTAGACTCGGAAAATCCCTCCTCAAGCCCTCAATTCTTAACCATTAAGCTCCAAACTCGATCTTACATCTTATGGGAGTGTTTAAGGTTGTTTACTACCATTTTTACATGTTATTAACTTGAAATCCATATTATACCATTGAAGAGGGTCTCTAGCTTCTAAACATCCAAAACAACCACAAACATCTAATTTAAGCACACAAAGCATCATCCTTAGGATGTGCATGAAACCAAGGATTTAATAGTGTACTAACCTTGATTTAAAAGCTGTAACAAAGCTCCAGGCCAACTCTTCAAGCCTTCTTCTTCCCAAGCTCCTTGGAAAAATTCCCAACCTCTTTCACGACACAAGGAAGTTGTAAAATGAATTACAGCTTTGCAGAAGAAGATAAACTAACTGAAACTTACTTTCAAGCAAGAAGAATGAGATTGACTCTCCCTCCAACCATTTCTTCAAAACCCCCCACTAAACCCATATTTCTCTTCTACCATCAAACTTGTTGATCCTTACCTCAAGACGTAGATGCTTGGGTGATGATTAACTTTCTCTCAACTTCAAGTATGATATTCTCACAGGAAAAGGGTAAAGATTTCACCTTTTGCTTGGTTTTCAAATGAGGAAGATAAGAAAAGGATGAAGAACCACCAAGGGACAAGGTGGTATCATCCCTTCCCAAAATCTGCAAGAGAAATAAAGAGAGGCAGCTTTGCCCTCTTCAAAAAAGGGTAATTACCTTTTTACCCTTTTTTCTTTTTTTCATACAAGCCCAAAATCAAGTAAGCCCACTAAAACACTCTAAGGAGCCTCTCCCGGCCTAACATCTTGGTTCAAACACACGAGCCATGACTTGGGTTAAATCGGCCCTCAAATTCTAAAATCTGCATCGTTACTAATACTCTTATCGATTTTGCGTCATGTGTAGGGGTTTTACGTGATAGTCTTGGTTGGTGGAGATTTGGGTTCACAAAGTCTATTGAAGTGTGTTTCGTTGTGGAGACTGGGCTTTAGGGTACCTACGTCTGGTTAATGTGTGCTGAGGAACATGGTTATCGATAAGTTATACTTGAGTTGGATAACTTAAATGCGCTCCAGATACTGAAGGATGAACCAGATCGACAAGGGTGTTGTTCATTAGTGTTACACTTGGATGAGCTTCACCAGAGGCAGTGGATTGTCCGCATTCAGCATGTGCGTCGAGAACGGAATCAAGTGTCTAATGCATTGTCTAGAGTGGTCTAATCCGGGTTAGAAGTGGTTCACTTACATTCTCTTATGGCAGATTTATGTGCCTTACTTGATATAGATTCGACCATTGGTGTTGTTCCTAATGGTTTGCCTTGTTTTGTTTCTGTTAGGTATTATTAATGTACTCTTTTCATCCGACTAGGTTTAGGGAGGTTTTTAATGAGGCATTGATAATACTATTTATGTAATATCCTTTTTTTCATAAAAAAGAAATTATGAAAAAACTTTTTTTTTTCTTTTCTACCTTTAATTTTACTTGAATTTTATTTTTTGAGTTAATTCAAGGCTTAAAAACTAAACCAAACTTTTATATTAGGCTTTTTTTTACTTACCCAAAACTCTTTATCTAAATAAATGATATTTTTTTAACATGGACTGGGCCATGACCTAAGTAGGCCTAGGCCTAGATTCGCCAATGATTGTAACACAACCATTTGCTTGGTTCTTTTGAGCATCTTTGAAACTTCAATTATTATGTACTCTCTCTGTCCCATAAAACTTGTCCCTTTTGTGTTTTAAAATTGTCTCACTTAAATTGTCCCTTTAAAAATCTCAATAACTTTTACTAGACACATTTCCTTTTTCTACCCTCTTTTTAGTTTTCAAACAAAACAAACTTTAACTTTTCAAGGATAAAATTATTATTTTAATTACTCTACAACACATCTCTTATATAATTTTTTTCTTCCTAAAATTACGTAAAAAGTCAATAAGGGACAAGATATTAAAGATGGAGGGAGTATCCGATTATGAATGATAATTGTGAACTTCACCTCCCCTTGTCTTTCCACCAGATAGAAATTTTAATTCACTTTAAGCTAAGGGCAATAATTGCATAGGCAGATCAATTGCCTTGCAATCAAATTTGGAAGCTTTTACATGAATGAACGGAAGAGTCTAGGGGCTTAAAAAGTAACCCAAACTTCACGGTTTTGAAACTGAAATAGTTATTATAAATAATATCATTTTATAATTTAATAATTACAATTTAGATTATCAAACATGACATTAAATTAAAACATACTTATAATATATCAATCAAACATATCTAAATAATTAAAATTCATTATAATTATTTGAGGATGTAATTACTAGGATAGTCTTAGAAAGAAGATTACAAGGAATTTTGTGGTAAACTTAATTACATCCTCAAGTGATTGCACGAGAGGCATTCTCCAAACACACCTAGATAAAATATTTAAGTTTAAATTATTTGACTCAAACATAATTACTAAATTTTAAAGCATATGAGAATAGTTATATGGTTATATATATTGAATGTTTTATATTCATATGAAAGATTATAAGAAAGAGAATAGGGAAATTTTTGACGATTAAACGGATTGCAATTCATTGTTGTTAAGATCAACACAACTTATATGAGGTAGAAATAAAATATAAACTAGTCTCTTTTTTTTGTCAACAATCACTTAATACGGAATTGCTGAAGCAATCAAAACCCAAGCAAATACACAACGCTAAATAATTTTATTGAATAAGGACATATTTTGTGAACCTAGTTGACGCCATATCCTTGTTTGACAGCATATTTGACAAGTTCTTCCAGCTCATTCAAACTGATGGATCCGTCTCCGTCCGTGTCGGCATGGTGCAGTGAACGATGAACTCGCCACCCAGGGTTACGGGAGCCCAGTTTTTCGAAAGCTTTCAACAACTCTGCCTTGCTTAGACGTCCGTCCCCGTCGGTGTCTTGTTCTCTGAAGATAGCCTTAAAATGTTCCTCATTTATGGCGAGATTAATGGATTTTGGCACGTAAAGAGGCATGCTGGGAAATAGGCTAAGTTTTTAGAGCTTTGGTCTATGAATAACAAGACACTAGCTACTTTACTTTTCTAATAATCAAAAGGGCTAATGGAGCCATTGGTTTATATAGAACTCATTTGATTAATTACCATAGTTAACTATTTTTCTCATATATATTGGCATCTCACCTACTTTTACTTAATTAAATGAATGAATTTTCTCTTTATTTTTTTGTTGTATACCCTTTTTGTTCTCCACCGAACTTTTATATGCGAAATAGGCCCACAAACATTCGATTATTATTTCTTTTGAATAATTCTATTTAGTGGAGGGGGAGAATGAATTTGTTCATAGTAGATTTAGAACCCACAACCTAGTAAAGAGGGGAGGGTGTCAACTGAGAACTTTAACCACTTGCTCTAGAGATTGTTAACAACATTTAATTATTTCCAAGTGGCTTTTACTTTGCTCGGCAAAACATAATTTTATTTTTAAAAAAATCATACAGGATCACTATATGTCTTATTAAAAAAAACTCATCCACTTGGAAGGGAAAAAGAACACGAAATGACAATAAAATGTATAAGAAAAACAAAACGCCTAAGAATACATAAGTAATTGCTGATAGAGTATAGTGTTTACCCCCACATTAAGTCCAAAAGCACCTGTTAACCGAGTATACATAAGTAATTGTTGATAGAATATAGGGTAAACTACCTATTTGGCACTTCATCTATTCATGTGTTTTTGTTTTGGTCAGCAACTTTTTTTTTGACAAAGTCATACTTAAAGTCACTTTTGTTTCTATTTTTGTACCCACTGTTAAGTTTTCATTAAAATTTAACTAAAATGTTGACATCACGTGGTATAATAGCAGTTTTAGTCCAAAACTTATATATTCTATCAATTGATCTTAATTTGTAATAATTCAAACAAATTTAACCATCAACATTTAAAATCCTACCAATTTGGTCATTCTATGTTCTTTCTCTTCTATAAACTCAAATTCCAATAGAAATCATTGCCAACCACTACGTCGATGGTTAGTCGTCGATCGCTAAATTCCAAAATCTACAAATCACCCATTTTCTACCTCCTAAACGTGAATCTGTCATATATTTCATTTGAAAATGGCTCAAAGTGCACATACGCAGCAAATAGATTTTCCCCAATATGAATTAAGGGAAAGAATCAGCTTTGAGGGGCCACGATTTATTTGAGATGGGTGTATTTTGGGGTACATTGATGTAAAACAAAGAGCGATTTGAGTGATTTGACATTGGCCAGGTGCGGTGTAAGAGGTCCATGGCGAAAGGGTTTACTAAAACCGTTGAGGCTAACGGGGGTACACTAGGTGACGAAGAGATCAGATGCCCTCTAGTTGCACCACGAGGGGTAGTGGTTTTGCGAGTTGGGAGGTCGAATTTAGACTCAGGGGCCGAGACGAAGTGACTGGTGAAATTTCAGACTGAACGACTATCATCTACAATCGTTTAGGGTTTAAGAGCGACAAAAAATGTTTAATGTCGAAACTTCAGTGAATAAATTAAATATTTTAAAACTTCAGTGACCAAAATAGGTTTAAGAGTAAAGTTCAATGACGATTTACGTAATTTACCCATTTACTATTCAATTATTTTGAATTAGTACGTATATGTTTTGAGACTAAAACTATTATTATATCATGTGTTGTCCCCTACCAAGGACAATTTCACATTAAGATATTGTCAAGCATAACTGATTGTGTAAACTAACCTACACGTGGCGCTATATTGTTTGAGCTATTACTTGTGGAAGTTAGTTTGTTATAGCAGTTAGTAGGTTAAGTTGAGATGAAGCTTTAGCTATATAAGATTGTAATCTGATTGAGTTTTGTGAATGAGAAAGTTTCATATTCTTTTCAATTTCTATATTCTTTTATGGTATCTTTCGCCAAGATTTGGGAGTCTAAAGCTTCTTTTCTCAAGTTTCAAAATGTCGCTGCAAAATTCTATTGCTCAAAGCCATGCGGCCTCTGATGGTGTCCAGGTTGAATTCTCTTCCAAAAATGACAGGATGTTCACAAATAAGAAAGTGAATGTCGTATTGGATGAGTTCAACTTTCTTCTTTGGAAACAACAGGTGTTGCTCACGGTTCGCAGTCATCAACTTGAAAAAATGTTAATCGGCGCAATGAAGAAGCTTTCAGAAATGGTTCTTGTTGATTGTGAGAAGGTTTCAAATGGTTATTATGAAGAGTATGTTGCTCAGGAAAGTGCCCTAGCCTTGCGGTTGCTATCTACCATCAGTTCTCGTCTGCTTCCTCAGTTTGTGGGTGCTGAGACGGCTAAGGAGGTCTGGCACACAATCTTGCAATTTTTGCGAACAAGTCCACCAATTCTGTTATGGGTTTGCATTCTAAACTCCGTTCTTTAAAGAAGGGTGATGAAAGTATGAGGGTCTATCTGTCTCGAGTTAAAGAAATTTATCATGCATTAGCTTCTTGTGGTAATCCAGTATCTCAAGTTGAGCAGATTGCTAGTATCTTGAGTGGGTTGTCTAGGGATTACCAATCTTTCATGGCTGTTATAAGTGTTAGTAAAGAGTCTTTCACTCTTGATAGTGTCTGTACGATTTTAATAGATGCAGAGGCATAGTTGCTGAGTTTTGCTCAGTCAGAATTGTTACCAATCAGTGCGAATGTTGCTCAAGTGAGCATGCCTAATACAACTTCTGGTTTGCTTACTGAGACTTCACAAAAGGGTTTTTTCGACTCAGCCATACAATGGAGGAAGAAATAGTGGTCGTGGCAGAGGCCGTATCAGACTACAGTGTTAGTTATGTGGCAAGAATGGGCATTTAGTTGATCGGTGCTGGCATAGGTTTGATCAGAATTTTTCTGGGGTAATTGCTACTAGGCGTAAGCAATTTAGAGGAGAGTCAAGTACAGCAAATTATACTGCATATGATGCCAACAATTTTGGTTGTGGCTGCTGTGCTCGTGATTCATCTGGTGCTGCACCTCAGGCCTATGTGGCATCCACTAGTCAAGAGCAATGGGTGGTAGATTTGGGTGCAACACACCACGTGACACCAGATGCTGCCAATGTCATGCATGGTGCTGAATATAATGGACCAGGTAAGCTGGCTGTAGGTAATGGCAGGTCTTTAGATGTTAGAATAGTTGGGCAATCTGCTTTATATACTTCTTCTAGACCTTTGTTATTACGTAATCTTCTTTATCTACCTAAGATAACAAAGAATTTTCTCGCGGTGTCAAAGCTTGCAAGGGACAATCGAGTTTTCTTTGAGTTTCATGCAAGGGATTGCTGTGTTCGAGATAAAGATACTGGGTTGATTGTTCTGTAAGGAAAGGAGCATGTAGGCTTGTATAGGTTTACTACTGATGCAGTTAGAAATAGTAGTGTAAATCTTTGTAAGAAAGTTGAGGTCAATTCTGTTACCATAACTAATTCTGATTCTTCTGAGCTATGGCATAGGCGTCTTGGCCACCCAGCTCATGAAGTATTAGTTCAAGCTTGTAAAGTGGCTGATGTAAAAATTTCAAAGGAAATAAATAATACTTGTGTGGCATGTCATATGGGAAAGAGCCATAAGCTACCATTTTCAGCGTCAGAAACAATGTATAATTCTCCTTTTCAACTTGTGTTTACTGATCTATGGGAACCATCACATGTTGTATCCAATAGATTTAGATACTATGTTACATTTGTAGATGCTTGTTCAAGGCACACCTGGCTGTATCTGTTGAAAGACAAGTCACAGGCATTGAAAGCGTTTCAGTTGTTTAAACAAATGCTGAAGACTCAATTTGGTTTACATATTAAGGCAGTGCAGAGTGATTGGAGAGGAAAGTTGTATCACCTATAAATAATACTCGTAGTTGAATATACATTATAGATGTTACTTAAACATGCTACTAAAACTTGAGTTTAAAATTTTTTTATTATTTTTTTATCCCTATACGATTCATCGTCTAGCTGATTATTCAGACTATCATTATAATTCAATTTAATGCATCATCTAATATCAGTAAGTAAATGGTTTACATGCCCACTAGAGATTGTCATAATTTAGAATTTCTTACTGATGTTCTGTAGATTGTAACTTGAACAACATGCTTGACTCCTCTTCAAGTGCTTCGTCTTAACCTACGTGTGAAACAATCACACACTAAGTACGAACTTAGTGAGGCAGTTAAACTTATTTATTTTAAAAACATGAAATAATGTAATATAGTATGTCACATGGCAAGTATATCACAATGTACATATGTTATGTATCATAACTATCATATAAATCATGTTATTATTGCATAATATATTCTCTATCATGGACATGCTTTCATTATGCAATCATTTACATATCATGGTCATGCTTTCTTTATGCCATCATTTGCATAACATGTATTCTATCATGGTCATGTTTTCATTATGCAATCATTTGCATATCATGGCTTTCATGTAATCGTCTTGTGATCATACTGGCTAAAAAGCCCTTTAAGACTCTGTAGCCATTTGTACTGGCTGAAAAGTCCTTTAAGACTCCATAGCCTTAATACTTGAGTACGTACTCGAGGACGCTCTTTGCTCCTCATAAAAGGACACTCTTTTCTCTTTATAATCGCACCTCTTTAGTGCTATTGGCACCATGGGCGTGGATCCCCATGTGCAACACCAAGGGCGTGGGTCCCCAAGGTGGTTACTTGTTTCATTTTAATCATATCATTATTCATGTAATTCATGTATCATATTGTCATATGAATCATGTATCATCACTATCATGTAATTCATGTTTCATATTATCATATGAATCATGTATCATCACTATTCATGTAATTCATGTTTTATATTGTTATATGAATCATGTACCATCACTATCATGTAATTCAAGTAAGCATAATGAATCATCATTTATGCAAACAATAGTTCGTACCTTGTACTCCATCAAGCTTGCCATGTCAAGTCATGCATCATATCACGTATTATAAAGTAATGCAATGTCAATTTTAATCATGGGTAGACTTATCACAAGTATTCCCCTTTTTAATAAAACATACATATAGAAATGCACTCACCTTGGCCATTTATTAATATGCCTCACTAAGCTCTATTGATCATTTCCTTTATAGTATCTCGAACATTCTTTTGATTCGGATCTAACTTTATTTATCACATGAATATAAATAAACATTTGTTAGATTCACTTCTAACAATATTTCAATTAAGCTATTTAATCATTCAACATAAAAAGTTTCCATAAATTTCTTTCCTTCCTTATACTGTTTACAAACTCATTTTTGGTCCTTAATGACCATTTTGATCTTCAAATAATTCCTCCAAGCTTGCTAACCAACATTAGACACAAATTGTCTCAATTTCCATTTTCTACCATCAAAGATTTACTTCTACAAGGCAGAATACATATTGAATCTTAATCTCCTTTATATCGTAGAAACTAGATTCGATAACGGTTCTAACGGTATAAGCCACAAAATTTAATAAAGTCTTTAAAAATTATGAAATTCATCAAACTCCCAATTACAAGGTTGTCCTGACATAAACTATTCTGTAATTTTTCTGACCTTCATTCGATTAAAAATTTATATCTTTTAACTCGAAACTCGAAATCAGTTTCCGTTTGTTGGAAACGAAACTAGATTCGATAAGCTTTTCAACCATATAAAAACTAATAACCCAGATTCAATTTGTACGACTTATGGAAAATTTTCAAAGTCGAATTCCAGTATTGAATTTCGGAACAAACTGTTATTCTATTTTTTGACCTTTCATCACTTAAAAATTCAAATCTTTTGATATATGAATCGAAATCAATCGCCGTTTGTTTTAAATGAAACTAGATGAATAAATCTTTACATCGATATAAAATTCACCTTCTAACCATTTTTGTAGAATTTATGGTGAATTTTCAAACTGACTGCTAAATCCAGTTTTCCTACACAACTTCCATAAATAACTTCAAACTTTATACTAATTTCTCCTTACTTTGTTATTTGTCAATTTGGTCCCCTTACTTGATTCAAACCACTAATGTATCACTTTCTTTATCAAATAATTATTCAAAAATAATTCCCTCAAATTTTTCATTCTTTTCGAAATAGTCACTAAAAATGCAAAAATAAAGATTCAAGCTTCTTAACTTTGCAGATTAGTCCTCAAATCAACATTACTAATTGAATTCTATTGTTTCAACTAAAATCAGATTTATTCCTTCTCTAAAACTCATTTCCGAATTGGTCACTTAACTTTGACAATTTGTCAAAATGGTCACTAATTCGATTAAACATCGGTTTAACATTCTAACTTCAATTTTACATATCCAACTTCAATAATAACATATATACACTTCAAAATCATAAAAATTCAAATTAGTTCTCTAACTTTCAGAATTGTCGAGATGGTCCCTATACATTTAATTTAGGGTTTTGCTTCCAAATAACAAATTCAAGCTTACTAGATCATTTATCCAACATCACAAACCCTAAATCAAACTTGAATCTATAAACCCTAATCATCTTCATACAAACTAAAATATGTAGGGTTTAAATCTCAACTCAATAACATGATTTTATCATCATAACAACTTAATTTCAACTTAAATTTCATCATGAAATCATAAAATTCCAAAAGCCCCAAACATTTTCCATAAACCCTAATTTATTCTCATGCAAAATTATCATCAATAAATCATGTTTTCCATGAATTATTTACACCAAAAGATAGAGCTTGAAGAGTACAACAACTTTGTAGTTGAAGAGATTACCTAAAAATAAAGTTTTGGGGTTTGAATCAAACTTGGAAATTTTTCTCTCTTCTCCCCTCTCATTTTCGAAATTCCATGGATGAAGAATGGTCTTCATCTTTTGTTTTTAATCCAATTTGGCCACTTGTCTTGTATAAATGAATTTTAAATTCATTTAGATAGTGAAATTACTAAAATGCCCTTTTAATCCAATGGTTGAGATTGATCTTATCATCAATCAAGGGCCAAGATTAAATATTCCATTTACTTCTTCCAAAAATGCCCTTGTAACTTTTTAAATATTTCAAAAATGCCATTAAGGCAAAATGACCAATTTGCCCTCTAACTAGTTTTTATTTACTAGTTTGCCATTCTTGTAAAAATTCAACTAAGTCTAGCTGGAATCCAACCAACTATAATAAAATATTTATAAAATAATATTTTATGACTTTTCCATGGCTTTTGGATCAGCCTCTGAAATTTTAGTCTGATCTGATTTCCCGATATTCATAAAATACTTCTACTAGATTTTACCTTTTCCGAGCTATTAGATTTATTTCAAAAATTCCATATTTCCATATTCATGAAATAAAATCTATTATCCCATAAAAACTTCCTTTTCCAAGGACTTATACTGAATTTTCCTAACCAGTCTATTATTCCGATAATTATCAAAAATTTTCATAGAATAAAATTTCTCTTAGAATTCCTTTATCGATAATCCATACGAATTTTCTCTTCTCTTACTGAGTCCAAATTATCAATCAGAAATACTTTTATGGGACCTTCCCGAAGGTCACTCATCCTTGTATTTCTCTGGCCTAAGCATGCTTAACAATTTCAGTCGATCCAAATTTCGTGCCTTTTTATGCATCTTAATTATTAAAACCGATATCAAGGTACCTATTTTGATCCGATTTACTCTTATACTGAATAAAATTACTTGTTGGGAAATTTATACTTTAGTCTCCAAACTTTTCCAAAGTTTATACTTTAACCCCCTAAACTTTCAAAATTTACAATTTAGTCACTAGCCAAATTTAGGATATTACAATTCCTCCCCCTTAAGAAAATTTGTCCTCAAATTTTCAATGTGTACCTGCTCCAAACATTTACGGATATTACTTCCTTATTTTCTTCTCAGCCTCCCAAGCGGCTTCTTCGACCTTGTGATTTTTTCCTTAAAACTTCAGTCAATGAAATTTCTTATTCCTTAATTCTTTAATTCCATAAACCAATATTTATACTAACTCCTCTTCATGTATCAAATCTAATTGCATCTCAATTTATTCAGGAGTGTTGACACGTAAATAATTCAGTCAATGCCCCCAAAACATAAGTACATATACTACAGACTTTTGCTCACTTCTTGAGATAAGTCCATTAATATACTCTTGATCCAACTCTTTCACAATTCCTTGAGGTATAACAGTTTTGAAACTAAGTTTTCCCTTTTTGACCTATACAAATCATCCTTCATTTTCAAATAAACAATCATAACTTCTCTTTTGCTCTGACATTTAAGGCTCTCAACAGCTTAAACATTTAAAAAAACCAATGATTTATTATATACAGTTGCTGAAGGTTACAACCTCTTAGGTACTTCTTGTTTTTGTACTTGAGCCCCCTACTGCACCAGTAGCTCAATCTAGGTAAAAATTGGAAACAAGTTCATACTTGATTTCATTGTTACTGTTACGGGTATCTTTATAACCCTTGTGATCCGAGACTCTTGTTCTTGTCTAGAAACATTTTTAGGGAAATTTCAATTAGTCGGAACAATCCTCAACTAAACACACTTCCTTTGATTTCATTAAGGAACTAATTCATTTTAAAAAAATAAACGTTTCTTCTTATAATCACTTCTACCATGTGTACAGATAACCAATCTTATCTAAATTACACTTCAAATTCCCCAGATGATACCTTCATATTACCTTCTAGTATTTGATCACTTAGATCATTAGAAAAACCTTTTTCCAGCAATCCAAATTATTTTAATGCTTGTCATACTCATCATCTTATATTACTGATTGTCTTCATCAAAACCTTTCTGAAAAGATATCTTAGCTTATCCATTACACTTCAGCCCTGCCTTTATAAGGCTCTACTGTCAACTATTCAAGTAGAATTAACCTCTTAGTTGACTTCTCTGAATACTCTTTGGTTACAAGTTCAATACACTTTATCGATAATAGATTTCCAATCTTGTTCAGTATGTACTCAAATATCACTTTTATCATACTTTTATTCCAGATTATTTGTCTTCCTAATCTATCAAGCTTCACAGTTGACATCTTATAGTACTAATGTCTCCTTAAAGAAATAATCATTCTTACTTAGGTTGTGTCTGATTTAAAGACTTTTCAAAGTTTTTCTAACATTTGAGTAGTCTACACTGTAACTCTTTCCATGTTTGCTTTGATTATTCTTACAATATAGTTTACTACTTTTAGTACTCTGACTGATTCATACCTAACGTCTTCTTTTCGAGCTTCAAATATAATCTCTTTACAGATCAATTTCTTCTTAGTTTCTTTTCTAATCATCTCAGTAGTATCAGTACTTAACTTTCCATTTCTCCCTTATATGTACTGACAGTACAAACATCTTATAATAAGATACTACTGAGTTATTTCCATCATAACTTCAATCCTTAACTTATCTTGAGCAAACTGCCAGATTACATCTACAACAACTACTGACATTGTTATCTTCAAACATATATATTTCTAAAGTAAAGATACTTCTTCTTACTCCTTTGTATATAAGTATCTTATAATTACTGTATCATCTCTTGACTATGCAAATAACTTATTCTAAATAAGAACTAACTTCCAGACTTATTTTACTGTATCATATCTATGGGTCCTTTCTTGACCTCTAAGATTCGTCAACTGACGAAATCCATTATCGTTTTATTTTCCTTATTTTAGTATCATTTCACCTTATACTAATGAGGAGCAGCATCAAGTCATACAATCAATACATCAGTAATATGACATCCTAGGGGGCATGTATTTACTGAAAACTCTATATCAAACGTGGTTTAGCATCCAGAACCGGCTAAACTTTTATTATGATACCAATAAATGTCACTGATAAGTGTTCAAAAGTACTATTTTCTTACCCTTTTTACTCATATTATTGTTAGACTTAGGCTCATATTAGTTGCATAATTAGCCATTCATGCATTAATCCATGTTTCCTTCCATCGTTGAGCTTGATTACATAACTTGGTAGTTTTTGTGGGAAAAGATGCTGCTTTGGTGTGTTTTGTGTGTATGTGCAGGATCACTTGCCAAAGCAAGGCTAGAGCTAGTTGCCAGGGCAATACATGAAGGAGATGCCGAGCTAGTTGCCAGGGCAATGCATGAAGGAGATGCCGAGCTAGTTGCCAGGGCAATGCATGAAGGAGATGTCGAGCCAGTTGTCAGGGCAATTGTCGACAAAGAATAAGGTGATATGGTAGTCAAAATTGATGACTAGACAAGCCCAAGATGACATGGAGCAAAGCCAAATCCCAAAGGAATTTGATTTCTATGAAGAGATTAAAGAAGAATTAAATTCCAAGAAGATAGGAGAAGTTCTAGTAGGAATATAATTATAATAAAGAATTATATTCTTTAAAGATAATTTAATTCCAACTTAACTTCCTCCTCAAAGAAGGACTTTGACCTAGCCCTATAAATTAGAGAGGAATTTCGACAACTCAAGGAGAGCAAGAGAGAGAATTTTCGACAAGCATCTATGGCAAGGAGGATTTCGACAAGCTTCAATTCTTCATCTTTTTCTTTCTTGTTCGATTGGGTTCATGCTAGGGATTATTTATCTTGTGTTTCTTTGGAACCTAGCCATGAACTAAATCTATTTGGCTATGATTATTGTGTTTTGTGGTTGTGAGAAACTATTGGATTTTGTTTAGGTAATAAGAGTTTGCACTTTTTTATTCAAGGTTTATTCATTCTTGGTTCTTATTCTTGTTTGCGAGTGAATTGGGAGAGGATCTCGTAACTTTATCTATTTATCTAATATCGGGAAAGTTAGATTCAAGAAACGAATGAATATGATCTTTATTCAATCTATTGATGGTGAAGATTAATCCGGCTTAGGAATAAGTCAAGGATTTCAACGGCTAAGAGGATCGCAAGATTGGTTGTTGTTCACCCTTGATTCACACAGGGATGTATTATCAAGGCATGCACAAGTAGCTAGAGTTTCGACTTAGGGATATGAAGAAACCATTGAAGAACGCTCAGCCAAACCTTGAAGGTTGCTGCCCAGACGCCCAAGTAGTTGCCCAACTAGTCGCCCAAGCAACCATCGATTAGTTGCCAAGGCAACCCCGTTGTGCAAGTTGCCACGACAACTGAGTTGCCCGTGCACTCTTTTACCAAGACGATCTAATCGGCTATCACACCTCAACTCACGATAACCTGGCCTATCTCTCTTATTTGTTCTCATTTATTCTTTTACTTTATTGGCTTCTAGTTTAGTTATTAGTTAAACTCCTATAATCCTTTATTTGTGTTTTTACTTTTTATAGTGCAAGATACTAGATTCTTGAAGTGGCACCAATCCCTGTGGAGACGATATCTTTTATACTATAACTTGCAACGTGTATACTTGCACAATTACGTAGCACTTATTACGTGCAACAAGTTTTTTGGCGCCGTTGCGGGATTGGCAATAGCGACTTTGTTTTCATTTTCTTGCACTTTCTTTTTTACTTTTCTTGTTTAAGATTCAAAGGGCTAACAAACTTTGGTTTTGCATTGGTATATGACCGTATGCGAGACCGATTACACCAAATATCCCTTTGATCCAGAAATCGAACGAACCTTACAAAGACTTAGACGAAGGATAAGAGTAGCAATGGCTAATCAAGACGGCAATATGAATCAAGATGTTCCAGCAGGAGGATGAGTGATTCTTGCACGAAACAGAACTATTCGAGACTATCTTGAAGAAGATCTTGATGGACTTAATCCAAGAGTTGTCGCACCTTAATTGAAGCCGACCACTTTGAGTTGAAACTGGTAATGTTTAATATGATCAACACAATTGGTCAATTTGGGGGCTCAGCAACTGAAGATGCACGGAAACATCTGAAATCTTTCCTCGAGATTTGCAACTTGTTCAAAATACACGGAGTCACCCCCGATGTCTTACGATTAAGATTATTCCCCTATTCACTGAGGGATAGGGCGAAAGCATGGTTGAATAGCATTCATGCCGGATCAATAGCATCTTGGACTGATCTTTGTCGTGATTTCCTGGCTCGGTTTAATCCTACAAATTTGATTGATAAGCTTCGTAACGACATTACTTCTTTTCGGCAAGCAGATGATGAATCCATGTACGAGGCTTGGGAGCGATATAGAGAACTTATAACAAATGCCCCCTATACGGATTCCCGGTGTGGACTCAAGTAACAATGTTTTACAACGCCGTGAATACACCAACAAGGATAATGCTAGATACCTCGGCAAACGGCATACTCTTAGATAAGTCACCGGAGAAAGCAATGCAAATTCTAAACAGAGTGGCCAAGAATGATTATCAATTCCCCTCTACTAGAAGAGGAGGAGTTAGACGCCAAGCCACAATACATGAACTAGGATCATCAGATTCAATTTCGGCACAATTGGCCACTTTAACCAAGATGGTCCAGAACATGCAAAAACCAAAAAACACACATGAAGTCAAGGTAATGGATTATGTTTGTGAGTTATGTGGTGATAACCATGATTCTTCTGAATGTATGCAGAATCCAGAATCCAGCTTCTATGTGGGGAATTACAATCGGAACAACAATGTGATGTCCAATACATACAATCCAGCTTGGGAGAAGCACCCAAATTTTTCATGGAGCAATCCCAACAATGCTTTAAACCAGAACAATCAGAATGCACAAGCATCGGGATTCCAACAGAATATGCCACGACAACAGTTACCGCAGCAACAACCGACAACATCTAGTTCTTTGGAAAATTCTCTAAATGCTTTTATGATGAAAACTGAATCTTATATGGCTGAGAATAGTAACTTCATATAAAGAACTGATGCTTTTATTAACAGGACCGAGATGAGGTTGCAAAACCAAGAGGCGACAATCAAATCATTGGAAAATCAAGTCGGACAGCTTGCTCAAAATCTGAATACTAGACCGCAAGGAGGTTTACCTAGCGATACTGAAGTCGCAAGAGGAACTGGCCATGAGCAATGTAAGGCAATCACCACTAGAAGTGGCCAACAACTTAGAGAGGCTCAAACCCGCTCATCAAACAAAACTCCACAAAAAGATCAAGACGAACCTAGCGGCAAAGCCTCAGATGCTGAACCAGGAATTGCCGCGGCAACTGGCAATAAGTATGCCTCGGCAACCGACGATAAGGATGCTTTGGCAACTTGTGATAAGCATGCCTCGGCAACCCCAATTGATAATGCCTCAGCAACTCCAGTTGTCCCGGCAATGCCGTCAATCAGGTTCCAAACTAATGAAAGGATCGAACATATCCGACTTCCACCACCATTCCCTCAAAGGTTGAAGCGACAAAAGCAAGAATATCAATTCAAGAAGTTTCTTGATATCCTAAAGCAAGTCCACATCAACTTGCCATTGGTGGAAGCAATTGAACAAATGCCAAACTATGCCAAGTTTCTTAAAGACATTGTGTCCAAGAGAACAAGGCTAGGAGAGTTTGAAATAGTTGCCGCAACAGAGGGATGCATGGCAATATTGCACAATCGCATGCCACCCAAGTTGAAGGATCCCGGAAGTTTCACAATACCTTGTTCCATTGGAAACCACTATGTCGGGAAAGCATTATGCGACCTTGGGGCTAGCATAAACTTGATGCCTAAATCAGTTTTCCAGAAACTAGGAATCGGGAAAGCAAGACCTACAACAGTTATGCTACAGCTAGCCGATAGATCCTATGTGCATCCAGAGGAAAAAATCGAGGACATACTGGTAAAAGTTGATAAATTTATTTTTCCCACTGACTTTATTGTTTTGGATTGTGAAGCAGATGAGCATGCACCTATCATTCTCGGGAGACCATTCCTAGCAACAGGGAGAACCTTGATCGATGTTGAAAAGGGAGAACTTACAATGAGGGTGAATGATCAGTAAATTAAACTAAATGTGTTCCAAACACTAAGGCATGCCGATGATCCAGAAGAATGGCAACTTCTTCATGCCCACGGTAGAGTTTAACTTCGATAAGGAATTTAGTTGCCTCGGCAATTACATCGCCGGTCAAGAGGCACCTGAGGAGTATGAAGAACCGGTCAATGAGGAACAACAAGAAAAGGCAAATTGGCTAGTCAATCGACCAGGAAAAGAAGCTGATCAAAATGTTGATGCTACACAAGAAGGCAATAGGGAGGAGGACGTGGATCTAGAGATATGCAATGCATTCCCAGATGAACAACTTTTAGTCGCCTCAGCAACCATGAACGCGCATGCCTCGGCAACTCTCGACGCCTCGGCAACCATGGACGCACACGCCTCGGCAACTCTCGATGCCTCAGCAACCATGGACACACACGCCTCGGCAACTCTCGACGCCGCAACAGCCTTTGACGCGCACGCCTTGGCAACTCTCGACGCCACAGCATCCTTTGACGCGCACGCCTCAGCAATTTTGGGAGCAGTCGCCAAGGCAGCACATGCCTCGGCAATACCCTGGTATGCGAATTTAGTTAATTTCCTTGTTTGTGGTATTTTACCTTATGGCATTACTCACCAAGGGAAGAAGCGGTTCCGCCGTGATGCTAAGCATTACTTTTGGGACGAGCCACTTTTGTTTAAACAATGTGCAGATCAGGTTATACGCCGATGTGTCCCTGAAGAAGAGCAACATAATGTACTCTGGCAATGCCATTCTTCACCCTGTGAAGGACATTTTGGAGGAACTCGTACCGCGGCCAAAGTTTTGCAATCCGGTTTGTATTGGCCAACATTGTACAAAGATGCCCAAGACTTTTACAAGCAATGTGATCGTTGCCAGAGGACGGGCAATATCTCTAGACGACATGAGATGCCGCTCCAGAACATCATCGAGGTGGAATTGTTCGATGTATGGGGGATCAATTTTATGGGACCTTTCCCATCTTCATTCGGTAACCTCTACATTATACTTGTCGTCGACTACATGTCTAAATGGGTTGAGGCAGCTGCAGTTCCCAACAACGATTCCAAGACCGTGCAACGATTCTTGCAGAAAAACATATTTACACGGTTTGGGATGTCGAGAGCAATTATCAGTGACGAAGGCAAGCATTTTGACAATAGACTTATTGCCAAGATGTTGCAACGCTTCGGCATATCACACAAGATCGCCACGGCATACCACCCACAAACCAACGGGCAAGCATAAATTTCCAACCGGGAATTGAAGGGTATACTCGAGAAAGTTGTAAATCCATCTAGGAAGGATTGGTCATTAAGACTAGATGAAGCACTTTGGGCATATCGCATTGCATTCAAAACACCCTTAGGTATGTCCCCCTTCCGACTTGTCTATGGCAAAACATCCCATCTACCGGTGGAAATCGAACACAAGGCATACTAGGCAATCAAGACCGTGAATATGGATTGGGAAAGTGCCGGACAAAAGCGTTTGTTGGACCTCAATGAGATAGAAGAATTCTGTGCACTCGCCTATAACAATACACGAATCTACAAGGAGAAAACAAAGCAATGGCATGACAAGAAGCTATTGCCACGGCAATTCACGCCAGGGCAACTAGTTCTCCTATTCAATTCTCGGCTAAAAATTTTCCCGGGAAAACTAAAATCAAGATGGTCGGGACCATTCGAAGTCGTCAAACCATTCTCTCATGGTGCTGTGATAATCAAGTCCATCTCTGACAACCATGAATTCAAAGTTAATGGACAAAGATTGAAACACTACAATGGTGCCCATGTGGAATATAACAAAGAAGTGGTCAACTTAGGAGATGCATGAGCATGCTCTCCCTTTGATATTTTATTTTATTTATTTTTTTTATTTTCGATTAATTTTTTATTTTATTTTTCGAACTATTTTTTTATTTTTTATTATTTCCGATTATTATTATATTTTTTAGGATAGATTTTCTTTTTTTTATTTTTTATCTTTTTAAGTTTAAGAATCCCTTTACACATCTTTATTTATTTTCTTTTCTTAGTCTATCTTTAATTTTAATCCTTATTTGATTTGTCTTTGAATTGTAGGAAAAGAGTTCAAGATAAAGAGGAATTTTAATCCAAGAAGGAAAACATCTTCAACAAGGAAATTAATGGGCTGAATCTAAGGCTTATATAAAGCCTCCAACTTACCCTAATTAAACCCCCCATTGCCGTCACCCTTCCCCTAACTCAAAACCCTCTTTTTCGTCTTCCTCTAATCCCACCCACCATATTTACCACCTATCTTTTCTATAAAACCCATCACTCTTAACCTATTCCTACTTTTTATCTTGCAACTTTTTAGTTTCTTTTCTTTTATTTGTTTTTACAAAACTCACAACCAAGATCATCTATGGCATCCAAAATTAAATTTTTAGTTCATCCAAGTTCCTCCAAAGAACCAAGATACAAGAAGTTTGCTACACAGGTGGTTCAAGAAAGATTTCACTCCAAGTTTGAAAGCCGGAAGATTCATGAAGAACAAGGCTTTGAATACTCCAACTCTCATCAAGATTTCGGCCTTGAACCATTCATCCTCGAGAGGATTGCACATCAAAAGTGGCAAATCTTTTGCCATCAATCGGAACCGGGCAATATCTCATGGGTAAGAGAATTCTATGCTCACTCACCTAACCCGGACAATCCTTATGTTTTTGTTCGTGACAAGGCCATACTCATAAGCCCCGAAAATGTCAACACCTTTTACGGGCTTTACATTGAGAAGGAAGAGAATAAGCCTTCGTTGATCAAATCACGCCGAAGCAACTCGACAAGGTGCTTCAAGAACTCACTCAACCAAGAACACATTGGAACGACGGTAAATACAAGGGCACGTTAAATCGCCTTTGGCTTAAACCCGAGGCAAAACTATGGAATAAGTTTGTTAAAACTTCTTTAATGCCCACCACACACAATACTACCGTTGATATACCACGTCTTTTGCTCATACATTCTATTTTGCATAATCGCATCATTAACATTGGAAAAATTATTTGTGATGATATTTTTGAATGTAGCTCAAAAGATAAGGGTTCTCTTTTATTCCCTTGCTTAATTTATAATCTTTGCAAGGAGATGCATGTCCTAAGTGAGTCCACCGATGAAAAGGCCCTACCAAAGTCCGGTTGGAATCAAGCACAAATCTGAAAGCTAATGGGAGAGGCACCGGGAAATTCTTCAAGGCCTCTAATTGCCACGACAACTCCTGCCGCCCCGGCAATCCCTAATGCCCAAGCACCTAACACCCAGGCAACTCGGCCAACAACCCCGGGACACTTTGAAGCACTCTTGCAACCATTGGTGAGCCACCTAAGGCAAATTGAAGACCGGCAGCTAATGTTCATGCGGTACATGAAGGAGCACAACAATGCCATCAGCCAAGTCATCCTAGAAAAGTACCCGGACAGTCGCGTGCCGTTCCCAATCTTTCCTGCCGAGATCCTTGCCCCGACAACCAATGAAGCAGTCGCCACGACAATCGCAACAGATGATGCCGCGGAAACCTACAACGTGCACGCACAAGCTGATGCCACGGCAACTAACCCTGAAGATGCCACGGCAACCAAAGCTAAAGACATCCCGACAACCACTGCAAAAGCCAAAGGTAAAGCACATATGCCCGAATCAACTCATACGGAATCATTTTCTAATTTTTCAGATTCGGACGAGTCCTCCATTGCACCAACAAAGATCGCACCAATTGAATCCTCCAAGCGAAAAGCCAATGACACTGATGAAGAGGACGATGAGGACAACCCCGTATGAGGATCGATTCCACCACCGGCAACAAGGAAACAACCATCGCGTTCAAGCAAGAGAATCAAGACATCGACCAAAAGAAAACTAATCATCTACGATTACGAACTCTCGGAGTAAGTCCTCGTATGCATTTTATTTTTCGTTACTTTTATTTTTCTTTAATGCATGCATTGAGGACAATGCCTCACTCGAGTTTGGGGGGGATTGTTATTAGTAGTTACCATGTTTAGTTACATTCATCTTAATTATTACATTTAGGATACATAAATTGCTTGCCATGCCTTTAGTTGGAACAAGAATTGCTTAGATTTGATGAATATCCGATGATGACTTTGCCAATGCACTTAATTGATAGAATTTTCATTCTAGGATAACCATGGAAAAACTTAGAATTTTACTATGATGCTAAATTTGATGAAACGCTATTGTGGTTTGATTGATTTAAGGAATTCTAGTGAACTTAGGTTGATAATTAAAGAAATTGGGAGATTAGAATAAAAATTGGATGAATGCTAGAGGTGCCCGAAATTGGCTCTAGCATGTGCTAAAAAAATTGATCACTAGAGGTGCCCAAAATTGGCTCTAGTATATGCTAAAAAAATTGATCGCTAGAGGTGCTCGAAACCGGCTCTAGTCAAATAAAACTAAAAACAAAACACTAGAGGTGCCCAAAACTGGCTCTAGTGAAAACATGTTGAAAAGAACCCAATGAAGTAATTTGAAAACCTCTTGTTTGCATAGAATCCGAAAAATCAACTTGCACACAACTCCGTACACACTCGCAAGCATTATAGTTTGATTCCGAGTAACTCCTAAGTTTTCCAAAAAATGAAAAGCCAATCATACTTTGTGCCCCGGTTCTGAGAATTGAAATCAAGTTCAAAGCTAAGTTTGTGAAAATTGAAGTCTTGGCAGGTAATTATTAGTTTGCATTACATGAGGATAAGCAATAGTTCGAGTTTGGGGGTGTGATAAGTGTTCAAAAGTACTATGTTTCTTACCCTTTTTACTCATATTATTGTTAGACTTAGGCTCATATTAGTTGCATAATTAGCCATTCATGCATTAATCCATGTTTCCTTCCATCGTTGAGCTTGATTACATAACTTGGTAGTTTTTGTGGGAAAAGATGCTGCTTTGGTGTGTTTTGTGTGTATGTGCAGGATCACTTGCCAAAGCAAGGCTAGAGCTAGTTGCCAGGGCAATACATGAAGGAAATGCCGAGCTAGTTTCCAGGGCAATGCATGAAGGAGATGTCGAGCTAGTTGCCAGGGTAATGCATGAAGGAGACGTCGAGCCAGTTGCCAGGGCAATTGTCGACAAAGAATAAGGTGATATGGTAGTTGAAATTGATGACTAGACAAGCCCAAGATGACTTGGAGCAAAGCCAAATCCCAAAGGAATTTGATTTCCATGAAGAGATTAAAGAAGAATTAAATTCCAAGAAGATAGGAGAAGTTCTAGTAGGAATATAATTATAATAAAGAATTATATTCTTTAAAGATAATTTAATTCCAACTTAACTTCCTCCTCAAAGAAGGACTTTGACCTAGCCCTATAAATTAGAGGGGAATTTCGACAACTCAAGGAGAGAAAGAGAGAGAATTTTCGACAAGCATCTAAGGCAAGGAGGATTTCGACAAGCTTCAATTCTTCATCTTTTTCTTTCTTGTTCGATTGGGTTCATGCTAGGGATTATTTATCTTGTGTTTCTTTGGAACCTAGCCATGAACTAAATCTATTTGGCTATGGTTATTGTGTTTTGTGGTTGTGAGAAACTATTGGATTTTGTTTAGGTAATAAGAGTTTGCACTTTTTTATTCAAGGTTTATTCATTCTTGGTTCTTATTCTTGTTTGCGAGTGAATTCGGAGAGGATCTCGTAACTTTATCTATTTATCTAATATCGGGAAAGTTAGATTCAAGAAACGAATGAATATGATCTTTATTCAATCTATTGATGGTGAAGATTAATCCGGCTTAGGAATAAGTCAAGGATTTCAACGGCTAAGAGGATCGCAAGATTGGTTGTTGTTCACCCTTGATTCACACAGGGATGTATTATCAAGGCATGCACAAGTAGCTAGAGTTTCGACTTAGGGATATGAAGAAACCATTGAAGAACGCTCAGCCAAACCTTGAAGGTTGGCTGCCCGGACGCCCAAGTAGTTGCCCAACTAGTCGCCCAAGCAACCATCGATTAGTTGCCAAGGCAACCCCGTTGTGCAAGTTGCCACGACAACTGAGTTGCCCGTGCACTCTTTTACCAAGACGATCTAATCGGCTATCACACCTCAACTCACGATAACCTGGCCTATCTCTCTTATTTGTTCTCATTTATTCTTTTACTTTATTGGCTTCTAGTTTAGTTATTAGTTAAACTCCTATAATCCTTTATTTGTGTTTTTACTTTTTATAGTGCAAGATACTAGATTCTTGAAGTGGCACCAATCCCTGTGGAGACGATATCTTTTATACTATAACTTGCAACGTGTATACTTGCACAATTACGTAGCACTTATTACGTGCAACAAGTTTTTGGCGCCGTTGCCGGGGATTGGCAATAGCGACTTTGTTTTCATTTTCTTGCACTTTCTTTTTACTTTTCTTGTTTAAGATTCAAAGGGCTAACAAACTTTGGTTTTGCATTGGTATATGACCAGGGCGAGACCGATTACACCAGAATATCCCTTTGATCCAGAAATCGAACGAACCTTACAAAGACTTAGACGAAGGATAAGAGTAGCAATGGCTAATCAAGACGGCAATATGAATCAAGATGTTCCAGCAGGAGGATGAGTGATTCTTGCACGAAACAGAACTATTCGAGACTATCTTGAAGAAGATCTTGATGGACTTAATCCAAGAGTTGTCGCACCTTAATTGAAGCCGACCACTTTGAGTTGAAACTGGTAATGTTTAATATGATCAACACAATTGGTCAATTTGGGGCTCAAAGAATCAAGATGCACGGAAACATCTTAAATCTTTCCTCGAGATTTGCAACTTGTTCAAAATACACGGAGTCACCCCCGATGTCTTACGATTAAGATTATTCCCCTATTCACTGAGGGATAGGGCGAAAGCATGGTTGAATAGCATTCATGCCGGATCAATAGCATCTTGGGTGATCTTTGTCGTGATTTCTGGCTCGGTTTAATCCTACAAATTTGATTGATAAGCTTCGTAACGACATTACTTCTTTTCGGCAAGCAGATGATGAATCCATGTACGAGGCTTGGGAGCGATATAGAGAACTTATAACAAATGCCCCCTATACGGATTCCCGGTGTGGACTCAAGTAACAATGTTTTACAACGCCGTGAATACACCAACAAGGATAATGCTAGATACCTCGGCAAACGGCATACTCTTAGATAAGTCACCGGAGAAAGCAATGCAAATTCTAAACAGAGTGGCCAAGAATGATTATCAATTCCCCTCTACTAGAAGAGGAGGAGTTAGACGCCAAGCCACAATACATGAACTAGGATCATCAGATTCAATTTCGGCACAATTGGCCACTTTAACCAAGATGGTCCAGAACATGCAAAAACCAAAAAACACACATGAAGTCAAGGTAATGGATTATGTTTGTGAGTTATGTGGTGATAACCATGATTCTTCTGAATGTATGCAGAATCCAGAATCCAGATTACAGCTTCTATGTGGGGAATTACAATCGGAACAACAATGTGATGTCCAATACATACAATCCAGCTTGGGAGAAGCACCCAAATTTTTCATGGAGCAATCCCAACAATGCTTTAAACCAGAACAATCAGAATGCACAAGCATCGGGATTCCAACAGAATATGCCACGACAACAGTTACCGCAGCAACAACCGACAACATCTAGTTCTTTGGAAAATTCTCTAAATGCTTTTATGATGAAAACTGAATCTTATATGGCTGAGAATAGTAACTTCATATAAAGAACTGATGCTTTTATTAACAGGACCGAGATGAGGTTGCAAAACCAAGAGGCGACAATCAAATCATTGGAAAATCAAGTCGGACAGCTTGCTCAAAATCTGAATACTAGACCGCAAGGAGGTTTACCTAGCGATACTGAAGTCGCAAGAGGAACTGGCCATGAGCAATGTAAGGCAATCACCACTAGAAGTGGCCAACAACTTAGAGAGGCTCAAACCCGCTCATCAAACAAAACTCCACAAAAAGATCAAGACGAACCTAGCGGCAAAGCCTCAGATGCTGAACCAGGAATTGCCGCGGCAACTGGCAATAAGTATGCCTCGGCAACCGACGATAAGGATGCTTTGGCAACTTGTGATAAGCATGCCTCGGCAACCCCAATTGATAATGCCTCAGCAACTCCAGTTGTCCCGGCAATGCCGTCAATCAGGTTCCAAACTAATGAAAGGATCGAACATATCCGACTTCCACCACCATTCCCTCAAAGGTTGAAGCGACAAAAGCAAGAATATCAATTCAAGAAGTTTCTTGATATCCTAAAGCAAGTCCACATCAACTTGCCATTGGTGGAAGCAATTGAACAAATGCCAAACTATGCCAAGTTTCTTAAAGACATTGTGTCCAAGAGAACAAGGCTAGGAGAGTTTGAAATAGTTGCCGCAACAGAGGGATGCATGGCAATATTGCACAATCGCATGCCACCCAAGTTGAAGGATCCCGGAAGTTTCACAATACCTTGTTCCATTGGAAACCACTATGTCGGGAAAGCATTATGCGACCTTGGGGCTAGCATAAACTTGATGCCTAAATCAGTTTTCCAGAAACTAGGAATCGGGAAAGCAAGACCTACAACAGTTATGCTACAGCTAGCCGATAGATCCTATGTGCATCCAGAGGAAAAAATCGAGGACATACTGGTAAAAGTTGATAAATTTATTTTTCCCACTGACTTTATTGTTTTGGATTGTGAAGCAGATGAGCATGCACCTATCATTCTCGGGAGACCATTCCTAGCAACAGGGAGAACCTTGATCGATGTTGAAAAGGGAGAACTTACAATGAGGGTGAATGATCAGTAAATTAAACTAAATGTGTTCCAAACACTAAGGCATGCCGATGATCCAGAAGAATGGCAACTTCTTCATGCCCACGGTAGAGTTTAACTTTTCGATAAGGAATTTAGTTGCCTCGGCAATTACATCGCCGGTCAAGAGGCACCTGAGGAGTATGAAGAACCGGTCAATGAGGAACAACAAGAAAAGGCAAATTGGCTAGTCAATCGACCAGGAAAAGAAGCTGATCAAAATGTTGATGCTACACAAGAAGGCAATAGGGAGGAGGACGTGGATCTAGAGATATGCAATGCATTCCCAGATGAACAACTTTTAGTCGCCTCAGCAACCATGAACGCGCATGCCTCGGCAACTCTCGACGCCTCGGCAACCATGGACGCACACGCCTCGGCAACTCTCGATGCCTCAGCAACCATGGACACACACGCCTCGGCAACTCTCGACGCCGCAACAGCCTTTGACGCGCACGCCTTGGCAACTCTCGACGCCACAGCATCCTTTGACGCGCACGCCTCAGCAATTTTGGGAGCAGTCGCCAAGGCAGCACATGCCTCGGCAATACCCTGGTATGCGAATTTAGTTAATTTCCTTGTTTGTGGTATTTTACCTTATGGCATTACTCACCAAGGGAAGAAGCGGTTCCGCCGTGATGCTAAGCATTACTTTTGGGACGAGCCACTTTTGTTTAAACAATGTGCAGATCAGGTTATACGCCGATGTGTCCCTGAAGAAGAGCAACATAATGTACTCTGGCAATGCCATTCTTCACCCTGTGAAGGACATTTTGGAGGAACTCGTACCGCGGCCAAAGTTTTGCAATCCGGTTTGTATTGGCCAACATTGTACAAAGATGCCCAAGACTTTTACAAGCAATGTGATCGTTGCGGAGGGCGGGCAATATCTCTCTAGACGACATGAGATGCCGCTCGAAACATCATCGAGGTGGAATTGTTCGATGTATGGGGATCAATTTTATGGGACCTTTCCCATCTTCATTCGGTAACCTCTACATTATACTTGTCGTCGACTACATGTCTAAATGGGTTGAGGCAGCTGCAGTTCCCAACAACGATTCCAAGACCGTGCAACGATTCTTGCGAAAAAACATATTTACACGTTTTGGGATGTCGAGAGCAATTATCAATGATTTAAGGCAAGCATTTTGACAATAGACTTATTGCCAAGATGTTGCAACGCTTCGGCATATCACACAAGATCGCCACGGCATACCACCCACAAACCAACGGGCAAGCATAAATTTCCAACCGGGAATTGAAGGGTATACTCGAGAAAGTTGTAAATCCATCTAGGAAGGATTGGTCATTAAGACTAGATGAAGCACTTTGGGCATATCGCATTGCATTCAAAACACCCTTAGGTATGTCCCCCTTCCGACTTGTCTATGGCAAAACATCCCATCTACCGGTGGAAATCGAACACAAGGCATACTAGGCAATCAAGACCGTGAATATGGATTGGGAAAGTGCCGGACAAAAGCGTTTGTTGGACCTCAATGAGATAGAAGAATTCTGTGCACTCGCCTATAACAATACACGAATCTACAAGGAGAAAACAAAGCAATGGCATGACAAGAAGCTATTGCCACGGCAATTCACGCCAGGGCAACTAGTTCTCCTATTCAATTCTCGGCTAAAAATTTTCCCGGGAAAACTAAAATCAAGATGGTCGGGACCATTCAAGTCGTCAAACCATTCTCTCATGGTGTTTGTGATAATCAAGTCCATCTCGACAACCATGAATTCAAAGTTAATGGACAAAGATTGAAACACTACAATGGTGCCCATGTGGAATATAACAAAGAAGTGGTCAACTTAGGAGATGCATGAGCATGCTCTCCTTTGATATTTTATTTTATTTATTTTTTTATTTTCGATTAATTTTTTATTTTATTTTTTGAACTATTTTTTTATTTTTTATTATTTCCGATTATTATTATATTTTTTAGGATAGATTTTCTTTTTTTTATTTTTTATCTTTTTAAGTTTAAGAATCCCTTTACACATCTTTATTTATTTTCTTTTCTTAGTCTATCTTTAATTTTAATCCTTATTTGATTTGTCTTTGAATTGTAGGAAAAGAGTTCAAGATAAAGAGGAATTTTAATCCAAGAAGGAAAACATCTTCAACAAGGAAATTAATGGGCTGAATCTAAGGCTTATATAAAGCCTCCAACTTACCCTAATTAAACCCCCCATTGCCGTCACCCTTCCCCTAACTCAAAACCCTCTTTTTCGTCTTCCTCTAATCCCACCCACCATATTTACCACCTATCTTTTCTATAAAACCCATCACTCTTAACCTATTCCTACTTTTTATCTTGCAACTTTTTAGTTTCTTTTCTTTTATTTGTTTTTACAAAACTCACAACCAAGATCATCTATGGCATCCAAAATTAAATTTTTAGTTCATCCAAGTTCCTCCAAAGAACCAAGATACAAGAAGTTTGCTACACAGGTGGTTCAAGAAAGATTTCACTCCAAGTTTGAAAGCCGGAAGATTCATGAAGAACAAGGCTTTGAATACTCCAACTCTCATCAAGATTTCGCCTTGAACCATTCATCCTCGAGAGGATTGCACATCAAAAGTGGCAAATCTTTTGCCATCAATCGGAACCGGGCAATATCTCATGGGTAAGAGAATTCTATGCTCACTCACCTAACCCGGACAATCCTTATGTTTTTGTTCGTGACAAGGCCATACTCATAAGCCCCGAAAATGTCAACACCTTTTACGGGCTTTACATTGAGAAGGAAGAGAATAAGCCTTCGTTGATCAAATCACGCCGAAGCAACTCGACAAGGTGCTTCAAGAACTCACTCAACCAAGAACACATTGGAACGACGGTAAATACAAGGGCACGTTAAATCGCCTTTGGCTTAAACCCGAGGCAAAACTATGGAATAAGTTTGTTAAAACTTCTTTAATGCCCACCACACACAATACTACCGTTGATATACCACGTCTTTTGCTCATACATTCTATTTTGCATAATCGCATCATTAACATTGGAAAAATTATTTGTGATGATATTTTTGAATGTAGCTCAAAAGATAAGGGTTCTCTTTTATTCCCTTGCTTAATTTATAATCTTTGCAAGGAGATGCATGTCCTAAGTGAGTCCACCGATGAAAAGGCCCTACCAAAGTCCGGTTGGAATCAAGCACAAATCTGAAAGCTAATGGGAGAGGCACCGGGAAATTCTTCAAGGCCTCTAATTGCCACGACAACTCCTGCCGCCCCGGCAATCCCTAATGCCCAAGCACCTAACACCCAGGCAACTCGGCCAACAACCCCGGGACACTTTGAAGCACTCTTGCAACCATTGGTGAGCCACCTAAGGCAAATTGAAGACCGGCAGCTAATGTTCATGCGGTACATGAAGGAGCACAACAATGCCATCAGCCAAGTCATCCTAGAAAAGTACCCGGACAGTCGCGTGCCGTTCCCAATCTTTCCTGCCGAGATCCTTGCCCCGACAACCAATGAAGCGATCGCCACGACAATCGCAATGTATGATGCCGCGAAAACCTACAACGTGCGCACAAGCTGATGCCACGGCAACTAACCCCGAAGATGCCACGGCAACCAAAGCTAAAGACATCCCGACAACCACTTTGCAAAGCCAAAGGTAAAGCACATATGCCCGAATCAACTCATACGGAATCATTTTCTAATTTTTCAGATTCGGACGAGTCCTCCATTGCACCAACAAAGATCGCACCAATTGAATCCTCCAAGCGAAAAGCCAATGACACTGATGAAGAGGACGATGAGGACAACCCCGTATGAGGATCGATTCCACCACCGGCAACAAGGAAACAACCATCGCGTTCAAGCAAGAGAATCAAGACATCGACCAAAAGAAAACTAATCATCTACGATTCTTAACTCTCGGTAAGTCCTCGTATGCATTTTATTTTTTAGTTACTTTTATTTTTCTTTAATGCATGCATTGAGGACAATGCCTCACTCGAGTTTGGGGGGGATTGTTATTAGTAGTTACCATGTTTAGTTACATTCATCTTAATTATTACATTTAGGATACATAAATTGCTTGCCATGCCTTTAGTTGGAACAAGAATTGCTTAGATTTGATGAATATCCGATGATGACTTTGCCAATGCACTTAATTGATAGAATTTTCATTCTAGGATAACCATGGAAAAACTTAGAATTTTACTATGATGCTAAATTTGATGAAACGCTATTGTGGTTTGATTGATTTAAGGAATTCTAGTGAACTTAGGTTGATAATTAAAGAAATTGGGAGATTAGAATAAAAATTGGATGAATGCTAGAGGTGCCCGAAATTGGCTCTAGCATGTGCTAAAAAAATTGATCACTAGAGGTGCCCAAAATTGGCTCTAGTATATGCTAAAAAAATTGATCGCTAGAGGTGCTCGAAACCGGCTCTAGTCAAATAAAACTAAAAACAAAACACTAGAGGTGCCCAAAACTGGCTCTAGTGAAAACATGTTGAAAAGAACCCAATGAAGTAATTTGAAAACCTCTTGTTTGCATAGAATCCGAAAAATCAACTTGCACACAACTCAGTACACACTCTCATAAGCATTATAGTTTGATTCCGAGTAACTCCTAAGTTTTCCAAAAAATGAAAAGCCAATCATACTTTGTGCCCGGTTACGAGAATTGAAATCAAGTTCAAAGCTAAGTTTGTGAAAATTGAAGTCTTGGCAGGTAATTATTAGTTTGCATTACATGAGGATAAGCAATAGTTCGAGTTTGGGGGTGTGATAAGTGTTCAAAAGTACTATGTTTCTTACCCTTTTTACTCATATTATTGTTAGACTTAGGCTCATATTAGTTGCATAATTAGCCATTCATGCATTAATCCATGTTTCCTTCCATCGTTGAGCTTGATTACATAACTTGGTAGTTTTTGTGGGAAAAGATGCTGCTTTGGTGTGTTTTGTGTGTATGTGCAGGATCACTTGCCAAAGCAAGGCTAGAGCTAGTTGCCAGGGCAATACATGAAGGAAATGCCGAGCTAGTTTCCAGGGCAATGCATGAAGGAGATGTCGAGCTAGTTGCCGTGGTAATGCATGAAGGAGACGCGAGCCAGTTGCGGGGCAATTGTCGACAAAGAATAAGGTGATATGGTAGTTGAAATTGATGACTAGACAAGCCCAAGATGACTTGGAGCAAAGCCAAATCCCAAAGGAATTTGATTTCCATGAAGAGATTAAAGAAGAATTAAATTCCAAGAAGATAGGAGAAGTTCTAGTAGGAATATAATTATAATAAAGAATTATATTCTTTAAAGATAATTTAATTCCAACTTAACTTCCTCCTCAAAGAAGGACTTTGACCTAGCCCTATAAATTAGAGGGGAATTTCGACAACTCAAGGAGAGAAAGAGAGAGAATTTTCGACAAGCATCTAAGGCAAGGAGGATTTCGACAAGCTTCAATTCTTCATCTTTTTCTTTCTTGTTCGATTGGGTTCATGCTAGGGATTATTTATCTTGTGTTTCTTTGGAACCTAGCCATGAACTAAATCTATTTGGCTATGGTTATTGTGTTTTGTGGTTGTGAGAAACTATTGGATTTTGTTTAGGTAATAAGAGTTTGCACTTTTTTATTCAAGGTTTATTCATTCTTGGTTCTTATTCTTGTTTGCGAGTGAATTCGGAGAGGATCTCGTAACTTCATCTATTTATCTAATATTGGGAGAGTTAGATTTAAGAAACGAATGAATATGATCTTTATTCAATCTATTGATGGTGAAGATTAATTCGGCTTAGGAATAAGTCAAGGATTTCAACGGCTAAGAGGAGCGCAAGATTGGTTGTTGTTCACCCTTGATTCACGCAGGGATGTATTATCAAGGCATGCACAAGTAGCTAGAGTTTCGACTTAGGGATAAGAAGAAACCATTGAAGAACGCTCTGCCGAACCTTGAAGGTTGCTGCCCAAACGCCCAAGTAGTTGCCCAACTAGTCGCCCAGGCAACCATCGATTAGTTGCCAAGGCAACCCCGTTGTGCAAGTTGCCACGACAACTGAGTTGCCCGTGCACTCTTTCACCAAGACGATCCAATCGTCTATCACACCTCAACTCACGACAACCTGGCCTACCTCTCTTATTTGTTCTCATTTATTCTTTTACTTTATTGCCTTCTAGTTTAGTTATTAGTTAAACTCCTATAATCCTTTATTTGTGTTTTTACTTTTTACAGTGCAAGAGACTAGATTCTTGAAGTGGCACCAATCCCTGTGGAGACGATATCTTTTATACTATAACTTGCAACGTGTATACTTGCACAATTGCGTAACACTTATTACGCGCAACAGTCACACCCATAACGTATACTCGTAGTTGAATATACATTATAGATGTTACTTAAACGTACTATTGAAAGTTGAGTTTAATTTTTTTATTATTTTTTATCCCTATACGATTCATCGTCTAGCTGATTATTCAGACTATCATTATAATTTAATTTAATGCATCATATACTATCAGTAAGTAAATGGTTTACATGCCCACTAGAGATTGTCATAATTTAGAATGTCTTACTGATGTTCTACAGATTGTAACTTGAACAACATGCTTGACTCCTCTTCAAGTGCTCCGACTTAACCTAAATGTGAAATAATCACACGCTAAGTACGAACTTAGTGAGGCAGTTAAACTTATTTATTTTAAAAACATGAAATAATGTAATTATTGCATAATATATTCTCTATCATATATGAAAGTGCATTTTGTTTTCTCTATAACATGGCAAGTATATCACAATGTACATATGTCATGTATCATAACTATCATATAAATCATGTTATTATTGCATAATATATTCTCTATCATGGACATGCTTTCATTATGCAATCATTTACATATCATGGTCATGCTTTCTTTATGCCATCATTTGCATAACATGTATTCTATCATGGTCATGTTTTCATTATGCAATCATTTGCATATCATGTCTTTCATGTAATCATCTTGTAATCATACTGGCTGAAAAGTCCTTTAAGACTCTGTAGCCTTTTGTACTGGATGAAAAGTCCTTTAAGACTCCATAGCCTTGGATACTGGCTAAAAAGTCCTTTAAGACTCCATAGCCTTAATACTTGACTACGTACTTGAGGACACCCTTTGCTCCTCATAAAAGGATACTTTTTTCTCCTTATAAAATCACCTTTTTAGTGCTCTTGGCACCATGGGCGTGGATCCCCAGGTGCAACACCAAGGGCGTGGGTCCCCAAGGTGGTTACTTGTTTCATTTTAATCATATCATTACTCACGTAATTCATGTATCATATTGTCATATGAATCATGTATCATCACTATCATGTAATTCATGTTTCATATTATCATATGAATCATGTATCATCACTATTCATGTAATTCATGTTTCATAATGTCATATGAATCATGTATCACCACTATCATGTAATTTAAGTAAGCATAATGCATCATCATTTATGCAAACAATAGTTCGTACCTTGTACTCCATCAAGCTTTCCATGTCAAGTCATGCATCATATCACGTATTATAAAGTAATGCAATGTCAATTTTAATCATGGGTAGACTTATCACAAGTTTTCCCCTTTTTAATAAAACATACATATAGAAATGCACTCACCTTGGCCATTTATTAATATGCCTCACTAAGCTCTATTGATCCTTTCCTTTATAGTACCTCGAACCTTCTTTTGATTCGGATCTAACTTCATTTATCACATGAATATAAATAAACATTTGTTAGATTCACTTCTAACAATATTTCAATTAAGCTATTTAATCATTCAACATAAAAATTTTCCATAAATTTATTTCCTTCCTTATATTGTTCACAAACTCATTTTTTGTCCCTAATGACTATTTTGATCTTCAAATAATTCCTCCAAGCTTACTAACCAACATTAGACACAAATTGTCTCAATTTCCATTTTCTGCCATTAGATATTTACTTCTACATGGCATAATACATACTGAATCTTAATCTCCTTTATACCGTAGAAACTAGATTCGATAACAGTTCTAACGGTATAAGCCACAAAATTTAATAAAATCTACAAAAATTATGAAAATTCATCAAACTCCCGCTTACAGGGTTGTCCTAACAGAAACTGTTCTCTAATTTTTCTGACCTTCATTCGATTAAAATTTGATATCTATTAATTCGGAACTCAAAATCAGTTTTCGTTTGTTGAAAACGAAACTAGATTCGATAAGGTTTTCAACCATATAAACTAATAACCCAGATTCAATTTGTACAATTTGTGGCAAATTTTCAAAGTCGAATTCCAATATTGAATTTCGGAACAGACTGCTATTCTGTTTTCTGACCTTTCATCACTTAAAAATTCATATCTTTTGACATATGAATCGAAATCAATCACCGTTTGTTTTAAACGAAACTAGACGAATAAACCTTTACATTGATATAAAAATCACAATCTAACCATTTTTTTAGAATTTATGGTGAATTTTCAAACTTATTGCCAAATCTAGTTTTCCTACACAACTTCCATAAATAACTTCAAACATTATACTAATTTCTCCTTACTTTTCTATTTGTCAATTTGGTCCCCTTACTTGATTCAAAACACTAATGTATCACTTTCTTCATCAAATAATTATTCAAAAATAATTCCCTCTAATTTTTCATTCTTTCCGAAATAGTCACTAAAAATGCAAAAATAAGGATTCAAGCTTCTTAAATTTGCAAATTAGTCCTCAAATCAGCATTAATACTTGAATTCTATTATTTCAGCTAAAATCAAATTTAGTCCTTCTCAAAACCTCATTTCTGAATTGGTCACTTAACTTTGATAATTTGTCAAAATGGTCACTAATTCGATTCAACATCGGTTTAACATTCTAACTTCAATTTCACATCTCCAACTTCAATAATAACAAAAATACACTTCAAAATCATAAAAATTCAGATTAGTCCTCTAACTTTCAGAATTGCCGAAATGGTTCATATACCTTTAATTTAGGGTTTTGCTTCCAAATAACAAATTCAAGCTTACTAGATCATTTATCCAACATCACAAACCCTAAATCAAACTTGAATCCATAAACCCTAATCATCTCCATACAAACTAAAATATGTAGGGTTTAAATCTCAACTCAATAACATGATTTTATCATCATAACAACTTAATTTCAACTTAAATTTCATCATGAAATCATAAAATTCCAAAAGCCCCAAACATTTTCCATAAACCCTAATTTCTTCTCATGCAAAATTCTCATCAATCAAGCATATTTTCCATGAATTATTTAGAGCTTGAAGAGTATAACAACTTTGTAGTTGAAGAGATTACCTGAAAATCGAGTTTCGGGGTTTGAATCGAACTTGGAAATTTCTCTCTTCTCCCCTCTCATTTTCGAAATTCCATGGATGAAGAATGATCTTCATCTTTTTTTAATCCAATTTGGCCACTTGTCTTGTATAAATGAATTTTAAATTCATTTAGATAGTGAAATTACTAAAATGCCCTTTTAGTACAATGGTTGAGATTGATCTTATCGTCAATCAAGGGCCAAGATTAAAGCTTCTATTTCCTTCTTCCAAAATTCCCTTGTAACTTTTTAAATATTTCAAAATGCCATTGGGTCAAAATGACCAATTTGCCCTCCAACTAGTTTTTATTTACTAGTTTGCCATTCTTGTAAAAATTCAACTAAGTCTAGTTGGAATCCAACCAACTCTAATAAAATATTCATAAAATAATATTTTATGACTTCTCTATGGCTTTTAGATCAGCCTCTGAAATTTCAGTTCGATCGGATTTCCCGATATTCATAAAATACTTCTACTGCGATTTTACCTTTTTTGAGCTACTGGATTTATTCTGAAAATTCCATATTTCCATATTCGGGAAATAAAATCTATTATCCCATAAAAACTTCATTTTCCAATGACTTAGACTGAATTTTCCTAACCCAGTCTATTATTTTGATAATTATCGAAAATCTTCATAGAATAAAATTTCTCTTAGAATTCCTTTATCGATAATCCATACTAATTTTCTCTTCTCTCACTGAGTCCAAATTATCGATCAGAAACACTTTTATGGGACCTTCCCGAAGGTTACCCATCCTTGTATTTCTCTGGCCTAAGCACGCTTAACAATTTCATTCGATCCAAATTCGGTACTTAATTCTTAAAACCGATATCAAGGTACCTATTTTGATCTGATTCACTCTAATACTAAATAAAATTACTTGTTGGGGAAATTTATACTTTAGTCCCCAAACTTTTCAAAAGTTTATACTTGAACCCCTAAACTTTCAAAATTTACAATTTAGTCACTAGCCAAAATTTGGGATATTACAAGAGTATCGAAGCTTGTCTCCAGTTTTGCTGAAGGATGGTATTATTCATAGAATCACGTGTCCTCGCACCTCCTAGCAGAATGGAGTGGTGGAGAGGAAACACATACATGTGATTAAATTAGCATTAGTTTTGTATATTCCTTTGAAATTTTAGGCATATACAGTCACTCCAGTTGTCTATCTAATCAATCGATTGCCAAAAAGAGTATTACATAATGTTTCTCCATTTGAGAAGTTGTTTGCCAAGATACCTAAGTATAAATGGCTAAAAGTATTTGGGTGCAGGTGTTTTCCCCATCTAAGGCCCTTTTAGAAGTACAAATTGGAGTATAGATCTTAGGCTTGCACGTTTCTTGAATACAATCCTCAGCATAAAGGATATCAATGCCTTACTGCTGATGGTAGGATATTTGTTTCTCGACATGTGGTTTTTGATGAAAATAGTTTTCCCTTTGCAGGTGCAGTGAGTTCAGGCAACAAGAGCAGGTGTTGTTCATGCTCAAATAAATCGAGAGCTTTTATTGTTGTGTCATAATTGCATAAGATTCAGGTGGTGGATAGTAAAGGGGGTCCTTTTATTTTTGTGCCATGTGATGGATCAGAGTTGTATGATCAAGCTGCTGTCAGTGGTAGTGGTTCGAGCTCACACGGTCAGGCAGCTGTTAGTGATGATCTTCATGCTTATGATCAAAATGATACTATAAGTAGCATGAGTCTAAGTATACATACTCAAGTACATTTTGAAAATGAATGTGATATGGTGTCAGTACAAGCAAGTAGCTCGAGATAGGATGAACCTGGTGCAGCTGTTAGCTCACATGAAATACTGACAAATGGTGGTGAGGAGCAGGCAATAGAAAGTTCACAGCCTTCAGCATAAGAAGTGTCACAAGAGGAATCAAGACATGGGAACAAGCATCATATGATGACAAAAAGTAAGCATGGCATATTTAAGTCAAAATTGTATATGACTGCATGTGATGATTAGATCAAACCGATATGTGTCTATGAAGTATTGGAATCTACAAATTGAAGACAAACAGTACAAGCTGAGATGGATGCTTTTCTAAAGAATGAGACTTGGACCCTAATAAGTCTACCTGAAGACAGATCGATTGTAGGGTGTAAGTGGTTGTTTAAGCTAAAAAGGAATGCAGATGGCACAGTTCATAGGTATAAATCATGATTGGTGGCTAGAGGTTTTTCACAGGTCCCTGGGTAAGATTTCCAGGACACATTTAGCCCTATAGTTAAATCATTTACCTTGAACGTTGTTTTGTCAGTTGTTATAAATAACTAGAGCTTAAGGCAGATAGATGTCAATAATGCATTCCTCAATGGTGATCTTAGTGAGGATGTTTTCATGTAATAACCACCAGGTTTTGAGCAGAAGGCAATTGATGGTTCTCCCTTGATTTGCAAACGAAAAAAAAGCCCTCTATGGTCTCAGGAAAGCACCTCGCAATTGGTATGACAAACTGAAGAATTTTCTACTACAAAATGGGCTCAAAAATCGAAGACTGATGCATCACTGTTTGTCAGAAGTAAAGAAAGAGTAAGAACATATATGCTGGAATAAATGGATGACATAGTGGTTAAAGGACAGTCAAATGAGGATATCAAAAAAGCGGTATAGATGCTCAATGCCAAATTCTCTTTGAAGGATCTGGGTGATCTCAATTATTTTTTAAGAATTGAAGTTATAAGAAAAAAGGGTCTCTTATTCTAAGTCAAAGAAAACACATATTGAAGTTGTTGGCTAGAGTCAACATAAAGAATGCAAGCTCAACTCCCACACCAATGGTTATTTCATCCAAGTTGGCCAAAGAAGCAGGAAGTGAGTTATCTGATCCTCATGAATACATGAGCATCGTGGGAGCATTTTTTATATGCTTGTCACACAATGCCTGATATAGCCTTTAGTGTGAACAAGGTGGTACAATAGATTATGGATTAGTGTTTACTCCAGCTGCAAATGGGTTGAAGATCACTACATTTGCTGATGCAGATTGGGGAGGCAGGCTTGATGATCGCAGGTCAATTTTTAGGATACTGTGTATATGTTGAGAATAGTCTAGTGATATGGCATTCTAAGAAGCAGAAAGCAGTGTCTAGATCGACTATGAAAGCTGAATACAAAAGTGTTGCTAATGTAGCCTCAGAGGTAACATGGATTTGTGCTTTGCTCACTGACATGGAAATAGAGCAACAGGAGGTACCAGCCATATGATGTGATAACACTAGTGCAGTTGCACTAAGTGCCAATCCTGTGTATCACTCACAGTCCAAACATGTGGACCTAGACATCCATTTTATGCGTGAAAAAGTCACAGGTGGTCAAATACATGTGAATTATGTTCCAGCTGATCATCATATAGCAGATGGACTTACGAAACCACTTTCAAAGCCATACTTTGAGTTGTATTGACAAAAAATGTGCATGCAGTCAGTTGACAAAAGGGTTGAGCAAGTAGGGGGAATGTTAAGCATAACTGATTGTGTAAACTAACCTACACGTGGCGCTATATTGTTTGAGCTGTTACTTGTGGAAGTTAGTTTGTTATAGCAGTTAGTAGATTAAGTTGAGATGAAGCTTTTGATATATAAGATTGCAATCTGATTGAGTTTTGTTAATGAGAAAGTTCAATATTCTTTTAAATTTCTATATTCTTTTAGATATCGATTTCCTAGAATCATTACATGTCTGAAGTGATGTATATCCAATGAGTGTTAGGTCCACTCAAGGATATACAAGCATATAATCCTCGACACTTGATTACAAGCTTTACTGCTTGCTAATGTCTAGGACAAGGATTCGTCTGATATCAACTCTCCGTCCCAACTGCAAAACATATGTTTAGACATGCGCAAGTATGACATATACAAGGCTTCCCATAACCGATGCATAGGGTACATTTTTCGTATGCATATACAAGGCTTCCCAAACGTGATAATCATTTTCCAAAATCTCATATTCTTTCAAAAAAAAAAATTATTGCTTTTCCTGAATTAAACGAGCCCTAGTGTTTGCAAAGGACAAAAAAGAGGGTAATTTGCTTGTTTGTAAAGTCACCCGAAATTCCACGGTTGAAAAGACATTTGTAACAAATATTCTCATTCGCAATTACTTCACGTGGCAAAATATATTATTCTCAATACATATCTCATACATTAACAAAAATGTGGGATCGTATATATCATTAAAATAACTTTACTCTTCACATAATAAAAAGAGAAAGTAAAGAATATATAGACAAGTGCCAAAAAAAGCATCTAAGATAGCAATGTTGCATGCATTATCTTATTCCTGCTTATCAAAGAAGCTTTTGGGTAGGGCCACATAAACAAACATGTATATAGGGTAAATTAAGAATCCCAATAATAATAATAAAAAAAAACTGTCATATATTCACTTGTAAAATTAAAAAAAATCGTTACCCTAACAAAATAATAACAATAATGTATCCACTTAAATATATTTAAACTCAGGTGCTCTTAAATGTAAGGATAATAATGATGTTAATAGAATAAAATTAAATCGATTATTAACAGCTTCTTAACTAAAGACACGTATGAAATAATTTCAATTATAAGCAAAAAAAGCTATAATTATAAAAAATTAAAAAAATGACGTTGGAGGTTGATATCATCAGAGGACGCGAAGGCTAACCAGTGGCAGAGCCACGTTTACTAATTGACCCCTCAAATTTTATTTTATTTTATTTTTTATAATTTTATATAGAAAAATATAAGAAATAAAAGATGACACCATTTTAAAAAAGTTTAAATTTGATACACAGGCTGTGTAAAATAAATTTTATACATGCCTGCCTATTTCTACTATAATCAAAATTAAACCTAAACCCTAAAAAATTAAACCCTAAACCCTAAATTCTAAACACTAACCTTAAATTCTAAACCCTACAACTCAAACCTCTAAACTCTAAACCCTAAACTAAACCCCTAATCCTTAAAACTATAAGGTCTGTGTAAAATTTACACAAACTGTGTATTAAAATTTTTCTTTTTTAAAAATATTTAATAGCTTTAAAAAATTGACACTTATTATTAGAATATACTCACTAAGAGTACATTTTTATAGATTTTTTAAATTTTGACACCGTAATTATAATTTTTAATTTTACTACTGATGTTAACGTTGGAAGAATAAATGAGACACGTAGATACAATACAACGATTAAAGTTTACTGGAAGTCTCTGTACCACACTGAAAGGCCTATTTTGATTTCTTTACTATTGTAAGGGACATTTTAGTGCCTATACACTTGAAAAAAGTATACATTTCACTCCAAAATGTTAATATATATTCAATTGAAATAGAATATTGAGTTTAAATATCTTTTAGGTCCTTATCAAATGAGCAAATTTATCATTTCAGGCAGGGACGGAGGAACATGGGTTCCGGGAGAGGTTCATTCCCCCAACATAAAAAGATATTTTTTACCTTTATAATGTAGAATTTTTTTAAAAAATAAATTATTTGCACATTTACCCCCTCAGTTTTGAAATATTTAAGTTTGCCTCCAAATCCTGGCTCTGTTCTTGATTTCAGAAAAAACAATAATTCTGTCCATATATCTAAAAATTAACAAAGAAGGATTGAGCCATTACAATGCTTATTTTTTTTCTTTAATAAAAATCCATTTGTAATAGGATAATATTTTAAAAATAAAAAATATGTAATATTCAAAACAATTTAAAACTAAAGTATATATAAAAAAAATATTAGAGGTGTATCCCTTAATCCCAACTCTCTCTATATATATAAGTTGGGACCCACTTACACTATATAAAACTCAACTAGTTTTATATTAATCCATGACCATTGGACGAGTGAAATGGATGGATAAGATTAGAAATAAGATATGCGAAGATTATATGAGTAACCAAACCGTTTTCATATTTTTATTATTGACAACAAAATTTATTTTTATTACTCAAATATATTTTTCAATATCTTAAAATAAAATTACTTTTTTAGAATGAAAGTATAATATAAAACGGAAAATGTTTTTAGAAACTAAACATAGCTTAGGGTTTGTTTGGTTCTAGAGAATAAAACACGTTTTTAATTTCTTGAAAAATGAAAAAACGATAAAGAAAACGTGTTTGGTCGTAAAAATAGAAAATGATTTCTAGAGAATGAAAAAAAGGTGAAAATTTGACAACATAAAAAAATGTTTTCATTGAAAATATTTTAGAAAAATAGAAAATATGAAAATAAGGGATTTTTTAATTTTAAGTTCATTTTAACCCGGGTTCAAATCCTTCTAATGTTATTTTTTAAAAAAAATTGGTTTATTTACTCATTTTATTTATTTATTATTATAGTAATATTTTCTAACTATATTTTATTTCAATTGTTTAATAATTATTTTTTCATTTTTATTTTAAAAACTTAGATACCAAACATATTTTTACTATTTTTATTTTTTAAAACAAGTTTTCATCTCTATTAATCAAGCATATTTTCTAATTTTTAGAAAATTAAAAATAAAAATTATTTTTTAAAAATAAAAAATATATATTTTCTAAAATAAAACGGATAATTCTTTTCATTTATATTTTTTTTAATGAGAGAATTTTCCAAATCTTAACGATTTGTATTTTGCCAAATCCCAACAAACGACGATGGAGCTTTTGGAGAGATTTAATAGCGGAACTATTTAGTAGAGGGGCGGGCTTACGGGTCAGATCGTATTGAGTTTATACATGGAATTAAATAGTTCGTTTTCGTTCAAGTCTTATCTAGTTTGAAATATGAAGTTTAACCTTTTTCAAAGAACACTCAAATTTATAACGGATAAATATTAGGTGCATTAATAAGACACATTACTTTCTCACGCAGAGAATGTAAGTTTAAATCTTGAAGATAACATTGTTGAGAGTGACTGTCTCGCACCTTGAACATAGATCATAAGACAAACATGCATAATACAAAAAAAAATCCAACTCAAATTTATAAATTACTAATTCGAATTTGTTTTCGGCTTACTCATGTTAGTTTTCTTTTAATATTTATTCTACATTAAATTAAAGATAATTTTTTTGCATATCCATTTAAGGTCCAAAATATTTTGCACCTTACTTTTGAATTTTAAGATCCGTCACTACTCGAGAGCAGTGGTGGTGTAGCTTTTGTGTGATTCAGTAGTGATGAAAACCGGGAGAGAAGGAGGTTGTGAAGGGTAAGAACCGTGTCAACATGTAAAAGCATTTTGGTAGAAATTTTTAATCCATATGGCTTGTCTACGTGACTGGTTCGATAGGGAAAATGATGGGTGTGAACATTTCTATTTTCGATAGATAACATTAGCTTTGATCACTAACAAAGCTGGAGATGCAAATTCCATTAGATCACACACTTACATCATACATATAAAAAGAGCCACTGAAACCCCTAAACTCCAAAGTTTTGTACATATAAAAAGAGCCACGCAAACCTTATTCCTCGTGTAGCCCAAGATAGTTTGCAGCATCGAGTTCTACTTATCGGAGATCAACTTATATTGAAGTTTATAAGCAAAATCGATGAGGGCCTCGAGCTCGTCCCGGCTGACGCATCCATCGTTATTTGCATCGGCACATCTCAGCCCTTCCCAAGTTCTGAAACCAGGGATCATAGCACCCAATTTTCGAAACGCTTGCTTTAGCTCCACCCTGGTAAGGAGTTCATTGTGATCGGCATCGCAGGCCAGGAAATGCTGCCGCAATTGCTCCTTACTCAGGGCTTTGGGTGGAGCTGGAAATGATTTAACAATTGTCATCTTGTTTAAAGGATTTGGGGGTTTGATTTGAGAATATCAGCAGTACAATTAAGATAGCCGGGGATGGTCGACATTGAAGCCATGGGATTGTTATTATATAGACGGTCCAAGTATCCTATATGACAATGGGATTGTGGAATCTTAATTAATTATCAACTTGTGTTGATAACTACTACAATAAATTGTTATTTTAAATTATCAATAAAGAATCAAAATGTGGGACAGTGGAGTTTGAAAGGTTGGTAATATGTCAGTTGTTTTATGGGAATCATCTTTCTATCATAATATATTTTTTTAATCTACTAATAGATCGAGTGTTAAAATTATTTATATTATTTCATTTTATATAAGTTCGATAATTTATTTAAAAATGTAATATCTTAATAAAAAAATTCGCTGAAAGCTGATCTATGTGATTGTATTCTAGGTGATCTTTTATTGATTAAAAATATAAAAGATTTGTCTATCCATTGTAAGTAGAGAATCGAATCGCTCTACTTTGAATAAAGTAATTATTTTTCGGGGATATGAGCGTTTTTTTATAATTATTTGTTATGTTTCATCTGGTTTTTTATGGATTATTGTTTTATTCTTACCACGTATATAATTGTACATAGGGGAGTTTAAAAATACTCGACCCAAAATATCTTACTCGTTAATCCGATAAAAAATAATTGGGTGTCTTTCTTTAAAAAATTAAACTTTTCGGGTTAGGTACCCGACCCCATTAAATTTCATCAGGTTGCGTGTCAGGTACGGGCAGTGATTTAGGCTTAACCAGGTACCCGACCTGATCCTAATTTTTTTTAAATTTTATTTTATATTTTAAATTATTTTTTAAAAAATTTAGTATTTATTTACTTATAATGAAAAAGATGAAGTATAAATAATTTGAGTTGTTAAGAGAAATGAATAGATAATAAAGGTGTTAGAATAATTTTATAAAGAAAATAATGTCTTCACGAATATAGCTTTTAATATTTTTTGAACTATAAGTGTGGCCGAGTAAAACTTGAATGAGAGCTTTGAAAAATTTTAACATCATAATTTAATCAATAGATATGTCTACATAAAATATATGAAAATATGTAATGTTCTACCGACACAAAAATCTAAATATTGACATTAAACTCTTAAAATATTGCTTGTTAAAAAATTTAATTATTTTATTTGTTTTTATATGCTATTCAATTTCTTATTTTTTTATTTATTTTAAATTAAGTTTTTATTCTTGAATCCCCTATTTTTCGTTCCCAAATTATTTGATCCTCATCCTAAATCTCTAATTAACGAAGTTTGATTAAATTAAAAAAAACTCATATTATTGATTCAATGCTTTAACGGTTACACTAAAATTTGAGTTTAAGATAACATGGATTAAATTTTATTTTAATCAAATGATATTTCATTTTCTTTGTTTTGAATAAGTATGTTTGTATTATATAATTTAGACTTTTTTTATAATGAAAGAACAAACAAAAATTCAGAAGAAAAATTAAAATTTCATTTGGTGGACTTCGAAAGAGCCGACAATCAAAGTTTTACAACCAATTCATCTTCACCAAACCGTCTGCTACTTTGTTTCCATCACGAGGCACGTTCTACACCTGAATCTCCTACTGACGTTGTAGCATTTCATCAACGTGATTTTTTTTATTTGAATTGTTTTAAATTGTACTTTGAAAAAATATAAATACTAATTGAATATCCTATAATCTGATTAGCGTGTATCCAAATTTCATGGGCCGAGACACCAACTATTTTTATACTACTCAAAAAATTGGGTATTCAAATTTCGGATACCGAGTTATGAACACCCCTAATTTTAAGTTGGCTATATTTTTTGTTTTATATTTTATGTTTGGTGATTTGTTAAAAAAATCTATTTTTATGCTTAAATATTTTTTTTGAAGATTCTACTTGTATATGTACTTTTCTTTAAGGAAAAACTACAATTACATCTTTAATTCAAAAATAACCTACAACTCTTTTGTGATAAATCCCCTTTGTTTTGTTTTTAAACTATTATTCCTTTGTAAATAATTATGATTGATTTAAAACAATTCTGTTTCGGAGATTTTGTTGGCCCTAGGGCGAACAAAAAAACTGGGCCTTAATTAGAAATTTAAATTATGGTCGCGGTCGCATTTTCGGGCAACGTTGCGTTTATCGCAGTTGTGGACATAATGTTTGCTATTGTTTTCACTGCGAGTACCTTCGTTGTGAATTTTTTTAATAACATATGTTATTGTGGACATAACGGTTGCGGATATCGCGGTTTTGGACGCCGTCGCTACCGCTATATAACGGTCGTTGTTGCGGTTGTATACCATTATTTAAATTACTGTCCCTAATAACAAGTGTTGAAAAAAATAAATATTAAATAATAACAAGTGTTGAAAAAAAATTGGCCTCTAATGACAAATATTGAAAATAATAGTAAATGTAAAGAGCGTCGGCGGCTAGGAGAGTTCCGGGATCAATCGACGATGTAAATATTGGAAATAAGGTGTGGACGTTGTTTGTCGAGAACATCTCGGATTGGCTACATTGGAAGGGGCTTTGGTAATCTTTTGACAGGTATATGGAGGTTATTGATGTGTTTATCCCAACAAAACGAGCAGTTGATGGATCTCGTTTTGGTTTTGTTCGAATGGCAAATAGATCAGATACGTTGAGTGCCGTGTAACAATTACATAATTTTTGGTTACATGGGTCGCGGATTAGTGTGACGTTAGCACGAAGGAATGGGCGTGACTGGTTTAGGCGGCGCAGGAAAGAAGGGGGCAACAGACAGTTTAATTGCAGTCAAATACGAGTGTGATGGAAATGGATAAGACATAATATAGGCATGTGCAGGGGGTTATTGATGTATCGACGATGGATGTGTTACAAGCAAGTGTTGTGGGATGGTGTAAAGGGCAATTGGGAGGAATGGAGTTGGCTACAGCTTTAAATGAAGCGAATGTACAAGGGTGTTCCATTATGCGTATTGTTGAGGAAATAGTGCTTTTATTGTTTAACAGTGTTGATGATAGACAAATAGCTTTGAAATAAGGAAAATTGGAACGATGGTTTGACAGAGTGGAGAAATGGTCGCCCGATTTGGCATATGATTCTCATTGTGTATGGCTTTCGATTGTGGGATTACCTATGTATTTGTGGTCTACCGAGACCTTTAGGAATATGGCAGAGATGTGGGGGTCTTTTATCCGAAGTGATTTAACCGCTCAGAATATGTTATCTTTTGAAAGAAGCTGAGTATTGATTGAGACTAGGGGATGGATAGATGAAATGCTAGAGGTGCATATTGGTGAAAATGTACTCAAAATTCAGGTTTAGGAGGTTGAGGTTGTCCATTTGCATGATATTGTTTGTAGTTGTGATGATGATGACTCTAGTAGTAATAAGAGCGATAATAAGGACTGCAAAGAATTTAGATGCCATGACGGAATGAAAGGTGTGAGAGGGTCTAATATGCATGAGTTAAGTACTGTTGATCGACAGGACATGAATGGTGAGGAAGCTGGGGTGCGTTGGCAAAGGAATATGTTGTGGGAGGCAACGGGTGATCAGGCTGTGCATAGGGACTATGTGTTGGATAAATGGGCTAAGATTGTTGAACGGGTAGAGGCGGAGGTACATTGCGACAATGACATGTTTGGGTGCGCAGTTGAGTTGTTGCCACGAGCACCGGCTGTAGAGTTGGCAATTGTGGTGTCGGGGAATGTGGGCCATTCCCTTCTACCCATGTAGTTGAGGTTGGATCAAAATCTATAGTGGATAATACAATAATAGAGTTTTACCCAAATTATAATTCTTTGGGGAAACCAATGCAAGATAATAATACGGTTGAGATTGTAGTTTTGCAGGAGCATAGCAAGCTGACAGTGTGATAGAGGATACAATGTATATACTGGAACAACAGGTTATAGGGACAGGTAAAAGGCAAAAAAACGCAGGAGGTCGAGGAAGCAAACTCCACGACAAGAGCCTTGCAAAGTGTTGTTGCCAATGCAGGATTCATTTTCGAATTTTCTAGCTAGACATCGTGCAATCCTTTGTGAGGCTGATGTTACGATGAAATTAGGGCACTTGGTAGGGGTTGGCACATCTAGGCGAGATAAAGATATTATTCTCGATATATCACACATTATCAGGGATAATCGAATGAGTGATAATAAGGATCTTGTCGACTTACCTTTGCAAGGGAAACTGTTCACATGGTTTGGTTCGGGTAACAGATGCAACAGAATTGATATATTCCTAATGTCACCGCGGTGGGTGGATTATTTTTAAAATTTACAGCAAGTAAATTTACCTCGATCGATATCGGATCACATACCTTTATTGTTAATGGGAGATGACATGGATTGGGGTCCTAGGCTGTTTCGGTTTCTAAATTGCTGGTTGGATACTAAGGCTAATGCAAGCCGATTAGAGGGGAAGTGGAAACGCGTCACTGGTATCAGTAATGATCGACTGACTTTGGTTGAAAAACTGCTGGCTTCGAAGTAATTTTTGCGAGTGTGGAACCGTAGTGAGTTTGGCGATGTGGAAACAACGATATTGACTTTGTAACAGAAAATTAAGGGGGTAGATGGGTCTTCGGGCAATGATGGAATGGTTGTGTTGTTGGAACAACGTCGTAATTGGATGCAAGAGTTATGGAGAGCAATCTGTCAGAAGCATTGTGGAGGCAAAAATTGCAAGCATCGTGGTTGCGGTTGGGTGACCAAAACATGGCTTGTAAAGACCCAAACTTTGGGTTACCGAATCGAGTCTCAGACTTGGGTAGTGGGTCTTTACTTTGGAAGCTCAATTAAGGAAAATTAAATATGAGTTTTATCCAAGTTTAAAGAATGGATGTGATTGGTGGTGTTTGAATTTTAAATATATATGTGTGGGAGAAAGAGAAAGTGGCAGATGATTTGATGGAGAGAGAGAAAATAAAAAAATTGGTGGAAGAAAATAAAAATAGGAGAAAGAGATATAGAGAGCTCCTAAGCCATGAACCACCGTCGTGGCTCTCACTGCTGGCACCATCGGATTTGCCTCGTTGAGAAAAGTTGACTGATGGTCTCAACATCACCGCCGCCACTCGCCGGGGTAAAAAGAAAAAAGATTCAGAAAAGCTTGTTCGCCATGAACAGTCGTCTACTGCCGCAAGTTGAGGGCATCGTTAGACTATTCAGAGGCCACCGCAAGTTGAGGGCATCGTTAGACCATCAGATTCTGGAGCTCGCTGGACATTTTCTGTCACCGAAGGCCACCGCATGCGCCACACGCATCACCGCCTGCGTGTGGGCTCGCGGCAACTACAGAGGGCGGGTGTATGCAGGCTTGCATGTGCCGCACCACACCAGATCTAGCTCTTTAGGGTATACAACAGCTTCTATGCACCTTGCAACACTGAATCCTGCTCACCTGGGGTACACTATAAGCTCTATGCACTGCACCATATAGGATTAGAGTTGACTTTGATAGTTGTGTTGATCATTAACCGTTGACCAGGGCGCTGACTTTTTTTAGAAGACCTTACCCGATGGTTTCTCGATGTTCTGAATCCATTGGCGGAGTCTATTTTACCAAATTCAAACCCACTAAGCTATTTTTACATTTTTTACGTTGTGAATTGAATAGGGGATACATGAAATTAATGTAGTTTCATATTTGTTATTATACGATGATTATCGGGATCGAATATTGGACCAAGAAGAGTATTCAAAAAGCTTATATGAGGATTTATAGCTTTGTCTTAAGACCTGTTAGCTTTCCAAAAGTACTGTTTTTAATGCCAATCTTACAATGCTTTTGCTTGTTTTTAGGTACATTTAGTTACACTAGGATGTTAAAATCATGCATTTGCATAAGAAGTTTAAAATTTTGTCTATGACAGTGTGAAGGGTTGTTTGTTGGCAATTTTGCAGGTTTGGTATATGATTTGGCCTAGAAAAGCACCACAAGAATGAATGCCAAAAAGAATACCGAGTGCTGTTGGCATAGATGGACCAAACCTTGCCAAGCACTGGATGGCAGAGAAGTGAACTTGATGCCACGCCAAGAAGCTGTTGGACCCCAAAAAATAGGATATGATCAGGCTCCGAAAAGATAGCAATTGGAATAATCTTCGAAAAAATAGCGAATAAGATGGTGCCAAGACTAGTTGGCAAATTCATGCCAAACTTGGACGCCAGAGCAGCATCGGCAGGATGACGTCAACTCTCATTCAAAATTGGATAAGAAGATAATCCTTATCCCCTGGGCAGTTAAAATTCAAAAGTTGAAGAGCTAATCTTATCCCTTCCTCGCATGCCTATTTAAACACCAACCAAGCTAGCATTTGGGTATCAGAGATCAGAAAAAAGTGGATCATGAGGAGTTGGTGTGCAACAATTGACGATCGGCTGCACCTTGGAAGGTTGGTTCGACCAGCTTGGCCGAGAAGCCTGGATCTTGAAGGGCTGCATCGAGAGACCCCATCTAGCCCATTTTCTCTTTCAAGTTATTTTATCTTGTTTTTAATGGTGGTGTACTTTGAAAATGTTTGTGGGTTGTTGGTTAAATCCCTCACCATGAACTAATTTAATAGTTGGTGGGGGATGTTTGCGTTGAACACTATTTTTATGTTTTAGTTTTTAATAATAAACCTGTATTGGCAGTGTTTTCACTATTTGACATACTTTAATGTTTTCTAAGTACTATGCCCAGCGAGAGCTGGTACTGTTGGCCTATTACACCTCAATATCTTAACAGACTTGGGGTGGCAACGATTGAGTTGTTGAATACTAAGGAGAGAAGCTTCGAGAGAAGTCGTTCAAGTAGATGAACTTACTTCGAGAGTGAAATCTACCTCTTAGGAGTATAGATTGGATCTTAATCAAATAGGTTTATTTAAAAAGCACTATAGATATATAGGGGTTTTTACATGATCAATTTAGGGCAATGACTATCGAGAGAGGCTTTGCTAATTTTGAATCTGCTCAGCAAACAATGCCAAGACAGGTTGTTATTAAAGGCTGGCACGACATGAATAGCGTGTATTACTTGTAGATACTCAACTTCCTTGCTTTAAAACACCTTCCTTGCCAACGTCTTTACTTTAATTTTCTTTTCAATTGCTCTCAAAACCAATTTCAAAACAAATCAACCTTTTCTAAGGCAAGTAACAATCAAGGCAATTGAATTCCAAGTCAATCTCTTTGGGATCGATACTCAACTTATGAGTTGTATTACTTGTAGACCGTGTATACTTGCATACAAAAGACTCATCTTGGCACTGTTTTATACTTTTCCAATACATATTTTATGCCTATTTTGCCATATTCACTTAGAGAGTCTACAAGTTTTTGGCGCCGTTGTCAAGGATTACAATGGAATTGATTATTTTTAAATTTTTACTTGTATTTCTTTATTTTTGTTTTTACCTTTTATTTTTATCAGTGTATGACCAGAAGCCATCCTGTGGTGGACAAGTGGCCATACAATCCGAAAATTGAGAAAACCTTGCGGAGTTTAAAAAAAAGATTTTGAGAGATGCAAAACCAAGGTAATAGAGGGAATAATGGGGTGAACAATGGAGGAAACCCACTTAACAATGATATACCACCACCACCTATTGTCCCAGTTGTTAATAAGAGACCTATTAGAGAATATTCGACACCAACCATTGACAATTTGATGCCAGGACTTGTTGGCACAGAGGTAAACGCTGTTAATTTTAAACTTAAGCCGGTAATAATTCAAACTTTTTTGAATATAGTCAGTTTGATGGAGCACTTACTGGAGATTCGAGGTAACATCTAAGACAGTTCATGGAGATTTGCCAGTTATCCCAACAAAATGGAGTACCTGAAGATACTGTGAAGCTGAAGTTATTCACTTTTTATTTGAGAGACGGAGCGAAGGCTTGGCTTAATTCTTTGCCACCTGGCTCAGTTACTTCATGGGCAGACCTATGCTAGAAGTTTTTGACAAGATTCCAGCCGCCAACACTCACTACCAAGCTGTGAGGTGATATCATTACATTCAGGCAGGCTGAGAATGAGACCCTATATTATGCCTGGGAACGATTTAAATATCTGTTAAGGAGGTGTCATATGCATAGATTCCCAAATTGGACCCAGATACAGACCTTTTACAATGGATTAAATGCAAAAACAAGAATTGTTGTTGGCGCTTCAGTAGCTGGTTCGTTGCTTGAAAAGACGTATACCAAGGTTGTTGACATTCTAAAGAGGATTGCAATCAATGATTTTGAATATACTGTTGCTAGACTTGGAACCGAAACTAAAACCAATGGGAAATTTTAGGTTAATAAATTAACGTCCATCCATACTGAGATTTCCAACCTTACTAGCATGGTAAGAATGTCGCAAAAGAACAATGAGTCCCAAGACGTCAAAGCATTAGACTCATTCTGTACAATTTGCGGAGAGAATCATCATGTGGATGAATGCCCTGCCAACCCTGAATCAGTAAATTTTGTTAGCAATGTTAATCGTTACTATAATCCTAACTCTAATACTTATAATCCAGGTTGGAGACAACACCCTAACTTAGCATAGGAAAATCAAAGAGGTAACAAGTACAATGCCCAGCGCCAGAATACCAGAGGCAGAATAACAATTCTATGCCATCATTCTATCAGAATGCCATGCCACAGAAAGCCCAAAACAATTTTTAGCAAGGGCAGAGATTCAACCAAAGAGGCACTCTCACAAAGTACATGGAGAGGAACGATGCCACAGTCCAGAGTTTGGGAGCATCAATGAGAAACTTGGAAGTCCAAATTGGGCAGATTGCCAATGCACTCAGCAATCGACCCTATGGAGCACTGCCAAGTGAAACAGAAGATGCTCGGCACAAAGACAATGAGCAGTGCAAAGCTATAAATCTTCGGAGTGGTAAGTAGTGCGAGATGGAGAAGGTTGTTAAGCAGCCAATTAATTGCCAAGTTGAGAAGCCTGTGCCAGCAGATAATCCCAGAAAAGCAGAGAAAGAGAAAACAAAAGTAGATGATGCTAGAACTAATGTCAGACAGCATGCCGATGCAAGATAGACTACTGATGCCAGAACCGAGGCCAAACAGACTGATGCCAGCACTGCGTCAGCAAAGCTGGCAGAGTAGGTACGTATTTATCTGCCGCCACCATTTTTAGCAAGACTTCAAAAGCATAAGCAAGATCAACAATTCAAGCGCTTCTTGGAGGTTCTTAAGCAATTGCAAATCAACATTCCATTGGTAGAAGCCCTTGAACAAATACCCAACTATGTCAAATTTATGAAGGACATTCTCTCCAAAAAGAGAAAGTTATTTGACTTTGAAACTGTTGCTCTGACCGAAGGATGCAGTGCCATGTTCCTAAACTGATTGCCACCAAAGCTGAAAGATCTGGGAAGTTTCACTATTTCCTGCACCATTGGCAACAAATTCATGGTCAAAACACTGTGTGACTTAGGCGACATCATCAACTTGATGCCAATGTCAGTTTTTCAGAAGCTTGGCATAGAAGCAAGACCTATCACGATGACTCTTCAGTTGGTAGACTGATCCTATGCATATCCCAAGGGTAAGATTGAGGATTTGTTCGTAAAGGTAGATAAATTTATTTTTCCAGCTAATTTTATCATTTTGTATTATGAGGCTGATATTAATGTCCTGATTATTTTGGGTAGACCTTTTCTTGCCACGGATAGGGCTTTGATTGATTTTCATAAAGGGGAACTAATAATGCGCATGAATGACCAGCATGTTACATTCAATGTGTTTCAAGCTTTGAAATGTGCAGATGAACCTGATGAGTGCCAAGCAGAGGAGATGATGGGGTCCATTTACACTTTGGACACGGTACAGTTATGCCAGGATACAGAATTTGATGCCAACAACGTAGATGGTATAGCTGAACTGTTTGAAGAACCAGAAGAACCAGTCTTGGAGGCTGAAGAGGCGAGTTATTTTGAGCCACTACACTTGGCCGATAGAGAGATCAAGGCACCTAGACCATCAATTGAGGAGCCACCAACGTTGGAACTAAAACTATTGTCTGATCACTTAGAGTATGCTTATTTAGGTAAACACTAAACTCTACCGGTGATCATTGCCACTGATCTCACCAATGATCATGAGGAAAGATTGATGGCAATATTACGTGATTATAAGCAAGTATTAGGTTGGACCTTAGCAGATATCAGAGGTATTAGCCCAACCATTTGCATGCACAAGATTATCTTAGAGGAGTACCATGGCAAGACCATTGAAGGCCAGATGAGGCTAAACTCGAGCATGATAGAGGTAGTGAAAAAAAAAGATCATAAAATGGCTTGATGCTGAGATTATATATCCTATTTTTTATAGCTCTTGGGTTAGCCCGATGCAATGCGTGCCAAAGAAGGATGGCATGACTGTGGTACAAAATAGTAAAGTGAATTGATTCCCTCTAGGATTATCACAGGATGGAGAGTGTGCATGGACTATCGGAGGCTGAAAAATGCCATGAGGAATGACCACTTCCCATTGCCATTCATTGATTAGATGCTAGACAGGTTGGCAGGTAAAGCTTTCTATTATTTTTTGGATGAATATTCAAGTTATAATCAGATTGCCATCACCCCTGATGATTAAGAGAAGACTACGTTCATGTGCCCATATGGGACGTTTGCGTTTAGAATGATGTCATTCGGCTTATGTAATGCACCGACAACGTTTCAACGTTGCATGATGTCTATTTTTTCTGATTTGATAGAGCACAACATGGAGGTATTCATGGATGATTTCTCAGTGCTTGGCAAAACATTTGAGGAATATCTTCAGAGTTTGGAGCAGGTCTTGAAGAGATGCATAGAGACAAACTTAGTGTTGAACTGGAAGAAATGCCACTTCATGGTGAAGGAGGGCATTGTTCTCGGGCACAAGGTAACTGAGAGAGGGTTAGAATTGGATCAAGAAAAAGTTGAGGTAAATAAGCAACTACCGCCTCCAACGAGTGTTAAAGGTATAAGGAGTTTTTTTGGACATGCCAGTTTTTATCGGCGTTTTATTAAAGACTTTTCAAAAATTGCCAAACCTTTATACTTGTTATTAGAACATAATTCCACTTTTGCATTTGACGACTCTTGTTTAAGGGTATTTCAGGAACTTAAAAAGAAGTTGATCAATGCCCCTATAGTTGTGGCACCAGACTGGAATGAGCCCTTTGAGCTCATGCGCGATGCCAGCGACTATGCCGTTGGAGCAGTATTGGGACAAAGACATGGCAAGGTTTTTCATGCCATCTATTATGCCAGCCGAACCTTGAACGAAGCACAACTGAATTACTCTACGATGGAGAAAGAATTTCTTACGGTTTTATTTGCTTTTAACAAATTTAGATCTTATTTAATTGGTAACGAACTTGTGATTTTTACAGATCATTCGGCATTGAAGTATCTCATGGCAAAGAAGAATGCCAAGCCCAGACTAATTTGGGCAGTGAAAAGGGCAGTGAAAACCTAGTAGCTGACCATCTCTCACGTTTAGAGCATCATCTTGAAGATGGTAAGACTAATTTTATAAGAGATGAATTCCCTGACGAGTTTTTGCTTGCAGTTAATACCATGTTGTGGTATACCGACATTGTCAACTACCTGGTAAGTAACATTTTGCCACTAGACTTGGCGTACAATGCCAATAAAAGGTTCTTACGGGAAGTCAGGCAATACTATTGGGACGAACCAATTTTGTTCAAACAGTGTGCCGACCAAGTGATCCGCATGTGTGTGCCCGAGGAAGAACATCATTACATATTGCATTTATGCTATGCTGCACCGTATGAAGGTCACTTTACTGCGGTAAAGACTGCTGCCAAGGTGCTACAGTCAGGATTCTTTTGGCCCACACTATATAAGGATGTCCACGAGTATGCCAAGGCATGTGATCGATGCCAACGGACAAGAAACATCTCTGGCAGACACCAACTACCGCTCTAAAACATTATGCCTGTGGATTTATTTGATGTATGTAGGATAGACTTTATGGGTCATTTTCCACCCTCATTTGGTAATGTATACATCCTTGTGGCTATTGACTACGTATCTAAATGGGTATAAGCTATTGCTCTGCCAACAAACGTTGCCAAGGTCATTGCCAAGTTCTTGCATAAGCATATTTTTACTAGATTTGGTGCCCCTAAAGTGATTATTCATGATGAGGGCACCCATTTTAAATGTAATCTAATTTCTAAAGCTTTGTGCAGGTATGGTATACAGCAGAGAATTGCCACGGTATATCATCCACAAACAAATGGGAAAGCCGAGATTTCAAATAAGAAGATTAAAAACATCCTAGGAAAGACTGTTAATCCATCAATGAATGACTGGTCCTTGAGACTAGATGAGTCTTTGTGGGGTTATAGGACTGCATTTAAAACTCCTTTTGGAACTTCACTGTTTAGACTTATTTTCGAAAAACCATTTCATCTACCAGTGGGGCTTGAGAATAAAGCCTATTGGGCCATCAGAACACTTGGCATGGCATGAAGAGCTGCTGGAGAAAAGAGGTTACTAGACCTAAATGAGTTGGAGAAATTCATAACACAAGCCTATGAGAACGTAAGGATCTACAAGGAGAAGGCAAAACGTTGGCATAATAGTAGGATAATGCCAAGACAGTTTGAGGTAGGTCAACGCGTTTTGTTATTCAACTCACGACTTAAGTTGTTTCTAGAAAAACTCAGATCAAGATGGATAGGCCCTTATGAAGTTGTGAAGCCCTATGCTCATAGAGCTGTGGACATCAAGAACTTAAAGACGGGAGAAATCTTTAAGGTGAATGGCCAACGTTTAAAGCAATATATTGAAGGTGATCAGAACAATGCCAATGAGGTGATCCGCTTGGCAGAGGTAACATGAAAACACCATCAGGTTTGAATTTTTGTAAATATTAGGTTAGTGTTTTTTTTTGTTTTTAGGTTTCAAGGTTTTTAATAGTTTTTCTTTCTTTTAAAATTTTTGTTTTATTCATTTACTGTGTTGAAAGGTTTCTTTTGAGTTCTGTTGATTCATTATGCCAGAAATTATGCCAAGGACAATGCCAGGGTTGTTGGCAGGAGCCAATGCCCTAATAGAAAAATCTACCAGACATAGTGCCAGAGTAGCTTGGCATGAAGCGGTGCAAAAGACTGAAGAAAGGGAAAAACCCTAGTTTGATTGGCCCAGAAAAATAAGAGAGATTTTTTTATTTGACCTTAAACCCTAGTCGCCCAAATTTTGGGTTGAAATTTAAATTCAAACCAATCACCTTATCACTCCAATCCTTACCCTATCATATCACCTTATCACTCCACCCTTTTTAAATTAATTCTTTTTATTTTCCATCTTTATCTCTAATTACTACTCCCATTAAAACACTCAACCGACCCAAACTTTTCACTTTCTCGCCCTAGCCAGTTAAATAACCAAACATCTCTCTCACTTTTTACTTTCTTTTCGATAAGCAAGTACCAAAACCTAAATTGTTCTTTTTCTTCATCTTTCAACACCGTTTCAAATCCTTCAGCGATTTTTAATGGCTTCTTCCTCTACCCTTTTCAAATGATTCTTCAACGAGGAGATTCAGAAAAAGTTTGAAACCAACTTTGCCTCGAGAAGTTTTTTTATAAGAGAAGCACTTTAACTTCAAAGCATAGACGAACAATGGCTTCCCTATAAAAGTCATGTCAACGATCATCCTACACAAATGAAGTCTATTTTGCCAACAAAAATGGGAGATTTATGCCACAATCGTTCAAGAATTCTATGCACACCTTGTGACCAAGGATTCGCCATTTCTTGATGATCAGAGGTAAGTGTGTATGTTTTGATAAAGGGTATATTAACAATATGTTTGAGTTAATGGTGCAGAGGATGAGCATTTCGAGTACGCTAACTCAATGAACGCTGCCAAAGCCGGTTGTAAATTTGTGCGAGCCTGGCACGGCCTGGACAGTGTCATCCAAGGGACACCATACAGTGAAGAGGTTGGCATTGAAGCCCCAATAGAGAGGGTGGAATCACTTTGTGAAGGAAAATCTGATGCCTACATCCCATAATGAGACTGTGTCGAAAGAGATGATGATCTTGTTGCACTCCATTGTTATGGGGCACAAGATCAATGTTGGCAAGCTTATTATTGAGGAAACTTACAAGTGCGCAACAAAAGGTAATGTCAGTTTGTTCTTTACTTTGTTGATTTCTAGCATTTGCATGCTACACGGTGTGCCAAAGCTTGATACAAATAAGGGATAAACGATCAAAGGAACAACAATTACTGCTTCTATATGAAGAAATCTCATTACTGCTAAGCCAAAAGACAAGGGCAAGGGGAAGGCAAAGGCACTCATACCAAAGCCAAAGGAGTCAAAGGCTGTACCAGACACTATGCCTAAAACTGTGCCAGACAGTTCACTGGCAATTCTTTCATAAATTTACCATTGCCAGGAAATCATTCTTCAAAAGTTGGAGAAAGCATAGGAGCTTAATGTCAAACTGAGATGTTACACATAGGGCAGGGATATTGTAATCAGGGAGGTTCTCAAGAAATTATCCCATGATTTTGTGCCTGAATTTCCAGATTTCCCTGTTGAGCCTTCTACTAGCGGTGATGCCATGCCAGCCAACCCAGTTCATACCCCATCTGATGCCACAGTCCCATTGTCTTTGGTTCAAGCGAGTCTGGCAGTTCTAATTCTTTATCTGAATCAAAGGAAACCAAAGCCAAGTCCGCCAAAGCCAAATCACCAGTGACACATGCTGTCCACACTCTATTTGATGCCACTAGTGCACATGCCGCGTTGGGACCTGCCAAGAAAGTGGAAGAAGTTGGAATCTCCACCGCTACATCAAAATCGAGCATGAAATAGAGGAAACGAATGGACCCTGATCGAGGTCCATTTGTGAAGAGAAAGACCAGAGTTACACAAGAAGAAGTCTCCGAAGGGGAGTCATCTTCTTCCTAAACTCCTTTACGTTTCATCACATTGCATTATATGATCATGCATTTTTACTGTTTTGTATATATGTGTTGTTTCATGCATTGGGACAATACACATCTTGGTTTGGGGGTATGCATTTCTTCACATTTAAGCTATGCATTTCATGTTTCATTTCTGTTTCCATGTCATCTAGGTCGTTTAGAATAGATGCATATCGAACCACTAAAAAAAGAAAAAAAAACTTTGCCTCGTTTAATTTTGAAAAATGATAAGAAGGCAAGCTTAATTTGATCTAGGTGTCTGTCCAATGAGGAAACTTTAATCTGTTGTTGTCATGCCATGTCAGCAGAGTAGTATGCCAGGTTAGTTTGGCAATTGATCTCTAGTTTAGGGAACTGAAACTTACACTTAACACGTAGTATGTATCTAGTTCCTTAGCAAACTTAAGACTTTTTGAAACTAGGCTCAGAAATGAAAAAAAAGAAAATGATGTCAGGGTAAAAAGAAATAAATAAGGCAACAATATTCTGCCAAGGCAAGAAAAATAGAACTCTCCTCTACCTTAGGGATAATAAGCTACTTGGGGCATTGAGGTTTGCTCCCTATTAGTTCTCAAGTCCAAAACCTTAGGGTGTGAGTTGAAGAGAAAGCCTAGTGATATATAGATTAAGGTGGGGATTCGTGGTATGCTCCCTCTTATCTCTCACGCTAAATAGTGTCACGAAGCAAGCTTAAATGAATGCTAGCAAAAACCCTTGGCAAAGAAAAAAAAGAAAAAAAATCTGAGTTTAGGTAGTAAAATTTGTCTAAGGGAGTGAAAATATACTTGATGCATATTGCCTATACATCATGCACTATTCATGAGCTTAGACTAGAGTTATATTGTTGCACTTGAAATACTACCTGCTTGGCATTATTGCACTGAGATACTGAGGACAGAAATAGAGCAAAATTTTGTTTGCCAGCACGTGTTGGCATTCAACCAAAATTTTGTTGAGGTAACATTTTCACAGTTTTTATTTTTATTTTGATTGCATTACTTGAGGACAAAGAAATGATTTAGGTTTGGGGTTGTGTTACCTCTCCAAAAGTACTGTTTTTAATGCCAATCTTACAATGCTTTTGCTTGTTTTTAGGTACATTTAGTTTCACTAGGATGTTAAAATCATACATTTGCATAAGGAGTTTAGAATTTTGTCTATGCCAGTGTGAAGGGTTGGTTTGTTGGCAATTTTGCAGGTTTGGCATAGGATTTGGCCTAGAAAATCACAACAAGAAGGAATGCCAGAGAGAATGTCGAGTGCTGTTGGCACAGATGGACCAAACCATGCCAAGCACCAGATGGCAGAGAAGTGAACTTGACGCCACGCCAAGAAGATGTTGGACCCCGAAAAAATAGAACATGATCAGGCTCTGAAAAGATAGCAATTGGAACAATCTCTGAAAAAATAGCGAATAAGATGGTGCCAAGACTAGTTGGCAGATTTATGCCAAACTTGGACGCCTTGGCAGCATCGGCAGTATGATGTCAGCCCTAGCCTGATCAGCTCTCATTCAAATTTGGATAAGAAGATAATCCCTTTATCCCTTGGGCAGTTAAAATTCGAAAGTTGAAGAGCTAATCCTATCAATTTCTCGCACGCCTATTTAAACACCAACCAAGCTAGCATTTGGGAATCAGAGATCGAAAAAGAGTGCATCGTGAGGAGTTAGTGTGTGATGATTGACGATCGGTTGCACCATGGAAGGGTGGTTCAACCAGCTTGGCCGAGAAGCCTAGATCTTGAAGGGCTGCATCGAGAGACCCCTTCTAGCCCATTTTCACTTTCAAGTTATTTTATCTTATTTTTAATGGTGATGTACTTTGAAAACATTTGTGGGTTGTTGGTTAAATCCCTCACCATGAACTAATTTAATAGTTGGTGGGGGATGTTTGCGTTGAACGCTATTTTTATGTTTTACTTTTTAATAATAAATTTGTCTTAGCACTATTTGGCATACTTTGATGTTTTCTAAATACTATGCCAAGCGAGAGCTGGCACTGTTTTCCTATTGCGCCTCAATATCTTAACAGACTTGGGTTGGCAACGATTGAGTTGTTGAATACTAAGGAGAGAAGCTTCGAGAAAAGTCGTTCAAGTAGAAGAACTTATTTTGGGAGTGAAATCTACCCCTTAGGAGTATAGATTAGATCTTAATCAAATTGGTTTATTTAAAAACAAGCACTGAAGAGAAATAAGTTTTTTTTTCATGATCAATTTAGGGCAATGACCATCTAGAGAGGCTTTGCTGATTTTGAATCTGCTCAGCAAACAATGCCAAGACAGGTTGTTATTAAAGGCTGGCACGACATAAATAGCGTGAAAACCAGGCATTCCCTGCCAACGCTCATCATTCATTAAAACATCTTTCTTGCTAACGTCTTTACTTTACTTTACTTTAATTTTCTTTTCAATTACTCTCAAAACCAATTTTAAAACAAATCAACCTTTTCTAAGGCAAGTAACAATCAAGGCAAATAAATTCCAAGTCAATCTTTGTGGGATCAATACTTAGCTTACCAGCTGTATTACTAGTAGACTGTGTATACTTGCACGCAAAAAGACTCATCTTGGCACTGTTTTATACTTTTTCGATATATATTTTTTGCCCATTTTTCCAGCATTCACTTAGCGAGTCTTCAAGGTCTAAATTGTGACATAACAGTGGTATCAAAGCCTATGTTTAGCCAGTTCTAGGAAACCCTAGGGTGGTATAGTTGTTTTAGTGAGGTGTGTAGTGAATACAAGCCCTTAAGTTAACTTCGTACTCCTTAAGACTGGAATCTTGATGGTGCGTCTAGTGTTGCGATGATGAGAATGTTATGATCATGGTCGTGAGGGTCGAGTTAAATGTTGAGCCACTCTTGGGAGCGATTCAAGGGGTAAGGTCACCTCAGATTGTTGAAATATGAGTTAGTTGAATGATGTTGGAGTCAAAAATATATTCTCCTTTCGCTACCTAAACGGTATCTTTATTGCGCGTTATAGTTGTTTTAGAGCCTTTTCGGATATGTTATGAGAGTTTGTAGGAAGGAATCTTTATCGTTAGGTAGAGATAACCGTCGTGTTACGGGTATGGATAACCCGCTTTTGAAATTGATCGTTGGATGCACATCGAGTGTTGTTCGTGTAAAAAGAGACTTGTTGGCACTGGAAAGTATCATCGCCTTCTCAACGGTATTTCTCTGAGATAGTAGATTGGGCCACTAGTTCGTTAGAGTTTGATCGAATTTAGATGTTCTACCAGTTTGAGAGAGAGCTACCTTTTTGGGAATTATTGCACCTTGGATATTTCTTTGTTTAATCAAACGTGATGCTAGCCAGTAATATCAAGAGTTGTGCTCGAGGCTTCGAGACCTCGAGGGAACCCAACCATTGGAAATGAGAATGTTGAACCATTACCCTTATACTGTGATTTTCATAGTGTTTGTTTAGAGAATGGCACAATAGGGTTATGTGACATGTTTGACCGATTGGTAGATGCCAACGTGTGTAGTTTGATGCTCGAGAGCCTTCATATGGTTAGGGTGTTTGTTATACATCTTGGAGGAGTCGTTAGGACTTTCTCCTTATCAAGAACGTGAGTAGAAATTGAGGTGAGGCTGAGTTAGATGTTGGTGTCCGTCGCCCTTGTTAGAGGATACCAACATAGTTGAGAAGTCATAGGTTCAGTTGCGAAGGCGCAACTTGAATGAGGTTCTTTTGTCTGATTGTTTTGCCTAGGGGAGAACCGGGCTTGTTAGTTAGTAAAAAGTTGGTTCGTTGAGATAATGTTTAAACCGTTGATAGTTTGCTAAGTGACAATGGAAGACCGTTACTTGTATCCTAAGGTGGATGGCTCGTTTAACCGATTATGAAGTCTCGAGTATTTTTTTGGGATTGGTTTGAGGATAAATGATTGCGGATAAAGTGTTAAAGGCTTGTAGTTTTGAAATAATTTTCGAATGAGAATTTCTCTCTCTAGGGCATGTCATGGTAATGTTTGATGTCTATAGTGACGTTTGAGATATTTCAGCTATGATAAGTTGGAGGCCACTGTGTTATCTTTTGAATAGAAGTTGATGCTTTGCGTGACATTTGTGAATGTATAATAATTTGGAAATATGAACGTTGGTGAGATAATGACCTTGTGTGTGGGAAAGGTTGGTTACCGTGTAATCAGTTAAGGACGCAAGGGTTGAGACTTCGTAAATGTTTTGTTTTGTATCATAGTTTCTTTGGGAGGAACTAAGGAACGTTGGTGGAGATTCGAGCTGTGTGAGACTATTTTGTTGTGATAGTGGTGCTAACCCAATTAAAGTCAGGTAAGATTTTGAGATCTTCAACAATAATTTGTTGTTTTATCAAGGCTATATTTTTGTGCAAGGTGGAGGAAGTTTACCCCAACGGTGTGAAATTCTAGGTACTTGATTTTTAAGGAGTTTGAGGTTTGAATAATGGCGTGAGCCAAAGTATTTGAGAACTGTTAATTGTGTGGTCGATCACCACTCAAGTAAAGTGAATTTGATAAGTGATAGATTGTACGGAGTTTGTTTGGGTTATAGTATCATACTTCTTATATAGGGCGATCTATGATCGCAAGTGATGGTCATGCAAGGGAGTACCTATACTAGCTTTATGCGATACTGATACTTGATTCATCTAGTGTCAGTATTGATCGATTATTATCGATATTCATGTATTTCATTAGTTAAACTTTGAGTTAAGAATGAATCTTCTTTGGAAATCGAAAAAGTAGCATCTTATTGTAATTAAAAGGATACAGTGTTGTGATTGAGTTTAGGTCCAATGGTTTTGATAGTCTTCGAGATCTTGTTGTTGGTGCTTTAAAGAAAAAGGTATCAAGGCAAGAGATTCCTCTTATATAGTATTGTGGTCAGTATATGGTGAATTTTAAGAGCGATAATTTGTACCAAACTTTCTTCCTGTGTTTTGGGAAATAGTGTGGAGACGTTATTTGAGATAGTTATAGTGGTTGACTTACCGTCAGTTAGGAGTCAAACATTGAGTCGTTCAGAGTTGTTATGACACTTTAATGTTCTTTGTAGAAATTAAATAGATGATCATGGATCTTGTAAAGGATTGGTGAATGCATAGTTTCATTGAGTAATGATATAGTCCTTACTAGGTACCGTTTGATATTTTCAACAAGGTGAGATCCAGATAGAAAGTCTACTTGGTTTGTTTTCAAGTTTGGTTGTATGACACTACGGTGTGTACATGTTATCTTTTGACATGAGATTCGAGAACTGTGATGGAATCTTATCCCTTGGCAGTATTCTAAACGATGATAGATCCAAGTGATGGTACAGATGACATGTTTTCTGGACACGTTATAGTTAGAATGTAAGACTCTTGCGTGAGCTGAGTTAGTGGGAGTTGTATTAGTTACTGATTTAATGTGAAACACGCCGAGAGTTAAGGTCAATCTTAACACAAGTATAGATGTCTTTTGCTTTCAGAAGCCTAGCATCGGGCAAACAATGATACTGATAAAGGATGCCTCAGAGTTAGAGTCTCTTTTAGGAAATCACCACGAGAAGAATTGTAATATCCCAATTTTGACTAGTGACCAAAATGAAAATTTTGAAAGTTTAGGGGTTAAAGTGTAAAGTTTGGAAAAGTTTAGGGACCAAAGTGTAATTTCCAAAAGTTATGTAATCTAACCCTGTAAATGAATAGTTCACCCCCATGAGTGACACTTTCGTGTTACTCGGATTTTTCGTATGAGGCTTATATTAGTGGCTATAAAGCTTTAAAGTTCAAAGGAAGAAAATTTAGAAATCGTATTGAGTGAAATTCGAATATTTGGACCGAATAAATGCCATAAATAAAAATCTAAGATATTTTGGAAGTTGGACGGTTAGATTGGAACCAATTTGGTTCAATTTTTATGGAATGGCATTTTTTATTCATGTGAGTAAATAAAGTTTAGTTGGAGGGCAAATTGGTTATTTGACAAAGATGGCAATTTTGAAATATTTTAAAACATTAAGGGCAATTTTGGAATGTGAATTACACTTGGATCAAATCATGGCCATTGATTTTTGATAAGATTAAGTATTGGCCATTGGATTAAAAGGGCAAATTAGTAATTTCACTAATTAAATGAATTTTAAATTCATTTAATTTTAACATGTGGATTTAAATAAGTAAAAGATGAACCAAATTTTTCATCTTTCTTGAAATATTTCGAACTAAGGGGAGAAAAAAGGGAGAAAATTTTTCAAGCTCGATTCAAGCCCTGGAACTTGATTTTCAGGTAATCTTTCAAACTGCAAAGTTGTTCTGCTCATCAAGCTCTATCTTTTGGTGTAAATAATTCATGGAGAACATGATTGATTGATGATAATTTTGTATGAGAAGAAATTAGGGTTTATGGACTAAATTGGGGTTTTGAGATTTTATGATTCTATGTTGAAATTTAAGTTGAAATTAAGTTGTTATGATGATAAAATCATGTTTTTGAGTTGGGATTTAAACCCTATATATTTTAGTTTGTATGAAGATGATTAGGGTTTATGGATTCAAGTTTTATTTAGTGTTTGTGATGTTGGATAAATGATCTAGTAAGCTTGAATTTGTTATTTGGAAGCAAAACCCTAAGTTAAAGGTATATGGACCATTTTGGCAATTTTGAAAGTTAAAGGAATAATCTGAATTTTTTATGATTTTATAGTGTATTTATGTTATTATTGATGTTGGAGATGTGAAATTGAAGTTAAAATGCAAAACCGGTGTTAAATCGAGTTAGTGACCATTTTGACAAATTGTCAAAGTTAAGTGACCAATTCAGAAATAAGGTTTTAGAGAAGGACTAAATCTAATTTTATTTGAAATAATAGAATTCAAGTAGTAATGTTGATTTGAGGACTAATTTGCAAAGTTAAGAAGCTTGAATACTTATCTTTGCATTTTTAGTGACTATTTCGGAAAGAACAAAAAATTAGAGGGAATTATTTTTGAATAATTATTTGATGAATAAAGTGAAACATTAGTGGTTTGAATCAAGTAAGGGGACCAAATTGACAAATAGCAAATTAAGGAGAAATTAGTATAAAGTTTGAAGTTATTTATGGAAGTTGTGTAGGAAATCTGGATTTGACAGTAAGTTTGAAAATTCACCATAAATTCTACAAAAATGGTAAGATGGTGAATTTTATACCGATTTAAATATTTGTTCGTCTAGTTTCGTTTCCAACAAATGGAAACTGATTTCGAGTTCCGAGTAAAAAGATATGAATTTTTAAGTGGTGAAAGGTCAGAAAACTTTATGACAGTCTGTTCCGAAATTAACACTGAAAATTGACTTTGAAAATTTGTCATAAATCGTACAAGTTGAATTTGGGATATTAATTTATATGGCTAAAAAGCTTATTGAATCTATTTTCTTTTAGAGCAAATGGAATCGAATTTTGAGTTTTATATCATTTTATAGAAATAAATCTTCAAAGGTAGTGCAAGCTGCCATAAAATGGAAATTGAGACAAATTTTGTCTAATGTTGGTTAGCAAGCTTGGAGGAATTATTTGAAGATCAAAATGGTCATTAGGGACCAAAAATGAGTTTGTGAACAGTGTAAGGAAGGAAAGAAATTTATGGAAAATTTTTATGTTGAATGATTAAATAGCTTAATTGAAATATCGTTAGAAGTGAACCTAACAAATGTTTATTTATATTCATGTGGTTAATGAAGCTGAATACGAATCAAAGAGGATTCGAGATACTATAAAGGAAAGGATCGAATAGAGCTTAGTAAGGCAAACTAATAAATGGCGCAGGTGAGTGTATTTCTAAATGTTTGCATTACATTGAAAATGACATTGCATTTCTTTATAATACGATATGATACATTGCTCGACATGGCGAGCTTGATGGAATATCAGGTACGAATTATTGTTTACATAAATGATGATGCATTATGCATACATGAAATATGGATAATAACAAGATTAAAATGAAACAAGATACACCATGAGGATCCAAGCCCATAGTGCAAAATGCACTAACGAGGTGTTTAATATAAAGAGCAAAGAGCGTCCTTATATGAGGAGCAAAGAGCAACATCTCGAGTACGTACTCTACAAGGCACTACGGTGCAGATAGGCTACGGGGTTTCCATGGGCCTCTAGTCAGACACGATGATAATAATAACAAGATGTTACGTGATTACATGATACATGAAAAAGATGTTACATGATACATGATACAGATGTTACTGATTACATGATACATGAAAAAGATGTTACATGATTTCATGATACATGAAAAAGAAGTTACATGTTACATGACAGAGAAGTACATGACATACATGATAGAGATGTTACATGATATATGATAGAAATGTTACATGATACATAAGAGAAATGTTACATGATATATGATAGAATACATGTTATACAAATGACGGCATAAAGGAAGCATGACCATGATAGAGCACATGATATGTAAATGATTACATGATGAAAACATGTCCATGATAGAGAACATATTATGCAATAATAACATGATTTATATGATAGTTATGATACATGACATATGTACATTGTGATATACTTGCCATGTTATAGAGAAAACGAAATGCACTTTTAGATATGACATATTGTATTACATTATTTCATGTTTTTAAAATAAATAAGTTTAACTGCCTCACTAAGTTCGTACTTAGCGTGTGTCTTATGTCACACGTGGGTTTCCTGGAAATCGTCTATCGAGGAGGAGCAGAAACTTGGGAAAAATCAAGTTACTACAATAAGTTCAGTAAGTACGTCTTTACCATAATTTGATAAACTAGTGGGCATGTGAGTAGTTTAAAGTTGAATTGTCTACAACATAAGTTTACAACGTAATTATATGATTTTATGGATGGATAAGTTTAGAAATACGAATTGTTAACAATAGCAAAATCTTTGGTGTGGTTAAAATGTTGTTTATCTCTAATCGCGTAAAAATTTTAAAATCAAGAAAGGGTCTAGGCAGCTTATGTAGCTTTCACCCTGAATTATATTATTTTTTATTTTAATAATTCAATTATAAATTTTGTAAACCAATTCAGGGTCAAAACTAGTTGCACGTAGACGATATAGTTTTAAATTTAAAACCGAGAAAGGGTTAAGCTACAAATTAAATTTTGGTATAAAAAATAATTCAAGTCAAGATTTCTTCCAATGATTTCGTAACATCTTTAATGTATATTCGGTATATGAGTATACGTTGAGGGTGTTGCAAGAATTGTTCCATTTTGGATGCAATGACTGCTTAATATCTTGTTCTTTTTAGATCGTACGTTGTTGTAGACGGATTTTGTGTGCAATAATCTTATGGGTTCTACAGTGTAAGTTAAGTTTCTTTGATGACGTATTCGTGTGACAATTTTGTTAGGGTACTGTTGGGTTTTGCTTTTCGTCTGTAATGTACCGAGCAAATATGGATTCCTTCTATGAGAAAGAATTAGTCGAGATTATATTTGTATCGTTAGAAGAAAAAGGTTATAATTGACAACGGTTGTGAGAGATCAAAGTAACACAACGAGATATGGTTGAGGACGTTGGGGAGTTAGAAAAGTTTTAGCTTCTTCTTGTTTTATGGATACAAATTTCAAGGACAAAATTTTCTTTAAGGAGGGGAGAGATGTAATTACCCGAACTCTGAGTTAGCGAATCGGGTCTCAAACTCAAGTAGTGGGATTTTATGTTGGGAGCTCAATTAAGGAATATTGAATATGGGATTTATCCAAGGTGGAAGAATGGATGTGTTTTTTGATGTTTGAATTTTAAATATATATGTGTGGGAGAAAGACAAAGTGGTAGATAATTCGATAGAGAAAGACAATAGAAAAAAGTGGGGGGGAAATAGAAAAGTAGGAGAAAGAGAGATGTAAAGCTTCTAAGCCATGAATCACCGTCGTTCGGGTCGCCGTGGCTCTCATCATGGCACTATTAGATTCGCCTCGTTGAGAGGAGTCGACCAATGGTCGCCACGTCACCGTCACTGCCACTCACCGGGGTGAAGAGAAAAAAGATTTGGGGAAGCTTGTTTGCCATAAACTGCCCTCCACCGCTGCAAGTCGAGGGCACTGTTAGACTCCCCAGTCAGAGAATAGCAGGTCTGGATCTTGCCGACCATTTTCTGTCACTAGAGGCCACCGCACACATCACACGCGCCATCGTTTACGCACGGGCATGCGATAGCTGTAAAGGGCGGGTGCATGCAGGCTTGCATGTTCCGTGCAGCACCAGATCTTAATTCTTAGGGTACACAGCAGCTTTCATGTGCCTTGTCGTACTGAACCTCACTCACTTGGGTACACCATAAGCTTTATGCACCGCGTCGTACAGGATTAGAGTTGATTTTGACAGCTGTGTCAATTGTTAGCCGTTGATCAGGGCGTTGACTTTTTTTAGGGAACCTTACTTGGGGGCTTCTCGACATTCTGAGTCCGTTGGCATAATCTGTTTCACCAAATTTAAACCTGGTAAGCTATTTTTATGAGTTTGACCTTGTGAATTGTATAGGGATGCATGAAATTAATGTAGTTTCGTATTTGTTGTTATACGGGGATTATTCGAGATCGAATATCAAACCAAGATGAGTATTCGAGAAGCTTATATGAGAATTTATCGCTTTGGCTTAAGGTTAGTAGACCTTGAACTCTTATTATTTCATGAGCATCATAAATATGATTGCTTTGCATGTTAGTACCTGCAACTAGGTAGACAATGAATAAGGATGAGTAAAAATCAGTATTATGAGATTTGATAATTATGAAATGCATGATGATATCGTGGATATGATGTGACTTATGGAGGCTTTAAAGACCATGTAGGGTCGATTGAGATGCTCGTGTAATTATTTGATGATTGTTTGACTAATTAAAATAATTGTGATGACTTGTATGCTTGTTCAAATAGATTGATGAGATTTGATAGAATTATGCTAAATGAACTAATAATTGGTAATAGTCGAATAAATATCCGGTAATAAATATTAATTGGGTGAATGCATTAGTAAACCAACCTTAATGACTTTCATAAGCTTTAAGGATCGGATAAAGTGGGGTAATATCGTAATTCAAAGAGATTGTACGAATCTGTGATTATAGTACCAGTACGAGCTTTGGCCATACCAATACGTGTTTGGGAGCCATATCGATACTTGTAGAATTAAAAATTTCTAGTAGGTAGTTTCAGTATCGATACACGTATGAGTATTGAAACCTGAGGGTACAATATTGATACTCGTACACGAGTACCGGTACCTGATTTGATAAATAATCTATAGAAGTAATTTAAGGATGGAAATTGTTGTGAATATTAATCATTGATTTACGCCTTGAGTAATGTGATAACATGGATTGATAGAGACAATGAATGAGATTAATTGCATAATTTTCCATAATGTATTAACAACTCGGTAATGTAAAATAAATAATGTGATGATGATTAGCAACAATAGGGGATCTTTGGGATAGTGTTGCTTACATGCTGGGTAGGAATTTGATTGATTGAGTCTTCTTGAGTGATAGGATTCGGATGCCCAATGAAAGTTTTAGTGTGTTGCAACACCATGGTTGAAGATTTTCGAATGTAGGATCCTGATGTTGTATAGACGCGAGCCTCATTAGAAGATGCTTGATGAGAGACCCTGAGCATAGATGTAGAATCCTGATGTTGTGTGGATGTGGGTCTCATCCTTACGAGTGTAGGAGCCCGATGTTGTATGGATGCGGGCCTCGCTTGGGTGTAGGATCCTGATATTGTATGGACGTGGGCCTCACTCAAGTGTGTACGATCCCGATACTGTGTGGACGCGGGTGCCACTCTAGGTTTATGGTATGACTTGTGTGCTTTCGCTCGAGTGATCTAGTGAGATCCTAAGTATAGTTAGGCCTTGTTATCCATGTGTGATGATTGCCATGATATGATAGCATGTATTTAGGTGACTAGTGGTAGCGCCACATGTTTATTTATCTCTATTTATTCCTCGTACTAGCTTGCATACTTATGTTTATGATTAGCATGAAGTATAATAGAGTATATGTGTAACATTGAGCTTTGTAAGCTCAGCGCTCGAAATCGTTGTTTTAGTGCGTAGGTTGATCGTTGAATCATGGGTTCAAGTAGCACTATCAGTACGGAATTCCAACATGTTGAGGCTTTTAGAGTATGGTACTTGTATTTAGTGGGCTATGTATTCATAGGACCTTACGTGATCGAGTTTATAAATCTTGTTTTTGAAATTGTATTAATTAATTTTAATGTTTAAACGTTTTAAATTAATATGAAGCTCTTTTGTAAGGATTTAAATTATTATCTATATTTTCAACTGTTGGCTTTAAATGCTTTTGAGAATTACCTTGTTAGGGTAATCCAGTTTGCAAAATTTTATAGTTTTTGGTTTGGGCTTGAGGCTTAAATTGTGATATCTGGGTCAGGGGTATTACATGACTTATTTTCATAGGGTAATGAAGGTGAGAGTCGTGTGAAACAATATCTCCAGTTTACAAAGTAATGGGTGATGGGAAATGGATGTTGGCAGGTTACGCCATTTTGTGTTTTAGGAGTTTCGATCACATTTTGCTCAAGAGGAGGGGCTTGGTGGATAGGAGGTAAATAGTTGTTTCAAGCAAATTGTACCGAGTAAGGCATTATGTTAGATGCATCCATTTACTGAGAATAAAGTGAGATCGGCTATTTGGAGTTGTAAAAGTTCAAAAGAACCGGGCCTTGATAGTTTTAGCTTTGAGTTTTACCAGAAAGGTTGGGAATTTATTACATAGGATGTGATGAATTTTGTGCTTCATTTTCATACAATGGGAAAATTACCGAATGGATCGAATTCCACGTTCTTGGTCTTATTGCCAAAAAAAGGATAATCTGGGAGAAATTGGCATTTTAGGCCTATTAGCCTAATTAATTCCGTTTATAAAATATTGGCGAATGTATTGGCTAGTCGCCTACATTGGGTGTTAGATGATGTTATCAGCGAAAATCAAGCAACTTTTGTTCGAGGTCAACAAATTGTATCCATTGTGTTATTGGCAAATAAACTGATATATTCGCTTCACAAACTAGGTTCTTGGCAGTCAGATTTTATTTTAAAATTAGATTTTGCTAAAGAGTATGATTGCATCTGGTGGTCGTTATTAGATGATGTTATGGTTTGGATAAGTTTTGATCGAGTTTGGTACAATTGGATCTGTGAGTGTGTATCAACGACAAGGATTTTTGTGTTGTTTAATGGGTCAGCTATAGAGAGTTTGGCATGGGGTGAGGATTGAGACAAGGTGATCCCTTGTCCCCTTGTTATTTGTGTTAATTGCGGAGGCTTTATATGTGTTGTTATAGAAGGCTTGAGAGGTTGGTGGGATTCATGGTATTATCGTGGCTAATGGGTTTGTAATATCTCATTTACAGTTTACCGATGATATTATTTTGTTCTTTGAAGCATCTCTCAACGTAGCGATGAGCGTCCAGTGAGTGTTACACTATTTTGAGGCGTGTTTGGAACTTAAAATTAATTTTTAGAAGTCATTGCTCTTTGCATTTAGGGTGGATACTGTCTTGTTTGATAAAGTTACTGAGGTGCTTAGTTGCCGAAAAGATGAGCTACCGTTTGTCTATTTGGGTTTGCCATTGGTGTTGAATATGAATAGTAAGGCAATGTGGAATCATGTGATTGCTAGGTTCCGATGTAAGCTGACAGGTTGGAAACATTCCTCTATATCCTTTACGGCTCAGGTGATGCTGGTGAATCCAGTGTTGTCTTCACTCTCGGTGTGCTACATAGGGTTGTTTGTGATGCCTCAGGGAATGATTACAAAATTGATAAGATCCATCGAGCTTTCTTATGGGGAGGAGTGAAGATAAAGTGCAAAATGTCTCGAGTGAGATAGAATATAGTGTGTTGACCGTATCATTTAGGTGGATTGGGTGTAGTGAACTTACAGATTCAAAATTTGGCACTGTTGTCTAAATGGGCGTAACATTACTCCACGGTCCTTGTGGAGAGCTGTAATTACGGCTAAGTATGTGGTAGTAGTCCCGTGGTGGCGATTCAACACAGTTAGAATGAGTTTTATATCATCGGATTGGAAACAAATTCTATGCTCAACATCTCTGACTAATGTGGGATCATTTTTAGACTTGTGTGTTTTGTATGAAAGATAGGGGAGAGGGACCTTGTGTTGTTTGGCATGATCCATAATGCTTAGAAGATCCTTTAAATGATGTATTTCCAATCTTGTTTTCTATCGCTACGAATAAGTTGGCAATGGTCTGGGATTATACCATTCATGGGTTGTTTGATCATGCTTATTGGGAGTTTTTTTTCGCGAGCTTAGGAGTTTTGAACACCGGTATTTTTGTGAACTATAGGCATTATTGTTGTCATTTTGCTTACATGTTGGTGTGCAAGATAAGTTATTTTAGAAGCCAGATTCAAAGGGTTGCTTTTCAGTGAGGACCTTACCGAATAAAGTGATATTGAAGAATGTTAGCGAGTGTATTAGGGGTCTTGATTTTGTATGAAAGTTGCTAGTTTCATCGAAAATTCAAATGTTTTTGTGGTTTGTGTGGCTTAAACACTTTCATACATTTGCTTTCTTAAGGCAACATGGTGTAGTATTGCAAGAAGGGCAAGACCCATACGTATGGTGCGTTATTGATGATGAAACACTTGATCATATCCTATTCTCATATCTTGCGGTTCAGAGGGTTTGGGATTGGTTTATCTGTTGGTGGGACATTTGCTTGACATTCCCGCGTTCTTTGAAGGATATGGTTGGGACAGATTTACATTATTTATTTACTGGGATAGTTCGTCAATGGTGGATTTTGAGTGTGACGGCATTACTTTGGTCGTTATGGCTTGGTCGGAATGAGGCCATGTTTAATGGAAACTGATTGGCGATAGAGGAATTATTTTTTCTAGTGAAGTTGCTATCATTTTTTTTATCTGTATTGCGTAAGATTCAGATCATGTTGATGAGGCACAATAGTGGTCGTGTCCTCGCTTGTGTATTCCATCTTGTGCTAGCTTGGGCAGACGAGTGGATGTGTGTTGGTTTCCTCCTATACATTGTATTAAGTTTACTGTAGATGGGCCAGCTCGTGGTAAGTCGGGTCTGGCGGGATGCGGTAGATTATTACGGGATACGTCGAGTAAGATTTTGGATATTTTCTTAGGTCTTTTGGGGATGATAGACTCGAATGAGACTGAGCTTTGTGCTATTGCGTTTGCTTTGTATTTGTTTTATCGATCGTAGTCGAAGGGTAATGCTCAGTTGATGGTGGAGTCATATTCTAAGATTGCCCTTGGATGGATTTCTTAGTTTGATCGGCGGTCTTGAAATTTATGGGAGATTTTTGCAGAGATTGATGTGGCTTGTTCGGAGTTGGATGATGTGTGCTTCGTACATGTTTTTATGGAGGCTAATGGGATTGCCGATGTGTTAGCCAAGGAGGGTGTGGATTAGTTTTTTGTTTTTCAGACTGTGCTTTGACATGGTCTGGTGCGGCTGCTTGTTGTGTTCGTCCCAGGGCAGTTGGATCAGGGTTATTTTTTGAGTTTGGTTGGCAGTCATTTTGGGCATTTTTGTGGCTCATTAGGCTTGATGTTTTGTCTTTGTTCTCTTATTTCCAATAAGCTTGTGTACTCTTTTCCTCCGACTAGGTTTAGGGGGGTTAATAAGGCACATGTCAGTTTGTAATGTATGATTTCCCCCTAATAAATCATACGTTTCTGAGAAAAAAAACAAATACTGAAAAAAATTCTAAGAGTATACTCATAATAACAAATATTGAAAAAATGGGTCTCTAATAACAAGTATTGAAAAATTGGACCCTTAATAACAAGTATTAAAAAACAAAACTGGATTTTAAGAGTATGCCCCTAATAACAAATATTGAAAAATAAAATGGGCCTCTAATAATAAGTATTAAAAAAATTGGACCCTTAATAACAAATATTAGAAAAGAAAATTAAATTTTAAGATTATGCCCTAATAATACATATTGGAAAAAATATGGGCCCTTAATAACAAGTATTGAAAAAATTGGGCACTTAGTAACAAATATTAGAAAAAATGAATTTCAAGAGTATGCACATAATAATAATATTAAGAAAAAAAATTGGACCCTTAAGAAAAATATTGGAAAAAATTAAACTTTAAGAGTATATCCTTAATAATAAATATTAGGAAAAAATTAGCCCCCTTAATAATAAATATTGGGCCCATAGTAATAAATATTAAAAAAATTAAATCCTTAATAACAATTATTAAACAAAATTAGATCCTATACTTGATATAAAAATATTTTTTATAAATATAATTGACTACAAAAATTTCGCACCCCGAAAAGTTGCCCCTTACTCAGGCCTAGATACGACAGTGATTTAAAATAAATAGTTTAAATAAATACTTTTCTTCAATCAAATAAAGATGCAACGCGTCTTTTCTAATAATATTTAGTTTTTATATAATTTTACTAGTTAAATTGATTTCATTTAATTAAAAGATGTCGATTCAATTGATAATAGATCTCAACGTCATAAGATATTTTAGATTTAAAATTTCAATTAAATATGGAAATTAATTTACTTTTATACCAAACTTTTGTTCATTCTATGTGGAAATCTACTGCAGGAGATAGCTATTTTTTTCTCAGTTTTTTTATGACAAATGACTTTGTCTTGACTAATTCGAACTAACCTAAGTCGTATATTTAGTTTTGATAGATAAATCTCCTAACAATAACTTTCTGCATGCACAAAATCTCTTTAAGAAATATAAAACTGTTTACCACTTAGACTAACTTCGTTTGGGGAGATACCGATCTTTAACTTCTGCTATAAGATTGGAAATTAAGAAGATCGGATTCTAAGAAATCGCTTCTCATCTTACCCTCTTTCATTCACTGTTGGTGATACTGATATCCCGTCTCAAATATTTATCTTATTCACCAGTGGCAATGTGGCATATATGTTTGAGAATAATGGAAGGTCCACATGGACTCCACATTCTAAACCAGCATGTTCCTCTTCTACTTTATTTTCCCTAAAAATCCAAACATTCTAATTTATGTTTGATTTTTCAACCCTCGAAATCTTCATCAGGTTATTGACTCAGTCATGGTCATGAGTCAAAAGTGAATAAAAGATCTCTTAAATCACTTTATTTATCTTTTTATCGTTATTGAATTTATTAAGGAAGTACAGTGAATTCAAGTTAGATCAAGAGAGTATTTTGATCTATCATTTGTACTGATGTTATTGCGGTTAAGATATGTTTCACCTGATCCAAAGGGGAGTATTATGATAACGTGTTCTATATCACTTTATACGATTATAGTGTTGTTTGATAAACTGAAAATTTTTAATTTCCACAAGCGCCTTAGTTTTAGGGTTAGAGACTCAGCTTAGGGCGTAGGGTTTAGGGGTTTAGGTGTAGGGGTTTAGATTTTAGGAGTTAGGATTAGAATTTAGGGATTAGAGGTTAGGGTTTAGGTTTTAAGGTAATATGTTTAGGATTTAGGTTTTACCTATAAACCTTAAGTTCTATTCAAAATCACTAAAATCTAAACTACTAAACCTAAACCCCTAAATTCTACACCCCAAACTAGGTCCATAAACCCTAAAACTAATGCGATTGCAAAAACTAAAACTTTCCAACGCTAGTGTATCAAATAATTATCCAAGAAATATGATATTCTAATATGATCTTAAATTAGAATTTAAAATCAACATATTAGTTATCTTTCAATTTCTCATAGTCTTAGTAAACCTAGTTTTTTTCTTCCTCTCCATAGCGCCGTTAGGTCTTTCAGATATTTCATTTGCTTGGTCGGCTGCGACACCAACTTTAATATAGGTTATAGATCGCTGGTGTTCATTATTTTTTTACTTTTTTATATTTTGTTTGTTTATCTTAAGTTTTAAAATTTTTAATAAGAATCTCTGCTCTTGTGACACGTTTTTCTCTACCTTTGTGGTACGTTTTTCTTTACTTTTGTGGCAAGTTTCCTCTACCGTTTGGCACGGTTTTACTTTCTTTTGCGATCGTTTGGTGTTCGTACAGAGATTCTCACGGTGCTTGTTTTCTGATTTGAGTTTGCCGGTGGTCATAAAAAAGTTTGATCCCCTTTGATGGTCGTTTGCCGATGTAATTAGAATTATGTAGTGGAGCAAGCTGTCTGATAGTTTGGTTCGCTCACCACTCATTTTCTACCTCGTAAAGCTTTTCGTTGGGATAGAAACAAGGAGATTCATGAAGGTTTTTGGATTATTTGACGACTAATATCAAGGGAAGGGTTTGCTTTTCTTTGCATGAGTTTCATATTTTATTTTTTGTATGAGTTTTTTGTGTGGACATAGTCTCATTTTTTTTGTGCATTGTATTTGTGATACCTTTCATTGTTTTTAAATAAAATTCAAATACCATTGTTAAAAAAAATTAAAACCCATACTAAAACACAAGTAATTAATATACAAAGGATAAAACCATTAACTCTCGGCGTAAAATCATAAGCTTTAAACTCGAAACTTTCAAGAAAGCTATATTATAACACGGAAATTCATATTTTTACATGGATAGAAGTTCAAGTAATTAATTAGCTACTAAGCTAGTTAACTAAAGTTGATGTATCCACGTTTATAAGCGTATCCAATGAGGTCGTCAAGCTCCACCAAGCTGACGCATCCATTCCTATTTTTATCCACACGTTTCAGTGCTCTCCAAGCTCTAAAACCGGGGAAGACGGAACCGAATCCACCAAACGCCTTCTTTATCTCTTCCTTGGTCAGTATACTGTCTTATCCTCTATGTCGCAATCAAAGAATACTTTCCGAAGCTGTGTGAACCATTGTCTGGCAAGGATTTTGAGGTTGATCAGCAACAAGCTGATTTTGGAACTCTCCTACTTTGGTTGCCTCACTGGATTTGTGTGATATATCATAGGGTTTATATAGACTTGTACGAACACATGCTCAAGCCACTTATTGATTGTATTGATCCGAATGAGTTTTGTTTACTAAAATGTGAGGGGTGCATATTAGAAAAAACAATAGATTAGGAACGTCAGAATAAGTTATGTGTTTAATTAAGTATTTAAGTATCCATCTTTTGTTCTGCGAAATCGATAAATTATAACGCATAAAATTATACACCATCGTAGAAAATTATTGAAATTTCCAAGCCTCTAAGTACAGCATGTTCTCAACCTCATATCAACTTGGGATCATCTTTTAATGCCCACTCGTTCATAGAAAATTGTTGAAACCTCCAGGCCTCTAAGTGTAGCATCTTTAAATTCCTTGTCAATGAAGTGAAAATAAAAAGAATATGGGCTGTTTTTATTTTCTTTTACTCGTATAATAATCTTAATAATTCTTCAATTTAAATTTTACGAATCAAATTGATGTCACTATATTAAATGACATCGATTGAATTAATAGTGACATCAACATCATAAAAAAACATTTTGGATCTAGAGTATAATTTCAATAAAGATATTGAGATACTTTTATACCAAAACTGTGGTTCACTCTATGTGGGAATCTACTGAGGAGATATCAAACTGTAGCTTGCATTAGAAGATTGGAAGTGGAAAAAGAGACGGGATTCTAAGATATCGCTTCTTATCTTTATTATGTTCCATCCCTTTTGCTGTAATTTTCTGTATACAAAACTCTAGATATACTTAAATAATACCAAGCTGCTTACCACTTAAGCAACCTTATTAATTACTTTTGCTGTACATTGATATCAAGCATCAAATATTTTTCTTATTCAAGGGTGGCATATATGCAAAAAAAGAAGAAGAAAAGAATGGAAGTTCCATAAAGACTGGCCACTCGTGCAGCATCCACTTTTGTTTTGTCTTTTTAAAAAGTGTGTTTAGAAAATTACATGATAACTGAATTTATGTGTAATTACGCCTATATATTATGTTTAGTTAACTATTATATAATTAACTGAATTTCGTTGAAGTGAGTGTAATTGAAGCTCCAAATCACACTCTTCAATCTTAGAGGATGAATGAGAATTGTGTAACTATACGTGTAATTACACTTTTAATTTTATAAATATTTTCTAAAAAAAAGATTAAATTTATGTATTTTTATAATTACAATTAGTACTACAAAATATAACGTAAGAAATTAAGGTGTAAACGTCCCAATCCATCTTTAAAAGTTCAAAATATTCTAATTAAAATTTAAATTTCAACACTCAAATATTCTCCTCGTATTATTGAGTCTAGAAGCTAATGTTAGGTCTGGTAAGAGTCAAAAGTGAATAAAAGATAACAAAACACACTTTATTTAATTTTTTTATGGTATACGAGAGTCTTGTTATTCAATTTATAAGAAAGTGTAATAATTAAAGTTAGATCATGAGGATTTATGAACTATCATTTGTACAGTATTTCCATTGTGGTTAAGCCATATACTTTAGGGGATAAAAGGGGAGTAATATGGTAACACTTGTTTCATATCACATGTGCATTATTCACCTGTCACAATAATAATAATAATAATAATAATAATAATAATAATAATAATAATAATAATAATAATAATAAAATTGATCTCTACTTTTAAGTTACGTGATATTTAAGAAATCAACTAGGCATCTCTATATGGTTGACTTGACAAAACAAATCCAAGCCTGAAAACTTTCCTTTATGCCACCCTGTTGTTCAGGCTTCACCATGTCACCATCTTCAACCTCCTAGCTCCCTCCTTGCCTTCAGTGTTCATCTTCCTTGAATTTGTTGCTATGATTCTCCGATATTGTCTCTTCTCTTAAATTTTCAGAGTTCAACTTGAATTCTCCTCTACGGAAAGATTCCAAAACAAGCACGATCGAGTATCGTCTGATCTGATGTTAATCAAACTTTAGCAGATTGCATCCATGGAGTGAAGCTCAAAGGACACTTATATGACATGAAATCGAACTACTTCATGGATTAGACTTTGGCGTTGCCGAATTTCATTACATTTAGTAAAATTTAGAACCCAGGCTGAAAAATCACAAGCTTCTAATATTTTTTACATTGATAGAAGTATGAATTACTAATGTGTAAGCCCTGAGTCTCTAATTAACTAATGTTGATGTATCCACGTTTATAATCGTAGTCAATGAGGTCGTCAAGCTCCTCCAAGCTGACACATCCATCCTTATTTTTATCCACATGCTTCAGTGCTCTCCAAGCTCTGAAACCGGGGAAGACGGACCCGAATCGATCAAACGCATTCTTTATCTCTTCCTTTTTTAGTATCCTGTTATCATCAATGTCGCAATCGAAGAATACTTTCCGAAGCTACTCCTTACTTGCCGCATTGCTCGGCAATGCGGAGCCTTTCTGATTGTCGTGAACCATTGTCTGGCAAGGATTTTGAGGTAGACCGGACTTGTGTGAAATTGGTACTCTCCATCTGTCATTTTCTTACTCGGACTTGTGTGACATATCATAGGGTTTATATAGACTTCTACGGACCATTGGTCGTATTAATCCGAATGAGTCTTGCTTACGAAGGTTTAAGAAAATTTTCACTAAAATGTAAAGTACGCAATACGCATATTATAAAAACAGAATAAAGTAGGGAACGTGGGGATAGGTTCTCTTTTTATTCACCTCATCATGCTGGAGTATTAAATTACAGCTGTAACGTAATGATTATAAAGGTTGTTGTAACACTCTAAGTCGTAACTGTATTTAAAGTTATATTTTTTTTAAAAAAAATCACAACATAACGGTCACAACGGCAACTGTTATTATTATTATTCTTGTTTTTTTGTATGAAAACTAAATTTTGTAGTCACAATTTAACTCAAGTGGCGTTTTGATAGGGTGTTTAATCGGTCGGTTCGGTTAACCAACTGAACTGAACTACTAAAAATTCATTAACTGAATTTCTTATTAATTGTTAACTGAACCGATTTTTTTTGAAAATTTTCAACCGAATCAAAAAAAGTTCGGTTAATTTGGTCGGTTTTTGAATTAACCAAAATTTGTTACAAAATTTTGGGTAAAATACACAAATGGTCACTAAACTATGTTAAAATGATCTTTTTGGCCATTGAACTTTAAAAAGTTATAAAACAACCATTAAACTTATCGAACTATTACAAAATGGTCATTGATTCATTGCACGCTATAAATTATTGATAATTATTGAAAAGTTTAATGATCGTTTTTTAATAATTCAATAAATTTAATGATCATTTTGAGCTAATTTGATAAAGTTTAATGACCATTTTATAATATGTCAAAAAGTTTAATGATCATTTTATAATTTTTAAAAGTTTAGTGACCAAAAATAAATATATGCAATATATAATATATAAAAATTTTGGTTAATTCGATTAATTAACTGATTTTGAACCGAATTAACCGATAATCGAAGCTTGAACACCCCTGGCTTTTGATACAGGTGGCAATTGGGCTAATTATTTTAAGTTCAGGTTTTTCTAATATTGACACACACCAAATGACTCTTATACAAACCTCAGAGCCTTCAAGTTTAGCATCTTTCAATCCCTTGTCAATAAAGTGAAAAAAGAGAGAAGAATATATAGGTAATGGATTTGCTTTTTCAGAATGGGAAATGGGAGACCGGGTTATTCCTTCACTTTTGGTGAAATTTGTGTAATAGATTAGAATATGAGTTAATTGCACCACACGTCTTCAAATTATGACACTCATTTTAAATTAGTCCCTAAACTTTTAATATTCTAATTTCATCATCAAATTATGACCTTTATTCTAAATTAGTCCCCAAACTTTTGAGCATTTCAGTTTCATCATAAAACTATGACTCTCATTCTAAATTGGTCCTCAAACTTTTTAAATGTTCTAATTTCATCGCCAAATTACCAATATATGCTAATCATATCTTATGTTAATAAAACCTTTATAAAAGTAGTTAATTGTTTTTAATTTTCATGAAACATTGATGTGTATTATGTAATAATATGATGTGATATAAACAATAACTTGATGATGAAATTGGAATATTTAAAAAGTTTGAGGGGAAATTTAGAATGAAGGTCGTAGTTTGGGGATGAAAATTGAATATTCAAAAGTTTGGGTACCAATTTAAAATAAAAGTCATAGTTTGAGGATGAAAATAGAACATTTAAAAATTTAAAGATCAATTTAGAATGAGAGTCATAATTTGAGGACGTGTGTTATCTTAGCAAAGCAAATAATGTCAGTGCATCTGTAAATTAATCATTTGGACTAAAATGGCAAATCATGCATTTACAAAGTATCAAATTCCATAGAATAAAGCTTGCTACTATTAATTCTTTTAGGTATATTGATTGATCAAGATCTAATCTCCAACTTTGATTTAGAATGAATCGGCAAATAATTATCAGATTAGAATCAAGAATTAAAAGAAATTGGTAAGAGGATTGAATTAAAGAGTAGAAAGGTTTGGTCTATGATTAGAATTTGTTCAAAGTTGTTCTTGGAGCAGCTGAAAGAATTCGACAAACAAAATAACGAAACCAGTTTAATTCAAATGAGAAAATGAAGATTAGAAATCGAAACTAAACTTAAAAGAAGGAATTAAAATAAAAAAATATCGAAAGAACAATTTAAAGTGATGATTGTTATTTCAGACCAATAATCGAACGGATACAATTTAAAAAGTTTATAATATTGATGTATCCGTTCGATTAATAATTTAAAGTGATGATTGTTATCAATTTAATAAACTTGTGATCGGATACATCAATAATCGAACTGCTCCCTGCGAACCCCAAAATTATGAAATCTCGATGAATGGGAAAAAATATTAAATTATTAATCTTTAAAAATACTAAATTTATAATATTGCAACAAAATCTTTGAATAGGTTCAATTTTATAAATCCCAAATCTTTGAATTACATAAGATAGTTACCCTTGATATTTATTAACTAAGGGTTTTTTTTGTTGCACTTCGGTTCTCAAGGCTTTATCATGATTATTTCAGACCAATTCATATTAAATATTTAGCTTTGGTGGGTGAGTCTCTCAACGAGAATTTTCTGCATATACAATGTCTCGAACTCAAGATCCGCTTAAGCGATACCAAGCTACTTAACACTTGCTCCAACCCTGTTAATTATTAACTAAGGTTTTAATTAATATGTTATTTGATAAATCGAAAAAAATTAAGGGTTGGAAAATTAAAATTGAATTTAAGTTATAAAATTAGTTTGATATTTTGCTTAAAATTAAATATTTGATATTAGATTGATTGATAAATGTAAATTTTAAAAGATAGTATAGATATACAATACAATAGGTTTAACATATTTTTTTATTATCGAATCTAACGAGTGATCCTAGTGGTAAAAAGGGTGATGTTCATCCTAGGAGACCGAGGTTCAATCAACTTTGTTTGTAAGGTGTGTATAGCTTATCAAAGGGTTAAGAAAAAATATGAATAGATACTTTGTATAAGAGTATTAAAAAAAATTAAACATATTTTTCATTATACATACTCCTCCATTAAAAAATTCTAATGGATAATTTTCATTTTAAATTATAAAATACATTTAAAAATAAATTATTGAAAACATTATTTAACAGTTGATTGAAATTTTTAATTGATTGTTGAACAATGCCTTATTCTTAGGGATGAGCATTCGATCGAGTCGAGTCAAAAAATTTTGAGTTATTCGAGTTGACGCGTCATATTTTACAACTCAAACTTTATCTGAATTTTTTTATTCAAGTCGAGTTTATGAAATTCGAGTCGAGCCTAGTTTTTGAGTTCTTATACAAATTTAATTGTAATTACTTATCATGCTATAATACAATTTGATTCTAATATAAACGCCTTTCTCTAATTATATAATATATATTTCATCATATATTTTTCATGTGTTGCATATATTTCTTTATATTTTTTTATATCGGTATATATATATAAGGAAAAATTGAGAGAATCGACTCGAACTTAAAAATCAATCAACTAATTACTAAAAATTTCGAGTTATTCAAATTTCTATTTTACAACTTAAATTTTATTTGAAATTTTTTGAGTCTAGTCGAGTTTATGAAATTTCGAGTTGAGTTTTTACGCCTCGAGTCGAGTTTTGCTTACCCCTACTTATTCCGAGTAAAATAAAGGATTAATGTCTTGGAATACCCCTATACTTTAGGATTTGTTCTAATACGACATCTAAACTTTCAGGATATTCAATGTGATATCTGAAGTTTGAATTTTGTTACCAATCCGATATCTAACCCAAATGCTGCTGCTATTAGCCATTAGGGGCCGAAAATTTCTTTCCTTTTTTCTTCTATTTTTTAACCCTAAATTTGTTCCGCTTTGAATGCTTCATCAACTTCTCCAAATTCTACTCCTTTTAGTCCTGGTCTTCACACACCGTCACTTCCACTGCGGCGCAGCGCGAAGCCTTCAATTTGTACTACCAGGACTGATTTCGACGACTGAGTTCAATTTGTTTTTGAATAGGTTAGTATGATAGTGTTGAGTTGATGCCTGTGTTGGGACTTTGATTTAGATGGTGATGGAAGAGTTTTATAACAGATTTAATCCATAGGATTCTATGTGTTTCGATGGAGATTGATCGTTTCAGATAACGTGGATCTAAGTCATAGGATTCAACTAGTTTCATAGTTGTTTTCATACATAATATTGGTTTTTAACAATAGAGTTTTCATAACTTGTAAGAATTGTTCTTGAGTTTTAAGTTTCTTTAAACTTATGGTTAAGAAGACGACAATGAAAATAACCAGGAAAATTGTTAGGCGCTTGCAATCACTTCAATATATCGACATTTGTAGAAGAAGAAAAACAAATGAACCTACACATTAGTTTTCCAACATTTATGAAAGCAGAATGAGTACATATATCAAAGTCTTGCCAGAGGGCTGGAGACTGGAGTTCTCTCTGCAGCTTTTAAGTAAAGAAATTGCTCAACTAATTAAACGCACAAAGAAAAGAAGACTACAAAATTGGTAGGGAGAGGTAGAAGGCTTCTCTGTCGCTTTCGAACTTATTGAACGGTATCCATCTCGCCATTAAATATGGGCTATTGAGGGTTTTTAGAGTAAACTTGAAACTGTAACCTGTAAAATTTTGTTATCCATGTTTAAGCTCTGTTTCAAGAGATTATGCCAAGTTTTCAATGTGGATGGTTTGTTCCGGTTCAAACATGAAAATGCTTCCATTAGAGGATCGGGGTAAACTTTATAAGTTCTGAATTTAAATAAAAAGTTTCTTTTCACTAATTCCACAAAATAAATTGAAAACAGCACTGTTCATCTTCATTTCATTAGAGGTGGCAAACAGGTCGTTCGGTTCGGGTCATTTCGGTCCGGGTTGACTTTCGGTTCAGGTTCGATCCGAGTCAAATTGGGTTTGAATTGGATTTAGATCGGGTCTGTGCTATTTTGGGTCCGGTCAATATTAGATCAGTTGCTTTTCAGGTCGGATCGATATCGAATCGGTTGTTTTTTGGATCGGGTCAATATCGGATTAGTTAACTTTTCGGTTCAAGTCAATATCGGGTCGGTTGACTTTTCGGTTCGGGTCAATATCGAATCGGTCGATTTTTTGGTCGGATCAATATCAGATCGGTTGACTTTTCAGGTCAGGATAATTTGAGTTGAATTGGGTATTTGTCCAAAGTGTATATATAATTATTGATATATTTTTGTAAGCAATATGTTTTTTGTCAATCTTATCACGCAGACTTAATTTCAACTCTTAATATTCAATGTTTCGAATTCAACCAACATTAAGGGATGGCAATTTGATCCAATTGACCCTATAAGGTGTGTTAGAATTTATAACTTGAATTCTGTAATGTGACCATTATCGAGTTTTAACTAGCTATTTTTTAAATAAAATTTTATATTAATTCTAAGACCAAATTAATTTAACGGAATTAGAATTGTACCATGTAGAAATTATTTAATAAAAAAATAATTTTATCATATTTATTTATTTACTTATGAATAAAATTAATTTAAATATATTTTAATTGTGAGATATTTAATTGAGTATTTAAATTTTTATTTAATTTTTTAATTAATATCATAAATTAAATAAATGACCAAATCAAATAAACAAATATAGATATATAACTATAAAAGTTAGCGTGAATATACATATATATTAAACCCAAATAGGGCTGTAAACGAACCGAAAGTTCAGTGAACCGTTCGGCAGGAAGTTCGTTTATGTTCGTTTATTTATTAAACGAACGAACATGAACAAGTTTTTTTGTTCGTTTAATTAAATGAACGAACACGAACAAAGGGCTTGTTCATTCATTTATGTTCATGAACGTTCGGTAATCTGTTCGTTTATGTTTATTTAAATTTATTCACATATGTCTAGGGGTGTTCATTGTTCGGTTAAACTGAACTAATCAATCGAACCAAAAAAAATTGGTTAATCTATTAGATAATTTTAGGTTTCTGCTAATGATTAAGAGTTTTTTCAAATTTCAATTATCAATTAATTCGATTTAAAATCGGTTAATTAACTGAGTTAATCGATAACCCAAAATATTAAATATTTAACACATTATATATGTTCGTTTGTGTTCGCTCATGTTCGTTTACCATTTTAACGAACGAACATGAACAAGCTACATTCCTTAATGAACGAACACGAACAAGAAATTTTTTGTTCGTTTATGTTCGTGTTCGTTTGTTTTTTCGGTTAAAGTTAAACGAACGGATATAAACACACCCTCGTTCGTGTTCGTTCGGTTCGTTTACATGCCTAAACCCAAAGCAAGATTTCAACTTTTTCACTCCAACTATATATATATATATTGTTTAAATTTGATATGCAGCCTGCCTATTTCTACTATAAATCAAAATTAAAACTAAACCCTAAAAAATTAAACCCCAAACCCTAAATCCTAAATTCTAAACATAACCTTAAATTCTAAACCCTACAACCCAAACCCCTAAACTCTAAACCCTAAACTAAACCCCTAACCCCTAAAACTAAAAGGTATGTGTAAACTAATTTTGTCATATATATATATATATATATATATGTTATTTTATTAAAAATATATATAATATACTTTATCTTTAAATTGGTATATTTTTATTTTAATTGGACTAGTACTTCTATATCCTAATTAATTCAAATAAATTAAATAAAAGAGAAAATCAAATAAACAATTATATATATATGAAAAAGTTGGAAGTTAGATTTCAAATTTTCACTCCAACATATATATATATATATTAAAAATATATATGATATACTTTAACTTTAAATTGGTATATTTTTGTTTTATTAGAATAGTACTCCTAATTAGTTCAAATATTTTCTGATTTATTTTTTAAAAATAAATTTTAATATTATTTTTGTTAAAAATAGCCATAATAGTGTAATATCACTTTTGAATGAGAATTCGTTATTTGAGACTTATGTTTCATGTTAATTGTGTTCGTAAAAAAATGAAGTTTCTCTTCTTTTAAACTAAACTATACTCTACCGTCTAGGAGATGTAAATTAAAGTTAACCACATTGATACAATTTTCGGGTAATAACTAGTGAGTAAATTAATTTTATAATCCTTCATATAAAATACTATCGAATTCGATATGAAGATAATCTTTTAAAGGAGAAAAGATTTGGGAGAAAATATACTCATGCATCCTTTGCACTTACTTTTCTTGCTTTTCTTGCTACAAGTACTGCAGTTCATGCGGGAATGATGCTTCGTAAAATCTGCCCATCTATGCATGATTCTGAAGTGCAACTTGTTTGATGTTGGTATGGATTAGGGACGGGGATTTCACCTAGACCCGACGAGTTCTGACTTGACCCAATTCTATAGGGTTAGGTTTTTTCAAGAAAATTTTCAGGTTTTGGTTAAAATTTTTGAGGATGAGGTCGGGTTGGATTAGGTTCAAGTTTAAGTCGAAAAATATCCGACCGGAAATGTTAGTTTAATTTTATTCTAAATATTTAGACATATTTGTTGTAATGCTCATCTCTTTATATATTTTTTCAATTATCTTCCATTTTTTCTAATAAAAATATAATAATTATTATAATACACTCTATTTGTATTTTTTCAATTAACTCCCTATTTATCGAATAAAAATATATATATTTATGTTAGGTCGGGTCGAGTTTGGGTGAATGTGTGAATTTTTGATCGGGTGTGGATCGACCAAAAACCCAATCCAACCGGACTCATAACCATCCCTAATATGGATGGGAGAAAATTGTCTAGTGCGGGAAAGGTTAAATTAATGAAGTGTTTATATACAATAGAACTTCTATAAATTAATACTCGACAAATTAATAACATCTCGAAAATAATAATTGTTTCGGTCCCGACTTGGGCCCAAGGTCTAAATTAATAATTTTGATAAATTAATAAGATAATAATTTTCCGGAAGACCCTTATATAAATTTATAGTCCCTTCAATATTATAAATTAATAATTCTATAAAATTAAAAATATAACTAGGACAACTTAGTAAAATATGATTCTATTGTTTTTTTTTTGGTTCTTCTTAAAATATAAATCTAGTTGTATTTCATCACTAACTTTTCTTACTGCATTCAAAAGTTTCGATGTTGCGTTCTCATGCTGCAAAGAAAATTGTGAAGAGTTGTTACTGCTATGAGTGCTTCCTTATGCGTAATTGGTTGCAAAGGCATTGTATCATCTTCAGTTTCATCCTCAATAGGATTTTCAATAACACTAACTACAATTTTTTTTCTAAACTTTAGACCTCTGAACATGTATCATTTTCACTCGAGTAATCCAATAGGTGATTAACATCCATTTTGTTGCGGTACCCAAGGGCAAATGTGCATTTTAATTATGCTTCACATCATTTTTTATTCATGAAGAATAATGTAGGTTCATTGAATCGGAAAAATCTCTTTAAATTAATAAGTTATTATTTTATCGATTAATTAATATCTCTTTAAATTAATAAAATTACATGGGCCTGACATTATTAATTTATAGAAGTTTTACTGTACTTCTTTAAATTAATAAAATTACATGATTTCGACATTATTAATTTATAGAGGTTTTATTGTATATAGAGAACTTGGGAATTGAAAGTCCCCCTGCATTTTTTCTACAATTTCATCTCGCCTTTAGGATAAAAATCATACGCCATTTTAGGTGCTCTTATCTATGCCCCAATACAAAAAAATAAACTATAAATTTTAAACCCTAAATAATAAACTATTGAGTTAATCAATCGCTGGAAATGGTCAAGAGGGGTGAATTGACAGTTAAAATTTTGGAGGGAGCAAATTGAAAAAAAAAATAATTTTGTACAATTTGATTTATAGTGGTTCAACCTTCTAAACAAGTTCTACCTCCACTACCTTACCTACCACACTAAGAATTTTACAAATTCACTAATTTTTCTTTCAATTTAGGCTAAAGGAGATAACCTCACAAAACCTAGACTTATACCCAAAATCTAGTAATCTTTTTTCTTAAAATTGGATACAAAGAAGTAAACTATGAAAATCCTCTAAAGGAAGTTGTTTGCACAATAATCAGCACTAAACCCCAACACTTGATGAAAAATGAATTACAACAAAATCACTCAAGTGGGTACAAGATTTTTCAATGAAAAGCTCTCAAAAAGATTGGATATGTGCTTGGATGCATTAGAATAGTTGTCTTGTTATTGAAGAAGCTTTGGAGACTTGTTTTTATACCCCTTCATTGATTTCTAGTCGTTTGAGTTGTTGGAAAATTAAATAGAGCCGTTGGGCTGTATTTTTTCGCAATAAATATTGTATGGCAAGTGTGGGTACTGATACATGGGTCTTCGTATTGGTACATGCTCAAAAAGGAAATAACCGTTACAAGAAAGGGGTATCGGTACGTGGGCTTGCTTATCGATATGGAGTGAAGAATTTACAAGGGGTATCGGTATGCTACGTTCCGTACCGACACTCAAAATTACTCACTGAAACTTTTAAGGATCTTGGATATCGATACGCGTATGGCCGTACCGGTACTCGGTTCATTCAAAAGATAAATTTTCGCTCCAAAAACTGACAGGCATTCAAAAACTTCAAAACTCGAACGGTACGCATAGAGTCGTACTAGTAGTCAGTTAACATTTGGATTTCTAGTGATGAAGGGCTCGTACCGGCACGCATACAGCCGTACCGGTACTCAGTACATGAAATTTAGTATAGGAAGGCCCGTACCGGTACGCATATGGACGTACTAGTACTTACTGACCAAAATAGCTTGATTGAGCACCAAAACACTTAGAAAATTCGAAGGATATCTTTTTGACTGACTGTTGTTGATGACCTTCCACCCTATGATTGGATCATAGGAAAATATGTTGGCTTATTTATAAAAAAGCCCTTAAACTATAAGAGCTTACCTTAATAAGAAGTGTCGAAACAAAATACCCCTAAATACTCAATAGGATGAATTGAATAAATTGCAGCATTCCTACATAATTCAACTGTTTAACAGCCCAAAATCTAGTTCTCCTTGCAATCCCACTTTACCATCTGAAATGCGTGAAAATTCGTTTGGTGGCAGACACTCCACCAAGATTCTTCATTTCTACATGCACTCCCCTTTTTATGAATAGTAATCTTTTCTTTTTTGGTGTCCCTTTATATGTCTATATATTAAAAATAGGTTTAAGGTTTATGGTTAAGGTTAAGGTTTGAGATTAGAGTTTAGGAAATTTAGGATAAGGGGTATGTTTTAAGGTTTAGGGTTTAAGATTTAGAATTTAGGATTAGGGGCACTAAAAATTACACCTTATCCCAACACTAAAAATCAAATTCTAAGCCCTAACTCTAAATTTTAAATCCTAAACCCTAAAAATATACCCTATCCCAAGTCCACTAAACTCTAATATTAAACCATAACCTTAAACATTAACCCTAAACACTAAACTTAAGCTTTTTAGTGTAGGGGCACTTTGAAAAAGATAAAAATATATTCACTAGGGATGGACATGGGACGGGTTGAGTTTTTGGCCCACCGAAATGACCCAACGCATTCTTTAAAAAAAACCCGACCGACCTACAGAAAAAAATAATTTTAGGGATCTAATTGTAAAAAAATAATTTTAGGGGACTTAATCATAAAAAATTATAATTTTAATGATTAAATTATAAAAAAAAAAATTAATTTTAAGGACCTAATTATAAAATATATATAAAGAGGGATATTATTATAAATATTTTTAAAAATTTTAGAGAAAACTATACAATTAGTCTCGGGTCGAGTCAGGTCGAATATTTTCTACCCTAAAAAATAAACCAACCCAACCCGAACTTAATTTTTTTCATTAAAAAATCCGACCTGATCGAGCCGGGTTGAGTCGGAACCCGACAGGTTGAGTAAAAAGCTCATCCCTAATCTTCACTGTGTACGTTCCCTCTTATTTGAAACCTTTTTGCCACTGCTCGATATAAATAAAAGAAAAACATATGATACCGAACAATCTACACACCATTTTTCTACCATTTATAAAGGCAAAATTACATATATCAAAGCCCTGCAGGGAGTCCCAGATTTCTCTCAGCAGTTTTAAACTACAGTAATTAAACTGACAACCAAAAACTAAACACACGAAATTGGCAGGGAGAGGTACAAGGCGTCTCCCTCGCTAGACTCCAAATTCCAAGCCACGATGACTATTATCTGATTAATTACTTACGAAATAGTATAACCACGTTGCCACAAGTATTCAACAAGATCATCCATCTCGACTTCGTTTATGTACTCGTCATGGTTCTGATCGGCTCTGTTAAGCGCTTGGTTAGCTCGCCAGCCGGGGAGACGCGACCCGATGTAGTACAAAGCACTCTCGAGTTCTTGCTTGCTAAGACGACGATCCCCGTCGCTGTCGAACCTCTGAAGTATAACTTTCACCTGGACTTTAGTCAATGGTACAGGAAAACACTTACTCATGCATCCTTTGCACTTACTTTTCTTGCTACAATTACTGCAGTTCATGCGGCCATTAAGCCTGGGAAAATCTGCAGAACGATGCATGGTTTTGAAGTGCAAATTAATTGGTGTTGGTTTAGAATATAGATGGGAGAAAAGCTTGTTTTCTGGTATAGAAAGGACTGGATTAGTGAAGTGTTTATATACGAAATTCAAGATTCGAAATTTCCCCTGCATTTTTCTGCAATTTAGACTTGGATATCTATTGTTGACTCGTGAAACATGCAAGGAAAGCATATCCCTTTCGATAAGATTCTATTATATTTTTTTCCACTAAATCTTAAAGGATACGCCTGCAAATAGTGTCTGAAACTGAACCAAATAGGCATCGGGAGGGTAAGCCCCCAAAATGTTTGGTATAATGGCACCCTAGGTCTCTCGTAGATTGAATATCAGTTAAATTAGGTGTTAACCTCTTTAATTTTGAGTTTAAATGCTTAATAGCCCCCTATTTGCTGAAGTTTAGTCATTTAACCCTCCCACCTACAAAGCATAACTTTCGCTCACAGACTTTTCGTAATCCTATGTTTGGGTCGGAGGGCAATATATTTGCATTTTAAGTATTTAACTTGATAATCAATCACGTTTGTTTCTTTACAATTAGAAGTGGGGTAGAACTCGAATCCTGAACAAGTTTATGCAATTAAATAAACATGTTTTCTTTGCTAATAAATTATTTTTTTAAAAAAAAATATGATCACTCTTGAGCTTTTTAATTTTTTGGATTATAAATATGTTTAATGAAGAAAATGACTAAACACATAAAACTATAAAAATGAAAATTATTTACAGTTTTTAATTTAATATATGTTTTTTTCAAGAAAATTTTCAGGTTTTGGTTAAAATTTTTGAGGATGAGGTCGGGTTGGATTAGGTTCAAGTTTAAGTCGAAAAATATCCGACCGGAAATGTTAGTTTAATTTTATTCTAAATATTTAGACATATTTGTTGTAATGCTCATCTCTTTATATATTTTTTCAATTATCTTCCATTTTTTCTAATAAAAATATAATAATTATTATAATACACTCTATTTGTATTTTTTCAATTAACTCCCTATTTATCGAATAAAAATATATATATTTATGTTAGGTCGGGTCGAGTTTGGGTGAATGTGTGAATTTTTGATCGGGTGTGGATCGACCAAAACCCAATCCAACCGGGACTCATAACCATCCCTAATATGGATGGGAGAAAATTGTCTAGTGCGGGAAAGGTTAAATTAATGAAGTGTTTATATACAATAGAACTTCTATAAATTAATACTCGACAAATTAATAACATCTCGAAAATAATAATTGTTTCGGTCCCGACTTGGGCCCAAGGTCTAAATTAATAATTTTGATAAATTAATAAGATAATAATTTTCCTAAGACCCTATATATAAATTTATAGTCCCTTCAATATTATAAATTAATAATTCTATAAAATTAAAAATATAACTAGGACAACTTAGTAAAATATGATTCTATTGTTTTTTTGGTTCTTCTTAAAATATAAATCTAGTTGTATTTCATCACTAACTTTTCTTCTTCTGCATTCAAAAGTTTCGATGTTGCGTTCTCATGCTGCAAAGAAAATTGTGAAGAGTTGTTACTGCTATGAGTGCTTCCTTATGCGTAATTGGTTGCAAAGGCATTGTATCATCTTCAGTTTCATCCTCAATAGGATTTTCAATAACACTAACTACAATTTTTTTTCTAAACTTTAGACCTCTGAACATGTATCATTTTCACTCGAGTAATCCAATAGGTGATTAACATCCATTTTGTTGCGGTACCCAAGGGCAAATGTGCATTTTAATTATGCTTCACATCATTTTTTATTCATGAAGAATAATGTAGGTTCATTGAATCGGAAAAATCTCTTTAAATTAATAAGTTATTATTTTATCGATTAATTAATATCTCTTTAAATTAATAAAATTACATGGGCCCGACATTATTAATTTATAGAAGTTTTACTGTACTTCTTTAAATTAATAAAATTACATGATTTCGACATTATTAATTTATAGAGGTTTTATTGTATATAGAGAACTTGGGAATTGAAAGTCCCCCTGCATTTTTTCTACAATTTCATCTGCCTTTAGGATAAAAATCATACGCCATTTTAGGTGCTCTTATCTATGCCCCAATACAAAAAAATAAACTATAAATTTTAAACCCTAAATAATAAACTATTGAGTTAATCAATCGCTGGAAATGGTCAAGAGGGGTGAATTGACAGTTAAAATTTTGGAGGGAGCAAATTGAAAAAAAAAATAATTTTGTACAATTTGATTTATAGTGGTTCAACCTTCTAAACAAGTTCTACCTCCACTACCTTACCTACCACACTAAGAATTTTACAAATTCACTAATTTTTCTTTCAATTTAGGCTAAAGGAGATAACCTCACAAAACCTAGACTTATACCCAAAATCTAGTAATCTTTTTTCTTAAAATTGGATACAAAGAAGTAAACTATGAAAATCCTCTAAAGGAAGTTGTTTGCACAATAATCAGCACTAAACCCCAACACTTGATGAAAAATGAATTACAACAAAATCACTCAAGTGGGTACAAGATTTTTCAATGAAAAGCTCTCAAAAAGATTGGATATGTGCTTGGATGCATTAGAATAGTTGTCTTGTTATTGAAGAAGCTTTGGAGACTTGTTTTTATACCCCTTCATTGATTTCTAGTCGTTTGAGTTGTTGGAAAATTAAATAGAGCCGTTGGGCTGTATTTTTTCGCAATAAATATTGTATGGCAAGTGTGGGTACTGATACATGGGTCTTCGTATTGGTACATGCTCAAAAAGGAAATAACCGTTACAAGAAAGGGGTATCGGTACGTGGGCTTGCTTATCGATATGGAGTGAAGAATTTACAAGGGGTATCGGTATGCTACGTTCCGTACCGACACTCAAAATTACTCACTGAAACTTTTAAGGATCTTGGATATCGATACGCGTATGGCCGTACCGGTACTCGGTTCATTCAAAAGATAAATTTTCGCTCCAAAAACTGACAGGCATTCAAAAACTTCAAAACTCGAACGGTACGCATAGAGTCGTACTAGTAGTCAGTTAACATTTGGATTTCTAGTGATGAAGGGCTCGTACCGGCACGCATACAGCCGTACCGGTACTCAGTACATGAAATTTAGTATAGGAAGGCCCGTACCGGTACGCATATGGACGTACTAGTACTTACTGACCAAAATAGCTTGATTGAGCACCAAAACACTTAGAAAATTCGAAGGATATCTTTTTGACTGACTGTTGTTGATGACCTTCCACCCTATGATTGGATCATAGGAAAATATGTTGGCTTATTTATAAAAAAGCCCTTAAACTATAAGAGCTTACCTTAATAAGAAGTGTCGAAACAAAATACCCCTAAATACTCAATAGGATGAATTGAATAAATTGCAGCATTCCTACATAATTCAACTGTTTAACAGCCCAAAATCTAGTTCTCCTTGCAATCCCACTTTACCATCTGAAATGCGTGAAAATTCGTTTGGTGGCAGACACTCCACCAAGATTCTTCATTTCTACATGCACTCCCCCTCTTTATGAATAGTAATCTTTTCTTTTTTTGGTGTCCCTTTATATGTCTATATATTAAAAAAATAGGTTTAAGGTTTATGGTTAAGGTTAAGGTTTGAGATTAGAGTTTAGGAAATTTAGGATAAGGGGTATGTTTTAAGGTTTAGGGTTTAAGATTTAGAATTTAGGATTAGGGGCACTAAAAATTACACCTTATCCCAACACTAAAAAATCAAATTCTAAGCCCTAACTCTAAATTTTAAATCCTAAACCCTAAAAATATACCCTATCCCAAGTCCACTAAACTCTAATATTAAACCATAACCTTAAACATTAACCCTAAACACTAAACTTAAGCTTTTTAGTGTAGGGGCACTGAAAAAAGATAAAAATATATTCACTAGGGATGGACATGGGACGGGTTGAGTTTTTGGCCCACCCGAAATGACCCGAACGCATTCTTTAAAAAACCCGACCCGACCTACAGAAAAAATAATTTTAGGGATCTAATTGTAAAAAAATAATTTTAGGGGACTTAATCATAAAAAATTATAATTTTAATGATTAAATTATAAAAAAAAAAATTAATTTTAAGGACCTAATTATAAAATATATATAAAGAGGGATATTATTATAAATATTTTTAAAAATTTTAGAGAAAACTATACAATTAGTCTCGGGTCGAGTCAGGTCGAATATTTTCTACCCTAAAACTAAACCGAACCCAACCCGAACTTAATTTTTTTCATTAAAAAATCCGACCTGATCGAGCCGGGTTGAGTCGGAACCCGACAGGTTGAGTAAAAAGCTCATCCCTAATCTTCACTGTGTACGTTCCCTCTTATTTGAAACCTTTTTGCCACTGCTCGATATAAATAAAAGAAAAACATATGATACCGAACAATCTACACACCATTTTTCTACCATTTATAAAGGCAAAATTACATATATCAAAGCCCTGCAGGGAGTCCCAGATTTCTCTCAGCAGTTTTAAACTACAGTAATTAAACTGACAACCAAAAACTAAACACACGAAATTGGCAGGGAGAGGTACAAGGCGTCTCCCTCGCTAGACTCCAAATTCCAAGCCACGATGACTATTATCTGATTAATTACTTACGAAATAGTATAACCACGTTGCCACAAGTATTCAACAAGATCATCCATCTCGACTTCGTTTATGTACTCGTCATGGTTCTGATCGGCTCTGTTAAGCGCTTGGTTAGCTCGCCAGCCGGGGAGACGCGACCCGATGTAGTACAAAGCACTCTCGAGTTCTTGCTTGCTAAGACGACGATCCCCGTCGCTGTCGAACCTCTGAAGTATAACTTTCACCTGGACTTTAGTCAATGGTACAGGAAAACACTTACTCATGCATCCTTTGCACTTACTTTTCTTGCTACAATTACTGCAGTTCATGCGGCCATTAAGCCTGGGAAAATCTGCAGAACGATGCATGGTTTTGAAGTGCAAATTAATTGGTGTTGGTTTAGAATATAGATGGGAGAAAAGCTTGTTTTCTGGTATAGAAAGGACTGGATTAGTGAAGTGTTTATATACGAAATTCAAGATTCGAAATTTCCCCTGCATTTTTCTGCAATTTAGACTTGGATATCTATTGTTGACTCGTGAAACATGCAAGGAAAGCATATCCCTTTCGATAAGATTCTATTATATTTTTTTCCACTAAATCTTAAAGGATACGCCTGCAAATAGTGTCTGAAACTGAACCAAATAGGCATCGGGAGGGTAAGCCCCCAAAATGTTTGGTATAATGGCACCCTAGGTCTCTCGTAGATTGAATATCAGTTAAATTAGGTGTTAACCTCTTTAATTTTGAGTTTAAATGCTTAATAGCCCCCCTATTTGCTGAAGTTTAGCAATTTAACCCTCCCACCTACAAAGCATAACTTTCGCTCACAGACTTTTCGTAATCCTATGTTTGGGTCGGAGGGCAATATATTTGCATTTTAAGTATTTAACTTGATAATCAATCACGTTTGTTTCTTTACAATTAGAAGTGGGGTAGAACTCGAATCCTGAACAAGTTTATGCAATTAAATAAACATGTTTTCTTTGCTAATAAATTATTTTTTTAAAAAAAAATATGATCACTCTTGAGCTTTTTTAATTTTTTGGATTATAAATATGTTTAATGAAGAAAATGACTAAACACATAAAACTATAAAAATGAAAATTATTTACAGTTTTTTAATTTAATATATGTTAGTAAAATAATATTTCAAAAATAATTTTCTTTGATTTTCAAAATTATTTAAAATAATTAACTTCATTAAAGAAATAAATTTTACACAAGCTTGTCTATTTCTACTATAAATCAAAATTAAACATAAACCCTAAAAAATTAAACCCAAACCCTAAACCCTAAATTCTAAACACTAACCTTAAATTCTAAACCCTACAACCCAAACCCCTAAACTCTAAACCTTAAACTAAACCCCTAACCCCTAAAAATAAACATACACATAAATATTAAAATAAACATATAACATCATAATATAAATATTATGTACATATTATGAATATACTTATACATAAATATATACATACGCATTATACGTAACATATATATATATACAATATTTATAAAGTTTGTAGAAAATAAATAATATAAAGATAAAAATATAAATAAATAAAAGTACTATATAATATACAATATATATATACATTAATTTACACATGTAAATATTATACATATTATAAATATACAATAATACTATATGCATATCTTATACATGAATATATTTATAGCATTATATAATATAAATATTATATATTATAAGTATATATATTTATACATACGCTTTACATATATATTACATTATACATATTATAGTACACGGCATATACATTATATATACATATATACATATTAAATAACATATACACATTATATATATTAATATAATAAAAAGAAGAAAAAAACATATCAAATATAATGAGAAATACATAAGTAAGGACTGAAAATAAAGAGATAAAAAACAGTGCAAAAAAATAAATAATGTACAGGACTAACATTAACTAATTTACAAAGATTCAGGGACTAAGAGTGAAAATATACCATGCGGAGAAGACAAAATTTAAAGAGTTTTGGGACTAAGGGACCTATTAAGTAATTTTTCCATTTTCCATTTAACCAATCAGACCAAATCAAGAGAAAAGAGGACCAGATTAAAAATATAGAAAAACTAATAAGGACCACAGACGTGATTAGACCACATGTTGATTCATTTTCCATTTTTTTTTCATTCCAGCCGCACCCCTTCCCCTTTTCTATGTTCTTTTCTTTTTTTTAAACTTTCAAACCCTAAACACAAAAGTCCCCTTTTTCACTTTGGGATCAAAGTTTTAAATCCGGTTCGAACGACGATGATTCTTCCTTGGTTACAAGCAGCAACAACGAAAATGGATTCGAACCCGGGGTAAGTCGAATAGCCCTTTCCTCTTTACTATTAGTGTTTATTTCATATTCGAGTGAAAGTAAAAAATAAAAAATGCTATACCTTCTTTTCGCACTCTGAAACTTTGGATCTGAAATTTTGTGTTTGCAATTTTTATTTCCTTTTTTTCGAAACCCCTCCCCTCATTTTACATATACATGCATGGGTTTTTATACCCATTTTCCCTTACAACTTGTATAAAAAAATACAACTTGATTGACATTTTTTAGATCTAAAGATTTTCTTTATTTTCTAGGTTTGATACGGCGGCTCGGGCGGCAGTGGCAGTGCGGCATTACGACCGGTGTCAGATGGGCGGTGGTGGCTGGACAAATGGGCGGCTGGTGATAAGGGTTAGGGTTAGGGTTTTGGTTTAGTTTTAGGTTATTTAGGGTTAGGGGTATTTTGGTAGTTTAGGTTATTTTAATATATGGGTCAGGTCGGGTTAAATGGATATCGGGTTATGGATATGGATGTGGGTATTTAGTTATGGGTCTTGGGTCATGATATGGGTTTATTAATTGGGTCTGTATTTTGTAATGGGTTGGTTGATTTTTTAATGGATTAAAAGGGTTAGGTCTGGTAAATATGAGATGTTGGGTTTGTAAAGGCTATTGGGGCCCGGACAAAAATGAGCTATTACAGCTGCCCCTCTTTGCTTATTGTTGTGTAACAGTGATAGAGCAAAGATAAAAGAGTGACCATTTTGGTCCGGGTAGGCTGAGGGTTCTTCTCTGACCACCGCCCGCTCTTCTTGATCTCCAATTGATTTGTTCGATTGCCTTTGAATTCTTCAAACTGGACTGCTTTGCTGCGAAGACTAAATCTCGAAGTTAGGGAGTTCGAGGTCACAAGGTTTTCCTATATAGAACTGCTCATTCTTCCTCCGTTTGAAGTCTTGGAGACATCTTCAGCTTGCAAATCCTTTCCATATAGAACTTTTTTACCTTCGACTCTTGAAGTTGCAGGTTCTTCCTATAGAATCTTCTGCGGGTGGAATCTTTGAGTTGGGAGCCCTCCACGAGTCTTCTCTGCTTATCAGGAGGTTGAAGACCAAAAAAATTTAAAGATCATACCCCGATTTTTTATCGTCATAGGTATGATATCTTGCTACCGGAAGATCTTCACTATTTTCCAAAATGATGAAGACTAGAAAATTTTAAGATCATGCCCCGATTTTTGATCGTCACAGGCATGAAAGGGTATCTCGCTACAAGATTACCGAAAGGTTTTTGCTGCTTCCATGAAAGCTAAAAACTGGAAAACCTTGAAGGATGCCCTAGTTTCTGGCCGTCATAGGCACAAAATGGTATCTTGTTACAAGACGACTAGAAGATTTCTGTTGCTTCCCTAAAAGCTGAAGTCTAAAAAATCTCTAGATGGTGTGCCCCGATTTCTGACCGTCATATGCACAAGAGAGTTACTCACTTTGAAACTGCAATATGATTTTCGCTACTTCTTTGTAAGCTAAAGACTGGAAAATCGAAGGGTTGCCCCGGGTTTTGACCATCTTGACATGAAAATGACATCTCGTTGTGAGATTATTAGAAAATTTTAGTTGCTCCCTTGAAAGCTGAAGACTGGAAAATTGAAAGAATGACCCGGGTTCTGACCTTATTGACATTAAAGTGTAACTTGCTTTGAGACTACCACAAGATTTTCACTGCTTCCTTGAAAGTTGAAGACTGGAAAATTTTAAGATCATGCCCCGATTTTTATCGTCATAAGCATGAAATTGGCATCTCGCTGTGAGACTATTAAAAAATTTTTGATGCTCCCCTGAAAGCTGAAGACTGAAAAATTGAAAGGATGCCCCGGGTTCTGACCGTCATGACATCAAAGTGTAACTTGCTTTAAGACTATCGCATGATTTTCACTGCTTTCTTGAAAGCTGAAGACTGGAAAATTTAAGATCATGCCTCGATTTCTTATAGTCATAAGCATGAAATAGTATCTCGCTACAAGTCTACTAGAAGATTTTCGCTGCTTTCTTGAAAGCTGAAGACTAAAATATCTGGAAATGGTGCCTCGATTTTTTATCGTCATAGGCATCAAATTATAAATGTTTAAGTACGAAAAATTCTTGAATCTTTGTTGAGAGTTGTTTTTTTCGCCGTGAAGCATAAAAAATCTAATCTTCTCCTAATTCTCGAGCATCTATCAAGAAAACAGACAAGATACTTGAATAATGCGAGTTAGCATGCTCCTAATCTTAGGGATGTATATCTATATGATGAATGAAATAAAATATTTTCATTTTTTAACGTTTAGTCCTTGAAAGGCTATCATCAGATTTCTTCTTCGCTTCATTCCTTTGTTGCATGCTCTTCAATCTTCTTCTTATCAGTTGGGTATTTATCTCAAATATGCCCCCATCAACACACTTTTAATCCAGAGTCATTTCTTATTTCCGCGAACATTCTTCTTTAGTCCCTACACTATTGTAGGGAGTCGTACCATTCTTTTGCTCATCATTGCCTCATTCGATCATGGGCTCAACTATTTTCTTGTCATGGACTCTTATTACTTATCCGGTACTTTTCCCTATTCAGTTTTGGGCACAATTGATTCGTCAGCACTGACCCATCATATAGAGCCTTCTTCTATCTTCAACCTTTTGGCGAGCGAATACCTCAGATTCGTAAACTTTCCTTGTGTTCGAAGATATTATTCCCGTCAATGGTTCATTCTTTATTTCTCTGAATGGGAGAAACTTGTTTTAAATCCCCAAACTGTCTGTCATATGTGCTCTTGTCATCACTCTTGCTGTAATTATTGACGGATTATTCCTCTGTGTTAGGTCGATCATTTGTATCCACAACCTTGTATCCTGAAGCTTACTCTTGAAGTAATATAAGGAAATCTTTCTACTTAAAATGTCAATTTTGTTAATTGTCATTCCAATGAAGGGTGTTCTTTTAGATTAGCATATAGGACCTTGAAACCAAAATTAAAAAATATATAAAAAAGAATATGAGCTTTGAATATCAAGTGCAAAAGCGTCCCTGATTTAACCTTTCGGTGATCATTCCAAGCATAGCTTGTGTCTTTGAAGACTTTGAATATTATGGCGATTCGAAGTCGTAAAATTCTCTTGAATAACTCGGTCCATCCCCATGATTACCGCATTGCTACAGAAGACTACTCTTTCTCAATTCTCACTTTTGCTCCATCCAAGAAAATGGACTTGTTTAACCATTAGAGTGCAAAAATATTATTCTAAGAATAGAATTCTAGGTGCATATGTGTGCTTCCTGTATTTTCTTTATGAACATGCCTATTACCAGGCATTGAACATGCCTATCACCAGGCTTAAACATGCATATTACCAGGCTTTGATTATGCCTATTACCAGGCTTTCGAGCATAAGAGTGTTTTTTTATTTTAATATTTTATTATTATTTCCTTATATTTTGATCCATTAGTGCATATAAGACTACGCTTAGAATTTAAATTTCAAGCAACTCTACATGGTTAACTTTGGTGCTTTTTCATCATCGAACTTCATCAAATGAGTAGTAATCTTTCTTTGATGACCAACGTCTATTAGGGGAAAAATTAGACCTTATCGTTATCACAATATTCAATTGACCTCAATGTCACATTTTGCAATTGATAACTAGGGACCTACAAAGGCAAGAAGAGATATACATGCTTTCAAGGCCATTGTATGTTAAGCAAAATACATTCTTCATTGGAATAAAAATTAGCAAACATGACATATGCCATTTTCAAAAAGATCTTTGCTACACTCGGGCCAAGGATAGCAAAGTTGATTCGATGCATTATTTCAAAAGGAAATCTTAGCTATAGAGATGTCCTAGCAAGTCGTAGCAAAACATGGATAAGAAAAAAAACAGAACTTCAGTCTGTTCTGAGTAGAAATTTATTTACTTTTTTTCCGTACAATACTTCAACTGTTGTAATACTTGATCCTTTCACTCTTGCACCCACTGCTTCACCATATCATGTGTCAGTTTCCCCTTATAAGCCAATTTCTCTATTTTTTTCTTCAAAATCCAGCATCTTTTAATATGGTGCCCTGGTGCCCCCATATGGAAATCACAATTGCTACTTGGATTGTAAAAAAAAAGTTGGATCTAACGTATCCTCCATCGGCATGGGAACAAGGTATTTTCTTTGTATCAAATAGGGGAGTAAAACTGAAATGGGTATATTGAAAACCCTAAGAGGTTTCTTCCTTTGTATCCTTGGATATTGTTCTCTGGCCAACATGATATGGAACCTTCCTCTTTCGATCGTACATTTTTTTCTTTTCTTTTAACATCTTGATGGACGCTGATTCTAATCGGATCATTGGCATGTGAACTGAATGTATGTAAAAGATTCAGATATAGGGATATACTTTGAGAGACCTGGTTTGATTTTTATTTGTTACCAAATATTTTGACTCTCTGCGTATGTTGATACTTTGAATTTAGGTCTTCCATCATCGAAAGTGAGTATGCATTCCTTAAGAAGTTCATAGATCTTGACTTTGAGAAACACACAATCTTCCGTTGCATGACTAAAGTCACCGCGATGATATTCACATGAAACCCTGACACCATGCATATCAGGATTAAAATAAGAGTATCTTCTTGTGGGAGGTAGCCATAAGAGTTTGTTTTGAACTACTAGGGGTAATAGATTAGAATAAGACATTGAGATTAACGTCTTTATCCTTTTGTGACTCTTTTTGGCGTCCTCATCATGCATTTCGGCATTCCTTACTTCTATTTTCTTTACCCAAAATTTACCCCTCTTGAAAGCATCACTGTTTTCATGTACCATTACTTGTTTGGGCTCTTTTATAATTGCTTCAGATTTCTCAAGTGGGTCTAGAACAACATTCTCTACAAAAGAATTGTAATCTTGCCAATTGCTTACATTTCCAATTTCCACTGGCACATACATGTCTGCTTCATTTATCTTGTTCATTTGCGTGACCTAATCTTCCCCTAATTTTATAGTGCTAATCATGTTCGGAAAGTTGATCTTTAAACCTTAATTTGTGGGCTCAAACTCCAATACCCTTGAATCTAAAAGACGTTGCACCTTTCGTTTGAAACTGTTATAATTTTCAATGAAATAGTCTTGATTACCGGTATAGAAGTCGCAACGATTATTCTCCTTAAACCATCTCGAATATAGAGGTAACCGGGGCCTAGAAAAACCAAGATTGACTAGTCGGGCTTCTAGCAACTTTGAAAACAACTCCTGGTAGGTAAGAGGGATAAGGTTGTATTGAGGGTCCTTCGATTTTTGTCATTTATTTTGAGAACTAGAAGCATGGTTAGCCGACAGCTGAAGAGGCTCTGAAACAATAGACACCAAATTTTGATTTTGGGTTAGAGGACGCATTAATTCAGTCATTGGGGTAGCTAACATCCTTGCCTCATTGTTGTTTCCTAGATCTTCTCCGTTCTGTGATTTTATCTCATCTGAATCTTTCTTCATTGGCTGAGATAGGATTTTCATGACAGAATTGTGGATTTTATCCAACATAAGATTAGTGGGGCATTTTGAGACTGTGCGAGCTACCTCAAACTGGTTGATAACGGCTTGTTCTTTTTCAGGTACAGTTCCTTCTTTCGTGAAGTAAAAACCCCTAATTCTCACTGGCATTTTCAATTTCCATCTCTGTTGAATGATTTTTTTGCCAAACTTTTTCCTTTAATTGCAGTAGTCATCATACTTTTCATTTCATTCATTTTCTCTCTGAATTCTTCTTGAGATTCTTTTATATATGTTATTATTTCTCTTTGGATCCCGGTCAGATGTCCCTGAAGTTCCTCAAGATTCTCTATACTAGCCACTAAGTTTTTCATGATTTTGAGGTTGTACTTGTGAGATTATTTTCTTGTCTTTTCTGCTACCTCACTCTAAGAGGAATATCTTCTCTCAATTAGCAATGTGTTCAATGCAATGAATGTATTAATTTACAAAATGGAAGGTGTAAACAATGCTAGAATGAAAGCTTTATTAGAAAACAAAAATCAATGATGCTGTTATGCAAGAATGAATGCACATAATAGGTGTTGATTCACAAGTAGTCCTTAGAAAGACGTTCATTATATGAAGAAGTCTGATTGCAAAAAGCAAAGATAACACATTTGCAGATAGTGTCTAGCTTCTATCCTTAAGGCTTCGACTTCTTGAAGTTGGGCATTCACTCGGGATACCAGCTTCGCCATATCTCTCAGCTCATGAAGATTGTTCTACTTGGAAACTATCAATGCGGGCCCAGTAATTTATGATACATATCCTGCTGTCATGATGTCTTATTTTTTTCGTCTGTATACGCTTGAACCATCCCTTGACCGCAACATTATCGCTTTTGACATTACAGAACCCCATTCTATACATGAACCCCTTCTAAAATATGCTCCTCTTGAATCAACACCTATGTATGATATGATATGCAATGCAAGTGCAAAAAAAAAACAACAGAGAAAACGAGTCAGTGCAATAGAATAATCGAAAAAAGGAATTAAATGATGAATATTGAAAAAATAAGCAGTTAAAATATACAAGGAATATAAACAAACAAAGCAAAACCTAAAAGAATGGGTTATTTCTAAATGGGCAGAGAAGGTGGACACTACGGCTCATTATATGCGGTTTGGGATCTAAAGTAAGGATGCCCGAACTGTCGCGAAGACATCGATTCGGGGGAATATGACCCTTATACCATACGAGGGTGAAAACCCCACGAAATATAAGGACTAGTACTCCGAAAGCGAGATACAACACTATACGGAGGTGAAAACCCTACGGAGTGAAGTACTCCCTTCCACTTAAGGGTTCTAACACTAACGTATGATGATAGTTTATATCAAACAAAAATTTGATATCAAAATTAAATTAAATCAAACTTAAATTTTTCTTAATAATTACAATGCGGACCCTGAATAAGGCCGAACTCCTTTTTTTAAAACAAAAAATAGTCCACAGCAAAGTCGTCATGCTGTAGCGACCTTTTCGTTTGGGCTTACCTGGAAACCCCGTTTTCGGGGTGGGGCTTCCTGATTTAAATTTTAAAAAATGGTAAAAAATAGAGTCGCCACCAGTCATTTAGATAAGGTAGACCAGACACTGAAAAGTCAACCAGAGATGGGTTGAGGAGTTGGCTACGAGTGGGGAAGGATTAGTACCCCCACTACGCCCAAAATTGGTACCTAAGGGTTCGCATTATTTTTATTAAGGAAAATAAAATTTGATTTAATTTAATAATTAATTTCTAAAATGCATGCATGCATGCACAACAATTAAAATTCGCCTTGGTATTCACGCTATTCAAATGAGATGTCACCCGGAGACCGGGATGACACTCCTAGTAGAAATATCGGAATAATAAGGCCTAATACTATATGCAACTGTTATTATGTATGAACAAATAAACAAAAATATAAAAAATAATAATAAAATAAAATAATAATAAAAGTAAAAAATAAAAATAAAAAATGAATAATATAAATGTTAGATAATTTAATATATCCACAATTTCAAAACTTGCCATGATATCCATGATACTCAGAGGAGATGACACCCGGATGGCCGGGATGACGCTCCCAATAGAAATATCAGAACATGGGGCGAAATAGTATATACGATATTTATGTAAAATAATAAATAACATAAAGTTAATATAAATAATGTAAATATAAAGTAATAAAATAAAAACAAATAAAATATTATATATTATACAATATATATTAATATATACATGTAAACATAAATACATTATATATAAAAAAAAACTATGTACATTAAAATATACATATAACATCATAATATAAATATTATGTACATATTATGAATATACTTATACATAAATATATACATACGCATTATACGTAACATATATATACAATATTTATAAAGTTTATAGAAAATAAATAATATAAAGATAAAAATATAGATAAATAAAAATACTATATAATATACAATATATATACATTAATTTACACATGTAAATATTATACATATTATAAATATACAATAATACTATATGCATATCTTATACATGAATATATTTATAGCATTATATAATATAAATATTATATATTATAAGTATATATATTTATACATACGCATTACATATATATATTAAATTGTACAATTATAGTACACGGCATATACATTATATATACATATTAAATAACATATACACATTATATATATTAATATAATAAAAAGAAGAAAAAAACATATCAAATATAATGAGAAATACATAATTAAGGACTGAAATTAAAGAGAAAAAAAACAGTGCAAACAATTAAAATAATGTATAGGACTAACATTAATTAATTTACAAAGATCCAGGGACTAAGAGTGAAAATATACCATGCGTAGAAGAAAATATTTAAAGAACTTTGAGACGGAGGGACCTATAAAGTAATTTTCTCATTTTTTATTTAACCAATCAGACCAAATTAAGACAAAAGAGGACCAGATTAAAACTATAGAAAAACTAATAAGGACCATATGCTTGATTAGACCATGCGATAGAGATAACATTTAAAACGATTTGTGCGGAGGGACTTATTAAGAGATTATCCCATTTTTTCTTAACTTATAACCTAAAAAAATGAATCTGTTGATTCATTTTCCATTTTTTTTCATTCCAGCCGCACCCCTTCCCCTTTTTCTATGTTTTTTTTTAACTTTCAAACCCTAAACACAAAACTCCCCCTTCTTCACTTTGGGATCAAAGTTTTAAATCCGGTTCGAACGACGATGATTCTTCCTTGGTTACAAGCGGCGACAACGACGGTGGATTCGAACCCCGGGTTAGTCGAATCGCCCCCTCCTCTTTACTATTAGTGTTCATTTCATTATCGAATGAAAATAAAAAATAAAAAATGGTATACCTTCTTTTCACACTCTGAAATTTTGTGTTTGCAATTTTTATTTTTTTTCGAAAATCCCCCTCATTTTACAAATACATGCATGGGTTTTTATACCCATTTTCCCCTTGCAACTTGTATAAAAAAATACAACTTGATTGACTTTTTTCAGATCTAAAGATTTTCTTTATTTTCTAGGTCTGATACGGCGGCTCGGGCGGCGGTGGCAGTGCGGCATTGCGACCGGTGTCAGATGGGCGGCGGCGGCTGGACAAATGGGCGGCTGGTGATAAGGGTTAGGGTTTTTGTTTAGTTTTAGGTTATTTAGGGTTAGAGATATTTTGGTAGTTTAAGTTATTTTAATATCCGGGTCGGGTCAGGTTAAATGAATATCGTGTTATGGATATAGATGTGGGTATTTAGTCATGGGTCTTGGGTCATGTTATAGGTTTATCAATTGGGTCTGTATTTTGTAATGGGTTGGTTGGTTTTTTAATGGATTAAAAGGGTTGGGTCTGGTAAATATGGGCTGTTGGGTTTGTAAAGGGTATTGGTCCCTGGATAAAAATGAGCTATTACAAAGTGTTTATGGTTTATAGCTTAAGATTTAGAGTTTAAGGTTTAGGATTTTGGTGTTAGGGTTTAGGGTTAAGTTATTTTTAATTAAAATTGTCCCAAATCGAAATAACGTGTAAATAATGAAGGTTAAATTTTTTTTAGATTATGACAAAATTGTTTGAATGTACAAATGTAGGTGATTAAATGTGTTATTATACAAAATATTTTAACTGTCAAGTCAACATAAAAGTTTAATGGTAACATTGAAGCAATTAAAAGTTTGGTTATTAAATTGAATAATTTATCAAAGTTCAATTACCTTTTGTGAATTTTACCCAAAAAGAAAAAAATATGAAAAAAATGTAAAAAATGTTTTTTAGATTTTATTTTAAAAAATGATAATAACGCTTTCAATACCTATGATTTCAAAAGTTATTAAAATAATTAATGGTACATTACGGTATACATGATTAGTGGTACATTACGTACATGGTGTTTATTGTAGACTCATCCCAATTACTATCTTTTCTTTCCTTCTAAATTGTGGATTCATTATTCATTAGAAGCATCCCTTCCCGCTCCCACTAGATAGGAAATGTTAAAAAAATAACTCAAAATAAATAACTTTTTAATTAATTTTAGGAATTGTTGACCAATAAATTAGATATCAATGGTTACTTAAAAATAATAATTTATGATTAAATTTTTTTTCTTGAACCTCGTTTCATGTACCTAGTTGGCTCCTGAACTTATTTTGGATTAATTTTGGCTTGCAAACTTGACTTTAAGTGTCTATATGAACATATTTACTTTGTAATCACCTTAAGATTGTTAAAAAAAATTGAAGAAGGATTCATTATTAAATACATGCGATATCAGTTAATAGGTTAGATATGACATGTCAGTAAAATTTTAGTAAAATTAAAATTTTAAATTAATGTATATGATTGTTTCCAAGTTCAAGTACCAATTAAGCCTTAAAAATGTTCAGGTACCAAATAGGTCCAAAAAGTGAAAAAATCGGTTAGAAATGACACATCAATAACATTTTAACGAAGTTAAATATTCTATTAATATAAGCGGTTATTTCCGAATTCAACCACAACTAAATAAATTCCTAAAGCCATAGTCACGGGCCAAATGAAAAAATCGGGGATAATATAGATTAAGCCGGACTATATATACTACCCAACCCTTGATGAATATTCTAAATTTTGTCGAATTTATTTTCATATTTATATCATTTTGTACTTTATTTGTATTTTTCATCATTTTTGGAGGATAATGCAAAAATAAATAAATAAATAAATAAATAAATCATCACATGATTAGTTTTGTTTAGATACATGTTTTGATTATTCTCAATCTTATGGGTGTCCGAATTTTTTTTGAAATTTTAAAATTTGATCGGTTTTTGAATTAATTGATTTTTTTATTTATAAATTTTTAGTTTTGATTCGTAATAGTAATTTAAGTAGCAATAAATTGAAATATATTTTTAATAGATATTTTTATTTGGCTTAATATAAAATAATTGTCAAAACTATTCATTTTCTAAAATTTAGGTGCCTAAACTATTTTTGCTAAAAATAGATGCCTAAAGTTTCAACTGTTATAATTTTAGGTGTCTGGTAATTAACTACTGTTAAAAAAACTGTTAGCCAATAAAAAGTTGACACATGTCATGTTTTAATTTATACTTTCTTTTAAATAATTTTTTGTTTTTAGTAATTTAATTTTTTTCAAAAAATCTTGAGATTCTAAATATTTCTAAAATAGTCTCTAAATCCCTAAATACCAAATCTCCAAATCTTCACCAATGTCGTCGCCGATCACCGCCGCTGACCACATCCATTCAGTCGTAGGACCAAGCCGGCCATTTCCCTCAATGTGCTACCGCTGGAAATCGATGAACGGTGTGCTAGCCGAACATTCAACGTCAAATGTGAAATAGCCGTTCGATTGACACACCATTTGCCGGTTTTCGGCTGCGAAACGTTGGAGGAAATGGTCGGCTGAGTCTAACGACCTAACGGGTGTGGTCGACGACAGCGATCAGCAGTGGCAACGGTGAAGATTTGGGGATTTGTTATTTTAAGGGATTTAGAGACCAATTTGATGAGTTTTGAGAATTTTGGGATTTTTTAGAAAATTAAAGTTTTAATTTTTTAAAAAATATATTTAAAAATTCAATTCATGCCACATGTCTCTTTCTGATTGGGTAACATTTTTTTAATGGCCAGGCATAAAATTGTAACGGTTGAAACTTTAGGCACCTATTTTCACAAAAAAATACTTTAGGCACCTAAAGTTCAAATGTGGTATAGTTTGGGCACTTATTTATCATTTAAGCCTATATTTTAGAATTTATTTTAAAAATCAATTAAGCCCATTAACTTTTTTACACCCAATTAAGCCCTTAAACTCCAAAATGTCATCAATTCACCCCCTTGACCAACGTTGACGGTTAAATCTAACAGTTTTTTTGATCAGTCGGTGCAACGTGATGTGTTACAGTGTTGTCACTTGACATTTTTAAAAATATTATTTTATTTAATAAATTCTTTAAAAGTTTTAAAAATTGTTATGGAGTGTAAGTTCACATCCCAATATATAACGTGACTCTTCCACTGTTATAAGGCAACTCCACTAAACACATTATCAATAAGTTACAATATTGCCAACAATCTCTAGAGTAAGTGGTTAAAGCTCTCAGTTGTCACTCTCACATTTTCTTTAGGTTGTTGGTTCAAAACCCACTAAAAGCAAATTCATCCTCCCCTCCCTTACGTCGGAATTGTTGAAAAAAGGAGTTATATTACTTGTTTCGTTAATTTGGTTTTACTGGTTGGTTGATGGATATTAGATTAAAAAAGAACATTTTTTTGACAACCGTTATCTAATTTATTGACTGACTAATCTGGATCAAATGATGTAGGGGCCCATTATAGGGGCGACCCTCCCAACTCAATTGTTCCATTCACAACGATATAATCTGAAACCTTGACCTTGCTTAAGAGATGCAATGCTTCATCCCACTAGACCAACTGGTTGTTGGTATTTATAAAGCACAATTTACTACATTATCATTATTATGTTTATTTAACAAGTTTAGTTCCTTCAACATATTATTGCTGAAGTACTATAAAACTTTGTACTTTCTTTTTGTTAAAAACCTAAATGTTTACTTTTAAGATAATATTATTATAAGTAATATATTAATTTTTTTGGGTAAAGTACACAAACGGTCACTAAATTATCCCAAAAATACAAAATAGTCACCAAACTTTCAAAAGTTACATAATGTGCATTAAACTTTAGTTTTTTTTACAAAATGGTCACTGAACCGTTAACTGTCATTAAGTGAATGACTTGACCGTTATGAAAATTTAAATAATAACACATTTAATTCTCTTTATTTACACATTCAATCAATTTAGTCATAATTTAACACTCATTATTGAAGTCTAAATTGATTGAATGCGTAAATGTTGAGGATTAAATGTGTTGTTATACAAATTTTCGTAACTCTCATATCAACCAGAATGGATCAATCAATTTCGTCCGATTAACCTTTGTAATGTGATTTACAAAGCAATTACAAATTTTATTATTAATCGATTGAAAGTTATTTTGCATACCTCGTGGCCGTGAATCAGACTAGCTTTGTTCCGGGTTGTTCGATTACGGACAATGTCATGATTGCATAGGACGTAATCCATTCGATAAGAGGAAAGAAGGGGAAAATGGATGGATGGCCATCAAAATTAATTTAGAAAAGGTATATGATCGGCTAGAATGGAGTTTTATTGACGACACTCTATTGGATATTGGGATTTTAGATAACCTGCGGCAGATTATTTTGTGCTGTGTCTCTTCGGTAGCAAATTCAATGAAATGGCTCTTTGACTAATACATTTTACCCCTTAAGGGGATTAGACAAGGTGATCTGTTGTCTCCGTATGTGTTTGTGTTATGTATGGAACACCTAGCCCAAGCTAATCAGGTTGAGATGTCGGAGGAAAGGTGGAAGCCGTTCAATACCTCTTTGTTTAGCCATGGGATTTTGCATCTATTCTTCGTGGATGACATGGTGTTATTTGCTGAAGCAACTATGGAGCAATTGTCTGTGATTAAATTAGTATTGCACAAATTTTGTTCAGCTTCTGGCCTTAAAGTGAGTATTTTGAAGACAACGATCTACTTCTCTAAGAATGTTCCCCCGGAGCTGAGAGGCCAAATTAGCTCTGATTTTGGCTTTAAGAGGTAAGCGACATGGGGAAATATCTTGGCGTTCCTCTTTTACACAAACAAGTTACCTCTTCTTCCTATCAATATTTGGTTCAAATGATTCGAGATAGATTAAATGGGTGTAAGGCTCAGACACTATCATTGGCGGGTCGTATCACTCTTGCTAAGATAGTCCTTGCAGCAATTCCTAGCTACACGATGCAATCTGCAGTGTTGCCAAAGAAGAAGTGTCGGGAAATTGAGAATATTATTCGGTGATTCATTTGGGGCATTTCCTCGGACAGGAGAGGAGTGCATCTTGTGAAGTTGTCTGATGTGTGCAAACCGATGTCTCAAGGGGGACTTGGATTTTAGATTCTTGATAAACAAAACGATGTTGTTCTAATGAAGATTGCTTTTAATCTACTTGCAGAAAAGGATCATTTGTGGGTTTGCTTTCTCGGAGCGAAATACAAGTGTTCAGAAGGGATTCCTGAAGAGCTTAAGACTAATAACTGCTCTCGCCTATGGAAAGGGTTTGCGCTTATTTGGAATGATGTTCGCCAAAATATCACATGGAGCGTTGGATTGTAAGTGGTGGATTTTTGGTTTGATCTCTGGCTTGATGACTTCGGGCCTCTCATTAATCACTATATTGCAGCCGACTCAATTGATCTAAAAAAGGTAGTGTTGCGGACATGATAGATTCATCGTGGGACCGGCAATGGGAAAAATTTCAACACTTGTTGCCTGTTAATGTGCTACTTGGAATAGCTGCTAAAAAGGGTCCAGTGCAAGTAGCTTATGGCGATGTAGTAGGTTGGAAAGAAAGGGACGACTTGCGGTTTGCAGTCAAGGCTGCCTATACGGCATGTGCAGGGGAGAGTGACGGCCCTCCTATGGCGATATGGAGGTTAATCCACAAGTACCGTGGACTGCAGCGTATTAAAATTTTCATGTGGTTAGCTTGTTGTGACCGTTTGATGACAAATGGTGAACGGGTACGTTGTCACTTTACTTCGGATAGTAGTTGTCATGTATGTCACATACTTTGAAAGATATTAACCATATTTTTGCCTATGCCCAATTGCGTTGTCAATTTGGGAAGTGGTGATTAAGGGCGATAAACTTCATGAATTTATCACCATGGAATTCACAGCATGGATAGAGATAAATTTGTCACATCCACAAGACTTTGTGTGGGATGGCCAAGAATGGGACCTATATTTTGGTGCTATACTGTGGAATTTATGGCTTCACAGGACTCAATTGTCTTCAACTCACACTTGATGATAACAGGCCGTTGATTGATCGATGCAGACATTTGAAGGAGGTTTCTTGCTGGTTCTACACCGAGTGGGACTGCTATGGGAAGGTCTAGTTCAAGGAATGGAGTTTGGTGCTCGCCCCCTTGAATTGGTTTAAAGTTAATTCAGAGGGTGCTCGTAATAATGAGAATGACCTTGCATCTTGTGGAGGCGTTATACGAAATCACGAGGGTTCTTTGGGTTCGAGGTTTTGCCAAATTTGTGGGTACCTGCACAGTTGTTGAAGCTGAGTTATGGGGGATTTTCATTGGCCTTGCATGTGCATGGGATATGGGGCTAGCTCAAGTATTGTGAGTATGATAGCCTGGAGGCGATTCGGTTGGTGAAAAACCACAGGTGTGGTCGTGGACAATTCATGATCTTAGCTCGCATCTCGATTTCACTACAGCGGAATTGGAGGGTGGACCTTCAACATGTGCATCGTGAGAGTAATAGAACAGTGGACGCATTGGCGAAGCTCGCTCGGATGAATGCCCTTGAGTTCGTGGTTTGCTAGTCCACCTAATGAGATTCGACCCTTCCTGCAAGATGAGGCTGCCAGCACTCCTGACCAGTAGCTTGTCTTAGTTTTCTTCCTTGTTTACCAAAAGAAAACGACAATATTGGTTAGAATGCAAGATTTTATTGGTTGGTTGATGGAGTATTAGATTATCTAAAAACCACAATCTACTACATTATCACTGTTATGTTTTTTTAACAAGTTTTGCTCCTTCAACATTTTATTACTGAACGATAAAACTTTGTATTTTCATTTTTGTAAAAACCTAAACATTTGCATTTAAGATAATATTATTATAAGTAATATATTAATTTTCTTTTCATGTACAAACTTTTGAACTTTAAAGTGAATAGCATTTCTTACAACTTACAAGATAATACAAGGATCGGAGAAGAGAATCACAACAGTTCTCTGTTGCATCCAAACTCGTAGAAAGAAAATTACCATCAATAACACACAAAGACAACCTTGCAAGCAAAAAAGTAAAGTAAGACATTAAAATTGCATGTTGAACACCATATAAGCTAAAATTCATCCTTCTGCTGCAACTGCACGAAAGGGATAATTACATATATCAAGATCCTGCAGAGAGGCCCAGAATTCTTCAGATTTCTCTCGGCTCTCGCTAGACTCTAAATTCCAAGCCCCAATGGTTAGGGACAGATGCATAATTTTATGTCAAAGGGTGCGAATTGTTAGAGAGTTATATTAAAAATTTAGGAGTGTGAAATTATAAAATTATATGGATGCAAACTCAAATCATTATTAGAAAATACAAAAAAAATCAATGAACTATACGTGAAGTTTGAAATTTCAAGGGTGCGACTGTCCTGTTCCAGCCCCCTAGTCCATCATGTCAATGGTTATTATGAGAATAATGAGTTAGGAAATAGTGTAACCACATTGCCAAACGTATTCAACAAGACCATCCATCTCGCCCTCGCTGATGTAACCATCGTGATCCTCGTCGGCACGATTCAGCGCTTGGGCAGCTCGCCAGCTGGGGAAATGCGACCCAAGGTAATACAAGGCATTCTTAAGTTCTTGCTTGCTAAGCCGATGATCTCCATTGCTGTCAAACCTCTCCAGTATTTGTTTCACCTGTGCTTTTGTCAAAGGCACTGGAAAACACTTACTCGTGCATCCTCTGCACTTGCTTTTCTTGCTACAATTGCTGCAGTTCATGCGGGAATTAAGCATGTTTTTGAAGTGCAGATTATTTGGTGTGGGTATAGATTAGAGAAAAGCTTGTTTTCTGGTATAGAAAAGGCTGAACTACTGAATTGTTTATATAGGGAATTCGCGGGAAACGAAATTTCCCCAGAATCTTTCTGAAATTTCGAGTTTCAAACTTGTTTAGACTTGGAATTTGGAAGTCTACTGTGATTCGTGAAACATGCAAGGAAAGCATATCCCTTGTCAAAAAAAAAAAACACGTTTGCAAAACATAACTTTTTTGACCGACTTCCATTTCTTGAAGCTTAACTTTATTTTTTTGAAAGCATAACTTTTGTTGACTTACTTTAGAACAGTATGGGAAAATATATTTGGATCCGGATCTAGTGTCGGGTAGGTAAGGGAAAATTAGATAAATATTAAAACTATCCATGAATTTTGTTAAAAATATGTAATGTTATTTACTCAGTTTTATTTTTGTACAACTATACTTATGAAGTTTTGTTTCAGATTCAAATTAAAAATTATTAAACCTGTTATCGACGTATCATCACTTTACATTTACATATTGTATATATGGATAATTATACAGTAAATGTCATGTACTGTATGTACCACTTATCACATATATCTCAATATACCATTAATCACGTGTACCTCAATGCACCACTAATCACGTGTACCGCAGTGTACTATTAACCTTTTAAATTTATTTTAAAATCATAGGGACCAAAAAGAATTATTATCCCCTTTTTAAATAAAATCTTAAAATAAAATTTTTATATTATTTTTTACATTTTTTATTGTTTTAATTCAAAAATTAATAAAAGTTTTATTGCTATAATAATTACTGCATCTACTTTAATTTAAATTTTATCGGAAGAAATTATTAAATAGGTATAATTTTTATCTAACATAGAACAATCTTCATCAACCCTAACTAAAAAAACTCTAGTCGTCGTTGTCGCTTCTGTCGTTGCCATCTCTGTCATCGACAATTGATCCCCTGTCGTCGGGATTGACTGGCGTCTCACGACCTTCTGCTCCTTTAACTGCTTTCGTCGTAAGTCGCCTTAAAACTCACCCCGTTTACTATCGACTGCATCTCTGACTAGTGTAGCCACGCCTCGCTTGCCGGTGGTTTGCGAGTGTTGCGACCTTCACCCAAAACGCACAATGCACGGCTCAGACACTCCTCGAAACGGCTCTCACCTCTGCAGCTAATCAACCGTCCAAAACCTCTTTCACGTCGTTGTTTAGCCCATCGTCCAACTCCCAGGTTGTTGGCTGCCCATTGGGTTCTGGTGGCTGCATATTAGGGGTTTCAAAACCCTAATATTTTCAATAAATTTTTTAAATTAATATTAAATTATTATTATTCTATTATTTTTAAAAGACTAATATTTAATTAAATCTATTCAATATTTTTTATTAGATTATTATTACTCAAAAAATAAAATACGTGCTACTAACAATATTCGATTTTAATCTTTTTAGGTATTCTTTTAACTATTTTGTCATTGATTGTCAAAGAACCCCAACACCTCGCGTTCAATTTTTCGTCTTGTTCTAACTACGTCTATAGGTATACACCTCAATGACAATATGATTATAAGAATAAAAAATATAATTAAAGTATAATATCGCCGTGTATCAGTTGTATATGAAACATGTATTCGAATATGATTCAATATTTTTATATTAAAAACTATATTTTTAATATGAAACAAAGATAAATTTTCCTGCATTATTATTTGTAATGTATAATATGTATTTCGTCGCGTTCTTACTTTTATTTTTTTTAAATTGCAAGGATATTAGAGACCATAGATAATCAAAAATTAAAAATTAATACTAATGAATTAAAAATTATTGATCACGAAAAAGATGACTACAATGATAACTTGAATAGTGATAATGGTAATCTTAGAAAAAGATGACAGACTATTTACAACTTCATCAGTAAGTACATTTGGGACAAGAAACATGCAACAAAAGCATATCCCTTGAAAATAAAAAAACGTTTTCAAAACTTAACTTTTTTGACTGACTTCTATTCTTGAAGCTTAACTTTATTTTTTTGAAAGCATAACTTTTGTTGTCTGACTTTAGACTTTAGTACGGTATGATTGGGTCGAGGGAAATATAGTTCGATTCGGATCTAGTGTCGGGTAAGTAAGGTAAGGTCAAATCAGATAAATATTAAAACTATACATAAATTTTGGTAAAAAATATTATGTTATTTGTTAATTTTATTTTTGTACAACTATATGTATGGAGTTTTTTTTTTCAATTTTAAAAATGATCAAACATGTTACCGATATAACATCACTTTACGTTTACGTATTGCATATATAGATAACAATATATATTCAATATGAAAATAAATGCAAATGTTTATGGTAAACTGTGCAATTAGATAAAACTTAAAGTTTTATGTGTAAAATTAAATTAAAATTAAAATTTCATGTGTATAGTTACAAAAAATCAAAGTTCGCGTATCACATTACACATTTTATCAACGTTCATGAGTAGCTTTGATATTTATTCCTAAAATTTGTAACACCTGCAAATAAAAAAATAGAAATGAAAATAATAAAATGAAAATAAAAAAAGAATTATAAGGGAATTGCAGCAAAAATGATTTGAACTCGTGGCTTTGGTTGCACAAGTAAGGGAGGTAACCATTTAAGCCAAAGCTCTTGTGTGATATGAGATTACTGTAATAAAATAATAGCTCTATCTTTGTTCGGTTATCATGCAAATGATAAAACCAGATTCGGGACCTTTTACCTCCCATTTTTATTCGAATCGTCTTCCAAAAATCCCTAAAATTCCTCTCACCTACCCCTAAGCTGTCGTCGTTCGGCTGCCTTCACCGCCGCGCCGTGACGTTCACCGCTGGCGCCAAAATAATCCTCATCGAGTCCCGACCAAAACCCCCTTAACCATTGTATGATGGCCGTCCTATTAGCCGAGAAATCGTATTAGAAGGTTCGTCGAACCTAGGGATTTCTGTCATAGTTTCTGGCATTTTCAGGTCGAACCCGCCATCTGTTAGAGACACCAGTGGTACCACCGTCTTCCTCACGTTGAGGCAATTCTAACCTTGGCCACCGATTATCCAACCATCGATGTTTGAGCCCCTACCAGCGTTCGGCTATTTTTGGTAAGTTTGATAAGTTTTGGGTTGATTTCTAACATGTATTGCTTAAATATGGGTTTATGGTGTGTTGTGGGTGTTAGATATGGCAAAAAAAAAAGCATTTTGGTGCATTTTCAGGTCGTATAAGGCCGCACGTGAGCACCAAGTGCCGACCGATTTGATTTTCGGCTGTTGTGACCGGTTTGCCTGTAAACTGGTCCGGTCCAACCTAGTTTCACCCGATCTGACCTTATCTAGCCCGAACCTGATCCGAGCTCAACCCTTTTGACCCGAACCCGACTGAGTCAACCCGATAGAGTTAACTCGTTCGAGTCAACTCAGTTCACTCTAACCGTTTGACTTTGACTGATGACGTCATGCTGACGTTAGCATTGACTTTGACCAAAAAGTTAAAATTTTCAAAAACCTTCATTTTACGTTTTTTAATGCCCTGAGTTTGTTTTTGAAGTCCGTTTTGTGAAATTCTAACTTGAAAGCCTCTAAAAGTGACCTTAAACTCGAGCGTGCATTTTATCAAGTATTTTAATTTGAAGGTAATCATAGTTGAATAAAGGACTGATAAAAATCTTTGTTGGTTAAAGGTACTCACGGATCTCTCGACCCAGCCTAGCTCGTCCCGATCTGCCCATCCGTGTGAACCCATAATGACCTGTATGATTTTAAAATACTAAATTAATAGTTCTAGTGAAAGCATAATTTTTGTAGTAACCCTGAATCTTTTTCAATATAGGTTCTAGCACCGCAGCTGAGTGTGGTTCCAGTGCCCAGTAAATTATCTAATTCACCTAACTTTTAGAGGTGTGTTCCTTGTGTGTTATATGACTACATTATATGCTGTTTAAAATGCTTTATTAAATGTTTTATCAAATTGATCATGTACACATGACCAACATGTTAATTTTTGCATAAACATAACTTGATTTTGAATTTAAGCATGATTATACTATAAGTTTGATGCATACTCTAGTACCTGATATGACAAGTATGTTTTATGGTTACTGTTATTGAATCATGAATATGTTTATAAATTACTGTATATTGTAAGACTGTCTGTACTGATTTATTGGGGTACTTGCGTTATGATATAAAGTCTATAAAGGTTCAACCCTGATCTGGCTGGTAATTTCGCCCGTATAAGGTTCTTACAGTTTGGCTAGTGTAATTTTGCTCGTATTCAATTCTTACGCTTCGACTAATGTAATTCTACTTGAACCTAAGTTTTTCCTTTAGGATAGTACCCAAGCCCAATAGACTCGGGTTAATGCCTGTATACGATACCGTTCTGGGGAACTATATCCTGGAGTACGGATAGAGGGTAGAAAGATTTATAGGAAGAACTTTGGTTGCTCTTGTAATATATTTTACCGAAATGATTCATGTTTGTCTAAATAAAAATATAATATTTTTATGCTCTATTGGAACACACTAAGCTCCCTAGCTAATACCCTAAATCTTTTCTCCTTTCAGATACTTTTGGATAGGCTTCCCGAACTTGGCACTTGGAAGATCTACACATTCTGCTCACATACATTTTGATGTAATGTTTTTATCTTCCAAATTGTCTTTATTGAGTGACATGAGCCTATATTTTGTTACAATATACCTTATATATTGTTCGTTATGGTTTTATGATGTAATCAATATTTTGATAAAGATTTTAGTGATTACCTTAACTTATTTATACATGGGATCACTTTATTAATTGATTTGGCTTTTAAACTTTCAAATAATTTTTATGATTAAAATTTTTGTAAGGATTGTAACCTCCCAAAGTCAGACTTTATGCACAGACCAGTCTAGGGGGTTACATTTCGTAGGTATCAAAGCTTTTAGTTTTATAAACCCTGGACTGTGAATGGGTCCTAAATAAAATATTTTCCTAAACTGTTTTACAAATAAGTTTAATAAGGGTCATGTTACCGAGATTTATATGTTTACTTGTGTACGGTACTCTAGTGCAAGTTCTGACTCTAAAAATTACCTTTTGTAGAGATTCTTCGTTATGAGCACCCGTCGAGGGCGTCAACCCATCTATGGATGAGATCGAGCAGCAAGATTTGCTGATCCTATAGATGATCCTATGGCAGATCCTTCAGCTCTTGTAGATCTTTCCTTTCCTCCAGATCCTCCTGCCCCTAGTAGTTCTGCCATGCTGAGTGACCTACCACCTGCTCTTAGCATCAGCATGACAACCCTAATTAGAGAATCGACTATTTCTGGATAGAGCCCTTGACTGGAGTTACGAATGAGACCTTGAGTAGACAATTTCTCCTGCTGATCCAGGGTGTAGTTAGAGCATTAGGTATCACTCCTGAAGTTCTTATCTCTCAGGCCCTAATTGCTAACGGGGTCAAGACCTTCTTGGGATCTCTTAGTGGTGCACCGACCAAGGCTGAGAGCTGGTTGTACGATACTAAGAGACGTATAGACCAGTTGGGTTTAGAGCCAGCTAGAAGATAATTGGGAGCGGTGTTTATATTAGACGAGAATGACCACACCTAGTGGGAGTCTATGGTGAGCAGTGTACCCCCTGAAAAATTAATGTGGGACCTTTTCAAAGAGTATTTTAGGAACTATTTTTTGGGTGAGCGATTCTTGAGAGAGAGGCACCAGACATTTAAAGACTTAGTGCAGGGTCTATGACTGTGGCCTAATATGAGTTGTAGTTTCTAGATTTGTTGATATATGGTAATGGGTTGGTATCTACTAAGAATGACAGATGCAATAAGTTATTGGAAGGCCTTTGCATTGGGTTACGTGATCAAGTGGCCATACACCATGATGAGGTGTTTGAGGAGTTGGTGAATCGGGCCAAGAGTGCAGAATAGATGGAGATTTTAGCAGCTAGCCAGAGCAGTAGAGATAGAGATCGAGGTAGAGGTGGAGACAGAGATCGAGGGCAGGACTGAGATCGAGATCGATTCGAGAGATCCTAGGGCTAGGGGGAGTCTCGCATACGCCTTGATAAGAGGGCTTGTACTCTAGGATATCAGAGTAGTGGTTCGAGTTATAGACCTATGGCATCTCAGGGTCTAGCTGTCAATCAGGGTGGTTCATCAAGGTTCTCTCCTATACCCATATGTGAGTATTATGGTAAATTACACTGAGTTAAATATAGAAAGCTATCGGGTTCTTGCTTTCAATGTAGATCTATTGAACATTTTTAGAAATAGTATCCACATCCACCTTCTGTAAATCGAGTATAGACTCAGACCCCTGCTCATTTTTAGACTCTAGCCCGTTTACAAGTATTTATTCAGACACCGATTACAGGTCATTATCAGGGTAGAGTTCTAGGATCTACTGCTAGATCTGATAGTAGGGGTGAACCCATCAGAGTAGGGGATAGTTATGATCAAGGCTAGAAAAATCACACTTGTTTATACCACCAGACGACGTGAAGATAGAGATGAGCCAGACGTCATTCCAGGTATATTTACGATATATTCTTCCATATTTTGCATTGCTTAACAACAGCTCCACCCATTCATATGTACGAGACCTGTATCCCGAGACCTACAAATTCCAATTGAGATCACCAAGGATGTGGTTATGGTTATAAGCTCAGTGTGTCAGTCAGTGATCATGGATAGGTTTTTCATATGATCTCCTATCGAGGTTCAAAGGAAAAGCTTTCTAGCTGACCTAATAGAGCTATCGTTAGAAGAGTTTGATCATTGGTATAGATTAGTTGACTGAACATTAGGATAATCTTGATTGTGAGTCTAAGAAGGCAACTTTAAAGACTTCTGACGATGAAGCAGTTGTTTTAATTGGTGAGAGGCGCGAGTATCTTTCGAACGTAGTATCTACCTTGACTGTCGACATAATGATTCAAAAGGTATATGAGACCTTTATTGCTTGTACTCTGAATACGAAGGGCACTTTATCCAAGATTAAAAAAAATCCTATTTTAAAAGAGTTTCTTGATTTTTTCTTGAGGAGTTACCTGGACTTCCACCGGATAGAGACGTGGAGTTCGAGATTGAGACTTATCCAGTATCTGTGTCAGTTTCTATGGGTCCCTACCCTATGGCTCCTAAGGAGCTTAAGGAGTTAAAGATCCAGTTGCAAGAGCTCATTGATCGAGGCTTTATCCGTCCAAGCTCTTCATCCTAGGGAGCTTTAATTTTGTTCGCTAAAAAAATAATAGATCTCTCAGACTGTGTATCGATTACCGAAAGCTGAATAAGCTGACAGTCAATAATAAATACCCTTTGCCCATGATTCATGATTTGTTCGATCAATTTTGGGGAGCCTCTTTTTTTGTAGATTGATCTCTGATCCGACTATTACCAGTTAAAAATTAAGGGGTCCAATGTTGCGAAGATGACCATTCGTACCAGATATGGTATTACGAGTTTTTAGTGATGTCTTTTAGATTGACTAATCCCCTGCTGCCTTTATGGATCTGATGAATCATATATTTCGACCATATTTAGATCAGTTTGTGGTGGTGTTTATTGACAACATTTTAGTTTACTATCGGTCTGAGGCTGAACATGCTGAGCATCTGAGAATTATTTCGTAGACTCTTAGAGAGCATCGTTTGTATGCTAAGTTGAGAGAATGTGAATTCTGGCTTAACTAGGTGACTTTTCTCGAGCATATGGTACAGCTTGAGGGTTGATCCAAGCAAGATTGAGGCCATTGTGAGCTGGAAACAACCCAAGAATGTTTCTGAGATCCGTAGTTTCTTGGGTTTAGCTGGGTACTACAAACACTTCGTTGAGAGTTTTTCCATCATTGATGCCCCTCTAACAAAACTGTTGAGGAAGAATGTTTCATTTATCTGCACTAATGCTCAGCAAGAGAGTTTCGAGAAATTAAAAACAGCTTTGATATAAGCTCCAATTTTAACCCAACTTGAGTCTGGAAATGATTTCACAGTTTACAGTGATGATTCATACTCTGGACTGAGATGTATTTTAATGCAAAATGAACAGCTGATCACTTATGCGTTACGACAGTTGAGATCACACGAGTGTAACTATTCTGCTCATGATTTGGAGTTAGTTGTTGTGGTTTTTTCCTTGAAGATTTGGAGACACTATCTCTACGGAGAAAAGTGTTATATCTATATAGATCACAAGAGCCTGAAATAGCTTCTTACACAGAAAGAGCTTAATCTGAGACAACGTCGTTGGCTCGAGCTTCTTAAATATTATGATTGTGAGATTGAATATCAACCAGGGAAGGTCAACGTTGTTGCTGATGCTTCGAGCCGGCAGGCTATTTCAGATTTGAGGTTCTTATTTTCCAGGATGGGTATATATGATGATGGTAGCTTGTTGGCTGAGCTTCATGTTAAGTCAACTTTGGTCGAGGAAATTAAGGCTAAATAACTTTTGGATAGTTCTTTACTTCCTGTCATAAAGTAGGTTGAGCATAGGTCCACATTTGTTTATACCTTTGATCAGGATGAGGTTCTATGTTTTAAGGGTCGTTATTATGTGCATGACGATGCTGAGTTAAAGCGAGTCATTCTCTGTGAGGCTCACAATAGCCCATATACTATGCATCCCGGTGGGAATAAGGTGTACCAGAATTTGAGGTAGAGGTATTGTTGGGTTGGCATAAAGAAAGATATCTCAGATTATGTGGCTAGATGTTTGACTTGTCAACAAGTTAAGGTAGAACATCAGCATTCTTCTGGTCTCTTATAGTATATTAGGATTCCTGAGTGGAAATGGGAACAGATTACGATGGACTTTGTTACTGGATTGCCTTTGACTCATTCTAAAAAGGATTTTGTTTGGGTTATTGTGGATCGACTTACTAAGACAACTTATTTTATTCCTGTTTGAGTTACTTATTCTCTGGAGAAGTTGGCTAGATTGTACATTTCTGAGATTGTTAGGCTTCATGGTGTGTCATTATCTATTATTTCTGATCGAGATCCAAGATTCACCTCCCAATTTTGGAAGGTCCTTCAGGAGGCCTTGATCACACTCTGAATTTTAGTACATCATTCTATCCACAAACTGATTGTCAGTCAGAAAGAGTGATTCAAATTCTTGAGGATATGTTGTGGGATGTGTGATCGACTTTTGTGGTAGTTAAGAGGATTTCTTACCCTTGGCTGAGTTTTCTTATAATAATAGTGTAGCGACCTATTTTTTAAATGTTGAAATATCGCTAAAAAGGAGTAATATGTTTCCTTTTACTTTTGAGAAAATGTTTGGAAAATTGAGTGTTCTTTAAAAATTTGTGTTTTTGAAAAATAGTAAAACTTGGAGTCGCCACGGGCCACTAGGGCAGGCCAGACACCATAAAACCAGAAATTCATTTGAAAGCAGGTTCGGGAGTCGGTTACGGATGGGGAAGGTTTTGGCACCCCCATACCGCCAAAAAATTGATACCAAAAAATATATAATTACCACTTTGTTAATATTAAATTTTCCGAATTAAAATGACGATTAAATTGAAATTTAGTTATACATGCGTGTAAATTTTAAGAGCCCCGTTATTCGAGAGTAAACTAAAAAACTACCATCTCTACATTTGGTACTCGCCACATTTACTATCGAATAAGAGGATACCCATTAACAGTTCATATATCTGAATGCGAGAAAATAAAGCAAATGTATATATATATGTGAAATAAGAGCATAAATAAGGCGTAAATAAAATGTCCGGAAAAAAGACCGGATCGAAAAAAAGATAAAATAAAGAGCGAAAATTAAAATGCGAGAAAATAAATTGCGGGAAAAATAAATTGCGAGAAAAATAAAAGTTGGAATTAAAAAGAATCTGGAAAGAGACCAAATCAAAAAAACAATCCGAAAAAAAGACCGGATCGAACAAAGCAATTCGGAAAAAGGAAAGGATCGAACAAAAGATCTTAAAAGGAAAAGAGATCCGAAAAAAAAGATCGGATCTAACATGAAAAGAAATGCATAAATTAAATTGTGAGGAAATAAAAGTTAGTTGCAGAAATTAAATGTTAGGTGAAACGTACCATAATAATACGAGTCATTCTCCGTTGTAGGTCACTGTAAGGCCGATTCGAGCATAAAAGTAAAGCGAACAATAAAGATAAATGTAAATAATATAGTATATGTGATATAATAGTACTATGTATAAAATATAAACTATAGGATATATATATATATATATATATATATATATATATATATATATATATATATATAAACATAATATATAATATCATATATATCAAAATAAACTATAATATGCTATAATATATAACCACATATAATAATATATAAATAACATAAATATAATATAGGATATAATTAATATATATAGAAAGGGACCGAAAATAAATAAAAACGAAACAGGGGCCAAAATTAAAATAAGACAAAATAAAATAATATACGGTGACCAAAATTACATAAATACATCATACAATATAAAAAAGACCGCAAACTATACGGTAAATAAAATAAGAAAATAATTCGATATGCTATTATATATAAAAACTACACATGTAATATACGACATTTAAGAGGAAAATAAAACTATATTATATGATAACAACAAAAATCAGCTAGGACCCAAACGAAATAAAAAGGAATAAATGTTAAACAACAAAAAACAAAAGGAACCAGAACCATAAATATTCCAAAATTAAAAACATATCAGCAAAATAACTATGCATTAAGTAAAGGAACAAAAGAAATAGACAATAAAAGAAAAAAGAACCAGTTCATTTTCAAATGCTTTTCATTCCTTCAGATTCAAAAATAAGGAAGAAGACAAAGTTCTCTCCCTTTGTTTCCAATCGAAATTACAACCATTTTTACCGTTCATCGGCGGCAACTTCACCCTTTTCGTTCACGACAACTATCGGTGATCATGTCTTTTTAAAAGTATCTCTGTGAAATAAAGTTATGAGATTTGGGGTAAAGGCAAGCTGAGTCCGATATTCATTGGGTCGTACCATATTTTGAAGAGAGTTGGTCCCGTTGCTTATCAGCTCGAGTTGCCTCCCAGCTTAGCCTTATCCATGATGTATTTCATGTATCTATGTTGAGACAGTACCATTCGGATCCGAGTCATATTATTCAGGTTCAGGACGTTGAGTTGAGGTCAGACTTATCATATAATGAGGAGCCTATTCAGATTCTAGATTTTGATGATAGAGTCTTGAGGAATAGGCGTATTCCTATGGTTAAGGTTCAGTAGAGTAACCGTAGTCCTATAGAGGTCACATGGGAGACTAAGGAATCTATGAGAGAACAGTTCTCACATCTGTTCAGCCTAGGTAAATTTTGAGGACAAATTTTTTTTAGGAGGGAGAGTAGTAACACCTGCAAATAAAAAAATGAAAATGAAAATGAAAAAATGAAATAAAAAAATAATTATGAAGGAATTGCAGCTAAGAGAGTTTGAACTCGTGACCTTACTTGCACAAGTAAGAGAAGTAACCATTTGAGCCAAAGATCTTCTATGATATAAGATTACCGTAATAAAATAATATATCTATCTTTGTTCAATTATCCTGCAAATGATAAAACTAGATTTGAAACCTTTCACCTCCCATTTTTATTCGAATCGTCTTATAGAAAATCTCCAAAATTCCTCTCACTTACCCTTCAAGCTTTCGTCGTTCGTCTGCCTTCAATGCTGCGTCGTGACGTTTATCGCTGGTGCCAAAATAATCCCCATCGAGTCCCGACCAAGACCCCATTAACCACTCGCGTGATGGTCGTCCAGTTCACCAGGAAATCGTGTTAGAAGTTCGTCGAACCTAGGGATTTTTGTCGTAGTTTTTGGCATTTTCTGGTCAAACCCGTCGTCCGTTGGAGACTCTAGTGGCACCACCGCCTTCTCCACGTTGAGGCGATTCTAACCATGGCCATCGATCATCCAACCGTCAATGTTTGAGCCCCCACCGGCGTTCTGTTGTTTTTGGTAAGTTTTGGGTTGATTTTCGACGTGTATTGCTTAAATCTGGGATTGTGGTGTGTTGTGGGTGTTAAATCCGACTGAAAATGCATTTTGGTGTATTATCGGGCTATATAAGGCCATGCGTGAGCACCACGCGCCGGCTAGTGTGATTTTCGGCCGCCATGGCCAGTTCGCTTGTAAATCGGTCTGGACCAACCCCGATTTAACTCAATTTGACCCGGTCTAGCCCGAACCTAATTCGAGCCTGACCCATTTGACCCGAACCCGAACAAGTCAATCTGACCGAGTCAACTCATTTGAGTCAACTCAATTGACTCTAACTGTTGACTTTGACCATCGGCTTTGACCGTTAACGTTAGCATGTCGTCATGCTGATGTCAGCGTTGACTTTGACCAAAAAGTAAAAATTTCTGAAAACCCTTATTTTACATTTTTTGACGTCTCGAGTCTATTTTTAAAGTCTATTTCACAAAATTCTAAACTAAAACTCTCCAAATTGACCTTAAACCCGAGCATGCATTTTATCAAGTATTTTTATTTGAAGGTAATTATAGTTGAATAAAGGACTGATAAAAATCTTTGCTTGTTAAAGGTACTCACGGATCTCCGGATCGTGCTTTTGCCCAGCTGAGCTCATCTCGATCTGCCCAGTTGTGTGAACCTATAGTGACCCGTATGATTTTAAAATACTCAATTAATAGTTCTAGTGAAAACATAATTTTTGTAGTAACCCTGAATCTTTTTCAATCTAGGTTCTAGCACCGCAGCTGAGCGTGGTTCTGGCGCCCAGTGGATTATCTGATTCACCTGACTTTTTGAGGTGTGTGCCTTGTGCGCTATATGACTGCATTATATGTTGTTTAAAATGCTTTATTAAATGTTTCATCAAATTGAACATGTGCACATGACCGACATGTTAATTTTTGCATAAACATAACTTGATTTTGAATTTAAGCATGATTATACTGTAAGTTTGATGCATGCTCTAGTACATGATATGACAAGTATGTTTTATGGTTACTGTTATTGAATAATGAATATGTTTATAAATTACTATATATTGTAAGACTGCCTGTACTGATTTATTAAGGTACTTGCATTATGATATAAAGTCTATAAAGGTTCAACCCTGATCTGGCTGATAATTTCACCCGTATAAGGTTTTTACACTTTGGCTAAGGTAATTATGCCCGTATTCAATTCTTACGCTTCGGCTAAGGTAATTCTGCCTGGACCTAAATTTTTCCTTTAGGATGGTACCCAAGCCCAATAGGCTCGGGTTAATGCCTGTATACAATATCGTTCTGGGGAACTGTATCCTGGAGTACGGATAGAGGGTAGAAAGACTTATAAGAAAAACTTTGTTTTCTCTAGTAATATGTTTTGCCGAAATGCTTCATGTTTCTCTAAATTAAAATATAATGTTTTTATGCACTATTGGAACACACTAAGCTCCCTAGCTTATACCCCAAATCTTTTCTCCTTTCAAATCCTTTTAGATAGGCTTCCCGGACTTGGCACTTGGAGGATCTACACATTCAGCTCACATACATTTTGATGTAATGTTTTTATCTTCCAAACTGTCCTTATTGGGTGACATGAGCCTATATTTTGTTACAGTATACATTATATATTGTCCGTTATGGTTTTATGATGTAATCATATTTTGATGAAGATTTTATTGATTACCATAACTTATTTATGCAGGGATCACTTTATTAATTGATTTGGCTTTTAAAATTTCAAATAATTTTTATGATTAAAATTTTTGTAAGGAATGTGACCTCTCAAAGTCGGACTTTATGCACAGACCGGTCTAGGGGTTACATTTGCTACTCCAATTATTTTAAAGTTTTAAATCAATTTAATAAAATATATTTGAAAACTAAATCATTTATGTTTTTAAAAAATATATTTTTTAGATTTTGTATCAATAATAAATTTTAAAAATAAATAGTCAATTTAAAATGAAATTGTTAATCGTTAATCGAGTCGAGTCAAGCTTGAAATTGAATTTGAGTCAACTTGAGTTGAGTGTTAATCGATTTTTGATCGAGTCGAGCTCGCACTGTTTGCGAGTGCTCAACTCAATTAGTACCCCTAGTCTATGTAGCATTACAATTTTGAAATTAAAAGAATAAATTATAATTTTGACTGCTTAACTAACGATGAGTTAGAACCCAACAAGTGGTCTATTAGAAAAGCGGATGATGTTCATCCTAGGAGACCCGTGTTCAATCGCTCTGTCTACAAGGTGCATATACACAAGTTAAGAATATGCATAAACAGATACTACCTTGTAATCACATTTAGACTATTCAAAAAAACTAACAGTAAGTTATATTTTATTTATATTGCTGAATCAAGAGTTATATATTTGAATTAGTATTTAATATACAGCTGATGAAACATTTTAACTTCAAAAATTAGTAATCATAATTTTTAGTCAATTGAGTCTTAGTTTGATTAATATTGTTATTGTTACAATATGCCGGAAGATACAGGGCGTTTGTAACCACAATATTCTTCGATTTATGAAAAAAAAATCTTGATAGATTAAATATGGTTATGTTACAGTTTGTGATATGAATTACACATTATTTCGATTCGAAAAGTTCACGGTGCGATGTACTTGGTGAGAAGATAAAATTAAGAGAAAAAATGCGTAAGTGTGGGGGCTCTGCTCCCACTATATGGAGTATGCCTCTCGTTCAGTCCATACATGACCATACTTCTCTTAGACTTTGATTCATAGTAAGAAATAGTTTAATTAGATTTCTAGCTACACAATTTTTTTTTTTGTAACCGTATAAATAGTTTTGTGATTTATGATTTCAGTGTACAAATTAAAGAGCAAATTATTGTGTCATTTAATGCGAGTAGCATAAATACAAATCTCTTGTATTATTCTGACAATATAATAATTTTTTTCTCCATTTTTCTCGTCAAGGAATTTTTTTACAATCTTATTGAACAAATATTATACTTACTTTTGTCCGACGACAATATCAATAAAATTTATAATCTTTATATGGATCTTAAGCTTGTAAAGAAGAGGGGAAATAGGAACGCGAAACAGGCACCTGTGTTTGTATATGTGTGTTCTCTCCGGTTTTTTCTATTATTTTTTCTAATTTTATCACTAATTTGTTTTATATATATTATGACAAAATAGTTATTTTAATTTATTTCTCTTAATTCACTGATCATTAGTAATCTCTTGTATTTCCAGATTTCGTCTCTTTTATTTTTCTAGTTGTTCCCGGTAAGTTCCTTCTCCTTTATGTGTTCTCTCCCGTACGCTTCTTTTAAGCTGTGTAAACGAAGCTCTCAGAATTTTAGAATTGCTGGATTCATTTATTATAATAACGTGTGACTTAAGTAATCAAGCTTTCTTTCTCTCTTTCTGTTCGAGTTTATCTGTTTAAATCAAATATAGCTTTTAGTTCATAGAAACTAAAAGGGATTTGAAATCGGAGATGCTTCTATTTGTGAATTTGGATTGGATTTTAATGCATCCTAGGGATTTTATTCGAATTTTATCTGTGTGTTCTTAGCCGATGATTGGTCTAAGAAACGTTTGTTTGCCGACTATAATGTTAATCCGTGTACCCTTTCCCCTTTTATTTGAAAATTTTGAATTAACTTAGCCCAGAAATTGGGGTTTTGCTTATGTGGTTTTCTGTTTTCTCTGTTTCAGACACCTCGGTGCAACTCCTTGCCATATTCTCGTATGGAGAATTTAATGCCAGGAGAGATACCTCAGTCGGAATCGTCTTTATCATCTATAGGCATCCATACTTCTGGTGAAGTTCCAAATAGTAATGGAACAGAACAACCTGACAGTCGTTTGTTGGTAATGGAAAGCTCTTTACAAAATGCATCTGACGACCCGATTAACGGAAGAGAAGAACATACAACAATAAGTGCAACATCAACTTCATCACCTGAAGTTGATCAGACTGAGAAAGATGACCAGGCTGGACTGATGGAAGATTCTAAGACTCGGGGATTAGATAAGTATTCGGATGAACAGATATCTCAAAAAACTAACTATGTTGGCATTTCACATATTCATGTCGAGGACCGAACTGCTCCTCCTACTGCTTCCGATCTAAAGATTGGAGATTCTGAAAATCGTCATTTAGAATCTCCTGGTGAGAATTCTTTAGCTCCTGGTGAACAGATAACTCAAAAGACTGGTTATGTTGGAGTTTCACACATTCTTGTCGATGACGGAAGTGCTCTTCCTACTGCTTTCGATCCAAAAATTGGAGATTCTAAAAATGGCATTTTAGAATCTCCTGGTGAAAATTCTTTACCTCCTTATAAACAGATATCTCAAAAGACATGTTTTAACTATCCACACATTCATGTCGAGGACGAAAGTTCTCTTCCTACTACTACTGATTCAAAGATTGGAGTTTCTGAAAATGGCCATTTAGAATCTCCTGGTGATATTTCTTTACCTCCCGATGAACAGATATCTCAAAAGACTGGTTCTATTGGCATTTCAGACATTCATGTCGAGGACACAAGTGCTCTTCCTACTGCTTCCAATCCAAAGATTGGAGTTTCTGAAAATGGCCATTTAGAATCTCCTGGTGAGATTTTTTTATCTCCCGATGAACATATATCTCAAAAGACTGGTTCTGTTGGCGTTTCACAGATTCATGTTGAGGACAAAAATGCCCATCCTACTGCTTCCGACCCAAAGATTGAAGTTTCTGGAAATGGCCATTTAGAATCTCCTAATGATATTTCTTTACCTCCCGATGAACAGATATCTCAAAAGACTGGTTCTATTGGCGTTTCAGACATTCAAGTCGAGGACACAAGTGCTCTTCCTACTGTTTCCAATCCAAAGATTGAAGTTTTTGAAAATGGCCATTTAAAATCTCCTGGTGAGATTTCTTTACCTCCCGATGAACAAATATCTCAAAAGGTTAGTTATGTTGGCGTTTCACACATTCATGTCGAGGACAAAAGTGCCCTTCCTACTGCTTCTGACCCAAAGATTGGAGTTTCTGAAAATGGCCATTTAGAAACTCCTTGTGAGATTTCCTTACCTCTTGATGAACAAATATCTCAAAAGACTAGTTCGGTTGGAGTTTCACACATTCACATTGACAGAAGTGCTCTTTCTACTGCTTCCAATCCAAAGATTGGAGTTTCTGAAAATAACCATTTAGAAGCTCTTGGTGTGATTTCTTTACCTCCCGATGAACAGACATCTCGAAAGAATGGTTCTGTTGGCGTCTCATACGTTCATGTCGAGGACACAATTGCTCTTCCTACTACTTCCAATCCAAAGATCGAAGTTTCTGAAAATGGCCGTTTAGAATCTCCTGTTGAGATTTCTTTACCTCCAGATGAACAGATATCTCAAAAGACTAGTTCAGTTGCCGTTTCACACATTCATGTCGAGGACAAAAGTGCTCTTCCTACAGCTTCCGATCTAAATATTGAAGTTTCTGAAAATGGCCATTTAAAAACTCATGGTGGGATTTCCTTACCTCCTGATGAACAAATATCTCAAAAGACTAGTTCGGTTGGCGTTTCACACATTCATGCTGAGGACGAAAGTGCTCTTCCTACTACTTCCGATCCAAAGATTGGAGTTTCTGAAAATGACCATTTAGAATATCCTGGTGAGATTTCTTTACCTCTTGATGAACAAATATCTCAAAAGACTGATTCTGTTGACGTCTCAAACATTCATGTCAAGGACCGAAGTGCTCTTTCTACTACTTCTGATCTAAAGATAGGAGATTCCGAAAATGGCCATTTAAAATCTCCTGGTGAGATTTCGTTACCCTCTATAGATGTCGACTGGGTTGCTTTTGGATCTAGAAATTGTGTTACTGATGGACATGGATCTAAAAATGGACATTTAACATCTCCTGGTGAGGTTTCTTTACCCCCTGTAGATGTCAATCGGGTTGCTTTGGAGTCTAGAAATGGTGTTACTGATGGAAAACAATCTGAAAATGTTCATTACGATTCCTTTGAAACCCAAAGTAATCACCAAGTCAAACCACCCAACGGTTCGACTCAGCCCCATCTTAAGGTCTCCACTGTTGTAGCTGGATCCTCAAAAGATACTTCGGACGGACAGCGGAGTCAAGATGTTGTTTCTGTTAGCAGTTCTCAGGATCTGATCGAAGGCATTATTTCCCCCTCTCCCAAGGTTAATTATTCAAAGGCGGCAGATGCCATAAAAGGTGGTCATGTAGCTCAAATGAATAACCATAGCCTACGTCATCTAAAAATTACCAGTTCTGCGGATGATTCCCCAAGATATGATAGTGCTAAATACACGAAGCAAATTGATCTAAGCCGAATTCATATCGATACAGCTGCACCTTTTGATTCGGTTAAACAAGCTGTTACCAAGTTTGGAGAAATTGCTGATTGGAAAGCTCATAGAAAGCAAGCTGTGGAGGTATGTTAGATAACTTTAAAGTGGCGCTAATGTAACATGTTCTGCTGAAATTATATGTTTTTCATGTGTAGTGATTGTTTTTTATGATGAATTTTGTTCCATCTTTAATGACCATTATAATTGTTTCCTCTTTTATTTACCTATAGAGACGCATGTTCGTTGAACGACAACTCGAGAAAATGCAACAGGAGATACCTGAATACAAGAAACAGTTAGAAGATGTTGAAGAGGCAAAGATGCTAGTGTTAAAGGAGTTAGAGAGCACAAAGAGACAGATAGAAGAGCTCAAGCTAAGCCTCGAGAAAGCTCAGACCGAAGCGAATCAAGCAAAACAAGACTCGGAACTTGCCAAGCTCAGGGTTCAGGAGATGGAACAAGGGATTGGTGATGAGTCTAGTGTTGCAGCAAAGACACAACTTGAAGTCGCTAAAGCCAGGCATGCGTATGCAGTTTCGGAGCTGATATCCGTTAACGAAGAACTGGAAACACTAAAAAAAGACTATATTTCTTTGATCACAGAGAGAGATATAGCTGTTAAGAAAGCAGAAGAGGCAATTTCTGCTTCAAAAGAGATCGAGAAGATGGTGGAAAATTTGAGTATTGAGCTGATTGCAACAAAGGAGGCCTTGGATTCTGCACATGCTGCCCATTTGGAGGCTGAAGACAAAAAGATTGGAGCAGCCATGGCCCGAGAGCAAGATGCTCACTTTTGGGAAAAGGAAGTAAAGCAGGCCGAAGAGGAGCTCCAGAGTCTCACTCAGCAAATCCAGTCAACGAAGGATATGAAATTAAAGCTAGACATTGCTTCAGCTTTGCTAGTTGATTTGAAAGCCGAATTAGCTGATTATATGGAAAAGAAACATAAAAAGGAAACCGATAGACACTCCAATGATTCACAGACATCAGATACAAGAACTCACGATGATATACAAGATGCAGTGGATTCAGCAAAGAAGGAACTTGAAGAGGTGAAGTTCAACATCGAAAAAGTGACTGCGGAAGTGGATTGTTTGAAGGAGACTGCGAATTCATTAAAATTGGAGCTTGAAAAGGAAAAGTATGCTCTTGCCACCCTTCAGCAGAGAGAAGGAATGGCATCTGTTGTTGTTGCTTCTTTGGAAGCTGAACTAGACAAGTCTCACTCGGAAATAGCCGCGGTCCAGGCTAAGGAAAAAGAGACCAAAGAGAAAATGGAGGAACTACCGAAACAATTACAGAAAGCAGCACAAGAGGCTGATGAGGCCAAGTCACTAACTCAAATGACACGAGAAGAGCTGTGCAAAGCAAAGGAAGAAGCGGAGCAAGCAAAGGCTGCTGCAAGTATCATGGATAGTAAATTACTTGCAGCTCAAAAGGAGATACAGGCTGCCAAGGCTTCACAGAAGTTAGCTTTAGCTGCTATCAAAGCATTGCGAAAGAGCGAATTAGCTCGAAAAACCGATGATGTCAATTCACATGGAGGAGTTACCTTTCCCATAGATGAGTACCATGAGCTCAATAAACGTGCACATGAAGCAGAGGAACAGGCTACCTTGAGAGTGGAAGCTTTCATTTCTCAGATTGAGCAAGCTAAGCAATCCAAGTCGAGAAGTGCGAAAAGGCTTGAAGAAGTAAAGCAAGAGATGGCTGAAAGAAAGGAAGCACTAAGATCTGCCATGAAGAAGGCTGAGAAGGCCAGGCAAGGTAAGTTGGCTGTAGAACAGGACTTGAGAAAGTGGAGGGCAGAACACCAGCAGCAACGAAAGGCTTCCGAATCGAGTAACGGAGGAAACCCTCAAACGGCAAGTGTTGAAGAAAATAAAGAAGATAATGGCTCTGAACATGTCCCTCTTGCTTCAGACAACACTACAGAAAGCCCAGAGGCACAAGCCAATGGGAACAAAACAGAAACTGAAGAACAATCCGCAGAAGTGAAGGTTGTAAAGAAAAAGAAAAGGGCAATTTTCCCAAAGATCTTCATGTTTTTGTCCAGAAAAAAGTCACCTAAGCCAAGTCCGTGCATGTAAGAGGTGAATGAAGTCCGGTGTCATCATTTCCGTCATGATTTTGCCTCCATTTTCTAGCTGCGGTTTGGCCAACTTGTTCTATAACACTGGACAGTTTTCTACTCGGAGAGTGTAAAATCCAGTTATTTTTTTATGTATGATAAGGTTGGGATTACATTTTTGCTTTCCGGAAAGGGTTTTATGTAGGGACCGGGGTGAGTATTTGAATGGATAAATGAACAATTTTGAGTTGGCGTAACTTGATGAATTTAATTTGTAAACCAACTTTTGTTTGTAATTTCACAAAATTGAATTAATTCAAATTAAAATAAATTTATTTTAGTAAAAATAAACATTATTTATATTTGATAATGATAAAATATGTCCGTAAAATTTTATGACCTGAAAGCTCAGTTAAAACGACGTTTAAAGAGACTACTTGTTGAGTTCTGTTTGTATTCTATACTAAAAAGTTATATTAATCGACTACTCAGAACTAACATCCACAGCTCCCCGAGTAAATTTTTTTATATAATGTTTCATTTATTTATACCAACTGATTTGAAATATAGAGTAACTGTCAAAAACTTTGACTGACCTTATCGTTGAAGTGGCTTATATTATACATTTCAAATTCGAATTAATTTACTTAACTAGAAGTTTTTTTATGTTTATTAAATTAAGGGTAAATTACATAAGAGATCGTGAAACTATGCTCAAATGCTTGTTTTGGTCAACGAATATTTAAAGGTTAAAAGCGATCATTAATTTTTTTTGAGCGGATATATAAAAGACGATACGATGTTACAATATATAATTAAATTTATCTAATTGTTACAAAGTAATCATTAAATTTTATCGAATTGTTACAAAACAATCACTAAATTTATCAAACTTTATATTGTTGTTATAACGTTGCAACGGTGGGATTATTGTTGTATGGTCTTTTCACTTTTCAGTGTTATTTAATTTAGTCCTTTTATTTTCATTTCGCATTATCTAATTTATTTTCTCTTCCAATTCCATCCTATATTTTTGTTATTTATAATTTTCACAATTAATTTATTGTTTGCTTCAGTTTTAGTCCATTTTATTCTTCTTCTTTGCCTTTAAATTTACCATTCCATGCATTTTAACCATCATTACTAATATTATTATTTTCATAAAGAATATCATATTATTATTAATATAAGTATATAATTGAGATGATTATAAATATAATTATTTTATGTATATATAATAATAATTTTTCTTCTATACACATATATATGATATTTTATAATATTTTAACATTTAACTTCATATTATTTTTTTTGAAAGTTCATTAACTTTATATTATAATATTTTTTATAAATTAATATAATATATAAAAGTTTTAAAATGTTTTATTATTATATATATTTTTAAAATATATAGATATTTTTATTTTATATCACATAGTATTTATGTATAGATACATATTATTTGTTTTTTTTATTAAATAGAGATTACATTCACATACCGAGATTCGAACATATACAATATGTGACAATATAAGCATCTTTAACCACTAGGCCAATAAGTAGATCTCTATTTATTTATTTTATTAATGTTCATATATTTTACACATAGTGGTCTTTTTTTTTCATTTCTATTAAAAATCAAGGTGGTTCCTTTATTAAATGAACCGGGGATAGTTTTATCTTATTGGAATATGGCTTTCTTGATGATTCGTAGGGACATCCTTTAAATGTTTAAAAAATTAATTAAGTCAATGCCTTTTATGGAACATTATGATGGAAAGACTCCTAACGTATCCGATTATTGTTGTAGATAAAAGAACATCCTTCTAAAATTGAACCAATGATAATTTTCTAAAAATCTTCCGAATTTGTTCTCTAAGTATTCGTTTTATTTATAAGACCATGCATTTAGGGGTCGTACATTAAATTATTTTTTAAATCCAAAATTTTGCATTGCGAAGATAACACGTAATTACCAATTTTGGATGTCGTGGGTGCTAACCCTTTCTCACCTGTAACTAATTCTCAAATCCATTTTTATTTTCTCTCAAATTTAAGCTTTAATTTTTTTAAAAGATGATTTTTCAATAAATTTATTTATAAAAATGGTTTTATAGATGTTCGATCTCATCTAGCATCAAAAGATCGTTGATGACTCCATTCTTACCAAAAATCGAGTTTTCAAATAAATTCGAACTTAAGCGAGTTTTCTAAACAATCATCCGACTTAAAAACTGTTTCGACATGACGACTTCACGAGAGAATAATTTTAGAGAGTCATGCCACAAGTTAATTACATGTTGCCATTATAATGAAAATTGTTAATTTGATTTAATTTAGGTTATGATCTCATTCATGGTTTTTCAATAAAGATTTTACTTTGAGCTACCATTCAATCCATGAATTACTTCGTAAACAATTGTACTAATTTCTTTGTTCATGTTTTCAAATTTATTAAAGGTTTTGAAAAGGGGAGGATTTTTGTTTTTGTTTTTATCAAAGGTTTGAGAATTTCTCCACATTCATCATGCACGTGCATTTTGCAAGTTTTGTGCCCAAGCTCGGTCCCTTTTTAAGTGGGAGTGGGATGTTATTCTTTGTGAGATTTTTACTTTCATATGGGATAGAGAATCTCTTTCGGGGTGCATATGTCTTATGTCTTTGTGGGGTTTTTTTGTTGGAACATTCCTTAAACCCGACCTGAGTTAAAAATAATCGAACAGAGTCGCCACCAATCCTTTTCTCGTGGAGGTTGGCAAGCGGGTGGACGATTCTTGGTTAGGCGTCGAGGCGTTGGCATCAATATGGTAGCAAGTTGGTGAGTGTAAATGTGCTTTGGCACTCTAAAGTGGTTTGAATTATGGCTTTGGAAGTTTAGATTAAGCTTAGCAAGCTTAGCTAAGCTAGAAAGTAAGTTTTTCCTAATCTCTCCATTTGAATATTGGATCAATATGAAAGTATGTTTTACATGATTTGATCTTGAAAGCATGAGCTGAAAAATATTTACTGTTTTTATGCATCATTATTTGATATGCTATGATTTATCAAGCATGAGGATGCCTATGTGCACCGATATAAGTTTCCAAAAGGAAATGACATATTTGCCAAGGGCAATGTTATTTGAATACGAACAGATTTGAATAAATGCTTGAGGATGAAACTTGTTGTTACAATGCATCTTAATCATGATTTGCCATGTTTATAAAAATGAGTAAGCATGATATGCTACCATTGATTTAAATGCTATGAGCATGATTTGAATAAAGAGATGAAATGAATAGATGTGGCATTGAAAAACAGTGAGTTCCCATGCATGTATGATCTATATTGGCTATGTGACACCCTACAAAAGTATCGGATATAGTTGGCATGCCATAAGATTTAAAGTGTATTATAATATGTAAAGGGTTTAAAGCCTAATCGATCGATCGTTCCTCGGCTTTGAGGTAATTGAAAGACATTCTCCGGGCATAGAGGCATCATCTTTTTAAGGTAATTGAAAGACATTATCCGGGCTAGCGGTATTAAAAGGCAATTGAAAGATTGTTGCTACCGTTAAAAGGTGATTGAAAGACTATCACCACCGTAATCTGAGTATCTGATGAGATTTATGATAAAATGATGTTTATGAACTTGTGTGCCAATATATGAATATATGATGGAAAACAAGATTGAAAGCATGATGCATATGATTTGGTCAAACATGTTTTATAAAATGATTTGAGAATGGTGAGTTTAAATTGTATTAAAACGGGTTCCTAGTGTTGATTTTGATTTTGAAAATGCATTGACGTTTTACTTTTTGAGCACACTCACTAGGCATTATATGCTTACGCTCTCTTTTCTTTCATTAATGTAATAAACTGGCAAGTGCAGGTTGTGGTTCATGGCAAGGAATGATCCCAAGACAAGCGTATAAAGAGTATGTTTATGGTGTTTCACTATTTGTAATAAGGCAATGTGGGACAATTATTGAGATGCTTGTTTTGTATAAGTCATAATTATATGGTTGAAGTTTGTATTATTTTGGAAGCTGGCATTATTTAAGGTGTACGACGTTGATTATGTTTTGATGCTAAGTATATTTGATGGATATGGTATAATGTTTTAGAATGGCATAAATAATAATTGAATGAGGTGCTTGATTTCTAAGTGTTCATATGGTCATATGCTCCTAGTTTTATTTGATTTATAGCCTATTCTTGGAGTCTTAACCATTTGGTGCCTATTGGATATTACTTTATATTATTTGGAAGCATGCCTCTAGATTGAGTGATGGTTGATGAAAATACATGATCTTTGGTTTACATGTGCCTTGAAGTATGTCTTATATGTGGAATATGTTTAGGAACCATGTTAGAGTGTTTGAGGCATGTTTGGGAGGTTACAAATTTGAAAAATTAGATAAAATGGGCATTTCAGGTCTGCCCGTACCGGTACGGTACCCTCCGTATCGATACCCAGGGTCGATACCAAACTTAGGAAGTAGATTTTTAGCCTAGGTATCGGTACAACGCGAGCCATATCGGTACAATCTTTGGCTACTAAAATGCCAGAATCGGTACTCCCTTGACACTGTATCGGTATAGAATCTCGTGTACCGGTACGCTTGGTCGTTATTGACAGTTAAGAGCATGATATAGTTTAGATTCTTTACGTTTTAGTCCCAGAATGTCCGTGCATGAATTGGATGTGTTCGAATGATCTGTTTGAGCTGGAAATTTACATGACGACGTGAAATATGTTAAATTAAGGATTGGTAGCTTGAAATTTGAATAAGTTTCTGTAATTTTTCATAATTGTGAGTTGGTCCCTTATATGCTCGTATGCGCATTTGAGTGTCAATTTAGTGTCTGATTCAAATGAAATTTGAACCAAGCATGTACACCATAGGACTTAATGTTGCATCTATATAAGATAAAAGAAAAAAATGAACCGCAATTCGAGTTATTAAGTTCAGGTTTACACTGATAAACCAATTTGATCTCCTTGATTCAAGTTTAACGATTGGCCAACGCACTCGCTAAAGCTGAGTTGATTGAGTTGCTTGGTTTTCTACTACATATTGAGTTGGTGTCATGATTTTATGGGGATGTGGGCGATATATATTGGTTTTTTGGTTGAACCTTGCTATTACCCAGGTTGTTGTCGGATGCTTGTTTGGTTAGATTGTGTTCTTTTCTTAGGTGAATGTTTATCGTGAGATTTGTGATACTTGGTTGTATGTGGGAGGTAAGGCATTGTGTTTTTGAGAATGGGTGTGTATCCTAGAGCTGCCAGGATTTTCTTAAACGTTGGTATGTTGTCACTCGTAGTTCTTGGGGTTGTTCTCTTGTTTCTTAATATCATGATGTACTTTTTTTCCTCTATTTTAGGCTTGGGAAGGCTTTTAATGAGACAGATGATAGTATTTCTTGTATGATGTTCTCATTGGAAAAAGATCATACTTGCTGATAAAAAAAGAATCACCTGAAAAGTAGGTTATTTTAATAAATTTATTATTAAAACAACAATCTCGGTATGTGGAATCATAGAAAATAGGTTCAAAATTCAGTTACATATGGGGAAGAATTAGCATTACCACAATGTCCAAATTAGTACCTAGTTGATTACTTAATGTTTTAGTGTTGGAAACTATGAATACAATTATAATTTAAAAATATGATCTCTAAATGCATTGAAAATGAAAATTGTTCGTTTAATCTCCTTTTTAAACAAAATTATGAATACGAGGCATGTATTTATCATACACCCTATGACAGAGGTATTACGTGTGTTCGAAATTATGAATACGAGGCATGTATTTACCATACACCCTATGATAGACGATCGACCGATCAAACCAGAAAGACGCAACACTAAGATCTGATACCACTAAATATAACACCCAGATTGATACGGGTTATCCAATCTAATTTGAGGAGTCACATTCGGGCTACTAGAGTGACCCACAGTAAAAACCTAGATAAAATTCTTTTCTTTCTAATACATTTAAATGCGTCAAATAAAGGTCTTTCTCAAAACATCATTGCAGAAAATCATAAAACAGAAATCCAAAAAGCATATTATAGACACTGACATAAAATAAGACACGACATACATCCAATAATTATACCAATATCATACTCTACAAGAAATGTAAAGGGAACTTTTGACACTGATGTCGGTAATTGTATAATTATAAATCTCTTTTAACCTATGATGGTAAGAAAATGTGATCTTGGATAAGCTCAGTAATACAGAACTACCAAATGATGCTGTAAACACGTGCAGGTATAAGGCAAAGCATGAAACTAAAATATCAATCACGACAACATGGTTAATCAATACTTAGATTTCTGAGTATCAGCCTGACATTCTACACTCAAGAGGAATAAAAAATGAGAGATATTTTATAGAATTAAGCTAGGTGTTTGGTGTGCCCCAATAGCCGCTGATCGAGAAAGATGAACAGAAAGTTTCAGACAACTATAGAATTTTGACAGAGGCGAAGAAGAAGACATGAAAATTTTGTATCAGCCTAACTACTCTACAACCAAACTCCAAGATGTAGTTCCCTAGAACTACATCTATACAGGCGTTAACCCAGGCCTAATGGGCGTAGGTGCCGACCTAATAGGTTACCTTAGGCCTCATGAGGTATCTCCATAGCCGAAGCATAAGAATCAAACATAAGGCGTAAGAGCTAACAGGAGGTTTGTGCGCACATGTGTCTATCAGAAACTTCTCATGTTATCTCGGAAGTACCCTAATAAAATAGTCTTGAGCAGTAACCGTTATATCAATAATTAATGGCAGTATCTCAAGAATTAGGATACAGGCTAATGTTTAATCAATGGAATTAGAGTATTAGGACCCACGAATCGGGTATAATTGTATAAGACATCAGAAGCTAGAGGTCGTGTTTTTACTTCAGATAAAAGGATCACTTGGGATCAAAATGGATAGACTTGATTTCCGATTAAGGAGTTTAGTCATGTATACATGGTACACACTAAATAGTCCACTTTATCACTTAAAGGTCCTTAATAATCACAGAAAGTAAACACTAAACTATAGTCCATTTTAGACTGATTTCAGAATTAAGAACCTCATTCAAAGGAATTCGATAGATATCGACATCATCCAGGTATTCAAGAATTATACCTTAAGATCATTTAGAATTTCTGGTATATCATGATTATGCAAGAATTCAGATATATCAAGATAGATTTTGGGAATTCGGGTGGATCATGATCAATCAAGATTCTGGATATACATGAAGGTTCTAGACAATTAGCTCATAAGGGCATTTTGATTATTTTAACTTTTGACAACAATTTCATAATTTAGCCCAATGAGGGTAGCACAGTTACTTGCAGTATCCAAGACTTCTAACGGCTTATCCATCCTCCAATTCCACTAGAACTGAACATTTCTAACTATGACGGTACTTACCAAGTATTCAAACATGTGCATTTCACACGAGCTCAATCCTTAGCACCGAAAATACCTTTTAGAAGAACATGTTACTCTTACAATTAACAATGTACTTTCTCTAAATAATTCGAACATGCCTTCATATAGTATTCTTCCAATATTACATTAGTATCAGAAACAACCAACAAACACGGGTCATGTATTACAACTTTTAAAGCCATTACATCCATTTGGCTTTATTGGTATTTCTTATTCTAAGTGTTGAGATTTTAATTTTGATATAATAACTAAAAAATAGTTTTGGACTAAATTGAAAAGATTTCAAAAATGATTTTACGTCCAAACAACTTGAAAATAAGTTTGAGGCATTTTCAAAAGGTTTTGGAAGAGTTTAAAATGTTTTAAAGTAGCCAAACTCAAGTTTTCAGAATGACCGTACCGATACGACCACACCACGTATCGATACCCTGTAGGTTTTCAGCTACAGTATTTTTTTAGAACCAAAAACCCGTACCGGTATAGGCTTCAGCGTACTGATACAGATAGGGGTCGTACCGATACGCATATAGGCATATCGATCCTTACTTATCAAACCCCCAACAGCTAGTTCAAAACCCCTCAACGGCTATTTCCCTGCAGCGTACCAAACCCCCGTATTAAATCCTCGTATCGATACGGACTATAGCGTGCTAATCCACCGTACTTATACACACCAAGGCGTATCGATACGTAAAGGCTTAAGAAGGTATAACGACTAGTTTCTGAAGAATAGGTACTGATACGCCTACCCGTGTATCGATATTGTCTGCTCTAGAGCTACATTTATTACATAAAATAAAGACCGCAATGACTCCATTTCAATCCCAACGGTGACCAAGGGCTAAAAACTCAACTGGGAGTATATAAGGCCTCAAGAAGCATATGAAGAATCTAATGATTCAATTGCCAACATCATTATGATTCAAAAAGTGTCTTAGTGTTCAAATTGTATATATTTTTTTATAAACAAACACTTGTGAGCCAAATTGTCAATGTATGCTCGAGTGTTCTAGGATTTGGGTAAATGCTTGAGAGTGTAAACACATACCTTGTAGAGGGATCTCTTGTTTGCTTTGATTTCTCTTGTTAGAGAGGGTTTCCAAAGCTTGGGTTGTAAGCTTTGAATGCTAGGCTTGGAAATTGAGTCTAGGTTGTAAAGGTTGCCTCCTAAGCCTTGTAAAAGGGGAAGAAATTCATAGTGAATTTGGAAATCCTTAGTGGGGAAGCAAAGTTAGTGGATGTAGGCTTTGGTTAAAAAGCCAAACCACTCTAAATTGTTTTGTTTATTGTCTTATCTTTTACTTCCACCACTATCACCCAAAAATCAACTTCTTCACCACTTGGTAGGTAAGAACGATTGAAGAATTCGAGCCCAACAATTGGTGCTAGAGCGAGGCTCAATCGAGAAGGATTAACATCCTATTGAGGCGATCCCAGCTAGCTCGACCAACTTTCTATCAACCAGTTTCCATGGTGTAATCTATTGACAAGCCACCATTCTTCAACAGTGAACGTTATGCCTATTAGAAGAATATGATGATATTTTTCATGAGAGTCAAAGACTAAAGTCTTTGGGATATTATTCTTGATGGACTGTTTGTGCCACAACGAAGCAAGGCAGAATAGAGTGCGGATGATCACAAGAAGATAGAGCTGAACTGAAAGGTCTTGCACATTTTATTTTGTGCATTAGGCCCGAAAGAATATGCAAAGGTTTCTTCTTGTGAAAGTGCCAAAGAGGTTTAGGACAAGCTTGAAGTGATCCATGAAGGTACAAATGAGGTGAAAGAGACAAAGAATGGTCTACTCAACCTCAACTATAAAAACTTCAAGATAGACCCAGAAGAAGACATCAAGAGTATGTTCGACCGTTTCTCCACAATTGTCAACGAACTCAAAGGTCTTGGAGAAGAGTTTGGAAGACAAACTTGTTCGGAAGTTGATTTGTTCACTTCTGAATCATGGGGAGCAAGAAGATGGCTATCATTGAAGCCAAAAACTTAAATGAGCTCAAGCTTGGTGAGCTAATTGGGTCTCTTCTTACCCATGAATTGATGTCTCAACCCTTGAGAAGAGAGAATGAGAAGAAGATCAAAGAGCAAGGAGTTGATGTAAACATTATTGCTCTTCAATCCTCCACAAGCCATCAAGAAGATTCAAGTGAGGAGAAAGTGATGATGAAAAGATGGTCTATCTCTTCAAGAAGTTTGCTCATTTCATGAAAAGCGAAATGAAAGAATCCAAGCACGAATCAAAGAAGAAGATGAAGGATCCCTCCAAATGTAAGAAGACGAGGCACACCAAATATGATTGCCCCCATTTTAACAAAAAATGACAATCTTCAAAGAAAGCATATGTGGAAACATAGAGGGATGAAGACTCCACCAATGAAGATGAGGTAGCCCACATATGCTTTATAGCCCTCAAAGTGGGAGAGATAGCTTCTAAATCATCCACCTCTAATTCTTACACTTTTGATGAGTTACAAGAAGCCTGTGATGAATTGGTTTTTGATTTCAAGGCTTTATTTTCAAAAAATAAAAAGATAATTTCAAAATTGAAAACCAAAAATGATTTGTTTTTGAAAATCAATTTGGAGTTTGAAGCAAAAATCAATGATTTTGAGCTTAAAGTTTTAAACTTACAAAATTTGCTTCAAAATTTAGAAAAAGATAATCAACAGGAAGTGGATAATCTTAAGAAAGAAAAGTGTTGATTTCCAAGGAATTAGAACAGAAAAATAATTTTGGAAAATCAAACTTTTATCAAAGACAATCTAGTGCCCCTAGATTTTTTAATAGAAAATGTCTTAAAAGTATTTGGGTCCCAAAAGGACTAATTATTTCAAATAAAAAATGATGAAATTGAAAAATGGATTCCTAGGGGGACTAAAGTTTGTGCTACTAATGCCTATGGATCTAAAGTAATTTGGATACCAAAACATTTGTGATTTTCTTTTTATAGGTGTGATAGATTATTGATCAACATGTTGAAAAACCATGAAAGATCTATACACACAAAGAAGATCACTTGAAGAAGGAAGACTTCACATCCTACCTTTGGTTCAAGTGGTAAAATTTAGTTGAACTTAATTGTTTCAATTTGATTTATTTATTTTAATTCAACTAGTAAATCATATACTTGTTGGACTAACCATTCTATGATGCTTTAAGTAGGGGGAGCCTAGTTTAACAAAACCTATTCTTGTTAACTTTTGTTTTTAGAACTCTCTATTGTTATGAACTTAAAAGTTTTCAAACTTTGGTTTGAACCATTTTTGATATAACAAAAAGGGGGAGAATGTTTTGAAAAATTAAATTTTCAAGTGAATAAGGGGAAGCTTTAAACATTTATATTTTTAAACTCTTATTCAAAATTTATTTTTACTAAGGGGGAGAACCTCAAAAACAATTTTTCAAGTTGATTTTATTATATCAAAAGGGGAGAGATTGTTGAGATTTTAGTTTTGATATAATAATTGAAAAATAGTTTTGGACTAAATTGAAAAGATTTCAAAAATGAATTTAAGTCCAAACAACTTGAAAATAAGTTTAAGGTATTTTCAAAAGGTTTTGGAACGGTTTGAAATGTTTTAAAGTAGCCAACTCAAGTTTTCAGCACGACCGTGCTGATACAGTCACACCCCGTATCGATACCTTTTAGGTTTTTAGCTACAATATTTTTCCAAAACAAAAAACATGTACCGGTACATGATTCATCGTATCAATACGGATAGGGGTCGTACCTATACACATATAGGCGTACCGATCCTTACTTTTCAAACCCCCAATGGCTAGTTCAAAACCCACCAACGACTATTTCCTTGCAGCGTACCAAACCCCCGTATCAAACCCCTGTACTAATACAGATTTTAGCACATCGATCCACTGTACCGATACGCATCAAGGCGTATCGATACACAGAGGCTAAAGAAGACATAACGACTAGTTTTTGAAGAATAAGTACCAATACGCCTACTCGTGTACCGATACTGTCTGGTTAAGAACTACATTTATTGCGAAAAATAAAGACCTCAATGGCTCCATTTTATTCCCAACGGTCACCAACGGCTAGAAACTCAATTGGGAGTATAAAAGGCCTCAAGAAGGCATATGAAGAAGCTAATGATTCAATTGCCAACATCATTATGATTCAAAAAGTGTCTTAGTGCTCAAATTGTATATTTTTGTATAAACAAACACTTGTGAGCCAAATTGTCAATGTATGCTCGAGTGTTCTATGATTTGGGTGAGTGCTTAAGAGTGCAAACACATACCTTGTAGAGGGATTTCTTGTTTGCTTTGATTTATCTTATTAGAGAGGGTTCCCAAAGCTTAGGTTGTAGGCTTTGGATGCTAGGCTTGGAAATTGAGTCTAGGTTGTAAAGGTTGCCTCCTAAGCCTTGTAAAAATGGAAGAAATTCATAGTGAATTTGGAAATCCTTAGTGGGGAAGCTAAGGTAGTAGATGTAGGCTTTGGTTAGAAAGCTAAACCACTCTAAATTGTTTTGTTTATTGTCTCATCTTTCTCTTCCACCACTATCACCCAAAAATCAACTTCTCCACCACTTTGCAAGCAAGAACGGTTGAAGAATTCGAGCCCAACACTAAGTATTAGAGGCGTTTTCAGCCATTTTAGTATTCGAGGGTATTTCAGACACTTTGATGCCTGAAGGTGTTTCAGTTATTCTGATCCTTTCAGTTTTCCAACTATTCAATCATTTCAAAACTCAAGGGTATATCCATTATTTCGGTTAATTTAGAAATTTGGTATCCGAGGATATTTCAGTCATTTTAATCAATTCAGTCTTTTCTGTAATTTTAACTTATTTAGGCTTACGAAGAACCCCCAAAAAATTTATCCTCAGAGACTAATTCTAAATTCAGGAAAAATCCAAGTATTTTACAATCTCGGAGGTAAAAATCTTGTTAACGTATCTTTCCAAATAAATCGAGCTTTTCAAATGAATCAGTTGTTTTACAAATCAAGTGTAGATTCCTAGATTGTTTTTATTTTTAGGGGTATTTTAGTCATTCTTGCACCTTAAGAGCATTTTCGTCATTTCTTAACTTAACATTTCAGAAATTAACTCAATAACAAGTATAACCAGATTTAAAGTATAATAGTCTTATCAATTATTCATAGATCTTAGAAGTTCTTACAGGTACCCATCTTTCTAACCGAGCATTTTAGTCTTAACGGATCTACTATCCTTTTTTCGTAGTCGATTAGAAATTAACAAAATTAACCATATGCCTAAACATGATCATGCATGCATTTATCGAATACCAATATGTTAGTATACATGAGGTATTAATGTATTACCTCAGCTCCAAGCTACCTCGGTCGATCCATGATACTGCATTCAATCACCTTCGGACCTGAATTTGACGTCCTCAACATCTTGGATACAAAGATATGAACATACCTTTAATTAAACATAATCTTTAATCAATCCTTAGCTCGATCACATAACTCTTAAACTGAATAACTAAAAATAAAATGATGCTCGAATTTAAGGTCACATTCAAAGGCTTTTAGGTTAGAATTTAGCGAAACATGCTTCAAAAATGAACCCGGGACGTCGAAAAATATAAATTAGAGGGTTTTGAAAATTTTAATTTTTTTTATCAAAGTCAATATTGACGTTATCGGTCAACGCTAAAATCATCGATCAACAGGCCGAGTCAGGTCCTCGAGTCACGAGTCAGGTCAACGGGTTGGGTCGGTTCATACAGGTTCGGATCAGGTTAGACTTAGGCGAGTCAGGTTAAATATCAGACTAGGCTTGGTTTGGTTAGGCTTAAATCAGATTTAGTTTATGGGCTCGGTTTAGTTAGGCTCAGACTAGGTTTAGACAGTTGGCTCAGACCGATACTAACTGGTTTAGCCTCTTACCCTTATCTGGTAATAGCTCATCAGACGGCCACCAGAAAAACACGCTGGAGACTTCTAAATCATCAATTCTATCAGAAAAAATAAAGCTCTTCAATCAATCAATTAAACCAACGGTAGAAATTAACCAAAATGAACCGAAAAACTCAACAAAATTACCTAAAATGAAAAAGGTGGTTGGAGAACAACGTAGCTCTGATGATTCCTCTAACGGTGACGAACCAATGTTTGGCGGCCACGATTTTGTTCGCCTTGACACAAGGAAGACGATGGTGGTGATCAAGTCTCGAACGAACGACGGACGATCGTGGAATCATAGGAAAATAGAATAGAGAACTTGGATTTTCCGCTGGGCTTTCAACAGGGATTTTACGTCAACCGCTAAGGTTTCGTTGTGAGTGGCGCTCAGGGGTGAGGTCAGATGGGATGGCAGTTCCGTTGGTGAGGGCGGTGGTGGCCACGGCGGAACGGTGGATGAGATTGGAGATGTAGTCGGTGAGGGGGAGATGAAAGGGTTTAGGGAAAAAATATCATGATATTTTTCTACAAATTCAAATTGGATTATGATTGGTAGGTGTAGAGTCAAACTTTTATTTAATATTGGTACACACCAAGAAATATGGTTTAAAATTAAAGGGTACAAAACAACACCTCGGGATGCCTTAGCTTGGATGGTTAAGGCTTGGATTTGCCAAGGATAGGCAACGGGTTTAACACCCCGTGGTAGAAAAATCCAATTTTTTTTCTTTGTTCACCTCCTTGGTTTTAAATACATGAATATATATATATATATATATATAGGGGTGTTACAACTCTCTTCCCTTACAAAAAATTCATCCTCGAAATTTACCCTAGTCGAACAGATATAGAAACTACTTTTTCATTGATTCCTCAGACTCCCAGGTAGCTTCTGTGTGGCTACGATTACTCCACTATAACCATCAGGATATTTCTATTCTTCAGTACTCTCTCAGACTGACTTTGGACCCAAAACCATTCCATCATAGATCTCAAACAAACTAATCAGAATACAGTTTTTGAATCCATACCGAACTTTATACGTTACCAAGTAAACACTTGTCTCATAACTTTTATTATAAACGGTCTTAGTCAGGGATAAAAAACCTTCCCGACTACCACAGAAGTTATTCATACGACCTTGAAGTATCTCCTCTAGAATTTGAATTACTCTACTAGGTTGACCATTAATTTACGAATGAAAAATTGTACCTGAAATCCAGACGAGTACTCAAGGCCTCCAACAGGGCCATCTATAATCAGGATGTAACATTGAATTTCAGTTAGGGATTATATATAACGATACACCATGCCACATTTTCAAAGAAAAATTCTTTCTTCAAGCTGATTGAACATAACCAATGTTTTGAACGGACATCACTTACCTTCAGCGCAATATTCAGACAATTGTTTCCTTCATGTATAACAGAATCACTGCATAATTTATACTTTCGCCACGTTCATTGACACATTTCTTTTAAATTCATAATACTTCTATCAGATCTCCACCAGTGCGTTTTCAAACCTAATCATTAATACCGCATAGCCTTACATGAAATCTTATATCGGTCATCTCACATAATCAAATATTTATTCTTAATTTGATTCAGATATTCAACTTCATATGCATTAACCATCACAAGTTCTTTTTCTAGATTCAAATCCATCAAGCAAATTTGAATAACAGATGAATGTTATAGACATTCCTTGCCAGTATAGATCGGGCTATTATGGACAGAAGGGTTAGATGCACTTATTATAGGAAAAATGATTCAACATCAGAGTTTTGGCTCAGAGGGGTACAATTATGATCTAGGGGCATGTATTTACCAGACACCCTATGACAGACGATCGGCCGATCTACCCAGAAAGACACAACACTAAGCTCTGATACCACTAAATATACAACCAAATTGATACAGGTTGCCCAATCCAATCCGAGGAGTCATATTCAGGCCACCGGAGTGACCCACGATAAAAACCCAGATAAAACTCTTTTCTTTCTAATACATTTAAAACTGTAAAATAAAAGTCTTTGTCAGAACATCATTATAAAAAAGCATAAAACAAAAATCTAAAAAGTATATTCCAGACTCTGACATAAAATATGACATGGCATACATGCTCACTAATTATACTAGTATCGTACTCCACAATCAATGCCGAGGAACTTCTAACACTGATGTCTATCATTGTATCATGATAAATCTCTTTTAACATGTAATGGTAAAAATAACGTGAGCATAGATAAGCTCAATAGTATAGAACTACTAAATAATGTTGTAAGCACATGCAGGTATAAGGCAAAGCATGAAACTGAAATATCGATCATGGTTAATCAGTACTTGAACTTTTGAGTATCAGTCTGGCATTCTACACTCTAGTGAAATCAAAAAAGGAGAGATATTTTATAGAAACTGAGCCAGGGGGTTTGGTGTGCCCCAACATTCGTAGATCGAAAAAGATAGACAAAATGTTTCAAAAAACTATAGTATTTTGACCGAGGCATTGGAGGAGACAGGAAAATTTGGTATCAGTCTAACTACCCTTCCATCAAACTTTAGAATGCAGTTCCCCAGAACTGTATCTATACATGCGTTAACCCAGGTCTAATGGGCATAGGTGCTGACATAAGGGGTTACCTTAGGTTCTAGGCGATATCACCCTAGTCGAAGCATAAGAACCGAACATGAGGCATAAGACCCTAATAGGAGGCGTAAAAGCCTAATAGGTGGCGTAAGAGCCTAACTGGAGGTCTATGTGCACAAGTGTCCATTAGAAACTTCTCATGTTATCCCGGAAGTGTAGATTTCCATATCACTTTTATTGTTAGGGTATTTTAGTCATTCTTGCACCTCAAGAGCATTTTCGTCATTTCTTAACTTAGCATTTCTGAAATTAATTCATTAACAAGCATAAACAGATTTAAAGTTAACAATCTTATCAATTATTCTTAGATCTCAGAAGTTCTTATAAGTTACCCATCTTCCTAACCGAATATTTCAGTCTTAACTGGTCTACTATCCTTTTTCTGTAATCTATTAGACATTAACAAAATTAACCACATGCCTAAACATGATCATGCAAGCATTTACCAGATACCAATATGTTTCATAAAGTATACATGAGGTAGTAATGTATTACCTTGGCTCTAAGCTACCTCGGTCGATCCATGATACTCCATTCGATCATTCTCAAACCCGAATTTGATGTCCTCAACATCTCAAATACAAAGATATGTAAATACCTTCAATTAAACATAATCTATAATCAATCCTTAGCTCGATCACATAACTCTTAAATTGAATAACTAAATACATAAGGTTGCTCGAGTTTAAGGTCACATTCAGAGGCTTTTGGGTTAGAATTTAGCGAAACATGCTTCAAAAACATACTCAGGACATCGAGAAAAATAAAATAGTGGTTTTTAAAATTTGACTTTTTGGTCAAAGTCAACACTAATGTTATTGATCAATGCTAATGTTATCGGTTAACAGGTCGGGTCGTGTCCTCGGGTCATGAGTCAGGTTAATGGGTTGGGTCAGGTCATACGGGTTTGGATTAGGTTGGATTCAGGCAGGTCGAACTTAGGTGAGTCGGGTCAGATATCAGACTAGGCTTGGTTTGGTTGGGCTCAGACCAAGTTTAGTTTATAGGCTCGGCTTGGTTGGGCTTATACTGGGTTTAAACAGTTGGCTCTGACCGAATCTGGCTAATTTAGCCTCTTACCCTTATCTGGTAACAGCTCATCGGCCGACCATCAGAAAAACACTTTAGAGACTCCTAAAGCACCGATTCTGTCAGAAAAACAAAGCTCTTCAATCAATCAATTAAACCAACCCAGACGTCAACCAAAACGAACCGAAAAACTCAATGAAATTACCTAAAATGAAAAGAGTGTCTGATAAACAACGTAACTCCGATGATGCTCCTAACGGCGACGAACCAACGATTGGCGGCCATATTTTTTGTTTGCCTTGACAAGAAGAAGACGATGGTGGTGATCGCGTCTTGATCAGAAGATGGACGACCGTGGAATCATCGGAAAACAGAATAGAGAACTTGGTTTTTTCGCCGGGCTTTCAACATGGATTTCACGACAACTGTCGAGGCTTCACTGCGAGTGGCGCTCGGGGTGAGGCTAGACAAGACAACGATTCTGTTGGTGAGGGCGATGGTGGCCACAACAGAGTGGTGGATGAGATCATAGATGTAGTCGGTGAGGGGGAAGATAAAAGGGTTTAGGGAGAAAATATCATGACATTTTCCTACCGATTCAAATTGGATGATCACTGGAAAGTGTGGAGTCAAACTTTTATTTAATATTGGTATATACCATGAAATATGGTTTAAAATTAAAGGGGTACAGAACAACACCTCGGGATGCCTTAGCTCAGATGGTTAAGGCTTAAGTTTGCCAAGCATAAGCCATGAGTTTAACACTCTATGGCAACGAAATCCCTTTTTTTATTTGTTCATCTCCTTGGTTTTAAATATATGAATATATATATATATATATATATATATATATATTAGGGGTGTTACAATAAAAGCTAGGCATTTCACTTACCGATGCTTACCACAATAATGAGAAATGCAAAGGGATAGCACTTAGCCAATCCCATGACACAACTACACTCACCGATAATTTTGAATGTATTAGGGCTCTCGGATTAAGATTCTTTTGTTAGGGTCTTGGAAGGAGTTGGTGAATCCTCACCATCAATGGATTGAACTATATAGATAATACATGGAAATTCATCAAAATTCATTTTTAGGGATTCAATGGTTATAAACAATATCTATACTATTTCTAATTATGAAAACATATTATATAAGCTTAAGAATTCATGGGAATTAATTAGGGTTTCAATAAGCTTGATATCTTGATTTTTTCCATGAATTCTTCATAGAAATCAATAGAAACCATTGGGTTTTTCTTGGTTATTCGATAAAAACTATTTGAAATCAATAAAACAAAAGAAATCAAAGCTTGAAAATCCCTTTAATGGAGGTGCTTGCTTAGCTCTTCTAAGGAAAAAGATGAAAGATGAGATGGGATAAGGTTGAGGTTTCCTCCTCGGTTAGGAAAATAGGGAAAAAATTATGGCTTTTGTCATTTTTTCCTATTTTAATCAACTTTTCACATAATTAGGCCAAGCAAGTAGGTGACTCACCACCTACAATGGTTTAATTATGGCATTAGCCATTGCATTCTATGCCTCTCTCACTTTTGGCTTTTAGTTTTCATCTCCTACAATTTAGTCATTATGTTATGTTCCTCAACTTTCAATGTTTGCAAAATAGTCCAATTCCAATAGCAATGCCGAGTTAACTATCGATACATGTGAAATTAACCACATGGTCAATGGTCAATGATCATTTTGGCTTACCGGAATTTAGATTTCCGATCACAAAAATTCAATTTTCAACTAGGTCGGTTTTAGGGGTGTTACATAAATCATTCCTATCATTTATAAGACAAACCAAAACCAGCTATCTCATAAAAATGAAAAACTCAGAGTGCATCTAATCATGCAAATCTAAATAAATCCGAGAAAACAAACTTGAAGGCCTTCCAAAAAAACATGCAAAACAATCGATGAATACTGTCTAGGCTATCTACTCCAAGAAAACTACTGTGAGAGTACTGAACATGGTTAAACCCTTCTCGATCCTTCTCTATAGCCAGCGTCGTATTTGGAGGGGCTTCTTCAATCCAATACATTGAGCAGCTATACATCTTTCCCTCATGAGCCAAAGCATGAGCAGCAGCATTGGCCTCCCGACGGACAAATCTAAAAGTGATGCACACAAAAGCTTTCGATACTTCTTTGATGTCAGAAATCACCGGATTGATCAAGGATATATCAATACCCTCAAAACGTAACTTTTTGATTACCGTAAGAGAATCCCCTTCTACCACCACCCTAGTGAACCCAAGATCTCGTGCAAAGGTGACGGTCTGTAAGCACGATAAAGCTTAGCCATAAATGGATCTGCCACATACAAATAGGGTGAGGACCAGGCTGCCATTTTAAGACCAGAGCTATCGCTACAAATAACACCAATAGTAGATTTCTTAGATTGTGAATTATACGCCGCATCAAAATTTAACTTGACTGTATTCTCTATTGGGGCCTTCCAATTTTCATGATTCATTATAGGCCTCGGGCATGCAAGAGGATTGAGCATTTCATTCTCTCTTAGAGAAACCACAGCAAAAGAGAGCGTATTATACATTGACGGCACAAGTCCCTCATGTATCACCTTATTGCGAGCATACCAAACTGCCCAAAATGTTACCAACACATTCCTATGCCTTACACTGAGAGAAGAGAAAGTTAAAGCCTACCACTCCTTCCAATCAAACTCATCAGTAGGGATATTGTATTGCATCCCCTGAGCATCAAGAAGCTAGTTTATAAACCCATAATCCCTCATAACATGCTCAGTACTCTCATTAGCATAATTGCAAAAGGGACAGCTGCTGTTCATTCAATCTTCTAGATTGCAGGTTGGTAAGAGTTGGCATGAAATTATTGGCAATTCTCCCCATCATAATTTTCACCTTAGCAGTTAAATTCACTGCCCACATCTCAGAGTAAAACTTTGATAAAATCAAGGAAGAATTAACGTTCATACCAGAGGCATTAGGGAGTTCCTCTCTTAGAAGCCTATAACCACTCTTCACAGTATAAGAGCCCAAACCATCATGGCGCAAATTAACTCATCATGCAGTCCTGATTTAGACAAAGTAATGGTACATATTTTACTCACCTGCTCTTTATCAAAAAGGGTATCAATTGTCCATGTTGCAGCAAGAGCATCTATTAGATCTGACACTAGTGTGTAATTAATATTTATGGAATGGCCTCTGAGTAGTCGTCCACTGGGTCTAGGTAACCACGGATCATTCCAAATGTTAATATTCTGACCTGTGCCAGTGCGACAACCTATGCCCTTCTCAATTAGCCCTTTTGCACTCCATATGCTTCGCCAAATGTATGATAGACTGGATCCTAACTTTGAGCTTAAAAACTCATCTTTTGGGTAGTATCTAGCTTTCATCACCTTTGCAAAATAACTGTGAGGTTCAGTAATCAGCCTCCAACACTGTTTTGCCAAAAGTGCCTCATTAAACTGCGAGAGACCACGAAACCCGAGCCCTCCATATTGCTTAGAACGTGCTAGTTGTGCCCATGTGTACCAATGGATCCTCTTCTTTTTGCCACTATTCCTCCTCCAGAACTTAGACATAACCTGCTCTATTGCTCGACACAAGGTGGTAGGCTGCAAGAAACAATGCATGGCAGATACAGGGATTGCTTGAAGGACATTTTTAATTAGGACCTCTTCCCCCCCCCCCCCCCCCGGGAAAGGAATCGAACCCCCCAATTATCAGTTTTCTTGTTGAACATGTCCAAATAGTAACAGAAGGCTTCCTTTTTACTTTTCCCTACCATAGTTGGCAACCCCAAATACCTTTCAGGATTAGATGACACAGGAACCCTAATACAGATCCAATTTCATCTCTAAGACCAGCTTCAATATTACTGCTAAAAAAATAAGGGACTTTTTCGAAGTTTACCCTTTGACCAGATGCATTACCATATGCAGCCAAAAACTGCTTCATATTGTTTACAGCGGTGATTGATGCATCACTAAATAGAATGCTGTCATAAACAAACAACAAATGTCCAACTTCTAGTCTTTGTTGTCCAATTGTTGCTCCTCTGATGGACTTATCTCGGTTAGCTTCATTTAAGAGGACCGAGCCCTTCTGCACATACCAGAAAAAGATAAGGACTCAAGGGGTCTCCTTGTCTTAGGCCTCGAGTAGGTTTAAAATCAGTACCAACAAACCATTGAGACCAATTGAGTATGACACCGTACGAACACAACTCATAATCAAATTCACACATCTCGCATCAAAACCCAGCTTTAAAAGCATTCCTTCTAAGAATGACCACTCTACTTTATCGTAAGCCTTGCTCAAGTCAGATTTAAGTGTAAACATACCCTGCTTCCCTGCTCGTTTCTTCTGCATTGAATTTAAAACTTCATATGCAATTATGATATTTTCTGAAATTTGCCGACCAGGTATGAAGGCACCTTGAGCTTTATCAATGCAAACACCTAGAACACAGGAGAATCTAATGGCCAATACCTTTGCTACTATTTTGTATAGCACATTACATAGGCTTATTGGCCTAAAGAACACAGGAGAATCTAATGGCCAATACCTTTGCTACTATTTTGTATAGCACATTACATAGGCTTATCGGCCTAAACTGAGTCATGTTTTCAGGCTGCTCCGTCTTTGGCACAAGGACAATATGAGTGGTATTTATCTCTTCTAACATGGAATTCTCATTTAATATTTGAAGGCATAATGAAGTAACATCATCTCCAACCACATGCCAATATTTTTGGTAGAATATTGTCGGGAACCCATCAATTCTGGTAGCATTTATTGGGGCCATATTTTTAACTGCTTGCCATACCTCCTCATCTCGAAATGGCTCAATCAGTAACTCATTCATTGAAGCAGAAACTCGTGACTGTACTTCATCAAAGAATCAAGATGCATCACTAGGTGAAGAAGTTTGGAACAATTCCATGAAGTAGCTACAAGCCAGCGCAACCAACTCTGAGTCTCCAGTACAATGAAATTTATTTAAATAACAAATCTGTAAAATACTTATTTGATCGATAAATGTTAGATATTGTCCTCTACTAATATTTGATCGATAAAATACCCATTCGCCCCAAGCAGTATACTTTGGAAGAGCACCAAAATTATTTGGCATGTTGCATATCATCAAGATAAGATATAGCATAGCAGAGAGATAGGAAGGCACCTTAATGTTGTAAGATATGTGTAGAGTTAGTGGGACATGCTAAGGTGCGACACCTTAGGATGTGGGTCGAAATTCTTACCAACTGGATAAATATTTGTGTAACTATATAAATTCTTATCAATTGGGTAAGAATTTGTGTAGATTTTGCCTTAGATAAGAATTTGTGTAGTTAGTGTTAGTGGGACATGCTAAGGTGCGACACCTTGGGATGTGGGTCGAAATTCTTACCAACTAGGTAAATATTTATGTAACTACATAAATTCTTATCAACTGGGTAGGAATTTGTGTAGATTTTGCCTTAGGTAAGAATTTGTGTAGTTACACAAATTCTTGTATTATAACATAAATTCTTATAATTTGGGTAAAAAATTGTATAGATTGTATGAATTTATGTAGTTACAGAAATTCTTATCAACTGAGTAAGAATTTGTGTAAGACTGTCTCATTTTAGCCGCCCCTAAAAGTGTCTCATGTCAGAACTTCCCAGTGTTAGTGGTGCAGAGAGACAGGAAGGATCCTTAATGTTGTCAAATATGCGTAGTGTTAGTGGCGTGTAGTAAGGGTGTTCATGGTCGGTTAACCGTTATAATAGTTATTAATTTTTACTAACCGTAACCTGATTGTTAAGAAACGGTTAACCACTAATGATTATCCATTAAGACACGATTGACCGACGGTTCAGTTATAGGTTAACCAGTAACCTATTACATTTTTCCACATGTTCACTTCTTCTTTTGAGAATAATGAAAATATCTCTTTGATGAATATTATATAAAAATGTTCAGAAAAAAAGCATAAATAGAGAGATTCTAAACACTAACTTCATACTTAATTTTTAAAAAACGTACCTACATGCTACAAAGTTCCAACACAACACAAAATACAAAAACTTCGTACATAGTTTAAAGTTCTAAGTTTCAACAATGTTCAACACATATCAATATACCATCAAAGTTCTAAAGACAAATTTTGAACCAACATAAACAAACATAAGGTAAATGAAACTTCTATGAGTTAGCCCCACAAGCCACAAAAGTTAACTCTATGATCAAATCACCCAAGGTCTTCATCGACTTCCTCTAAAATGGAATGACTCATCAATCATAATTGTTGGTTAAATATATATATATATATGTATATAATTTTAAAACGGCTAACCTGTTTGTTAAAATTCGTAACCATAATTATAATTATTAACCATCATTTTTAGCGGTTCGGTTAACCGAAACCGTTTAACTTTAATGGTTTGATTAATTAACCTATAAAATATAACGGTTAAACTGGTTAACGGTTACAATTAATTATGCACACCCCTAATATATAACGTTGTATGTCAATCGTTCTAAAAATTTTCAAATCGAAAGATATATTTAATAACGAAATCAGACCATAATCTTTTGAGCTTAGAGGTTTCTTTGGGGAATTTGGATAGTTCATAGGTGATATATAATCAGTCCATAGGCTAACATGTCTAACTTACTATTTTACAACATACGACATCATTACCTCTTGCTAACAGTACTTATTCTCATTAAAATAAATTTCAATTATTGTATTCAAATATATATTTTTTATCTAACTTAAATACAATATCTAGTATAATTAAATAAAATAAAGAAAACAATCGCATTAATCTTTTAAGATAACTACCAATTCAATGATTTTTTAGACAATCGATTCAATGATTTTTTAAGTTAACTAAACTTATTAACTTGCATAATTTAACAATGTGTACAAAAACTTACCACGGCGGTGTTTTTTTGGTATAATTCAAATCCATTTTATGGTTTATATTCGAGACTCGTGGCTCTCTCTCCCAACAAGATCATCTCTAAAGTTTGAACATGTGTTCTCTTCTTTAAAGTGCGATATGTCTTGCCATTGCACCCGACACTTATTGGTTACTACAGTGGTGTCTTTAACGTGTTCTTAATGTATAAAAAGCCAACACACATATCATGTGCAAAATGTACATTCTTCTCTAATTTATGATAATTTTTTTGATTGAATATTTTTTTGATTGAATAGAGAGGTCTTACATTCTCAATGTAAATGTAGGAATTCAAACCCACACAAAATATAACAATATAAACATCATTGACCGCTCAGTCAATTAGTAGATCTCTAATTTATGATAAATTTAATAAAAGGGGATAAATTTCTGTTTAATTTGTAGTATTTCATCTAGAACGAGTTTTAAACCTATTATTAGATATTAATAAAGTAAACTATATTTAAAGTCACTTAATTATAGATTTCGTAATAAAAATGTCACTTCTCTTCTAAAATATTATTGGAAACATGTTACTTCGTTGTTAAAATTAAAGCGAACTTCTAATATGACATGGTATAATAACATATTTACTCTCCAAAAATATATATTTTTAAATTTTGTCCTGATTCAAAACAATTCAATAAATTTGACTATTCATATTTAAAAATTCTATCAGTTTAGGTATTTAGCAATACTGTCAAAGTAAACGAGCCCATCAGATTAAAACAGTAGTTGGATAATTGCATTTATTATAACAAGAAAGTAATATAACATTTCTGGGAGAAAAAAAAAGACTAGAATGATGAACTTTTTTAATATTGAGTGTTAAATTTATTGAATTGTTTTGAATTATGACCAAATTAATAGATTGTATAAGTTTTAAGGATTAAAACTATTATTATATCATGCCACATCATTATTCTCATCTCATACCTAACAGTCAATGAACTATTTATAATAATATTTTAATTGAGTGATATGTTTATAAATTTTTTATATAAAAAATAACAATTGTTTCCAAACCTATAACTAAGTGATGTGTGATAGTAATTTACTCTATTAATAATTAAAACCAACTTTAAATTGATAAACTCTAACTTAAAAATTCAATGGATAAAAATAAGTTATCGTTTAAAACCCATTTAGAATAGGAAAATTCTACAACGGGCGTCGCACACCGCTGAACACCACTAACGCTGAACACCGCTGAACTCCATTAAATATTTTAATAAAGATTAAAAATATCAGGGACTCAACATACAATTAATAATTATTTAAAATGAAATCAATTTTATTTTAAATAAGGGTAAAGTTCATAAATGGTCATTAAGCTTTAGTTAATTATTCAATTTGGTAATCAAACTTTTAATTGCTTCAATGTCATTAAACTTTGTGTTTTGCTTCAATTTGGTCACTGAGCTCTTAATGAACGTTAAGAAGATGACGTGTCAGTTAATAAATTTTGTATAAGAACATATTTAGTCATCCAAATTTGTACATTCAAATAATTTAGTTCTAATTCAAAACATAATAACAAATTTAACCCTCGTTATTTAGACATTATTTGAATTTGGACCTATTTTTAATTAAAAATAATTTAACCCTAAACTTAAAACCCCAAATCCAAAACACTGAACTTAAAACCCAAACCCATAAACCCTAAACCAAAACCTTTGAAACCATAAACACATTGGCATTAGAGTTATATGGGGTGTTCTTCCTTTCATCCTTGATTTTTCTTGGAATATTGTGTTTAAATGGAGGGAAATAAGCCGTCGGAGGTTGTTGTTGTTGGATTAAAATCCGTAATAGTGGGCACATATGTATAATGTATATTGCTATTTTAAAGTATGACACAAAATTAAGTGACCAATTATGTTAGGCATGTCATGGGTATTAAAATGTCATGGAAATAAAAATGTAGATACCATAAGATGTATTTATAATTCGATGAGGGGCAGAGTTATAAATACTTAATAGTTGATTATTAAATCAACTATATAAAGAGGTAGTGGTCCCCAAGAAATAGGTTAACTTGTTTTTCTCTCGTTCCCCGTCAGCGAGTTTTACGCCAAGAGATAACATATCTTCTTGGAAGATCAATACCAAAGATTTGGAATTTTAACATCAAAATTCAAGGTTTTCAGTCTATCGATTAATTCAGGTACGCTTACGCAATTAGTTTATTTAGTTTATTATTCTTGATGATTTGACATGATAGATCTTGGGTTATATTTCATATTTAATTTATGATTTGGTTCTAACAAGTGGCATCAGAGACTCGTCATGTTGGATCATTGAGATTAAATTATTTTCTAGATTGATTCGTTAGTAAGTTTTTATGTTTTTGCGTCAATCATTATTGTTTTAATCCTTCGTTAACAAGATTTTGGGGTTTGCCGACTAATGCTATACTGTTAGCATGGTTATGTTTTATTTATTTATTTATTTATTCTTCAATTAAATATATGTACGGAATTTACTACTTAGCGTCGCATCAATTTCCATTACTTTCTCTATGGAATTTAGGGTTAATTTTTATTGATCAACTTTTGTTTTTGCGGCGGTATTAAAAAAGTTACGATTGGATTGAAACAAGTTGTGGACGTTTTCTTCATGCAATCTAGCAATTGCAAATTCAAAATTTATATGTTATCTGCTTTGGTTGTTTCTGTGTGATAACCTTAATCTATATATTTAGTTTCTGTTAAATTTAGGGTTTCTTTAGTAGTCATGAATATTTGTACCCTATATCATGATTTCTTTTTAGATTTATTAGGAACAATATGCTTTAAGTGTGGACTTTATATTGCTTTTTGCTTCAATTAGTAATTGCATATAGTTAATAAAGTTATGAGATATATATATATATTAATTTTAATATATATATATATTTAATTCGGTTTGATCAAAATTTTAATTTTGGTTATTAGTAATTTAGAAAGAAAATACAAAGTTTAACTTGGGCTTTGTCGTGGTAAATTTCCCGTGACTTAGAAGCTTTATAATCAGGTTAGCTCTCAAAGCTTTATATTTGGGTTATGTTTAATAATTCATGCTTGAATGATTGAATTAATTTGGTTATGATCTTTGGAAAAAGTATATAGTATTAATAAAGTTTTATGTGATCATTATGGAATCTTTAGTATAATACTTTGGCTTTTAGTTAAAAATTAATTATTTTGAATTCAATTTTGATGGTTTATGAAATTAAGTATTAAATGCATTCAATTTTGATGTTTTACGTGATCATTATTGAATCTTGCCTTTAAGTTTATAATGAAAATTTTGGTAAATGCATGTTTAAGGATGAGAATCAGTCAAAGATTTTAGTTTTTTTATTTCTAATAGCCCCATATCGACAACTTTATTTCAAGTTATTTCATAAATTTAAGTGTTATTAGAAATTTCAAGTTTGACTGTTGCAAAATTTTAAATTTAAATATCGGTATATTTATATTATATATTTTAAGATAAATTAATTGAAGCATTAAGTCACTAAAGTGAACTCTATTGTAGAATTATTTTATTTTAATATATAGAAGGTCTTGTGCATGTAAGTCGGATTATGTTAGTATTAATCGGCCCAAAGGAAGGTTAATAATTAAAATTATTACATGTGCGACTGTGGTAATAAACATGTGATAATTATTCAGTTTTATATGTGAGCAATAAATCGGCCCAAAGGAAGATTTCGGTTTGACATGTTCTTATTATCAATGTTTGATTACTGTACCAAGATATCACTTGCAAGTTAATGTTTTGTCCAAAGATGAAAAATTAATGGAGTGTCCGTATCTTGATATGAGGTTTACCTTTATTCAAATTTATTATTATTTTTGTTATCTTTTAATTTAGTTGAAAGATAAAATTAAGACAAATATTTTGAAACAATTAAATTCATATTTTGGCTTCGGATGTCTAATATTTTAATAGGTTAATTGAAAATAATGTCACCAAACTGACCGCTTTTGTGTAGATTAGTTTATTTAAAATATTAAGATAACTATGGGTTTTTGTAATTCATGCGTTTATTAATTGACCCAAAGGAAAGTTAATATTTGGCAGAATTACAACTACAATTGTGGCGATAAATGTGTGACAATTATAAGGTGTTTTATGTAAGCAATACGTTAGTTCAAAGATTAATCTATTGTTTGACATAATTTATTGTCAATATTTGATTGCTACAACAAGAGTACCGCTTACAGTTAATATTACTATCCAAAGACTTGATATTAATGTTGTGCTTGGTATCTTGAGGGGAACTAGCCATTATTTTGAATTTATTTGTTTATTTATGAATATTTATGTGAGCTTGTTTTTATTTTATTTACTTATTTTTGTTCTATATTTAGGTAATTTATCTTTGCTGTCACAATATCTGTTAAATACATTCTACACTCATGTTTAGGGAAACTATTTTCAAGGAATAGAAAAGACACTTACATATAGTATTTGGTTGTATGAACATAGACTTTACACTAAGGGAAGAATAACTTGCACCTTTCATCGCGGTAAGCACTCATAAAAGGGATTTTGAGATGTGAGATTATTCAAATCGCACGAGTCTAATGATTATAATGAATAACATTCTATAAGTCTTTACGAGTAAAAAAACTAAAGAGATTACTCATATTAAGGGTTTCCTTGACGAAATTAAAAAATGTTTTACCTAAAATATTAAGGTTAAGATGACATCAATTATGCCTTCTTTGATGTCTATGAAGTATAAGGGTCAAGGAAATGCGAGGGAGTACATTATGAAAATGTTTAATATTGCTTCAAAATTTAAGGCACATAAGATCGAACTTTCTAACAATTGTTTGTTTTTATGATTTTAGTATCGCTTCCTATACAGTTTAACCAATTCAAAATTAGTTACAACTGTCAAAAGGAGAAATAGACTTTAAATGAGCTTATTTCTCATTGTGTTAAAGAGGAAGAACAGTTGAAGCCTTAGAAGTGTAAAAGCACCCATTCGGTTAGTGCTCATTTAGTTAGTGTCTCTAAGAATAAAGGAAAATAAAAAATATGTTAGAATAGAGTTGCTAAGGGTCCTAATCAAAAGAAACAACAATAAGTAACAAAGTATTGATTCTTTTGTATAAGTTAGGACACATGTGAAGAAAATAAACTTCAAAAGTGAGCAACTACTTCGGTTATTTTGAGTGATCAATGGGCTGTAAATTTTATGATCCCACAATAAAGATTATTTGAAGGAGAGATTTATAACATTTTTAGGATGTTGAGTTTGGAGGGAGAAATAAGGTTAGATACATTGCTATTGAGGAGGAGTTGGATTATGATTTAATTCATACTGTCACTTTTGATGATGTTTAGGTTTTCACACCTATCATTAATCAAGAAGTGAATCAAGTACCTCAGCAAAACAATGTTGAACAACTCCTATTCAAGATAAGGTAATTGTTTCAGAAGAACAAACTCAACAACCTTAAAAAAAAATAAGTTTCATTAAAGATATCCACGAGAGGAAGGAGAAATACTATTCTAGATTATTACTTTGTATTTCTTCAAGAAAATAAGCATAATAATGGAATGATAGAAAATAATTCAATCATTTTTATCAGATCATAAAAGTTATGACTCTCAAAAGTAGATTGGTGTCATTCAAGAAGAGTATAATTTTATGCAAGACAATAAAGATCAAGAACTTGTCTCATTACATGAAGGTGCAAACCAATTGGTTGTAAATGGATATTTAAAACCAAGAGGGATGCAAATGATATTGCGGACAAGTATAAGGCATGTCTTGTATCTAAAAGATATACTCTAAAAGAAGACATTGATTTTGTGGAGACTTTCTCTCAAGTTTCATTGAAAGACTCTTTCAAGAAAATCATGACGCTTGTTGCTTATTTTAATCTTAAGCTATATAAGATGGATGTTAAGCTTGTGTTTTTCAATGGCAACATTGAAGATATGAATCATATGGTACAATCATAGATTTGTGTCTAATGATACAAAATCAATGATATGTAAATTAAATAAATTCATCTATGAGCTTAAGTAAGTCTCTCATTAATGAAATTATAAATTTCATATTGATTATCTCATTCGGCTTTGAGATAAATTTGGTTGACAATTGTATATACTACAAGTTCAGTGGGAGTAAACCAAGTGATACTCATATTGCTAAAGAAGACAAATTTACTCTTATACAATGCCCTCAAAGTAACCTTGAAATTTAGAAAATACAAAAGATTCCATATGCAAAAGCTATTGAGAATCTAATTTATGCTCAAGTATGTATGCGTTCGGATATTGCGTACATTGTTGGAATGTTAGACAAATATTTAAGCAATCATATTATGGACCATTGAATAGCAGCCAAGAGGGTTATGAAATATCTTTAGAGAATAAAAATTACATGCTCACATATCGAAGTTCTAGTAAGTTAGAGATCATCAGGTTTACAGACTTTGATTCTAATAGAATATTGATGCAACATAATTTTATCACACGAGCTGCTAATTATAGATTGAATAGAAAGACCACTTCAGTTATTTTGTGATAATAAATATGCATTAATTTATTCCATAAACAATAGCAACATCACATAAATATTAAGTTCCTAGTTGTTAAAGAAAATTCAGAGTGGTTGTGTGTCTATAGAGTATGTTGGTACAAACTCCATAATTATGCGCTTATTAAGAAACTGGCACCCAGGTCTTTCATGAGCACACTACTCATGTGGGTGTAAGTTATTTAAGGATATTCAGTTTTAGTGGGAGTTTGTAATTTTGGAAAATACTCATTTGTTTTAGACACAATTTCGGTTACTTCAGTTTAAGGATATTTTAATATTATTTTCTGTAGAAATAAAGTTCTTTTGGTTTATGCACACTCTGAATTCAGTAAAGTTTGATCTCGATAAGGTTTAGGAGGACCAGTTGGAGATAGACATGTTTGGTTCACATTTCATGTAATTTTCCATGCTACGCGTCCATGATTGATCTATGTCATTTGACTATATTTGTATACGTGACCATTGATGGGCCTTGTCATGATTGATACGACAAAGTCTGCTTTGATCCTATATGGATATAGTTGATGGACGAGATTGTTACAGAATACCTAGTATAAAATAGCAAATTTTTGAGCTCATAAGGTTATACATTTGTCAGGAAACATATGTTGCCCAAGTGGGAGATTGTTGGATTAAAATCCGTAATAGTGGGCACATATGTATAATGTATATTGCTATTTTAAAGCATGACACAAAATTAAGTGACCAATTATGTTTGGCATGTCATGGGTATTAAAATGTCATGGAAATAAAAGTGTAGATACCATAAGATGTATTTATAATTCGATGAGGGGCAGAGTTATAAATACTTAATAGTTTATTATTAAATCAACTATATAAAGAGGTAGTGGTCCCCAAGAAATAGGTTAACTTGTTTTTCTCTCATTCCCCGTCAGAGAGTTTTACGTCAAGAGATAACCTATCTTCTTGGAAGATCAATATCAAAGATTTGGAATTTCAACATCAAGATTCAAGGTTTTCAGTCTATCGATTAATTCAGGTACGCTTCCGCAATTAGTTTATTTAGTTTATTATTCTTGATGATTTGACATGATAGGTCCTGGGTTATATTTCATATTTAATTTATGATTTGGTTCTAATAGTTGTTATGTTGGCTGATGCACTACTTACCTTACAATAATGGGATTATATAAATTATATGTTCTCAGAATTTTTCGTATAGTATTTATGTTTATGTACACTCTTGGAATCCTCTATTTGCAGTACTCTGCGAATTCATAAGTTGGCAATTTGTATTTATTTTCAATTGTTTTATAGCATGGACTTTATACATTTTGAGTTTACACATACCAAGAAGGAACACATAAAAATAGTGTTGCTTCATCAAGCAGAAATGGAAAAACACAGAGAGAGTGACTGGGTGATGAACATAGCATAATTACAATGAATATGTGCGGCAAAGCAGGGATATGTTGGAGGTAAAAAATGATCTGAAACTTGATGTTTACTGAAACCCCAAGATAATGCTTTGTTCATTGTAATTATGTTCGGGTTTATGTGTTTTAGGGTTAAATTATTTTAAATTAAAAACAATATCAAATTGAAATAATGTGTAAATATTGAGGGTTAAATTTATTTTTATTTTTCGAATTATGACTAAATTGTTTACGAAATGTGTTATTATACAAAATTTATCAACTGACATGTCATCTTCTTAACGTCTGTTAAGAGCTCAACAAAGTTTAATGGTAACATTGATTCAATTGAAAGTTTGGTTACCAAATTGAATAATGTAACAAAGTTCAGTGACCATTTATGAACTTTACCCTTTAAATAATTATTAATTGTATGTTGAGTCCTTGAAATTTTTAATCTTTTATTAAAAAATTTAATGATGTTCTACGTTGTTCAGCGTTAGTGATGTTTAGTGGTGTGCGACGCCCGTGGTAGACTCGTCCTTTAGAATAAACTTTATGCTTAGTACTTTATGTTGTTCATATACTCTTAATGGAATTCATTGTCCAAATTATTACCAAGGTTACTAAATGAATTCCGTTGGTAATAATTTGGACAATAAAATTAGAAGATTGTTGCTAATTCAATCGGAATACATTTTTTAATATATATATTTTAATAATAATTAAACATAAAATTATTTTGAAATTAACTTCTGATGTTTAAACTTGATTATCCACGTATGAGCATTGCGAACTAAAGGATTGACTAAAATTTGATTTGAGAACGAGCCTTCACCCTCTTAAAAAAACAGATAGAAATTAGGTGAAAAACCACTTTGGATGACTTTGAGAAAAACATTTTACAATCTCTTTGTCATTTGTCAATGTTTTCATCGCCAATCAACCACTAAATAATGTTATTTTCAGGCTTAGTTTGGCATTACTTTTAAAAAGTACGGTTAAAAAAATGATTTTAAAAGTGTAGTAGAAATATAATTTTAAAAAGCTGGATTAAAGATTTTAGTGTTTGTCATTGATGTCAAAAAGTGATTTTGAGAAGATAAAAATTTATTTTAGACATGATATTGTAAAGTAAATGTGAATTTGGGTGATGTTCAAATTCGTTACTGTTATGATATATGAAATAAATCAATTTAAATTATAATAAAAATTTTAATTTTTGGTAAAATTTAATTTGAAAATATAAACCATATTCTAGATTATATATGAACATAACAATTACAAATTAATAATAAATTTAAATTAAATTACAAATAAAATAATTTTATTCTCAATATGAATATTATAATATATATATATATATATATATATATTATAGTTATGTATGCATAAACATTATTCTAACATTAAATTATAAGGGTATAAAAGTAATTTTATTTTCAAACTAATTTTTCCACCACAAAAGCTATAAAATTTAACTTTTTGATTTGGGTAAAAAAACACTTTTAAAAGCAACCAAAAACGATATATTTTAAGTAAAAGCACTTAAAAAGTGCTTCTAGATTGCTAAAAGCAACAAAAAAAACAAAGCCCTTAGTAGATATGAATAGTGTCGTCTCGGATAGGGAGCAATATGAGCGCCCGCTCAGGGCCTCACTTTCTATTTTTATAATTTCAATAATTTTTCAAGCAGTAATCTTGTAAGTCAATGATTGTTCGTTATTGTTTTAGCTGTATTTAAGGCGTTTTTTAAATAAAACAATAGAAATAATGATTTGTTAATAAAATATTAATTAATTGCAAAATTAATATAATATTTTTTGTTCTACATAAGTTATTTAAAAATTTTGTCCAAGGCTCCGAAAATACCCGAAACCGCTCTCTTTGGATAACTAAGTTATTTACAAGTCACATTAAATAAACATGAAATAGTATAAACAAACATGATATACATGGAGGAGTCTATGGTTGATCTAGCTGGACTGGATCGATCCAAAAGTTTGGTTTATTGTTTAATTAGATTTATTTATTAAAATTATATATTTTATTTCATGTAATGAAAATAATTAAATTATTTTACTAAAAAATATGTTTCTATATATTTCTAATAGTTTAAAATAATTATCTATTCATAAAGTTTTATTTATTTTTAATATAATAGTAGTTGAAATTAGAATGGAATTGTACTTGAGATGAATACAAGTGTAATTCAATTTATTAGACTTTACTAATCGATTTATAGGTTTAAATTTTAAATCAATAACAAAATTATTTTATTATAATTAAAAATAATAATTAAAATAACAATATATTACTTATTTATATTTTTGAATAATTTAAATTAAAATAAAGATGTAATCCAAAGAGAATATAAAGTACAATTCAATATTCATTGAAACCTATCTATTTACTTTTATTTAGTTTCAATATAATCATAAAATTCATGGTTTAAATTTCTGTGGAGTGTAATTTAATATGAATATAAAGTGATGAAATATTTTTAATGTTTAAAAATTAACAATATTAATGATATGTAAAATTTATATTATTAAACATGAAAAAGATACAAAGGTTCATATATCAACAAAGTGATCATGACCAAAAAATGCTAAAAATAAGAATTTGTAATGTTATAAATCATTTTATTGCGAAAATATCATTCAACTTTATCACATCATTAAAAACCACCGTTTAAATTTTAATTCTCTTAAATTTAAAAATTAAATATTAATTTTTTGAATAAAAATTAAATTAACCAGTTCATGTCATATTTTGAATTTTTATAGTGATTTTATTCTTCAAATTTGACTATTTATTGTTTAAAATTTACTATTGATAGGAAAAAAATAAAAATACAGTTTTTAATGATGTAGTTTTTAAATATATACTTTATAAAATTTATTTTAATAAAAATAATCGATGTCAAATTACAAAAAAAAAATGACAAATAGACATTTTAATTAGAGAAAATGGAGTACTATTTTTTTTGAATAATGAAAATGGAGTACTATTTACCTTTGCTAGTCGGCTCCTCCTTGGTACTTGAAGAAAATATTACGAGTAAAAAACACATGCGAAAAATTGAAAATAAACTTAAAATCCTAGTAAAAATATTAATAATTGTATAAATTAATATTATTAAATATTAAATAATAAAAATATCAAACATTAAATAATAAAAGTCGAATGAATCAAATAATAATAATCTAACTTTTTGTGATGAAGCAACACTTGTTAAATAATACTAAGAACTATTTTTTTATGTTTTTCCTTAGATTATTGAAATTAGTTTAAAATTGTAATATTAATCAAGTGGTAATCAATATAAAATAGAGAGAATATTTTTTGCTTCTAGGAGGATCAAACATTGGTCATTTAATGTTTAATGAATACACATATATGTAGATTCAAATATTCCACGTATGATTTAAAATTTTAAGTTCACATTTTTTTGGCAAATGAATATTTTGTGAAAAATATTATTTAATTCCAATCCAATTAGTAATATTTGAAAAAAATATATATTTATAAATTCAGATAAATAAAAAGTTACATATATTCAAACCCTTGTCATTAGGGGTGTTCATTGTCGGATATCAGATCGGATCTGATTCGATTTTTCGGATATTCAGTTTTTCGGATCGACGATATAGTGATTTGTGTCCAATCTAAACAAATCAGATATTCGGATATCGGATAATCAGATCGGATATTCGAATGCCCGAAAATATATTTTGATTTAATTTTTTTGAATTTGAATGTCATATTTATAAAAATTTCAGAATTTCAAATATAACAAATAACAAATTGCTAAATATAACAAGATTCGCATATATGAAATTTTCAAATTTTTTTTAATTTTCGGATATAAGAAGCATCAAATTGTTAAAAATAACAAAATTAATATTCATGAAAATTTGAATTTGCGTATTTTGGATAATCCGAAACTTCAAATATTGCTATCCGTATCCGATCCGAAAATTTTAAAATCGGATCGGATATCCGATCTAAAAATAAAAATTAAATCGGATATTCAAATTTTTAGATCGGATTAACGGATAAACGAATCGGATCGGATATTTTAAACACTCCTACTTGTCATTCCTAGAGTCCTGAAGTCTCTATCGAAGATTTTGTCTTTTATTGAAAGAATCCAATCCATAAAAATCACGATTTTTTTCTCCAATGATTTTTATAAAAATCGCACCTTTTTGAAATATCAAAATTTCAAATTTATGAATATGGATGGCATGGAGCGGAAACGGTAAGTGCATGGTCGTTCAACAGTCTACCGGAGAAGACTTTTTTCCAAAACCGAGTTGCATCCGGAGTTTCGAAGCCGCAGTCAATTTTCAAGGCTCGCGAGAGTAGGGACAGCAGTGTTTATAAATTATGTCAGTAAAAGAATTCATCGCACATCGCACGTCACTTAGGGAGGCTTTTTCTGATTACGGCAGGGTGGTTGACGTTTACATTGCTTACGACAATCCAAAGAGATTCAACAGAAGGTATACTTTCGCCTTTGTCAGATTTGCTAGTAGACAGGAGGCGATCAAAACAGTGAAGAAGGCGAATAATAGAAAGATGGATGGTTACAATATAAAGATGTTTATGAAAAAAAGTCATTCGCCGACGAAGACAATTGGTGAAGGCTCGCGGCGACTAATCATGCTGAAACTCCTGCGCCCAGGAATGTTTCAGTAGGAACTAAGAAAGTGAGTGTAACGGGCGGTAGGTCTTACAAAGATGCTCTTTTGGCTAATATACACAATAACATAGAAGACAAGTTTCAAAGTCAAGGCCGGAAAATATGCAAAGAGAGAGATGTTCATGACCCTATGGAGATTCCAATTGTCAGCTCATGCCCAACTAATCATGCTATGGAAGACGCGAGTTGGCTTAATACCTGTCTAGCAGGCCAAGTGAGAGAAATGTACGATGCGGACTTTGTGCAACAAGCGTTAAGATCAGAAGGTTTTAAGGTGAAAGTGAGTGTATGGTCTGGGTTTTATGTGATCATTAGCTTTAATGAAGAAGAACAAATCTCTATTTTTAAGGAGCTTAAAGGCTATGAAGGTCCATAAGCACGGTCGTTTCTCCTGAAAATATTATTCCTTCCGTCCCACAAAAAACGTTCATTTTTTATTTTTCACGTAATTTTAAGAAGAAAAAATTGTGTAAGAAAGATAATGTAAAATAATTTAAACGATAATTTTTTCTTTGAAAAATTAAATTTTGTTTTGTTGGAAAACTAAAAAAAAGATATAAAGAGAAATATGCCTTTTAAAAGTTGATTTTTTCAATAAAATATTTTAAGTGTGACAATTTTAAAACACAAAAAAGACATATTGAGTGGGACATAGAATAATTATTTTGTAGCATTTGCTTTCGTTATTAGTTTATTCTGAAAATGTTAAAATCGAAACTGCACCAAGCGACACATATTTTCACTGTACCCACTTCCTTTCTCCGTTTTACAGTAACAATCAGTTCAAAAAGCAAAAAACGATGCAGATCCTCTAGAAGAATATAATCAACCCATAGATTCAGCAAGAAACTCATTTTCTGTCGCTCTTAAAGGTGCCTTTTAGTTTCTTTTTGAAGTCGTTTCTTTAATTCTTTTAGCTTTTAGCTTTTCTTTCTTTTTAAAACAGTAATAATTGTGAATTTGTTTTTGCTGTTTCTTTTTCTTTGTTTAGAGTGTCAGGATAGAAGGACCAGATCTGAAGCTTTGTTAAAGAATCATCATAGGCGAAGACAGGCTTCTTTATATCTAAATAATGTCTCGGCTTCGACTCTGCTGTTGGGGACTATGAAGAAAAGCTCGGCCGTAACACGGAAATCAGGCTCAGTTCCTAGTCCTGGGACTCCCAATTACCATCATTCGGGTGCTGGAATGTAGAAGAGCTGGAGTTCTGAGCATGTGTCATTGCATAACAACGATAGAATTAGGCAGGGGAATGCGGCCGCAGCACTGCCTTTCAACAACGGAAGGACTTTGCCTTCAAAGTGGGAAGATGCTAAGAGGTGGATCTTTAGTCCTGTTTCTGGGGATGGTGGTGTGAAACAATCCATTGCTCCTTGGAAGCCTTCAATCAAGTTGTCGCAACAACTAGAAGCTCTAGACTCAATTAAGAAAGTTATGCGCATATCTGAGAATTCAAAAGAGTTGAGAAAGAATTTTCTTGAAAATTTCAGATTCGAAGATGAAAATTTAAAGAAACGAAGGTAAGGTGAAAGATTAGAAGATGAATAACAAGATTATAATTAAAAAGATTGAAAAAGATGAAGAGAAAGATAGGTAAAACAAATCTAAAATTTTCAGCTTTGTTTATGGCTTATGGATAGTGGCGTGGAGGTAGTAGATGAAGATGGCTTGGCGAAATTGATGTTGTTGTTTGTCCTCGGCACCCTCTTAGATGCAATTACCTAAGCAAGCAACCTCAAGCGACTCTAACTCAACCTCTTAGACGCAATTACCTAGGCAAGTAGGAGTGTGAAGATGATCTCTCTCACAAGAACTCGACGATCTTAGGTTGAAGAAGACTTTTAAGGCACAAGTTATCGGCACTTGCAAAAATGAACTCACTAAATATTTCATATATCAAATAAAATCTGTGTTACAATGGTGGAGACTTCATCCTTTTATAGGTGAATGATAGCCAAAGTAATTTAACTTCTACTATAACAAGGAAAATCTAATTTAATTAAAATAATAAAGAAAAGCAGCCTTTAAACTCCATGTGTGCTTGGGCGGCAAGGAATAAGCTGATAAGGGTTGTTGCTTGTGCGGCAAGTAATAAGCTGATAAGGGATGATTCCTAAAGTCTAAAAACCTAAAAACATCAATTTAAATGATAATAAATACATTGGGCTAAGTTTAATTCGTCCAAATCTTTATATGTTAGCTTTTGGGCTGAATTTTACAAAACCTCGTAATAATCCCGTATCCAGTTTCTGCATGTGCAGTCTTCAGTAAAATGGACGTATCTTGAGTTCCCGACATCTGATTGATGCGATTCAAGATGCGTTGGAAAGATAACGGAATGATGGTCAATTTGTTAGAAGATAACTCTGCCCAAAAATGCCCGGATCCCATCTGAAAAGTCGTCGCAAGTTGGCTGACTTTCAAGACTTCACAAATAGATTCAGTTTCTTGTCCAATATGCATTGCTTTAGCCTTCCCATGCACGTATCACACTTGGTCGTCCCGGAATCGCTTATTATTCATTTTACTAGCCCGGGATGCACATGCTTGATGGGGGACATACTGAGAATTTCATGGCAGGTTCTCCTTTTTCAGCTGGTGTAATTGCAGCTGATGGTCTATCAATTCATTCTCGTAGTTAGGGAGGAGGATTTACTGTTCGGTCTAAGCCTTGCATGGGCTGTTCTGTTAGGGTGCATGGATGTTCTGAAGTATTCAATAGACCATCCTTGTCTTCTCAACAGTGGTTAATATTTTTTAGGGTGGGCATAAGTCATAAAAATCTCAAAATTTCAGGTTGGGCACAAGTCATAAAATTTAAGGACTAATTCATAAAAACAAAAAAATTAAAGCAAAATGTATGAACTTTGAAAAGTTTAGGGTGGGCCTGTGCCCACCAAAGAATATATGTGGCTCCGCCGCTACTTCTCAAGGTACGTCTTCTATCATAAACTCTAGGATTAGATGAATCATAAACTCATCATCTGACCTAAAACATCAAATCCTTTTCATTAATGTTATTTTTATACACTTGCCAAATTCATGAACTTGATGTTACCTCCATGAAATATTAATATAGGCTATCTTCCAAAATCCAAATCAAAACATGTGTGTTCTATTGAGAGATGGGTAGTTATTATTATTGCAATAACTGAGCCTATTGTACTTTCATATTCCCTAACCTTCCGGTTGCTTTCATAGAAGATGCCTATGAAAATCTTGATGAAGTCAAGGACGCGGCCACTGATATTTCTCGTTCTGTTTCGAGAAGAGATATGGCAACACAGATGAGCCCACAGGGTAGCACCCGTTCTTCTCCCAGAGAATCATCTACTTTCTCTCCTTCCAACTCTTCAGCTCTACCTATCATAGAACTGCAGAGCATCCATTCCTCTAAATCAGAAGCGAGAGATGTGCAGGTAGATGAAAGAGTCACCATGGCTTTGTGGGAAAAGAAGCAGATAACTCAAAAGACTTCGAAGAGCTCAGAAATTGTTGATGACTTGAGAAAGAGAGCTGTTGAGAGTCGCACATCAATCTGGGATGTGACAGAGACAACAAAGAACATTTCCAAGTATGTCTACTTTGCTACTACATCACCTCTGTTTCTTATGCTCGTTTGTGTCATCTTTCTAGAACTCAGATCAACAACTTTAGAAGTGACTGCTTAAACTTAGAACAAAGCTAAAACTGATGCAGGGTACCAATATTAGAGAATATTGGGAAGAAATCCAAATGTTAACAATAGAACTGATTTGATCAATATTCATACTTCAACTTCTTTCTTTTACCTTTGCAGGGGCAAAAGAGAAGAAGCCAAAATCACATTATGGGGAAACCTGCAGAAGCAAAAGATGATGCAGCCTTAAGGAAACTAGAGGTTGTTTTTCTCTTCAGTACTTCTCCATTCTCAATTGAAGTAATTGTAAATGTTGTTTAAGTAAATTATCAACCTTGATATAGTAAAAATAAAAATATAACACCCTAAATAAAAAAATGAGATAAGTAGTAAAGGGAATTCAATTCAGCCAAGGGATTTGAACCCATGACATTGGCCGCACAAGCAAATGAAGTAACCAATTGAGCCAAGGCTCTTTTTCTAATATAGGTTACCTTAATTAAATAATAACCTTATCATGGTTCGGTTATCTTGCAAAGGATAAAACCAAATTGGAGACCTTTCATCTCCCATATCTATTTGAACCATTTTTCCAGAACCCCCAAATATCTCTCACCTAACCCTAATCGGCCACCGTCCGATCTACCACACTGCCGGGCCATGTGCGTCATCGTTGGCATGAATCGAACCGCCGTCGAGCTCTGACCAAAACCCCTCAAACCACACGTCGATCGACTTCACCGTTAGCCGTGGAGAACCGTTTAAAGGTTTGTCGAACCTAGGGTTTTTTGCCGTCGTTTTTGGTGTTTTTAGGTCGGTCACGACGTCCGTTGGAGAAGCCAGTGGTACCATTGTCTTCTCCTCGTTGAGGCGAGTCTGACCCTGGCCACCGATCATCCAACCGACAACGTTTGAACCCTCACCGACATCCGACAGTTTCGATACTCACGGATCTCCCGATCGTGCTTACGTCCAGCCTAGCTCGTCTCGATCTGCCCAGCCACGTGAACCTATAGTGACCCGTTCCAACACTGCAACTGAGCGTGGTTCCGGTGCCCAATAGAATATCCGACCTACTTGAACTTTTTGAGGTGTGTTCCTTATGTGCTATACGAATGTTTTACATGCTATTTAAATGTTTTATAAAACTGATCATGTGCACATGACTGACATGGTAATTTTTCATAAATGAAACTTGTCTTTGAATTTAAACATGATTGAATTATAAGTTTGATGCATGCCCTAGTACCTGTTATGACAAGTATGTTTTATGGTTGCTGTTATTGGATCATGAATGTGTTTATTAATCACTGCATATTATAAGATTGTTTGTACTGAATTAATGGGGTACTTGAGGTTATGATATGAAGTTATAAAGGTTCAGCCTTGATCCGGCTGGTAATTCCACCCGTATAAGGTTCCTATGCTTCGGCTAGGGTAATTCTGCCCGGACATGAGATATTCCCTTAGGATGGTACCCAAGCCCCATGAGCTCGGGTTAATGCGTATATATGTACGATACCGTTCTGGAGAACTGTATCCTGGAGCACGGATGGAGGGTAGAAAGACTTATAGGAAAAACTTTGGTTGCTCTTGTAATATGTTTTACTGAAATGATTCATGTTTCTCTAAATTAAATGCAGTATTTTTATGCACTTTTGGAACACATTGAGCTCCGTAGCTCATACCCAAATCCTTTTCCTTTTCAGATACTTTTGGATAAACTTCCCGGACTTGACACTTGAAGGATCTACACATTCAGCTCATACATTTTGATGTAATGTTTTTATCTTCCAAACTGTCTTATTGGGTGAAATGAGCCTATATTTTGTTTCAGTATATTTTTTATATTGCCATTATGGTTTTATGATGTAATCATATTTTGATGAAGATTTTACTAATTAGCTTAACTTATATATGCATGGGATGACGGTATTACTTGACTTGTCTTCTAAACTTTCAAATAATTTTTATGGTTAAAGTTTTTAGTAAGGGATGTGACCTCTCAAAGTCGGACTTTACGCATAGGCCGGTCTAAGGGTTACAAAAAAATCTCTCCAGCAGTATGATTTTAATATTCCTTTCCTTTGTTGAAGTTATCATGTAGCATTTTGATGAATTGAAATGGATAAAATTACCGAAAAAGAGACAATGTATATCAGATGAAGCTTATTATCTTCACCATTACTGATAAAAATGTATTTCAGATGAAGCTGGAAAAGAAGAGAAGGTCATCACTAGATAAGATAATGAATAAGCTGGGATCAGTTCAGAAGAGAGCCGAAGAAATGAGGAGCTTGATGTTAGCCAACCAGTCTCATCAAGTAACAAGGGCCTCGCATAAGGCTATATCATTGCGCAGAACCCGGCAGATGGGTTCATTGAGTGGTTGCTTCACCTGCCATGCATTCTAATGCCTCACCTAGCCTATCATTTACCGGTCCAATCAGTCCTGAAATGACAGGTAACTTCTGTTGGAGGTTTAACATGACATTTTGGAAAATAGGTTGCACAATTGGTTCATGATTTCACTTGTTTTACATTTTATTCACTGAATGTAGAACATGAAAATGTCTCCGATGCACGCTCAAAAGCTTAACTTCCTTGCTCAGTTAGTTTCATGCTTACATTATCCATTTTATCTCTTCCCAGAGTGAGGATCAAAGGCCACTGGGGAAGATGAATATTGTACATACAGGAAGCAACTTTTATAGTGATTTCTAAGTAGGTGTCAACGGAGTTTTGCTTGAATGAAGCACCACTACCTCCAATCCTTCATGGTCATATTCCTGAAACTTCAAAGTTTCCTGAATGTTTGACTAATAAAATCGTTTCCTGCTTGTATGTATTTATGTATGTATGCATGTAAACCATCCTTTCAAGTCTTTTTCTCACTATGACAGTTTGTTATGGAAATTGTAATATCATTCATCTTTTTCCTTCCCATATTTTCTCAAAAGTAGATGCAAATAATTTAAAAAAACTTCAATTCAATCCAGTAAGAAATAATACATTAGCTACTCGTTGTCTATAAATATGCTGTAGGTACTGCTAATCAACATCCCCTCCCAATCAATAAATCTACTTTCACATATCTATTCTTATTTGTACATACATGTTCATATTGATTCATATATATATATATATATATATATATATATCTGCCAATAATGAACTTTATGAGTATTGATTGAATTGTGTTTCAGTCCCTTTTAAGCTGGTCCGGGGGCAAGGTTCCCAATCGGGTAGAATTGACATAATCTGGAGGCATATGATTTGACATTCCAGGTAAAGCAAATCCACTTATCCTCGTAAGTCTCATAAGCCAGGTTTCCTTGTATTCCGGACCGTTTTTGTAAGGCAGAATGAAACCCCTAATGAACTCCCAAACTGCATCCATGATCTTTGGTAACGTCAGGACCCAAGGGTAAAAATTCTTATCCGGTCCCTCTGCCAAAACCTGCGATTCAAACATACAGTTCCGGAGTTGCAGATGTAGGGACTCGACTCGAACAAAACCCCGGAGTTGTTTTCGAATTAGAAATAATAGACTTACCTTCCCTTTGTAACGGCTGTTGAAAAAGATGCAGGTTCCAAAATGCTTGAAAAAGAAGATGCTGTCATCATAGGGAATTCTAGCCACAAGGTCGTTGTTGTAAACATACCTGTAATATTTCACATCAAATTTGCTAAGCTTCTTGTCCATAAACTCCCCAAAATCCCCAACCCGGGGCTGCCCAAAGGTGTAAACCGCTTCCAATCTCTCAAGTAACCATTCCTCCTCGTGCAACGCTAGCACAGAAGCAAACAGTATTGCCAATGCCCCACCCGAGCTATGCCCTGTCAATATAAGCCTGGCTTCTCGGTTCACCTGCAGGACCTCCCTCAGCTTTCGTCGGAGAGTGTAGCAAGCGAATTGGCGGCCGTCAGTGGGCTGGTGGAGATCTTTGGGGAAACCCTTGTTCTTTTGCAAGCCTAGAGCTTTCATAAAACCACTGTGTGTCTTCCCCTTGCCCATGCCTTTAAGCTCGTACCAAGATAAATCGAAGTTCGACCGCAAGTCATAGGGACTCAATGGATCGGTGCCTCTGAATGCAACCACGACCAAGTTTGGGTTAGACTGTGTGTCTTGCATCATGAAGGCTTGGATTGTGATACGGTTTTCGAAATCTGTGAAACATATGACCAAATTAGGATTCAAAATAAAGCGACAGTGCAAAAGAAAATGAAATCGTATATATATCTAACTTGCATGTGGAGTTTAAACAGAAGCTTGCATCTAACGTAAATATATCATCAAGTATTAGTGTGATGTAAATGATATATATTTTTAGTATTTTTAATGGATTATAATCCTATACACAGGTGGAAACTTTTTTTTCCCACAATTGCTTCAATTGTAGGGTTTAAGATTTTAGTTTAGGGTTTAGAGTTTAGGGGTTTTATTGTATGAGTTTAGAATTTAGGATTCATTGTTAGAATTTAAGGTCTAGGGTTTGAGTTTAGGGTTTAAGGTTAGGGTTTAGGTTGTAGGATGATATGGGTAAGAATTTTGGTTTTAACCTATAACCCTAAATTTTAACCCTAAACCCATAATTCTATCAACAACCCTTAATTTCAAAACTATTACACTTAAACCCTAAAAGAAGTCTCTACCCTTAAAATAAGGTACTTGTGTAAATAAAATTTCTACAAGCGCTTATGTATAGAATAATTACCATTTTTAATATGGTTTCACGATAGTGTTTTTTTTTTATATATTTTTAGTTTATATAAGGTTCATCATATATTATACACAAAACTGCTTGAATCTAGTTTTTTTTAAGAGAATATCCCCTTTTTCATTGGGATTATGATATTGTTAGAAGGGAAAATCATAAATCTTGAACATGAATTTTTGAAACAAACAAACATAAACAAAGTAAATTTTTTATTTAAATTTATTTTAAAATGTATAATTATTAATGCAAAAAATATTTTAACACTTTATAAGATATGAAGTGAAAGTGGGTAATCACCATAAATGATGGTTAACACACAGTTCTTTTTTCATTGTCAATACATAGAGCGATGAAACTTAACATTATTACTGAGGGGTCATTAAAAAAAGTCTAATTTTATGGGTGTCAAACAATAAATTATATATTTTTGAAGAATTAAAGAGTAACTTCATCACAGAATTTTTCAAATTTTTAATATTTTTTAAGGACCAAAGGAGGAACATAATTGTGACATGTGGGGTCATAGCCCCAAAATTTTGTAAAATTAGATTTTTAGTCCTTTAAATTTTTAAAATCTTTTGTCCAATAAAATTTTTAAAAATTCATATTAAGTTTCAATATTTTTGAATATTTGTAATTAATCCCTCCCATAATTTTTAAAAGTTCTCATTATGTCTCTCAAATTTTCAAAAATTTTAGTTAGACCTCAGTTTTTTAAAAATTTATAAATAAAACCTTCTATTTTTTAAAATTCAGTTTAAACCTTATTTTTAAAAAAATTATGTTGCCCCCACAAACTCTTTCATTAAGTTCCGCCACTGGTAAAGACATAACCACTAGTCGTTTAACTAAACCGCTGAAACACATAGTATACTATATACATATTTGACAAATTATAATTCTAATCCTAATCCTAATCCTACTTAGAGGGGAGGGAAAGGGGACTCTAGGGGAAGAAATGAGGGTGCTCCTAGTGGGTCTAGAACCTATGACCTAAAGTAATACGTGGGAAACAAAAATGTGCAGCGTAGACAACCTGCTCAGTATATTTTTATATATTTTCATTTAATCTTCTTCCAAAATACTACTGCATCCTAAATCATTGATGATTGACTTAAATGAAAATACTATATATACGTGTGTATATAAAAGAAAATACCTTCCAATGTTCTATGATTATGGTTTTAATGCGATATTCGTTGTCGTACGACGACTTGGCAGCCATTATACATAGCGAAGCTTTATATTTGCTGTCACCAGGTTTAATGTTGTTGTCCAATTCAACGCGAGAGTCGGTAAATGATATCATCGATTTGAACTTGGCCGATGATTTATCAGGCCACACTAATTTCCCTGCACCATTAAACCCCATCTCGGTCAATTACGGTAAACATCAACGAATCATTGAATAACGATCACAATATCGTGTTACGAAAGAAGTCTAAAACCTGTCATAAGTTTGAGCGGAAAGCCGAGTAAACTACCGTTCCACGATAAAAGATTTAGAAACACCTCGATCGCATGCCTCCAGAGTAGTAAAGGTACTCTCATCAGAAAGAGGAGTTTCTGAACGAGAACCGAGAGGAAGATGATCCATCGACGAACAAACCCTAGATTATACTGCCGTGGACAGTCAATGAAGTTACTTCGTCCCAATTTGGAGGAAAACAGTAGGCCACAAAGATCAAAGAAACTTGCATCTTCCGGGCGGATGATAAAACAATCGTCGCAAAAACGATTCTCGTTACCGGACATTGTAAAATGAAGAAGACAGAGAGTTGTTTTTCTCAATGTATATCGAAACTGAATGTTGAACTTGCAGGAACTAGCCAGGGGGCTGTTGATATTTATAATGTGGACAACCATGAAGTATGAGAGACGTTTAGCACAAGGAAAAGATAACACTATATGAAATATAGAATTGAAAATGGAAATGCTTAATTAGGTTAAATAAATCAAGTCTTTTCACATGGTTAGTGCATATACGTCGATAAGTTCATTTTTTAAGTTGGATCCTATGTTTAGAAAGTAGAGTATGAGATTGAATTGATAAAGTTTTCAGTTTTCAATGTTGATGGCAGGGATGGAGCTGGGATTTAGGATTAGAGGAGAAAACATAAATGTTTGAAAGTGGTGGGTAAATTTATAAATAAACTATTTTTAAAAAAAATTTAAATAGGAGATAAAGGTGAAAAAAATTCTTCGGGGGCAGGGGTGATTGCCCCTACCTACCCCTTAATAGTTCCGTCCTTGGTTGATGGTTGAAGTTGATTTTTCGTATTAAGAGGAGAGAAGAGAGATTGCCTAGAACTGAATCTAAGATGTGATGTTAATTTAGATTTATTTGAATAAAAAACTTTTATTATTTTACCACAAAATTGATTGACAATTGATTATAAATTTAAAGAAAATATTTAATGGAGTGGCGGTGGAAATTTTGTTTTCCATGTGGGGGTTTAAATTAGAATTTAAGGTTTAAGTCGTAAGATTTAAAATTTATGGTTTAATTTAAGATTTAGAGATTAGAGGTTAGAGATTATAGTTTTGGATTTAGGTTGTAGGACTAGGATTTAGAATTTTAATTTTTATAGTGATATGTCATGCTTGTGGAATTTTTTTTAACAAGTGATATCATACAATGTGTAAGTAAATTAAATATAGGTATGAAGATCAATTTAGCCCTCGGTGAAAAATAAATAAAAAATCAATTAAGTCCTCATGAATTTTTTGCACTCTATTTAGCCCTTAGTAGTCAAAACAGACCCATTTTTGTCATCATTAACCGAAAAAATCAATTTTGACTCTTATGTGACAATTGACCAATTTTGAACATTAACTCATAAACAATAAATAATATAATGACATGTGGCACACTTTAAAAGTGCTAATCGTAAAGTCTTAAAACATAAGAAATCCTAAAAAAATCTATATATATAATTATAAAAAAATATAAAAATTATTAAAAATTTAACGTTAACTCGAAAATATCCATTAAGATAATGACAAGTGACGTACCTTGAAAGTGTCACATCATAAAATTAAAATTCTTTAAAAATTATAAAATTCTTTAAAATATAAAAAATTATTCAAAGAATTGCCAAATAACGATATACTAATATGTTACGATATAATCTTTCTAGTTTTCGTTATTTTCTTTGACCTAACCATTATCACTCGTATTATTTTCTTGTTGTGTTCTCTTGCATCTTATGCTTTTTTTCATCTCTTTAATTTTTTATTTTTGTATATTTGAATTTTTGTGTTATTTTATTTAACAAGTCTTCCATTTTTTCTATTGAAAAATTTATAAGTTTTCTTTGCTTCATATAGTGCTTTATTATCCACATTCATGGGGTTGATTTCGATGTATATTATCATGGTGTATTCTTTTTTCTCAATTTAATATTAGAAGGTTTTTAATGAGGCATATGATAATATTTTTTATATAATATTCTATCTAATAAAATCGTACGTAGAAAAAATATAAGTTTTTCTTTGCTCTTGTAGCACATTTTTTTCAGGAGTAGATTCGACGTCGCATCTATAGTTAGTGTTTAATTGGTTATCTTGCTATTTATCCTAGATTTATAGCTCGGGTTGCTTCTGTTATATTGATAGATACTTGCAACCACTCCAAATAGATTGCGCTTTAGATGCGATAAAGTAAGTTACCAGCGTGTCTTCATCTCTATATTCATTTTTTTGTTAGTGGTGGCCGTGCTTATCTTTTACCGCACCGTCGACAATAATATTTGTTTGTATCTTTTATTTTTTGGGTTATTTGGTTGAGATTTTTTACCATTACCATTTATGATTTTATTTTCGTTATTTAGTGGCTACTTTGTGTTCTTTGATGGTTTTAGAGAAAATGACTGGTTAATGTGATTAACCCAGGACCGATCCTGGGCATGGGCGAAAGGGGTGTCCGCCCAGGGCCCAATTTATTTTCTAATATTTGATATTATGGTCTAATTTTTTTAATACTTATTGTTAAGGTTCTACTCTTTAAAATTTAATTTTTCAATATTTGTTATTATGAGTCCAATTGTTTTCAATACTTGTTATTAGGGGTCTAATTTTTTCAAACTTTTTCATTAGGGACTCGATTTTTTCTAATATTTGTTATTAGGAGTCTACTCTTAAAATTCAATTTTTTCTTATATTTGTTATTAGGCCCCCAATTTTTTTTACATATTATTAGGGGTTCGGTTTTTTCCCAATATTTGTTATTAGGGGTCTGCTCCTAAAATTTAATTTTTTCTAATATTTGTTATTAGGGGTCCAATTTATTCGAATACTTGTTATTAAGGGCCTATTTTTTCAATATTTGTTATTAGGGACACTCTTAAAATTTATTTATTTTTCAATACTTGTTATTATAGACCCAAGTTTTTTCTAATATTTGTTATTAAGGGCCCAATTTTTTTAATATTTGTCATTAAGGGCTTAATATTTTCTAATATTTTTTATTAGGGGCCTATTCTTAAAATTCATTTTTTCTAATATTTGATATTAATGGTCTAGCTTTTTCTCAATACTTTATTTTTAGGAGCCTAATTTTTTCCCAACATTTTTCTAGGGACATACTCTTCAAATTTAATTTTATTTAAAGTACTTGTTACTAGAGATTCATTTTTCTTCTAATACTTGTTATTAGGGGCCTAATTTTTTGGTTCGCTCTGGGCAACGAAAATCTCATAAACAAGCCTGGATTAATTATCTTTAATTTTTTAGGCTTTTCTTTGTTAAGATTATTATTTTGTTTTATTTCCCCTTTATTTGTTCAATAAAATCATAGGTTGGTTTTTTTAACCACTGGTATCCAACACACTGGTTGACTAACTTAGATCGGGTACTACAAAGGCTCGTTATAGGGGCGACCCTCCCAACCCAATTTGCTCCATTCACATTGCTAAGATTCGAACCCTTGACCTTGTTTAAGAGATTTAGTACCTCATCTCACTAAACCAACTAGTTGTCGGTAATAAGTTGTTATTAATCAGTAAAAAAGTTATGATCCAACTTAGATATAAATCCTTATATTTTTTACATTAAATATATAATTTTTTAACAAAAATAATATTCTTGATTTTGGTTAACTTGGGTGAGAATAATTCAAATTTTAATATAAAAGTTTAAATAATAAAATATTAAATTCAGTTCTATTTTTATGGAACTAAAATACCCCGTATGTATTTTATGATCCATGAACGTTAACTTGAGTTTTTTTTTTTATTGTTTCTCTTAACGATTCCGTTTTTAATATTCGAACATGAAGTTTTTCGTTAAAAGGTACAAAATCGATTCAAATTTTACTGATATTTTATTGGTTTGATGCTTTTCTATTTTATGCATATTATCGGATGTACTAATCTTTTATTTAGTGTTCTACATAAGATTTTATTTGTTTATCTAACCACATGCATTATGGAAGCATGAATATTTGATAAATAATATTAATTAAATAAAGTACTTTTAGCATAATTGTTACAATTAATTAACTTATTCATGAGTATTTTTTGGTACTTGTCCATGTATTTATCGACATCGTGGGCATAATCTATTTAAGAAGACTAGAATTTATATTTGCAAATGAAAATGAAAGTTATAAACGGATTGATTTAAGTGGTAAGCAGTTTGGTATTGGCTTAAGCATGTTTCGAGTTCGAAGTTTGTGTATGCAAAGAATTCTCCCTAGGAGATTCACCTACAAAAGTTAGGTGTGTGACACGGGTCGGTACAAATTAGTCTGGACAGAACCTTGGAGAATCGGGAGAAAAAAAATGAAAGTTGTATTGAATCATAATGGTTAAAAATAGTAATAAAGTTTGGTTAGATCCATTGTGGTAAAAACACTATCCCACTTATAATCCTGAGATTTTTGCTGTGGATAAGAACCCAAGATTAGAGGCGATTTTTAGCAAGCAAATTAACAAGAATTGCTTAATTAACAACATTTTAATTTGAGGTGGAGTTTGCCAACCTTTCCACTATAAAAACTTGCTCTTAAAAGCTACACGATTTCTCATATAAGAATTCTATTTGATTATGATCTGTGTAAAATACATTACTGTAGAGTATTACTAATTTGCATTCCCCACAAGTTAAAATATATTCAATATTTTTGTTTTAGTTTCTAACCTTCTCTATTAAATAATAAAAATAGTAAATGTGATTTTTTAAATATTTTAAATGTAATGTTTCTAAAAACTTATATAAGATTTTTTTTCAAAAAAAGCAAACAAATTTAAGGGAAATATTTTTTTATGAAAAAAAGTAATAAAAAGTAATATAGTAATAAAAATAAATGTATTTTTTTGAACAATGTCAACTGGATTTCATTAATAAAAATAATGGAATGAATCAGAATTACAATGAACCCAAGCATTTAGAGAAAAATGGGGACAACGGTAACCAAAAAACTCATACATAAAACAAAAATATTAAACCCAAAGATACAAAGAAAAACAAAACCTTCCCATGAGAATGACGTCCAACATCAAAAGAACTCAGTAACCTTCATAAAAACTCATTGTCTCTGTCGAACAAGACAATTTTTGATGAGATAAAGGAGTGGTGAGTGAACCAAACTATTTGGCAGGATGCTTCGCTACACAATTTTGATTATATCGGTAAACAACCTTTTACCAAATAAGGCTCTGACTATACGTAACCACCGACAAACCAATAAAAAAAGTCGTGAGGGTCTTTGTGTGAGCACCAAAACAAATGCAAATGTATACAAAAATGTACTAAAAACCATAAGTAACATGACACAATAGCAGAGAAAAAGCATGACACAGGAGCAGAGAAAAAGCGTGACACAAGAGCAGAGAAAAAGCGTGTCACAAGGACATATATTCTTATTCAAATTTGAAAAAAAAAATCAAGAAAATAGAAAAACAAAGGACATAAAATGAAAAAAAAACTAGATAACTAATAAACACCGACGGTCGACAACCAAAATTAAAATTGGTGTCACCTAGGGCTGTAAATAAGACGAGATAGATCGATAACTACTCGAGTCTGAATTAGTCAAAGCTCGACTCGATTGGATTTGACTCGAGCTCAAACTCGGCTTGAGTTCTTAAGGAGCCGAGCTACTTGATATTCGACTCGAAAAGCTCGCGAGCTACTCGAAAATATAATATACTATTTTTTATTTTTTTAAAATTTAAATTCTAAATTCCTAAACCTAAATCCCTAAAACATAAACCCTAAACATAAATCCTAAATTCTAAACCCAACAATCTAAACCTCTAAACATAAACATAAATCCTAAACCCTAAATTTTAAATCCTAAAATTAACAAGCTTGAGCTTACACAACTTGTGTATCAAAGTTTTTTTTACAAATACGGCTTTAAATGAGACGTGAAAGATCGTGAGCTACTCGAGTCTGACAAGGTCAAAGATCGGTCAACACTTGACTCGATTGGGCTCGAATTAAGCTCGAACCCGACTCTAGTTCTTAACGAGCCGATTCGAGCTTAGATTTTTTAGTCTCGTTAAAAATTACTCGATCTCGACTCTAGATCTTAACAAGCTGAGTTGAGCTCAACACTACTCAAGCTCGACTCAGCTCGTTTACACCTCTAGTGTCACCACCGGCTAAACAAAATTTAAAGGCACTGAGGAAGGCAACACAAAATTATTAAGAGAAAACCTAGGTTTGGGAAAGAGGAAGGTGGCACAAATATAATTTTTTAATTATACATATTATGTAAAGTTTGAATATTAATTAAGAAATTATCTTAGTAAAGAGCTAATGTATGTAATTCTTTTTTTGAATAGTCTAAAGATGATTACAAGGTAGTATCTGTTCATACATATTCTTAACCCTTTGACAATGTGCATGCACCTTGTATGTAATTTTGTATATATTATAAAATCGAAGTTGATATGTAATTTTTAATGTTGATGTGTCAATCATATATGCATGACACATGTTGTAATTATAGATAATAAACATAGAACGATTTTTTTGGTTGCCCTTTCAGTTTCCAGGGCTTCGTCTCGACTAATCCGGACCGACCCACGTTGCACACCTGGCTTTGGTGGGTGAGTCTCCCAGCGGGAATTTTTTGCATACACAACGCCTCGAACTCGAGACCTGCTTAAGTGATACCAAGCTGCTTACCACTTGGAATGCATAGAACGATTTTCATTATTATTTGCAATTCTTGTTATGTAATGTTTAGATTAAGACTTGTTTAATTTCCTTGGGTTTATATTAGCACTCCCTCCATCCACTTATTTTGTCACGTGTTGATTTTTTACAAAGTTTTTAAGAAGAAAAAATTGTGTGGTGTAAAATAATTTAAATGACAAGTTTGTCTTTAGAAAGACAATTTTTTGATTTTTTTTTGGAATCCTAAAAAAGGATAGAAAAGTGAATTTGTCTTGTAAAAGTTGGTTGAATTTTCAAAGTGACAATGTGGATGAAACAATTTTAAAACAGAAAAGTGACAATTTTATTTAGACAGAAAGAGTATTAGACAATGTATTATATTATAAGATATAGGATGAGATATAGGAAAGCTAATTATGCAACGTATGTTCGTGGTACAAATTATCTCGGATCTTGTGTAAAATTGGGCCTTGAGGAAAGCTAAAACATTAGCAAACACCAACCAATTAACTCATGCTTTGTAGCTAAAAGACTTCATAAAGCACTCCTCCTTCTCAAACCTATGTTTTCTCTCAATATTTTTGTTTCGCCTTATTCTTTTCTTTAATTTTTATTTAGTCGATAGCGGCATCAATTTTAATATTGGTTGCCGACCGTCGATATTTATTAGTTATCTTGTTTTTTCATACTTTTTCCTTTGTTTTTATTTTTTCTTGAGTTTTTTAATAAGAATCCTTGTCTTTGTGACACATGTTTCTTTGCTATTGTGGCACATTTTTTTTCTCTATTCTTGATGCACGTTCCTTATGACTTTTGGTACGTTTTTTGCACACCTTTGTGGTCATTTTGGTGCTCGCTCAAAGACCCTCATGACTTTTGTTTTTTGATTGGTTTGTCTGTGGTCATGTATAGTCAGATCCCTTCTATGGTAAATGGTTGTTTACCGATATAATTAGAATTGTGTAGAGAAATAGCCTACCAGTTGGTTTGGTTAGCTCACCACTCCTTTATCACTTCGTAAAGTGTCTCATTCGACAGAGACAAGGTGTTTATAGAAGTTAGAGTTCTTTTGATGTTGGATGTCATTCTCAAGAGAATGTTTCATTTTTCTTCGTATCTTTAGGTTTAATATTTTTGTTTTATGTATGAGGTTTTTGGTGACTATTGTCCCAATTTTCTCTTTATGCTTGGGTGCGCTGTAATTCTGATTCCTTCCATAGTTTTTATTAATGAAATCCAGTTGCCATTGTTAAAAAATATTCACAAAGAATCCATTGCGTAGTTTTAGTGATAAAGGACGACGTTGATCCTTCTAGGTGAAACAATACTGGAAAACTAGACTATTAGAAATGTCAGGATAGTTGAAACAATAAAAAGGTAGGAAATTGATTAAACCGCGTCGTGCTGAAGATCACTGCCCTAGAAACAATTTCACCCAATGTGTGTAATCTATGCGTTGGCGGTTGTCCCCCAAGGTTAACAAGGTCGCTCCAAAACTGTGTACACCTAAAGAGTTGGAGTTGACTGCAGTGGTATTTCTCTTCTTAGCACCAAAAAACTCAAAGATAAAATAGCTCTTTTGTAAGCAAATGAATTGCTTTTTGAGATACGAAAATGAGAGGAATAACCTCTCTATTTATAGGCTGGGCGTGGGGTTAAAATCGTCCAAATTAATCAAAAAATAATCTGATTAAATAGCTTGAAATCAACTAGAAAATCTGCCTCAGTTGAGTGTTATAACATCTAGAAAATTACAGCTGAAAGGTTCTAAATCTAGCCTTAAAATAGTTCAGGTTCAATCTTCAAATCAGTGCAAAAACAAATGTTAAATACAATTATAACAGCCTATAAAATAAATAGCTAATTTAGCTGTTATTTACTGTAACTGTATGACAAAAAAATTATCTGAATTCAAAATAATCTATCTATTTCACTCAGCCTATAAATTGAGAATGAAAATTTCTTTCAAACTTTTATCATTGAGAGAAATTCCTACGAATTTTCTCTAAAAATAAAGAACTCATGGGGACGTGTCAAAGACACGTGTTACCATGACCACGAGCACGACCACGAGCAGAGCCGGCCGAACTGTGGCGGCAGTGACGCCTAAGGTTCACCCTTGTTCTCTATCACTCAACAAGGGAGGGAATGTATAACTCTATAAATACCTTTGCCAAAGGATAATCTTTCCCTATGTGGGATATTGAGCATTACTAACAATCCCCCCACTAATGCGAAAGAATTCTTTTGATATTGAGAATCATTGAGCTTCAAAGATACAAAAAGTGCAATAGCGAGATTAGTTGCTTAAGAACTAGTGAACGTATCTGGAACTAGTATATAGTGATGATGAGTAATCCTCCTCTTAGATAAGTGAAACAAGTCTTGAACGGGGTGAACTTATAGCACACAACTAACCCTTTCATCCACCGATGTCCTTGATGTGTAAGATATGTATATATACAAAGTATATATTCAACCATCTTAACTCAGAATTCTAGTAAGTATACTAAAAAATAGCCCAACATTTTTCATAGAAGGTGGCTAACCCTTCTCACTTACGTAGGTTATTTCATTAAGTTTATCTCAACATAAACTACCCAAAACTGGGTTATGAAATAATTAAGATCTTTTATAACAACTTAACCTCACAAAAACAATGTAAATTTCTTCAAGTTCATATTAATTGAATCACCTAAACTCTGGGATAGAATCATTAAGAATAAAAACTCAACTTTTTTGTTTGGTAAATTCAATAAGTTATTCTCAATAGAACAACCCAAACTCTTGGGATTGAATTTATTAAGAGTTTAAAGTAAACCTATCCTTTCAAGCGGTAAGTTCATTAGTACTTCACAATAGGTCTAAGAACTTTATTAAGAGTAGTTATTCAACCAAAATCGGTAAATTCATTAAGTCTTTCTCACTAAGACTACCCAAAACTGGGCTATAAATATATTAAAAGTATAAAGCTCAACATGGGAATGTACATGATTCGTCATAGGGATAGACAGATGGACAAGTACACTATGAGTTTTTCCATAGTTTTGTTTGACCACATTGATCTTAGATAACTAAGTTGGGTATCCACCACGAATTCCTCAACCAATGGGCTTAAGACCCATCCTCATCGATGAATCTAGAACTAATTTTTTGCATAATCCTTTTGTAAGAGGATCAACAAGATTTTTTTTCAACTTTATGTACTCTAAAGCAAGTACTCTGTTCTTTATTAAGTGCCTCACAGATTCATGCCTTATGAAAATATATATTTTCTTACCATTATAAGCTTGGTTTTTAGCCACACATATTGCAGCTGTGAATTGCACAATAAAGACACTGGAGGAGTCGATTTTCCCCACAAAGGAATTTTTTCTAAAAGGTTTTTGAGGCACTCGACTTATTGCCCAACTAAGTCAACAGCTATAAAATCCAAATCCATAGTAGAGCGTGCAATACAAGTCTATTTTGCAGACTTCCACGAAATTGCTGCTCCACCTAAAGTAAAAATATACCCACTCGTAGAGCTTACCTCGTCATTATCGGTAACCAGTTAACGTCACAATATCATTCCAAAATAGAATGATTGCCAACAAAATCGAGTTTCCAATCTATTGTATCCTTAAGGTACTTAAGTAAGAGTCTTAGAGCAATCCAATGTTCACTACTTGGATTATAAGTATATCTACTTAATCTGCTCACAACATAGGCAGTATCAGGTCGAGTATAGTTCATTAAGAACATTAGGATTCCAATAACTTTAGCATAATCAACCTGGGAAGCACTACTTCCTTTATTTTTAAAGAGATGAATGCTAGAGTCATAAAGGGTTCGAACAGGGATGACATCAAAACTGTTGAATTTCTTTAACACTTTCCCAATATAATGTGTTTGATTTAAAGAAAATCCCTTTTCAGATTTGGTAACCTTGACTCCTAAGATTACATCTACTTCTCCCAAATCAGTCATCTCAAATTTAGTGGATAAGGAGCTTTTAGTTTTGTTAATGGATTCAATGTTAGTACTGAAAATCAACATATCATCAACATATAAACTTATGATGACATAATCAGTACCAAAAATCTTCGAATACACATATCTATCTGCACCATTCACGATAAAACCAAAACTAAGAATAGTTTTGTGAAATTTCTCGTACCACTGCTTAGGAGCTTGTTTAAGTCCATAAAGAGACTTTTTAAGTCTACACACTTTGCCTTCGATACTATGTGTCACAAAACCTGGTGGTTGCTCCATATAGATCTCTTCATCTAGATCTCTATTCAACAATGCAGTCTTTACATCCATTTGATGTAATTGCAACTTATGAATGGAGGCTAGTGCAAATAATGCATGGATCATTGAGATTTTTGTTACGGGGAATAGGTATCAAAAAAGTTTGTTCCAAATTTTTGAGTGGACCCTTTGACACTACTATTCTAGCCTTATATTATTGGATTAACCCATCTGGACCGACTTTCTTTTTTAAAACCCATTATTGCTGATAGGTCTAAATCCTTTAGGCAAATCTACTAATTCCCAAGCATGATTAGACATTATTGACTATAGTTCATCATTAATAGCGCTTCTTCAAAATCTAGCATCAATAGATCTTATAGCTTCTTCATAAGCCTTAGGAACCTCATTTAACAAAAAAGACTTAACTATAGGATCTGATATGGCGTCTAAGTCATATATCTCAGAAATAAAGGAAGTGATAAAGTCTAGTCCAAAAGAGGTTTCAATTCTTTTTCCTTTACTTCTTCTATGCTCTAACTCAAACTCTAGAGAATTCCTGACAGGTAAACTAGAAGAAGTAGATGGATTATTTTCTATATGTGTTTCTACATTTATTCTTGGTTTCTTTAGAGGAAAAACTTCTTCAAAGAAAAATGCATCTATAGATTCACATATAGAAAAATCATGTAAAAACATGAACCTTTATGTGGCACTATTAGAAGCATACCCTAAAAACACTGCATCAACGGTTTTGGGACTAATGGTGGACTTTTTAAAGTCAGGCAAGCGTACTTTAGCCAAACACCCCCACAGTTTAAGGTATTGCAAATTAGGTGCATAACCTTTCCGCAAATCATATGGGGTAGAAACTAATTTCTTATGAGGCACTAGGTTCAAAATATGATTGGCCGACATAATGACTTTCCCCTACATGTTATCACACAATCTAGAACTTATAAACAATAAATTTATCATCTTTTTTAAAGTTCCATTTTTCCTCTCGACTACGCCGTTTTGTTAAGGAAAATATGGGGCAAAGGTCTCATGAATTATGTTATGATTCTCACACACCTCTTTAAGAAAAATAGACCCGTATTCACCACCTTTATCAGACCTAACACGTTTTATCTTCCTTTCAAGCTGATTCTTAACTTTCGCCTTATAAATAAGAAAGAAGTTCTCAGCTTCATCTTTAGTTCTAAAAAGATAAACCTTTGTATATCTAGAACATTCATCCACAAAGGTGATATAATAGTGTTTACCTCATTTACTCTCAGAGTTTCTAAAGTCTGTGTGTGAATAAGTTACAACAATTCAGTTTTTCTTTTAGAAACAGTTTTAAAGGAAAGTTTAGCACGATTTGATTCTACATAAATTTCACATTTGTTAAAGCTATTCTCATATAGATTAGGCAATAACTTCATTTTAATGATTTTCTTTAGTGAGTGTAAGCTCACATGACCTAATCTAGCATGCCACATATCACAGGATTCAACAATATAAACAGAAGTGGTAACTTTATTTTCATTAAACTCGGTCTCAATTACAAATAAACTCTCATTTAAATATATTTTCCCTGCATAATCACCGTTATAGAAAAGTACAAGTTTACCTGCCTCGAAAACAAGTTTAATGTCTGCCTTATTTAATAAACCACCACTAATCAGATTTCTACGTAGGGTAGGTACATACAGAACATTATTTAAAGATAAAGTTTTACCAGAATTCAGCTTAAGTAAAACCTTGCCTTTGCCTAACACTTTTAAGCTGCTAGAATTCCCCATGTACACTTGTTCACCTTTGTTCCCATCCTCGAACTCGGCAAACAATTCCCATTTAGAGTAGAAATGCCTGGAAGCATCGGTGTTAACAACCCACTCAACAATATTCTCCACCATATTGACTTTTGAAACCACTGCCGCAATGATGTCATTAGTATTCTCTACAATATTTAGTTGTAGTCTATTATCGTTTTGGCGGTCTGACCGGTGTTGGCACTAGTAGGCTTTGTGTCTGGCTTGTCCATACACAAAGCATGCGACAAGCTTTCTTTGAGATTTAGTGTTCGTTGGCTTCTTGAAGTTGACAGACTTCTAGGGTTTGGTGTTCTTCTTTTGATTACCTCTTTTAATGATATTTTTGGGTTTAGACCTTGAGGCAGCACCAAATTCAACCAAGTTAGATTTAAAAGGAAATTGACCAATAGGGTTGGTAACCTTATATTTTAAACGGTTATCCTCCTCTATCTTCATGTGCCCCACCAGCTCCTCTAGTGAAATGTACCTCTTTTTGTGTTTGAGGGAGTTATGTTAGTTGGACCAAGATTTTGGTAGCTTCTCGATCAGAATGTTAGCTTGCAAAACTTTGCACATCTACATTCTTCGACCAGGATGTCGGGACCAGCTTCTCATAGTTATGGACTTGATCTATTATTGGCTTGTCGTTAGACATATGAAATCTTAGCCACTCGCCAATGACGCATTTCTTGAAGCATGCATTATCAACCATATATTTTTTTCTTGAGTGTGTCCTATATGACCTTTGCGCTCCTCTCTTTGAGAAACATGTCGAAGAGTTTGTTTGATATCTGACTCAGGAGATAGCCTCGTACTATCTTATTATCTTTCTCATATTTTTCAATAGTAATGACGGTAGTAGTAGCTGAGGCATCAGCGGTGGAAAATTGGGTGGAAAAAGTTTCAATGGCATCAGTCGTGCCAACAGCTTCTGTAACCCCCTCGACCCGGCATAGAAACCCAACCGAACCAAGAGAACTACATTATGTTTGCCGAGGCGAACCAGAGAATAATTACGAAAACCCGATCCATTTTTTTTCTTTTTATCTTATCTAGATGCAAATTATTAATCCTACATATGTATACTTGCAGCCGTTAAATTTTCAAAGAAAAAGGATCACAGAAAGGCCACCAATTGCATATCATGCGTTTCAGGGACAAAATTGCAAAACTGATAATTTTATGGACCAAAACTGAAATTAAAGTTACCAATCCTCAATTAGTCCATTTACATGCTCACATGACAAATTCCAGGTCATTACTATCACTCAAACTCTTACAATTGCATTCGCATAACTCAAGGACCAAAATAAAGAAACAGAAACCATCATGATTCCAAAATAACCGATTTAACGGTAGTTGTACCGGTACGCATACAAGTGTTACGATACGCCCTTATGATTTCAAAAACTCAGATTCCAATAGCTAAAACTCGTACTAAAACGCTTGCTCGCGTATCAAAACATTGGCAAAAATGCTTAAGACCGTATCGGAACACTTGCTGGAGTGCCGAAATGCTATGCCTAAAAAGGCTTATCCGTATCGAAACACCTAACCGCATATCAAAACGCTATTCCTGAAATAGCCTAGCCGTACCGGTACGGGGTCACCTATTTCGATACGCCTAGACCTATAATGTCCCAAATTGCTACTTAATCACACTTTAATGAAAACCAAACCACTTATACATGCTTCAAACACTTATACAACATCACCAAAATACATTTCCCACCAAAGCAACACATAAACATCAACCAAACATGGCATTCATACAAACTTGTTGATCTATAGGCATGCTTTCTAATATCATTCTACCAAACAACCAAAACTCACATTTGGTACCTTTAAGGCATACTCAACATGCTTGCACATTTATAATATCATACCAAACTTGCTTGAATCATCACAACATGACAACCACACCAAATAACTAGATGCACTCCTAAGCACACATCTGGCATCAAAATAGGCAATGATTCACACAAGTCTAACAACAACAAACCAACATGAAATCCATCACTTCATGTGCTTAAAAACCATGGAAAAACATAATTACAAATTCCCAAAATATGGCGAACATATTGCTTTATTATTCGGAATCATTAACCGAGTTCATACTCAAAGTATTCTTTGTCTTAGGATCACTTTAGCCTTGCCCTTGCATCCCCAAAACCTTAATGCTCTGCATCATTAAAAAAATAGAGTGTAAGCACATAGGCTTAGTGAGGATGCTCATAAAACAATGATGCATTTAAAAACATTTGAAACCAAAGCACTTGTTTCCAAAACATGCTTATAACCAAAGCACTTTCCTTGTCTCCAACCGAGACATGCATAAACACCCTTATGCAACATCATAAACATATTCTATGCTTAGATCCAAAGCATTAAATCATAAACCATGCTTAAATCCGAAGCATTATCAAATAAAATACGCTTAAATCCCAAAGCATTACATAATAGGTTCAACACATGAACTTCACGATAGCCTTAGGGTTCATCACGATAGCTAAATAAGCTTGGCAACCCCCTTGCATCATCTTTCCTGCACGGGTGGTCGAAACAACATTGGACAAGAACTTCACATTCTCGTCAACCACCACAACCTCATAATCATCGGCCAACCTCACGGTAATCCTTTTGGATTCACAATCCATAACCGTCTTGTGCTCACTCAACCAATCTATACCTAAGATGACATCAAAACCATGAAACGATAACTCTATTAGATCTGCGGCAAACTCATGGCCTTGCACAACCAATGGACACCGCCTATACAACTTTCTAGTTGTAACCGTCTCTCCAAAAGAACTAGTTACTAACATGCCAACATCAAGGATCTCAACAGGAACATTCAACAAAGATGCATGCTCACTCAAGATATAAGAACGAGTAAACCCCGAATCAATCAAAGAAAACAATGACAAAGATTGCAAGGTAAAGGTACCTACGATCACATAGGTGTCATTGCGGCCCTCGTGATGAGAAAGACTCGAGCCGGTCCACCACCCTCCGTTCTCACCACTGCGGCATGAGCCATAACCCTCTGACCATCCTCGCGCCTCTCAAAACTACCCCTGCCACGGCCTCTGCCCCTAGCAAATGCAGCAACATGAACCGGTGCATCCCTCACAGCACGAGGACAATCACGCTTCATATGCTTATAAGATCCACAAATCCAACAAGCTCCAGCATTGCCTCAGCACATACCCGTGTGGCGCCTACCATAACGCTCACACTCTGGTACAACACGAGCTCCCTGATTACCTTAACCAGCACCACCACCATGCTTGTGATCTGGCATGTGTCTCTTGTCTTGAAACTTCCTATTCTATCTCCCAGAATACTAGATTTAGCTTATCTCTTACCTAGGCTCGTACTCGTAGCCTGGACTGGTGCACCCAAAGACTGCTCAACTTTTATGGCTCGATTGACCAACACATCAAAATCCATATAATTCAGAGCCAAGAGATACATTTTAATGTCCTTCACCAGCCCATAACGAAACCTGTCACATCTCTGCTGATCATCAAGGACCAACTCAGGAGCATATGACTCAAGCGAATAAACTTTACTTCATATTTGGCAACAGACATGCCACCCTACGTCAGCGACATAAACTCGCGCTTCTTCATATCCAAATATTGAGTACCAAGATACTTCTTCTTGAAAGCTCTCCGAAAGAACTCGTGAGTCACATCTTCCTCAAGAACACCCGCAATCGTGGTCACCCACCAATGATATGAATCATCTTACAACAGTGACACAGTACACCCCAACTTGCGCTCCTCATTACAACCCATCTGGTTCAAAAATATGGATCATTTTCTCCAGCCAACCCTCGGATGCCTCAGGACTCAGAACCTAAAATTCCTTGCCTCCCAAACTTCTAAGGCATTCCAAGGGTAAACCTTGATTAGCCACTATAGCAGGTGTCGGTGCTTGCGCTTGCACCCCAGCCATCGCTGCTTCGAAAGCCCCCGTTATAGCTTGAACTAACAGAGTCAAATTACCATATACAGGCACATGGTGAACCTGGGGTACTTCACCCGCCCCAACATCAACTGGATAAACCATCGAAGGATGAGGAGGTAAAACATTAGGGTGATTCCCTTCCTCAACGTTATTCTACCCAACTCCGGCATTAATAGCCATCGAACGCGTTTTACATTGAGCCATGCTAACAAAAGCATCAAAACACATTCAAGTTAGGATAGCATAAGGCAAATGATCCAAGACAACCTTATAAAACATTTTAAAACCTCCGTAAATAGGCAATGTGTTCCCACTTCATACCGCAACATGATATTAAACAATCACTGAACATATACACAATCACCGTGCAATTCAAAAATCACTTACTAATCACACAACAACGTCCCAACTTTTTGTAACCTGGATCTGATACAAACAAATGTGACCCCCTCAACTCAGCCTAGAAGCTCGATCGAACCGAGAGAACTACATTAGGTTTGTCGAAGCAAATCGAGAATAATTATGAAAACCCATTCCATTTTTTTCTTTTTATCTTATCTAGATGCAAATTATTAATCCTACATGTGTATACTTGCAGCGGTTAAATTTTCAAAGAAAACGGATCACGGAAAGACCACTAATTGCATATCATGAGTTTCAGGGACTAAATTGTAAAACTGATAATTTTAGGGACCAAAACTAAAATTAAAGTTACCAATCCTCAATTAGTCCATTTACATGCTCACATGACAAATTCTAGGTCATTACTATCACTCAAACTCTTACAATTGCATTCACATAACTCAAGGACCAAAATGAAAGAAGCAGAAACCTTCATGATTCCAAAATAACAGATTTAACGGTAGCCATACCGGTATGCGTACAAGTGTTTCGATATGCCCTTATGATTTCAAAAACTCAGATTCTAGTAGCTAGAACATGTACCGAAATGCTTGCTCGCGTATCGAAACGTTTGGCAAAAAATGCTTAAGACTGTTTCGGAACACTTGCTCGAGTACCAAAACGCTATGCCTGAAAAGGCTTTTCTGTATCGAAACACCTACCCGCATATCAAAATGCTATGCCCAAAATGGCCTAGCCGTAACGGTACGTGGTCACCTGTTTCGATACGTTTGGACCTGTAATGTCCCAAATTGCTACTTAATCACACTTTAATGAAAACCAAACCACTTATACATGCTTCGAACACTTATACAACATCACAAAAATACATTTCCCACCAAAGCAACACAAAAACATGAACCAAACATGGCATTCATACAAACTTGTTGATCTATAGGCATGCTTCCTAATATCGTTCTACCAAACAACCAAAACTCACATTTGGTACCTTTAAGGCATACTCAACATGCTTGCACATTTATAATATCATACCAAACTTGCTTGAATCATCACAACATGGCAACCACACCAAATAACTAGATGCACTCCTAAGCACACATCTAGCATTAAAATAGGCAATGATTCACACAAGTCTAGCAACAACAAACCAACATGAAATCCAACATTTTATGTGCTTAAAAACCATGGAAAATATAATTACAAATTCCCAAAATATGGCAAACACATTGCCTTATTAACTCGAATCATTAACCGAGTTCATACTCAAAGTATTCTTTGTCTTAGGATCACTTTAGCCTTGCCCTTGCATCCCCAAACCTTAATGCTCTGCATCATTAAAAAAAAGAGAGTGTAATGACATAGGCTTAGTGAGGATGCTCATAAAACAATGATGCATTTAAAAACATTTGAAACCAAAACACTTGTTTCCAAAACATGTTTATAACCAAAGCACTTTCCTTGTCTCTAACCGAGACATGCATAAACACCCTATATAACATCATAAACATATTCTATGCTTAGATCCAAAGCATTAAATCATAAACCATGCTTAAATCCCAAGCATTATCAAATAAAATACGCTTAAATCCCAAAGCATTACATAATAGGTTCAACACATGAACTTCACGATAGCCTTAGGGTTCATCACGATAGCTAAATAAGCTTGGCAACCCCTTGCATCATCTTTCCTGCACGGGTGGTCGAAACAACATTGGACAAGAACTTCACATTCTCGTCAACCACCACAACCTCATAATCATCGGCCAACCTCACGGTAATCCTTTTGGATTCACAATCCATAACCGTCTTGTGCTCACTCAACCAATCTATACCTAAGATGACATCAAAACCATGAAACGATAACTCTATTAGATCTGCGGCAAACTCATGGCCTTGCACAACCAATGGACACCGCCTATACAACTTTCTAGTTGTAACCGTCTCTCCAAAAGAACTAGTTACTAACATGCCAACATCAAGGATCTCAACAGGAACATTCAACAAAGATGCATGCTCACTCAAGATATAAGAACGAGTAAACCCCTTAATCAATCAAAGAAAACAATGACAAAGATTGCAAGGTAAAGGTACCTACGATCACATAGGTGTCATTGCGGCCCTCGTGATGAGAAAGACTCGAGCCGGTCCACCACCCTCCGTTCTCACCACTGCGGCATGAGCCATAACCCTCTGACCATCCTCGCGCCTCTCAAAACTACCCCTGCCACGGCCTCTGCCCCTAGCAAATGCAGCAACATGAACCGGTGCATCCCTCACAAAGACGAGGACAATCACGCTTCATATGCTTATAAGATCCACAAATCCAACAAGCTCCAGCATTGCCTCAGCACATACCCGTGTGGCGCCTACCATAACGCTCACACTCTGGTACAACACGAGCTCCCTGATTACCTTAACCAGCACCACCACCATGCTTGTGATCTGGCATGTGTCTCTTGTCTTGAAACTTCCTATTCTATCTCCCGTAATACTAGATTTAGCTTATCTCTTACCTAGGCTCGTATCGTAGCCTGGACTGTGCACCCAAAGATCTGCTCAACTTTTATGGCTCGATTGACCAACACATCAAAATCCATATAATTCAGAGCCAAGAGATACATTTTAATGTCCTTCACCAGCCCATAACGAAACTCACACATCTCTGCTGATCATCAAGGACCAACTCGGAGCATATGACTCAAGCGAATAAACTTTACTTCATATTTGGCAACAGACATGCCACCCTACGTCAAAGACATAAACTCGCGCTTCTTCATATCCAAATATTGAGTACCAAGATACTTCTTCTTGAAAGCTCTCCGAAAGAACTCGTGAGTCACATCTTCCTCAAGAACACCCGCAATCGTGGTCACCCACCAATGATATGAATCATCTTACAACAGTGACACAGTACACCCCAACTTGCGCTCCTCATTACAACCCATCTGGTTCAAAAATATGGATCATTTTCTCCAGCCAACCCTCGGATGCCTCAGGACTCAGAACCTAAAATTCCTTGCCTCCCAAACTTCTAAGGCATTCCAAGGGTAAACCTTGATTAGCCACTATAGCAGTGTCGGTGCTTGCGCTTGCACCCCACCATCGCTGCTCCGAAAGCCCCCGTTATAGCTTGAACTAACAGAGTCAAATTACCATATACAGGCACATGGTGAACCTGGGGTACTTCACCCGCCCCAACATCAACTGGATAAACCATCGAAGGATGAGGAGGTAAAACATTAGGGTGATTCCCTTCCTCAACGTTATTCTACCCAACTCCGGCATTAATAGCCATCGAACGCGTTTTACATTGAGCCATGCTAACAAAAGCATCAAAACACATTCAAGTTAGGATAGCATAAGGCAAATGATCCAAGACAACCTTATAAAACATTTTAAAACCTCCGTAAATAGGCAATGTGTTCCCACTTCATACCGCAACATGATATTAAACAATCACTGAACATATACACAATCACCGTGCAATTCAAAAATCACTTACTAATCACACAACAACGTCCCAACTTTTTGTAACCTGGATCTGATACAAACAAATGTGACCCCCTCAACTCAGCCTAGAAGCTCGATCGAACCGAGAGAACTACATTAGGTTTGTCGAAGCAAATCGGAGAATAATTATGAAAACCCATTCCATTTTTTCTTTTTATCTTATCTAGATGCAAATTATTAATCCTACATGTGTATACTTGCAGCGGTTAAATTTTCAAAGAAAACGGATCACGGAAAGACCACTAATTGCATATCATGAGTTTCAGGGACTAAATTGTAAAACTGATAATTTTAGGGACCAAAACTAAAATTAAAGTTACCAATCCTCAATTAGTCCATTTACATGCTCACATGACAAATTCTAGGTCATTACTATCACTCAAACTCTTACAATTGCATTCACATAACTCAAGGACCAAAATGAAAGAAGCAGAAACCTTCATGATTCCAAAATAACAGATTTAACGGTAGCCATACCGGTATGCGTACAAGTGTTTCGATATGCCCTTATGATTTCAAAAACTCAGATTCTAGTAGCTAGAACATGTACCGAAATGCTTGCTCGCGTATCGAAACGTTTGGCAAAAAATGCTTAAGACTGTTTCGGAACACTTGCTCGAGTACCAAAACGCTATGCCTGAAAAGGCTTTTCTGTATCGAAACACCTACCCGCATATCAAAATGCTATGCCCAAAATGGCCTAGCCGTAACGGTACGTGGTCACCTGTTTCGATACGTTTGGACCTGTAATGTCCCAAATTGCTACTTAATCACACTTTAATGAAAACCAAACCACTTATACATGCTTCGAACACTTATACAACATCACAAAAATACATTTCCCACCAAAGCAACACAAAAACATGAACCAAACATGGCATTCATACAAACTTGTTGATCTATAGGCATGCTTCCTAATATCGTTCTACCAAACAACCAAAACTCATATTTGGTACCTTTAAGGCATACTCAACATGCTTGCACATTTATAATATCATACCAAACTTGCTTGAATCATCACAACATGGCAACCACACCAAATAACTAGATGCACTCCTAAGCACACATCTAGCATTAAAATAGGCAATGATTCACACAAGTCTAGCAACAACAAACCAACATGAAATCCAACATTTTATGTGCTTAAAAACCGTGGAAAATAGAATTACAAATTCCCAAAATATGGCAAACACATTGCCTTATTAACTGGAATCATTAACCGAGTTCATACTCAAAGTAGTCGATCACTTTAGCCTTGCCCTTGCAGCCCCAAACCTTAATGCTCTGCATCATTAAGAAAAAGAGAGCGTAATGACATAGGCTTAGTGAGGATGCTCATAAAACAATGATGCTTTTAAAAACATTTGAAACCAAAACACTCGTTTCCAAAACATGTTTATAACCAAAGCACTTTCCTTGTCTCTAACAGAGACATGCATAAACACCCCTATATAACATCATATACATATTCTATGCTTAGATCCCAAAGCATTAAATCATAAACCATGCTTAAATCCCAAGCATTATCAAATAAAACTTGCTTAAATCCCAAAGCATTACATAATAGGTTCAACACATGAACTTTCACTTATATTGGCATTAATAGTGACCTGGATAAACTACCATCTATCCAACATATCGGATACACAGATCTCTCATACCATGCCTAGTTAAACCGCATGATATTCCCAAACATTACCTAGTTAACCCACAAGATTTGACACCATCGCCTAGTTAAACTGCAAGATTTACCACCCTTACCTAGTTAATCAGCAAGTATACTGAACTTGCCTAGTTAAACCGCAAGATCACCATCAAATTGAGTTGCCTAGTTAAACCGCATGTCCAATGAGGTTCCCAACAGTCCGAGTGGCCTTGTTAAACCACTATACCTCAAGAACCCATGGCCACAATCGATTTTGTTCTTATTTTATAGTGCACTTATAATCCTATGTCATGCCAACTATATCCGATTGTCTCTCACTTTGTCACATAGCCAATATATCATTTACCAACCATTTGCTTACTGTTTTACAATGCATTATATAAAACATCACACATGCAAATCACATTGCCCAAACATTAACAACATTCCGAACAGGAATGTAATACAATGCTCTCTAGCATTTAATATACTTTTAATCCCCTGTATATGCACTTAAAAATCATGCATTTCCAGTATGTAAATCATACCATGTATATCACCAAAACATGAAAACAATATGCCTATATCCAAGCCGATATTCAAGAGCAAAATAAGGGAAACTTACTTCCGAGCTTAGGTAAGTGTCTCACGCTTACCCTAAACTCCCAACAACCTTTACAAACCTTTGTAAAGCATTTAAAAAGCAGTTTCCACTCACCGATACGCCTCACCTTCCTTGCCAACGCGAAACAAGCTCCCGGCAAGCAACAAAACAATGTCAAGCTTCGTCACCTTAATTTTCCCCTGTTTTAAACACATAAAACCAGAGGATAAATGCATCATTATGCATTCAAACCATTTCCTCAAAGCAAAACCCCGCAACTCTCAAGTTGCCCGCTCGAAAACCATCTGAAACATACTGAAATCATCCCCAAACACTTCCAAAACATAACCCAACCATAATACAACGATTCAATCCATAAAACTTCATCAATCAACAACTAAAAATCCTTTCCCAACATCCTTTTACTTCTAGCAACGATAAAACTCAATTATCACCATAAAAACACAAATTTAACAACCTAACCAATTAGAGATTTAAGAGTTTTGGGATTCCATTGATAAAAATAACTTATCACAACATAATACATCCAAAATATGTTTAAAATTAATTTTAAACACTGGAAAACAGATACGCTTTGAACCTTTCACTATTCCATCAATTTCACCTATTTAATTCAATTAAACATTGTAAAACATGAAAAATCGGTTTATAACTCATGAATCAAGGATCAAACACTTGGGAATATCAATAAAGAACCATTCAATAGATGAGATCACGGACCTTACTCATATTGTGAGATTTCTCCTTCAATTAGCTTGTTTAAAACTATGAAAACACAAGATTTCAATGAGATTTTGTAAAACAAACTTAAAGAATCAATTACAAATCAATAATATGAGTAAAAAGATCTCTCACCTCTGGATTTTAATGAAAACTTGAGTGTTTGGCTGAGAGAGAAGTGAAGAGAAAGGTTGAGAGAAAAGTTACTTCAAAATATCTTGAAAAAGGTTAACTAATTTTTAATATCAAAAATCCATTTAATTAACTTTTGAACACATGTAAAATAGCTTAATTGAAAGGAGAAATCAGCAGCAAAAAATTGGTAAAATAGCTCCTTAAGGATTCTAAGAATTTGATCCCTTTTAATTTTAGTCACCTTTTAAAACCAATTTTCAAAATTTACATTTTGGTCACTAACCAAAATGTTACCCTTCCAAATCCCATTTTCCAAAATTGACTTCACCATAAACCTTAATATATTAAATAATGATTTTTGCATATTTTCCCACAATTTTAACACCTTCAAAAACATTTAATTCGATTTAATCCCAAAACCAACTTAAATCTCTAATTTCGGTCCACCGGACCTTCAGACCAACCTTTGAAACACCTAGCCCCAAAACAGGGGTGTTACAGCTTCAGTAACATTAGCTAGTGGTGATGATGATTCGGCTTTATCAGCATATAATCAAAACAAAACTGCTCGAAAAAGATTAAAATCCGCTGAGACCACCTTCAATAGTTGGCCCTATTGTGTACATCTAGCTTGGACAGATCTAGGATAAGCTTGTTGAACGATATCAACATCTTTTTGCAGTGTATAAAAAATTTGTTTCTAGATTGTTAGAAAAACAATACTGCAAAACTAGACCGTTAGCACTAACAGGATAGTTGAAACAATAAAAAAAATGGGAAATTGATTAAATCGTGTTGTGGTAAAGACCACTGCCCTAGAAATAAATTTGCCCGATGTGTATAATCGTTGCATTGGCGGTTGTCCCCCAAGGTTAACACAGTCGCTCCAAACTTTGTACACCCAAAGAGTTGGAGTGGACTGCGGTGGTATTGCTCTTCTCAGCACCAGAAAAACTCAAAGATAAAATAGCTCTTTTGTAAGCAAATATATTGTCTTTTGAGATACGGAAATGAGAGGAATAACCTCTCTATTTATAGGCTAGATGTAGGGTTAAAATTGTTAAAATTAATCAAAAATTAATCAGATTAAATAGCTTGAAATCATCTAGAAAATCCACCTTGGTTGATTGTTATACAAGCTGGAAAATTACAGCTAAAAGGTTCTGAATCTAGCCTTGAAACAATCCAGGTTCAATCTTCAAATTAGTGCAAAAACATCTGTTAAATACAGTCAATACAACCTACAAAAATAATAGCTAATTTAGCTGTTATCTATTGAAATTACAAAAAAGAACCCGCGCGGATGTGTCAAAGACACGTGTTACCACAACCACGAGCCGAGCTGGCCGCCGTCGACGACGCGCGAGGTTCACCCTTGTTCTCTATCACTCAACAAGGGAGGGAAGGTATAACTTTATAAATACCCTTTCCAAAGGATATTCCTTCCCTATGTGGGATATTGAGCATTACTAACAATTTGAATTAGAGCATATTACTACTACACTTCCGTCATAATATTGTCATACTCTTATTATATACAAGAATGGCTCAACTCATCAATTATGTGATCTTTAACCTGTGGCACTTCAATTATGTCATCAATCAAATATCTCAATTATGTTCAAGAATTTTTTGATGAGCAAGTTATACTATTGGGACAATAATGATGAGATATGTAAATAAACGCAAACGTAAAAAAGAAAAAATAACACCAAGAATTTACATGGAAAACCCAAAAAGAAAAAACCACAAGCAGAGGATGAGAACTTTTACTATGATGGAGAAAAATATTATAACTGATTTCTAATGTTGTTACTAAACCCTTAATCCCTAGTATCTACTTATAGAGATAGATTTCTTGTTTACAAAGGAAACTTGCATAGAACAAATTCTACTCAAACTGCGTTTCCTATCTTTAATTAATGTAGATTAAACAAGATCTACTGTAAGTAGGATTCTAACCAAATCCTTAAAATTTTGGATCACAACTCTAACAAATCTCCACCTTGAGACAAATTCATTTCGAATAATATCTCTACCTCTTCCATGAAGCCCCTTCAATGGGTAGTTTTTAGCAATGAACACCGACCGAATGCAAGCCTTGCCCAAGCTTTGATGTACAAGGTAATTTAGTCTTCACATAAGTAAGATCAACATTAGTGCCAACTTTGCTCACAACTATATCACCACAAGCAATATCATGCATAACACGACCCCGATCATCAATGGCAATACTATCTTTCTCATTATTTATCTTTGTAGCAAATCTAACTCTTAAGCTTCTCAAATCCGTTATGCCCATAGAATTCAACTTTATTCTTATTTTCAAATTCATTATGCCCACGAAATCAAACTCTTTTCTACCTACCATAACTATTATGCCCAGGATTGTCATGTTCAACACAAAATCCTCTTTTACTTGATTAAGTCAATATGCCTTTGTAATACCCCCAAAATATGGCTTAGTAGAATGTTATCATTGAATACATTTCAAATTCTATGATCTAAATTGTAAATATTAGATTAAATAACATTAGGACCAAATCGAAGAGATTAAATAATTGGATATCCTAATTTAAATAGATTAAAATTGAGAACATGATTTTGTTAGGGGTTTGCATGTAAGATATGGAAAAGATAGGGACATGTACAAGTGTCACCTTTTAGGGAGAGCACTTGTTTGCTCCTTGAGCATTATCACCCAAAACGGATTTTTCATTCCCTTCTTCCACATTTCACCAAAACCATAGAGTGAGAGAGAGAGAATTGAGAGAAGTTACAAGAGTTGCATTATTTGGTTCATTTTATTCTTGACCGAGTAAGCTTGGAAGAAGGGTAATCACAGTTTCCTTTTTTTCTTCTTACTTGTAATCTTTAGAATGAATATTTAAATGTTGATTTTCATGAATCAAGTTGATGATATAAAGACTAGATAATTCAGATTTATGTTATGAAATTCTTAGTTCTTTGAATAATCATATGGTTGTTTTGTTGGGAAAGATTATGGTCATGGCATAGGATTATTCGAATGATGTGTTGAAGAACTGGTTATGCTCTTTTAAATCTTGCAAGATGAATAAGATGATGCTTTGAGAAATAATGAATTGTGGCGTTAGAATTTAATTAAACATTCAAACAGACCCTTGTTGGTTGTGCAAATGAGGTTTGAGCTTGAATTAGGTAATATTGCTTGTTAGAATTGTAAAAATGGACCGATTTATAAGTTTAAGGACTGTTTTGGAGCATCTAATCATAAATACCAATGTAGGTACTATTTTGCATTGATAAATGGGTTACTGAACAGTTTTGTGCATATATGTGATCATATGTATGTAAGGGACTGATTTGAATAAATTAAAAATAGGGGACTGTTCTGTATATACATATTAAGGACTGTTTTTATAATATGTGGCTGTTTTGTATATAAATATATATAGGAATATCACTGCCATAGTTTGTGTATAAATGAATAGATATAATACATTGTTTAGGGCGTGTAAATGTATGTATATGAGCATGAAACTGTTTTGAATGTTTATACAGTGTATATTACATATATATAAATGCTAATGGACTGTTCGTGTAAATTTGTATGTATTCATGAGTACTAGAGTAGCTTTACATGTGATTGATTGCTAGGAAATTATTCTAATGCATAGTTACACTTAATGTCACATTAGATCATGAAGATATTGAAGGTGTAAGAACTGTAATAGATCAAACAATAGACAAGAAAAAGGGGATCATGATTCAAGAATAAAATTAGCTCGGATTGATCTGTGAGTGTAGTTTAAAGTCTCAGGATAGGCAAAAAGCCTTCCCGAGCATTTTTATCATTTTATATTATGTTACTTTGTTTTATGTTAAACAATGCTTAAGCTAAGCTTGGACTACGATATGTAACTACTTGCTAAAGAGATTTATGTTATGAAAATATATGATACAAAGTATGTCTGATTTGAAGGTGTTCCTAAATATGTGCACGATAAGAAAAAAAGAATTAAACTAATACATGACTTATTGGCTATGTTACCTCAAAGCTATGATCATGAAAGAATCTACATGTTCATATATGTGTTATTAGTTAAGTAACATGATATGTTATCTGACATTATGATAAGGAGCAATGCTCAATTGTTTAGACTATGATAAGATTGAAAATGTACAAGATTACATGAGTATGGAACTAAGCTCATATTTTGATATGGTAAGATAAGAATATGTGAAAAGCCTTGGTCTCAAGTCGGTCTTAGGTATAGTTGGCATGCCATAGAGCTTAGTTTTGGGTTAGACTATGGTCCTGGACTACGGTCTTTATTTGGCGACAATAGGAGGGAAGTATTGTGGTTACTTGGCGACAATAAGAGGGATTGACTGGTACTATGAGTACATTTCTGTTTAGCAACAAGTTGGTTGGGGATTTGAGTACCTAGGCTGATGCTTGATTCAAGGCTATGTTAAAACGTTTTAATAAAAAAATTTCTAGTAAATTAAATCGATAACTTATAAAACAAGAAATGCATATTTTGGATAAGTTTTGCTTTGTAACTTCCTTGTTAAGAAATCTATGATCTCATTATATGCCATGTTAAGTTGCTTCTCTCTCAATTAAGATTGTTGATAATTATTCGGATAATCAATGACATATCATTCTATGTTTAATGCTTAAGGACTAGTAATTACATGAATAAGCATGAAAGGTTAGGCTACACTTTTATGTTTAGCAACATGGTTATTATTTTATCCAATCTAGGAATGTACTTGGTTAACTACTTTTGAGTGAAAGGATTTGATATCTCTAATATGGTTTAGTGCTTAAAATTATCTCATTAAGTAATTGTACTTACTTATACTTTCACCATTCTCCAGGTTGAAGTTGTTTTTGGTCAACTGTGAACTCGGGCAAGATCACAAGAATCCAAGAAGTGTGTTTTGTAATTTCCTTTCAACAACTCCTAGTATGTGCACATGTCTAATAGTTACGCATAATGCATCTAGATAATCCTTTTTGTTATATATGTTCATAAGTAAGCTAGGTAATTTTGTGGTTTGTAATGGCCTTTAATCCGTTATATGGTTGGTGGTTATTTTGGGTTCTGTTAAGGTTAATGTTTGAAAGGATCATATGGTTGTTAAGTCATGATAAAAGTCGGTTAAAAGTTTAAGTAAGTAATTAAATTATGCTTTGATGGAATTAGAATGTTTGAGTTGATGTTATAACCTATTTGTGGAGTGTTCGAATGTTACTTGATGAGTAAGTAAACTATCATATTTTTTAATGGGTTGTTGAGAACTAGATTATGTGAAATAGTTAACTAAATGATTAATTATGAATGGGTTATACACGACTTTAACATTAACAGAATATTCATTAAGATAGTTCTTCTAAAAGATAAAGGATAAAGGAAAATATTCATTAAGATAGTTCTTCTAAAAGATAAAGGATAAAGGAAAATATTAAAAGCCCATTAAACTATCTTGTTTAATTTGAATGGTGTAGATTTTATCATCCTCAATCGAACATTTGGTATGATTAAAAGCATGTCTTTTAAATGTTTAATGATAAAGGAAAATATTAGACTTGAAAGCATAGGTTTATTCTTGATGGACTTATGCTCTTACCAAAGACTTACCTATAGGTAAGTTAGAGTTCCTTGTTTGTTAAGTAACACTTCTTAGTTAGTTTACTCTTAAACCGGGTAAGGGGTGTTACAACCTTCACTAGTAACATCGTCATTTGACACACATGAGGAAATAACAGATACATCACCTAAAATAGTTGAACCTTACAGAACATAAAAATTGGTTGTCCTTTTATGCCCTTTAATCACAACGAGAGAGCCCTTGCAAATTTTCATAGCTCTAACTTCATTGGAGTAGTTTTACCCTTTTAAATCCAGAGTACCTAACGAAAGTAGAATTTTTTTCACAAATCTGGAACATGCCTCACACTACCAAGTGTTTGAACAATCCCATCGAACATCTTAATCTTGATTGTACCAATATCTACGACTTTACAATAGACATTATTTCCCCAAAAAATAGCACTTGTAGACACATGCTTATAATTCACAAACCAGTCCCGATTTGGACTCATATTAAAACTACTACCAAAGTCAAGAATCTACTCCTCGCTTGTTATAGAGTCTTTGTCGAAAGCAACTAAAAGTTTACCATTATCGTATTCCTCTACAATATCAGCTTATCTTCACTAGAATTCTGATTTTCAAATTCACTCTCTATCTTATTATGTAATTTGTAACATTCAAATTTAATGTGACCTTTCTTTTTTAGATATAATATAGTGCTTTGGTTGTTTGAGAGTATGTTGCTATGTTGTGTAGCTTGTTTGGGGGATTTATTGTGACTTGTCATTCTTATGGAGATTCATATATACTCGAGTGTATCCTGGTAAAGGTTAGCTTAGCTTATATGTATCTTTAATGAGAATTTTTGGGGTTAGGATGAAGTTTTGGGGGTTTATTTTGTTATCCAAAAAATGGATTAGGTGATGTTTGACTGTTAGCTCTTATTTTGTGGAGTTGTTTTTGGTTGTGTTTTGTATCTCGTTTGTGTGTACCCTTTTCCTCCAAGTAAGTTTAGGGGGTTTTATTGAGGCACACAATGTAGGTTTTGGGTTTATTTAACCATTAATAAAATCTTATCTCATATGCTAAAAATGTTTTACCTCGATTTGACGGCTTGAATCTACCTCTATTTTAACCACCAGAATTATGATCACATTTTCTTTTATGGTCTGAACTAGTCGATCCATGCACCATGAGACACTCTACTTGGAACTCAGAGCTGATAAGATGTTGCATCTTGTCATGCGAATTTAGATTATCATATACCTCTTCAAGAGTAAGTGTGTCACGGCTGTGTAGGAGGGTGTTTCTAACAGACGAATATGAAGCAGGCAGTGAGCAAAGTAAAATCAAACATAAGTTCTCTTCAATGTACTTTACCTCTATTGTTTCCAAATCTGAGACAATTACCTTGAAATCAGTTAGGTGGTCATCAAGACACGAACCTTTTGCTAGTCTGTTGGAGTATAGGCGCTGCTTCAGGAGCAACTTGTTGGTTAAAGTTTTCTTCATGCAATTTTGTTTCAATTTTACCCATAAGTCGATAGTTGTCTTCTCTTTGTGAACATCCTGCAAAATATTGTTTAATAAGTGCAAACGGATATGGGAAGCAACTTTCCTATCCTTGCGGCGCTTCTCTGTGTCTGACCATTCTTTCGGCATATCATTAAACCCATCCAATGCATAATCTAAATCCATCTGAATAAGAACATCTCAAACCTTCACCTGCCATAGCGATCCAGTAGAGAAATTTCATACTTCATCGTCGTCATTATCCTAAGTAACCTGAAAAGCTCTGATGCCAATTTGTTATACTATCGGGACGATAATGACGAGCTAAGTAAATAAACGCAATAGCAAAAAAGAAAAATAACACCAAGAATTTACATGGAAAACCCAAAAGGGAAAAACCACGGGCAGAGGATGAGAACTTTCACTATGATGGAGAAAGAGATTGCAATTGATTTTTAATGTTGTTACTAAACCCTTAATCCCTACTATCTATTTATATGGATAGATTTATTGTTTACAAAGGAAACTTGCATAGAAACAAATTCTATTCAAACTGAGCTTCCTAACTTTAATTAATATAGAATAAACAATATCTACTAAAAATAGGATTCTAACTTTATACCAAATCCTAAAAGAATTTGGATCACAACTCTAACAAAGCAAAAGATGAAGCAGTTAAGGGTGCTCGTATTAGTTGGAGACAATTTGTTGATATATCGAGCCTAACACTATTTGTTGCCCCAAGTTAGAGGGTGGTTCAAGATAGAAAAATCTATTATTTAGAATCAGACTTGCCTCATTCATCTTATTAAAGCTATACTTTTCTTATGTCATGAAGGGCAACTCTTCTTGGCAGATGCAAGAAAACAATAACAACAATTGGTTATGGAGAAGACTTCTTAAATTATGAATCCTAGTTGAGTTAATGCGAACTGATCTAGTTGATTCTAAGCTCTCGATTTCTAGAATCTGAAATGTGATTCGAAGCAAGGGCAAAAAAGTTTCATGCGAGAAGTTGATGTGGCATAAGCTACATATTATTCTAATACACTATCATTTCTTGGATGTTTGTGTTAAATAGGTTGCAAATAAAGGAGAAGTTGATCTGTTATGGTAAAGAAATTGATGGGAATTGGGAAATGTGTTTTATGTAGTAGAGATGATGAAACTAGAGCATTTTCATTTATGGTTGTGAATTTTCAAAAACTATCTGGAAATTTTTTGGGAACTTTTTCAGTTGTTTAATGGACAAATTATGAATGGGTAAACTACGCTGGTAGTCACTGAACTTTTAGGGCGCTTTCAATATGGTCACCGAATTTTTAAAACTTTCATTACAGTCACTCAACTTTTTATTTGCTTTCATTAGGGTCACTCAACTTTTAATTCACTTTCATTACAGTCACTACCGTCAACTAACATTAAAAAACTGTCGTGGCATGTTAAATTTAAGGGTTAACTACACTAGTAGTCACTGAACTTTTAGAGAATTTTCAATATGGTCACTGAACTTTTATAGCTTTCATTACAATCACTCAACTTTTAATTCGCTTTCATTACCGTTAAAAAAAGTTGATGTGGCGTGTTATGTTTAAAAATAAATGTTTTCCCACGCTATTTTCTCCCCTCTTATTTTCTTCCATTTTCTTTTCATCCAAACATGTCTATCTTTTTTTTCCTCCTCTTTATCCTTCATTTCTCCTCTGTAATCTTATAGCCTCTGTGGGGTGAAATTGTCCTACTACCTACACCATTAAGAAATCTCTCAAGGCTATAACTATCCTAAAGTTTTGGGGAAAATGATGCAAAAATAAAGGTTATTTTTTATGCTACTATCATTGTGGTTAAGGTACTTAAATTTGGGGAGTGAAATTAGATATGAGTATATATAATATTGGCATGTCACTTTTTTAATGCATTGGGAGGATCTTAGATGACCATATTTTCATGTCTTGTTAGAATATTTTTTGAACAGGTATACTCTAAAAAAATTAAAAAAAACTGAGCAACTTGTATACTCTAAAGGCGGGTGGATTTTTTTTGGTAACACTAAAACCATATTAAGTGATTGTTATAGTCCAAAAAAAACTCTAGGATAGCTATAGCCTTGAGAGATTTCTTAAAGGTGTAGGTAGTAGGACAATTTCACCCAATAGAAGTTATAAGATTACAAAGGAGAAAGAGAGAAAGAAGAGGAGGATGAAAAAGAAAGATAAACATGTTTGATGAAAGAAAAATGAAAAAAAATAAGAGGGGGAGAGAAAATAGTGTGAGAAAATGTTTATTTTTAAACTTAATGTGTCACATCAGCTATTTTTAACAGTAATTAAAGCGAATTAAAAGTTAAGTGATTGTAATGAAAGTTTTAAAAGTTCAGTGACCATATTGAAAGTGCTCTAAAAGTTCAGTGACTACCAGTGTAGTTAACCCTTAAATTTAACATGCCATGTCAGCTTTTTTAACGGTAGTTGACGGTAGTGACCGTAATGAAAACGAATTAAAAGTTAAGTGATTGTAATGAAAGTTTTAAAAGTTCAGTGACCATATTGAAAGTGCTCTAACAATTCAGTGACTACCAGTGTAGTTAACCCTTAAATTTAACATGTCACGTCAGCTTTTTTAACGGTAGTTGACGGTAGTGACCGTAATGAAAGCGAATTAAAAGTTGACTGACTGTAATAAAAGTTTTAAAAGTTCGGTGACTGTATTGAAAGTACCCTAAAAATTCAGTGATTACCAATGTAGTTTACCCATTATGAATTGCAATGAGCTTTGTTAAATATTCATCAACTTTTCTCTTTCTAGAGAATTGTTAATAAATTATCTATATATTTATTTTTAAAATAATATTAGTAATATATGTTTAGAAATATCCAAATAAATAAATATTTATACTATATCTAGAATTGTCCATAGAAAATCTAGATATTTGTAAGATTAATGTTTAACATGTTGACGTGTGTTAACAATACAATGACTCGTAAACTCTATGCATAGGGGTAGAAGTTTTCATTTTTTGTAATAGAAAAATAGATAGTCAAATGAGAAGTATAGCTGAGTGAAGAAGTAAGTGTGTCTCATTTTGTAACTGTGTTGTATATTAATAAAAAAATCTTCTCTTGTAATTGATAAATTTTCCGATTATTCCTTATATTCTTAAGTACTTAGTGCACTTAGATTAATTTTTAATATATTTTCGACTTAACCGCTTGAGTGATCTATAATCGGTTTTACCGTCTAAATATTAAAGTGCACTAAACAATTAATAAACAAAAGGTTAAGGTATGAGTTCAGTTCAATGCTCTTCTAATCATTGAATTTATTTGTTGTTTATTATTATATTATTATTAATTCTCGAATTAAATATTTAATAAATAAATAAATAAGCTCATTATTAATTAAATATTAAATCCAATATTACTAGTATTATAAATAAAAGCCCAAAATATTAAAAAAGTCAATTACAATACCTCTGATTTCCGACGATCGTGAATTTTCTTTCACACAATCTCGGACAGTGTACACCAAACCTTTCCAATTAGTATTCACTGATCTTTGGGGACCTAGCCATGAGAAATCAGATGGCTGTAGATATTATGTCACATTAGTTAATGCATATTCGAGACACACCTAGTTGTATTTGCTAAAAGATAAAGCTCAAGTGTTTCATACTTTTCAATTATTTAAAAAAATTATGCAAACACAGTTTAGTCAATTGATCAAAGAATTATAAAATGGTTAGAGAGGTGAGTATCAAAGCTTGTCTAAGGTTCTTGCTAGTGAAGGGATTAAGCATAGGGTATCATGCCCTCACACCTCCAAACAAAATAGTGTGTTTGAAAGAAAACATCGACATGTGATTTAACTTGCTTTAGTTCTTTTGGCACAAGCTTCGTTGCATATTAAATTTTGGTCTTATGCCATGTGTACATCATTATTTCATTAGGCTTAATATACATTTTGCCCCCTAACGTTTATTATTATTTTTTAATTTGGTACTTAACGTACTTTTTGGGCTCTTTTGCCCCTAAAATTTATATTTTTATTTAAAATGCTTCAAAAACTCACACCGTTTATTAAAAAAATTATAACCAATCATATCATATTATGTGACGTTAACTTTACTTTTTATTTTTTAAATTTTTAAATAAAATAAAATAAATATATTAAAATATTCATTAATTTAATTATATTTTCCAAAACTACCCATCTCTTACCCAACCCCCATCCCTTCCATTCCGCCGCCTCGCAATCAAACTGATTCCAGGAGAATAAAAAAAAATACTAGCCATTGAAAGCAAGGGCAATGACGTAACTCAGCTGCACCTACGCTAATAACACAAACCAATGGCCGCTGGCACAACATGAAACTTGTTGAACTCATCTTCAAATGCAAAACAATAATTAAAACCCAACAAAGTTTTCTTAAAAAATATGAAAGCAAAAGCGTTTTTTCGGCTTTCCCCCTTCTAAATTAACAGTTTAAGAGAATCAGAGTGTGCTTATGAGAGAGATGTTGGTGAAATTTTGAGGGATTTGATGGTATTTAAATTGGGGGAGTTTAATCGGTGGAAGGCAGGGGATGGGAAATTTTCGAGAAAGTTGAAACTGATATTGGCATTTTGACGGAACGTGTGGTGGTGGCGGCGGTGGAGGGAAAATGGAATGGATGTGGGGAAGAGGGGGTGGGGTAATTTTAAGAAAATTAAATTAAATTAAATTAAATTAAGGGTGAAATTTTGATACATAGACAGTGTAAAATTAATTTTACAGAGAGAGCTTGTGTATTTACACTACAAAAACTTAAATTTTAAATTTCTAATCCTAACCCTAAAAAACTAAACCCTAAACCTTAAACCATATACACTAAATTCTAAACACTAACCTTAAATTCTAAACCCTACAACCTTAAACCCTAAACTAAAACTCTAACCCCTAAAACTAAAAAAATTACACGGTCTGTATATCAAAGTTTTTTCCTTAAATTAATGAATATTTTAATATTTTTATTTTATTTTATTTGAAAATTAAAAAAAATAAATAGGAACGTTGACTTGGTGTGATATGATTGGTTTCAATTTTTTTTATACATTTTGGGTAATGGAATAAATGTTAGGGAGCAGAAGAGTCCAAATATCAAATTGAAAAAATAATAAATGTTAAGGGATAAAATGTACATTAAATCTTTTCATTAATAGGCTTCTAACTAAAGTCTTGCAAGGGAAGTCACCTCGTGAGCAATTCTTGGAAAGAAGCCAGACTATTCATACATGAGAATTTTTTGTTGTAGATGTTTTCACATTTAACAGTTTTTCAGTAGCACAAGTTAGATTTCAGATCACAGCCTTGTACTTTTCTTGGTTACAGCCCTCAACATCGAGGGTATCAGTGTTTAGCACCCAATGGGAAGGTATACATATGTCGTCATGTTGTGTTTAATGAGTTGTTATTTTGGTATAATGTCAAAAATACTCATAACGTTTGATTAAATAGCCAACTTAGCCCCTATTCTTTTTTAAGCGATTTAGCTAACTCTCAACATTTTATTTTTGGTCAAAATAGTCATTATGTGAATGAAAACTGTTAGTCAAATGACGATAAACAACTTGAAATGACTTGATAGAATGACACGCCAAAAGAAAAAATATTATATATTTTATACAATTTTATAAAATTATTTTTTGACTGATGTATCATTATGTAAAGTCAGCATATTTGCCTACATAACACTGCTATTGCAGCGTGCACTGCCATGTAGGTTTGCCACCTCATTTCAAGCCATTTATCGTTAGTTGATTAACAATTTTCATCCACAGAAGGGCCATTTTAACCTTAAATGAAACGTTGAGGGTTAAATTCCTTTAAAAAAAAGAATAAGGGCCAAAATAACTATTCAATCAAACGTTATAAGCATTTTTTGACATTATGTCTTGTTTTTTCCATTTGTAGATGATGGGAAAACAGATAAAGCTAGTTGAACAAATACACAAAGGTCAGCTGTTTTACCAGTTATACTTGATGCTAAAAGATTGCATAGGAACATAAGCAAACATTTACATATGAACCATGCTGAAGGAAGAACTAGTGAGACACTGCTAGTAGACGTAGATCGTGTATCTTCAGAAGAGCATCACTCCATTGCATATCCTGAGAATTTGTCTGCTGGGAGAAATGATTCCTTGGAAAATCATGGAGCAGGGAATCTTCAAAGTTCTTTTATTGTTTTGAAGGGTTAGGGTCTGCTAGTCATGAAGCATGTGGCATGCAATTTGAAGGGTTAGCTGATTATTCAGCTTCCGCACCACCTGAACAAGAAGCTAGTCCTCCAGCTTCATCAGCTGGTGATGTGCAATAATCACATACTGGTGTGCATTCTCCAATTGCTGAATTAGTGCAAATAACTCAAGTGGATTACAAGATGAGTAGTTTCAGAGAGGATCAATCACCAATTGTCATCCTATGATGACACGCATTAAACATGGTATTTTTAAACCTAAGTCTTATATGGTGGTTACATCTACTGATGAGGATGGACCAGTTAGTGTGTGTGAGACATTACAATCTCCTAATTGGAAGAATGTTTTTCTTGCTGAACTCGAAGCATTTCAAAAGAATGGTACATGGTCATTGGTTAGCTTGCCTGAAGGTCGAACCACAGTTGGATGTAAGTGGTTGTTTAAGCTGAAAAGAAATCTAGATAGTACTGTGCATAGATACAAAGCACGCTTGGTGGCTAAGGGGCTTTCACAAGTGTCTGGCCAAGATTTTCAGGACACATTCTGTCCAGTGGTCAAGGCGACTACACTCAATGTGATCATTTCTCTTGCTGCAACAAAGAAGCGGAGACTTAAACAATTTGATGTCAATAACACGTTCTTAAATGGGGATTTAACTGAAGATGTGTTCATGAATCAGCCACCAGGGTTCTAACAGAAAGCATCAGATGGTTCAAGGTTAGTCTGCAAAAATTTAAAAAACCCTTTATGGACTAAGGCAAGCCCCTCCTAACACACTAAGCTTAAAAACTACTTGTTGGAGATTGGATTCAAAGAATCACATGCTGATACATCTCTGTTTATTTTGAACAAAGATGGCTTGACTACTTACATGTTAGTTAGTATACATGGATGGTATAATAATAATAGGTCATTCTAATGAGAAGATTGATAGTGTGGTTGTTGCACTTAGTGTAAAGTTCTCGTTGAAAGATTTAGGAGAGCTCAGTTATTTATTGGGCATAGAAATATGCAAGAGAGGTGACTTGTTAGTGCTGAATCAAAGGAAGTATTTGCTGGTGTTTCTCAATAAGGTTTGGATGAATAATTCTATTCCAACCCATGGTAGGGTCACCAACTTTGACGAGAGATGGAGGCAGTCCCTTTGAGGATGCAAGTGAATATAGGAATATAATAGGTGCACTCTTATATGCGTGTCATACGAGGCCAGACATTTTGTTTAGTGTGAACAAACTGGCTCAGTGTATGCATGAACCACGAGAGAAACACTAGATAGCTGTCAAAAGAGTGTTACGGTACTTGAATGGTACACTCAATTATGGGTTAGTTTGTTCACCATCAACTGAAGGTTATGGAGTTGTAGCATTTGCTGATGCTGATTGGGCTGGAAGTATTGATGATAAAACGTCAATTTCAGGGTGGTGTGTATTTGTTTGTAGTAATCTCGCGTCTTGGAATTCAAGAAAACAAACAATTATCTCTCGGTCAACAATAGAGGATGAGTATAGGAGTGTTGCAGATGTTACATCTGAAGTTGCATGGTTAAGTGCATTACATGGTGACTTGGGAATTGACCAAAATAAGGTTCTTGTGGTGTGGAGTGACCACACGAGTGCGTTAGCTACAACTGAAAATGCAGTGCATCATGCTCGCACGACGCATGTTGATTTGGACGTCCATTTCGTAAGGGAGAAAGCCGTTGCAGAACTGAAGGTAAACTATGAGCCATCAGCTCATCAGGTACCTGATGGGTTAACTAAACCCTTAACCAAGAGTTATTTTCATCTCTTTCGACAGAAGTTACTTGTTTGTTCAACTGAAGAACTGGATAGCAGTAAAAGTGGAAAAAATATTGGATAGAGTTTCAATTAACTGAGAAAGTAACTGTAAGTAATTGGTGTAGTTATTCTGTTAGCATGACTAATATGCGTATAAAAGGATGACCAATGAGCTTTTGTAATTCACCCTTCTTGTTATTCAGTTCATTAATGAATAACGATTGCTTACATAAAATCATACTTCTTCTTGCCTATTATTCTTAGTTTCAGTTACTATCTTGGTAACTTCAATACCCACGACACTTATGCCATTACCCCCATCATTTTGTTCGAGCCTAATCTCTTAACGAGCAATCTTAAAAGAGCAATCTTAACTAACACGGGTTATTCCAACTTAATCAAGACCTCAGTCCTTGAAAATACAAAAACGTTACATACTTAATGAATAGCTTGTCATGCCAATCCCTAAAAATATTGGTAGTCTTGGCTATGATCTTCTTGTTTGCTGCTTCAACTGCCCCATTCATCTTGGGACGATAATCAGTGGAATTGTGGTGTACAATTTTGAACTGTTCACATACTCTAGTCATCATCTTGTTGTTTAGATTAGAAGCATTATCGGTGACAATTTTCTCTGGCAAACTGTAACGGAAGATAATCTCCTTCTTCAAGAATTTAAATACGGTTGCTCTCGTGATGCTAGCATAAGAGGCAGTTTCCACCTATTTGGTAAAGTAATCGATGGCCACCAAGATAAAGCGATGTCCATTCGAAGCTTTTGGGTGTATTTGACCGATAATGTTCATGCCCCAAGTAGCAAAAGGCCATGGTGAGTTCATAGTGTGGAGTGGTAATGGCGAAGCGTGTATCTTTTCGGCATAGATATGGAATTTGTGACACTTCTTTGCATATTTAATACAATCTCCCTCCATGGTAGACCAGAAATACCTATATCTCATGATCTTTCTAGCCATTTAGAAACCATTAGCGTGGGTCCCACACAAGCCACCGTGTACCTCGACTAAGATGGTTTCAGCCTCCCGAGCATTGACACATCTCAAAAAAATTTGATCCTTACTTCTTTTGTACAAAACTTCTCTGTCGAGGACATAGCCTGACGCCAGCCTCCTAATGGTTCTCTTATCATTATCGTTGGCGTCCTTTGGGTAAAACTGAAACTTGATGTATTAGAGGATATCATAGTACCACATATTACCGTCCCCCTCCTCCTCTAAATTATAACAGTGAGCAGGTACCTCAAAAATCTGCATCCCAATCGGCTTCATTTCGGCAGTCGGGCTTACCTCAAACATGGCGGCCAGAGTTGCTAAGGCGTCAGCCATCTGATTATTTTCTCTTGGTAGGTACACGAAGCTGATTTTTTTTAAAATTTTTAACAACTCCTGGATCAAGTCATAGTATTTGACTAACTTCTGATCTCTCGTCTCCCATTCTTTCCGAAGTTAGTATATCACCAAAGACGAATTCCCGAAGACCTGAAGTAGCTTGATTTTTCTTTCTATGGTTGCCTGAAGTCCCATGACGCAAGCCTCATATACTCGGCTATGTTGTTTGTACAAAAGAACTCCAACATACTAGTAAAGGGATAGTAAACCTCCTAAGAAGAAATTAATACTACCCCTATCCCACTACTTAGAGCATTAGATGCCCCATCAAAATAACCCATCAAAATAAAGTTTCGAATATCCGTTGGTGGGTCTTTCCTCTACTAGAGTACCAATTAAGTCTATCAAAAAAGCTAAAATCCAGAGGCTCATAGTCATCTGAGATGCGGCTTGCCAACAGATCTGCTACCACACTTCTTTTTACTGTTTTTTGACTCACGTAGACGATATCAAATTCAGATAACAATATTTGCCAACGTGCCATTCTTCCAGTTAGCACTGGTGCCTCCATTAGAAATTTCAGTCGATTTATCCGGGAAATCAAGCAAGTAGTATGGTACAACATGTACTGTCTGAGTCGCTTAGTAGGCCACACTAGGGCACAACACAGCTTTTGGATCAATGGGTACCGTGACTCACACTCGGTGAACTTCTTACTCAAGTAATATATGGCCATTTCCTTTTTGCATGTCTCATCATGTTGTCCTAATACACACCCCATCGAGTTATTAAATACCATCAAGTATAGAGTTAACGGCATGTTCAGTACCAGTGCTACCAAAATCGGGGCATTAGTCAGATACTTTTTAATCTTCTCTAGGGCTTCTTGCCAATCTTCATCACATCTTCCCGGATCATTCTTTTAGAGTAGTCTAAAAATAAGATCACACTTATCGGTCAGTTGGGAGATGAACCGAGAAATGTAATTGAGCCTTCCCAAGAACCCTCGAGCTTCCTTCTGAGTTTGAGGCGGCAGCAGATCCTTAATTGCTTTCACCTTGTCGGGGTCGATTTCATTTCCCATATGACTAACCAAAAAACCTAAGAGCTTTCCAGATTTGACTACAAAGGTACACTTGGAAGGGTTAAGCTTCAACTAATATTTTCTTAGCCTTTGGAACAGCTTCTGCAAATTCTCAATATGTTCTTCTTCTATTTGGGACTTGGCTATCATGTCGTCCACATACACCTCAATCTCTTTGTGCATAATGTCGTGGTACAAGGTGACCATGGCCCTTTGATAAGTTGCCCCGACATTCTTCAACCCTAACGGCATGACTTTATAGCAAAACGTAGCCCATATGGTTACAAATGTGGTCTTTTCCATATCCGTGGGGTGCATTTTAATTTGATTATATCCTGAAAAGCCATCCATAAAAGAAAACCAAGAATGCCCCGCAGTATTGTCGACTAGGGTATCAATGTGAGGTAAGGGAAAATTGTCCTTAGGGCTTGATCTATTGAGATCCCTATAGTTTGCACACATGCGTACTTTTCCGTCCTTTTTGGGCACCGAGAGTATGTTGGCTACCCACTCTGGGTACTTGGCAACCTTCAAAAATTCGGCTTCAAACTATTTCTTCACTTCATCCCTAACCTTTAACAACATATCCAGTTTGATTCTTCTAAGCTTTTGCTGGACTAGTTTGCATTCTGGGTTTATTCGAATTTTGTGCACCACTATGTCCGTGTCTAAACCTGGCATGTCTTGGTATGTCCATGCAAACACATCTTTGATTTCTGAAAGCAATTCTACCAACTCTTGTCTCACCTTTGATGATAGAGTGGTACCAATCTTCACTTTTTTCTTTTCTTCTTCGGTCCTCAAATTCAAAACTTCTAATTCTTCTTGGTGGGGCAAAATCTATTTCTCTTCACTAGCCATCTATCTTAGCAATTCATCCGAGACCTCATATTCCTCTTTATCACCCTCTTCGTCTATTTCAGTCAAGCTCAAAATCTATCCTGGGATTCGACCCAGAATCATTCATACAGTTAATATTCAGGGACCTGCACGAGTTTAAAAGTATGTATTGGGAATAGAAATAGCTTATAAATGAATAAACAAATAATAATGAAAGAATAAGTGATGAATGAATGAATAATGAATGAAATGGGGGTTATGTTTGCCATTTGGGAAACATAGGAAGCATCATTTTCATTAAAAATAAAAACAAATTGACATAGTAGCCCTATTACAAAAGATTCCTATTACTCTCGGGCCAAAAGCAATAGGGTGATTCTGGCATTACTTTGATTGAGACCTAAAAGCTACAAACAGCTCCTTTCTAGTCCAATTGTTAAGTTCTTTGCCCGGAAAGCATGGGCGGATCTTTTCCAAGGGCTGGACCATCTTACCATCTTCAGAGATTACATTTACATCCATCCCATCCATGGCTTCGCAGATCAACTCTTCATTGAGGATCCGTTTGTTCTCCTGATTAGCTTCTTGGACTTTGAGTCCGAGATTCACGACTCAGCCAGACACGAAGACCTTCTTCATATCCGTATAGGTGATTTGAGCCCATAGAATCTCTTCTCCTCTAAGTCGGGCTTTCCGTTTTCTTCTCTTCTTTTCCAATCTTGTTTCTTTTGCAGAAAGTTGGACTTATGTCCAAGCCTGAAACAGTCATTCTTGTGGATAGCACTAATAGGTCTTAGACGTCCTTGCAGGCTTCTTTCCAAACCTCTTCCTTTTTTGGCTCATCTTTCTAGTGTTTTTGTCACCACCATCTTAGTGCAATTTGACAATCTTGGGCATGGGATCCTATTCCTCTAAGCGACAAAGGTGGCATTGACGAACTCTAATGCCCTGAAGGCACATTCTAAAGCCTCCTCGTCAGTAGGAATGTATGGAGCGTCTGAGGTTACCGAAGCCACAACATCTTGCTCGGCATGGTCTGTTACTATCTTTCCTTGAATGATGAACTTTAATTTTTGGTGCAAGGAAGATGGGACAACTTCGGCGGAATGGATCCACAGTCTCCCTAACAAACAGTTGTAGGATGGCCGGATGTCCATGACCACGAAATCCACAACATATTCAGTTGGGCCTATTTGCAAGGGTACTTCAATTTTCCCAACCACTTTTCTTTGGGTTCCGTCGAATGCACGCACGACATTTTGGCAAGGTTTCATATGTGAACTGTCAATTGGGAGGCGTTGAAGGGTAGCTAAGGGCATGACATTCAGGGCAGAGCCGTTATCGGTGACCATCCCAGTAGTATGTGACCTTTGCAATGGGTAGCAATATTGAGGGCCTTGTTGGATCCCGTACCTTCTTCCGGTATCTCATCATCACTGAAGGTGATATGATTACAATCAGTGATATATCCGATAATCTGGTTAAGCTTTCCAACTGAAATATTAATCTCGACAAAGGTTTGATTCAATACTTTCAACAAAGCCTTACAATGTTTTTTTGAATTCAACAGTAGATCAAGCACTGAAATCTGGGCCGGCTATTTTCTGAGTTGGTCTACCACACTATATTCATTGTGTTTTAAGAACTTCAGAAATTCTTGAGCTTGAGCCTCGATCACTGGCTCGTTGAGTTTCGGCGGTGGCTCATCTTCAAATATCTCCATAGGTTCAGGTTAAGTTGCCTTGCCTTTTCCTTTCATCTCTTCTACTGCCTTCGGAGCTTTAAGAGCATAGCATCTCCCGCTTCGTGTGAAATGCCCCACACCATTTATTTCCTTGGGGTTTGGTTTTACTGATTCTCCTTTGGTATGCTTCATCTTTTTAACTGGTTTCTTCTCTTCTTGCAATCTAGAACTTCCTTGTATAAAGACATTGGCAGTGTAGTTTCATGGCACCATCTGGGTATCCTTGAAGAGAGAGGATGCCGGGGCTGAAATTATAATTTTGGTGCTAATGTAGGACTCTCTTCCCGTGGTGCGTTTTCTTGACTTGGTTTGAGGTCAATAATAAATGGCCTCTTTACAGTGTATTTGGAATCTGGAGCGTTTCATGTGCAAACTTCAAACTCGCTTTTCCTTTCTTCTTCCTCAAAGAATTCAATCACTTTACAATCCATCAACTTCTGGACTAATTGGCGGAACTCCACGCAATATTGGATATAATGATCCCTAGACTGATGGTATTCGCAATAGGGGCCACAACCTTTTTTTACAATTACCATTCCACAGTCGATGAGACGAGCCACACATAGTTGTTGAAAAGCCTATCTCATGGGGGACCTGACTTCTGACACGCTTACCTTGGCCATAATTGCACACCCTTCCTCGACAGTATTTACGCCTTGACCACCATGATTAGGCAAAAGATTATTGGCGGTACTAGGCTCCCCTAACTGTAGCACTCCATTCTTGATCAGATTTTGGAAAAACTTTTTAAATACTATACAGTTCTCAATAGTATGGCCTGAGATGTCGGCGTGGTATTCAAAGTGGGCCTTAGGGTCATACCATGCCGGATAAGGGGATTGAAGGGAGTAACATGTTGAGGTCGAACTAAATCTGCCTTGTAGAGCTGTGAATAGAGTTCTTTGCAAGTAATTGGCAGCAACGTGAATGAGTTTTCCTTCTTGGGTCCTCGTTCTTCCCTTCTATTAAAATTCGGGGGGTTTGAAGCTTGAGGCTGAGATATAGTGAAGTTCTTAACAGCCTCGTAGGTAGTTGTGGTGTTCACTTCATGGTCCTTTCTCTTGTACTGCTTACGTGATTGCTCCCCTCCATCTATTCTTCCGCTTTTGATTGCGGCTTCAATACGCTCACCCGTCATTACTATATCAACAAAGTTACAACATGGTTATTGATTAGACGGTCATATAGCGTCCCTTTTAATGTGTCAATAAACATAGGGGCAATCTCATTCTCTCAGAGAGGGGGCTGGACTTGAGCAGCCACATCGAGCCACCTTTGGGCACACTCTCGGAGGCTTTTATTTTTCTTTTGCTCTATTCCTTGCAATAGAAGCCTATTGGGGACCATATATGTCACATGCTTATACTGATCAGTGAAGGACTTTTCCAAATCCTTCTACAATTTAATCTGAGCTCGTGTGAGCTGATTATACCATCGGGTGGCAGATCCCACTAAACTATCTTGAAAACAATGTATCAAGAGCTTCTCATTGTTGGTGTAGCCAGCCATCTTGCGGCAAAACATTGTAATATGAACGGTTGGGCAAGTTATCCCGTCAAACTCTCGAACTCTGGGGTTTTAAACTTATATAGGATCTCGACATCAGGGACCAAGCTGAGATCCTTAGCATTCATGCCATAAGAACCATCTTCTTCTTCTCCCACCCAGAATTTCTCTTCGATGTCCTTTTTAGTCTTCTCTAACTATTTGGAAATTTTCGCTTTCACTTGATTTAATTTTTCTAGCTCGTCAAAGTCTGGGATACTATCTCCAACATGCTCAACATTTGTAAATGTCACGGCCGATTGAGGTGGAACAGAGGAACCCGTCTAATGGGACGAAGATACCCATTATGGGGGTTCGGTGTAGGATTAATGAAAAGAGGGTTTCCAAAGATTAGAGAATATACAGGGTCTCCCAAACTTTGAGCCGGATTCACAATGGTGCTTTTTCCTCTTACATCCTCTCGATGAATTTGCAATATCTTCGATATTCTGCCACCATATCTTGCTGAGATTTAATGATGGTCTCTCTCAACTCTTGTTGCGTTCACTCCAACTGGCTCCTAAATCAGCCTCTAGCTTAGCAAAGCTCTCTTCCATTTTCTGATTTGAAAACGTGTGCGATAAGGATGTGGAATGTTTGCAATTAATCTTTCAAATTCTATCACAACATTCTAATTATTAATTTCATGACATAACCAATTAATGCAAACTATATGTAATATGCAATGTATGAATGAGAAATGCAGGAATGTAACTGAGCATTTCGGGCTTGGCTTTGACTCAAGCTATCGAGGGTAGAGTTATACAGACCTTGCATCTCGAAAATTCAGTTTTTACTTTCTTGGGCCTTTCTTTTCCATGGGGTAGGATCCATTCCTTGTATAGCCTTTTCCCATTCAGTTTGTTTGCATTTCTTCGCTTCTTTCTCGAATGCTTACTTAACTTTCTTTATTTCTTCTTCAACTAAGCGGATCCCATTCATTTTTTCTTTTTCCACCGCTAAGAATTTTTTTCGACCAGTCTTTTCCACGAAAGCTTGGAGCTTGAGGGTATCACTTTGATAAAGAGCATTTTTCTCCTTCAAATATGTGTTGAGCTTCACAAATTGTTTGATTGTCCCATTTCGCTCATCCACATCTAGGCTAACCTTATAAAGATCGCTTGTATGCTCGGTTTGTAAAGCATCCACCTTTTTCTTTAGCTCTTCTAGCTCGCTTCTTAAAATGTCAGCCTCGGAAGGAACCATTCTCAAATGTTCTTCAAGTGACATAGTTGGCCCTTGGTCGGGCTTCAGAGTTTTATCATTGATTCTCTCGTGCATCCAATAGGAATAATCTGGAGTGAACATACACTTGCTGTCTTCTTCCACCTTTATGCGATTAAGGCGATCCCAAGCTATCGAAGAATCTTGAACCTTTGACTTATATTCATTCTTAAATGGGAACTCGGAAGTGCTCAAACCGATGGTGACATGCACAAACTGTCGGGAACTGAACTGTCTTGATACCAACAAAGGTGTGCAAGTGATCCCACCGTATAAGCCTATCATCATTAACCAATCATAGTTTCCGCAACTGTATAAGAAATTAAATACACTTCCGAGCCAAGGTACTCTCCACACAATGTCTTCATCTTAGATATTCTTGAAGATGGTCGTCCACTTCTGTTTGTCGGGCTCTTCCCACCATTCTTTCGCTAGGTATTCTCGTAAAAGGAGAAAAAATTCTTGAGATTATCCCGGGCAGTATCCTTGTCGGTGTCTTCCAAAGGTGGCTTCGAATCCATACTTGAAGTAATTGTGAAGATCCTCGAAAGCGTCTTTCTTCATGCTTCTGGTTTGCATTCAAGGAAATAAAGGTTTCAGTCAAAATTGTCGATACAGGATTGGCCCTCTTCTTCAACCTCTCGAATAAATCCAAGATGGCTATATCAATGTTACCCAAAACTCTGGGGAAAATGATCAAACCATAAATCCCTAAAGCGAATAAATACATCTTCATGACTTCATCCGGGTGTGTTGGTATGATATCCCGGATGCATTCCCATGAAAAAGCAGTGCTATCACCTCGAACCTGAATCAAACCTTTAACCCAATCATCGCTCTTCTCGGCAAATGTTCTAAGCTTCAAAGGGTAATTCTGAGACCTAGCATGTTTCGTATAAATCCAATCTTCATGAATGTTCTTCTGATTGAGCAAGGCTGTATACTCCTCGATCGTAGGCATCAAATCTTTCTCGTTGAAAGTGAAGCAACAGAAGACCGGATTCCAAAACTGAAAAATGTCTCGAAGCATATGCTGATTAATTCGGACGTAGATCAACTACGCTATGTCACCATAATTTTCTTGGAACAAATTTTGCATTCGTCGGTCCCATCCTTCCCAAATCTGTTTCAGATCTCATAGGTCATTTTGTTGCAGACTGACATATGTGTATCCCGCCACTATGCGTTCACTTGGATGACTATCACCTTGAATTCTTTGGTTGACTTCAGACCAATGTTGAACAGCAGAATTAATTTCTTCCTTCTTGAGGTACCTTTTATCCATAGTGAAAGATTTAGACTTTTGGCAAACCACTTGAATCAACACCTTCATGTTATGCAATGCATATGCGGAAAAAATGCAAAATAAGATGAAAAGGAATCGAGTCAGTACCGGATAAAATCAATAAACATATAAGAATGGAAGCAAGAATTAAAATGAAGCATCAAACAATGCAACCCTTTCTAAAAAACTAGGTTTAACCGCGTGGCTCTAAAGGGGTAGGTTATCTATGTTCTCTACATGCAGTTTTGGTTCTAAACGATACCCGAACTATCCTCACTGTCCTCTTCTAAAGAGTAGCAAGGACCCCGTTCATCACCCATTATAGGCTCCTTTCAACCGAGTTCAACTCAGGGGGACCCTTTCGCTATGTCCGTACGGGGAAACATTATTCCCATAAAAACATAAGGTAGTGGAGCCCCGAAGGTACTTACTAGGCCAATACGGAGGAACAATATCTACACGAAAGCAATAGGTTTTCCCCCACTTAAAAGGACGGGTTTAAATGTCAATTTTAAATGCTTTAAAATAAACTCACATTAATAAATGGATATCAACTTAATCGTCACTTTAATTTACAATTTTCAATATTAATAAAACGGTAATTATTATTTTGTTCTTTTTGAAAAATGACCTGACTCACTTTAGTTTTTTTTTAAATCAAAATCGGTTCCCCAGCAGAGTCGCCAGCCGTAGCGACCTAATTTTTGAAAATTGAAAATTTTAAAGTTTCGTTCGAATTTATGGGATCGCTAAAAATGAGTAATCGGGTTCCTTTTATTTTATTTTGAAAATATTTGGGAAAATGGTAAATTCTTTAAAAAAATTGTGTTTTTGAAAACAAGTAAAACTCGGAGTCGCCATCGGCCACTGAGGTAGACCAAACACCATAAAAACCAGAGATTCGATAAAAATAGGGTTCGGGAGTCGGTTACGGATGGGGAAGGTTTTGGCACCCCATACTGCCCAAAAATTGGTACCGTAAAAGAAAACAATAATTACTGCTTTGTTAATATCGAACTTTGTGAATTAAACTGACGATTAATTTAAAATCCGATTATACATGCGAGTCTATTTTAAGGGTCTTGTTATTCGGAAGTAAAAGGCAAGACCACCATCACTACATTTGATACTGGCCGCATTTACCGTCGAATAAAAAGACCCCGCATCAACAACATAAATTAATATCCGAATGCACACTTATAAAATACGGCATAACAATATGATGAATAAAGGCATAAAATAAAACATGAAACAAATAAAGGATTTCGATCAATACATGAAATATGTATAAAAACCTACCATAAAGTTTGCACATAACATGATCTAAATTTTGGATATTTGAACTACATAAAAACATGAGACATATTATATATACATATTATACTCTATACTATATATAAAATGAATATAATATACTATACTCTACAAGAAAATAAATACATAAATCGCATACATCTACCACGTTAAATATACAAAACAGTAAATAAAAAAACAGGAATGAATAAATAGATGAAAACTTAAAAATGCATGAAAATGGGTAAAAAGAAAAACTGAACTGAGGACTTAGCCAAATAAAACCTGAAATTCGGAGGACCAAACTTGAAATAGAACACTTTAGAACTGGATTAATTGAAGGTAGTGACTAAACTAGACACGGGCGAGAACTAAGGGGACCTAGGCTGTAATTTAAGAAAACGGAAACCTTGAAAAGATTAAAAAGAAACACGAAAGGAATACAACGTAATAAATCCAAATTTAAAACTGATTCGGGCTAAAATTGGGGACAAAATTGCGAATATTTAAAATGTTTGGAGGACCAAGGGTGTTATTTAAAAAGACGGAAGTCCTTGGGCGCATAATTTCAAAAGCACGGGAGGATTTAATAGGCTAAAATCCCATTTTTAAAACATAGCTATGTATAAAACCACCATTTTCAGAAGAAAAAAAAAACAATTTTTGGTCATTTTGAAATCATCCTTCATTTTTTCCAAATCCAGAAACAAAAAAGCTCTCCCCTCTCTCTCTTTGGCTCGGATGAACACCGCTGTGGTGTTCATCCGGACCGCCACAAAACCCAGAAAACGGTCACTCCACCTCCAAGCTGGCCACTACACACCTTATCCGATCGCCGTACGTCGGCGCCGGAGAACCCAATCGACACCTAAAAACCTTACCTTAACCTGCCCAAACACAAAACTGAAACCAAAAAACCAACAAACAAAAAATCCTACCTTCCTAGATCTAGACCTTAAACCTCCGAAAACTTAGGGTTTCGGTCTACCACCAATTCACCTCTACGGCCGAAAGCCAAGGGCTTGTCACTAGTGGGGTAAGAACTTAAGCTCACCTAAATCTAAAGTTTTTGGTGTTTGGTATACATAGGGTTGTTCATTGTCGGGTACCCGAAAAACAGGGTACCCGCTTGATAAGTGTTCAAAAGTACTATTTTTATTACCCTTTTTACTCATATTATTGTTAGACTTAAGCTCATATTAGTTGCATAATTAGTTATTCATGCATTAATTCATGTTTCTTTCCACCGTTGAGCTTGATTACATAACTTGGTGATTTTTGTGGGAAAAGATGCTGCTTTGGTGTATTTTTGTGTGTGTGCAGGATCACTTGCCAAAGCAAGGCTAGTGCTAGTTGCCAGGGCAATGCATGAAGGAGACGCCGAGCTAGTTGCCAGGGCAATGCATGAAGGAGACACCGAGCCAGTTGCCATGGCAATTGTCGACAAGAGCAAAGGTGATATGGTAGTCGAAATTGATGACTAGACAAGCCCAAGATGATGTGGAGCAAAGCCCAAACCCAAAGGAATTTGATTTCCATGCAGAGATTAAAGAAGAATTAAATTCCAAGAAGATAGGAGAAGTTCTAGTAGGAATACAACTATAATAAAGAATTATATTCTTTAAAGATAATTTAATTCCAACTTAAACTCCTCCTCAAAGAAGGACTTTGGCCTAGCCCTATAAATAAGAAGGAGATTTCGACAATTCCACGGAGAGCAAGGGGAGAGGATTTTCGACAACTCCAAAGGGCAAGAAGGAAGAGATTTCGACAAGATAACAAGGAGGGAGAGAGTTCGATTTCTTCTTCTTCTTTGCTTCCATTAGATTCATGGTTTGGGGATTATTCTTTGTATATCTTTTGAACCAAACCATGAACTAACTTAATTGGTTGGGGTTATTGTGTTTTGTTGTTGTGAGAAACAATTGGATTTTGTTTAGGTAATAAGAGTTTGCACTTTCAATTCAAGGTTTATTCATTCTTGGTTCTTATTCTTGTTTGCGAGTGAATTGGGAGAGGATCTCGTGACTTCATCTATTTATCTAATATCGGGAGAGTTAGATTCAAGAAACGAATGAGTATGGTCTTTATTCAATCTATTGATGGTGAAGATTAATCCGGCTTAGGAATAAGTTAAGGATTTCAACGGCTAAGAGGAGTGCAAGATTGGTTGTTGTTCACCCTTGATTCACGCAGGGATGTATTATCAAGGCATGCACAAGTAGCTAGAGTTTTGACTTAGGGATAAGAAGAAACCATTGAAGAACGCTCCGCCGAACCTTGAAGTTGCTGCCCAGACGCCCAAGTAGTTGCCCAGCTAGTTGCCCAGGCAACCATCGATTAGTTGCCAAGGCAACCCCGCTGTGCAAGTTGCCACGGCAACTGAGTTGCCCTTGCACTCTTTTACCAAGACGATCCAATCGGCTATCACACCTCAACTCACGATAACCTGGCCTATTCTCTCTTTTTCTTTCATCTATTCTTTTAGTTTATTGCTTTTACTTTTCTCGTTAATTAAAACCTCTATTATCAATTGTGTTTTTATTTTCACAGTGCAGTAACTTAAGCAAAGTGGCCCAAACCAATCCCTGTGGAGACGATACTCGATACTCATATCACTTTATTACTTGCGACGTGTATACTTGCACATTTGCGTAGCACTTATCACACGCAACACCGCTCATCTGGGTACCTCACTTATCGGCCCATGTCCCAGCCCATTATATCTGGGTACCCGTAAAACCCGAGTACCCGGGTAATCGGGTAACAGGTACCCGATTCATATTTTTTAAAATTTTAAAATTAAAAAAATCACATATTAAATATATATAATTTAAAAGTTTTTAATACATAATCCAAACAAAAAAATTAGTGATTTGGAGTTAGTTTTAACTTTGAAGGGTGAAATATTTAGATATATAATAAAGTTTATAACCAAAAGAATATATTAAAAAAATTAATCTCGATCGTAATTTTTTTCCTTCAAATATCATATTGACAAATCAATACAAATATTTTTAAAAAAATTTAAACTTAAAACTTAAAAGTATATAATACAAACATAGAAAGAATTTAGGGATTCGAATTTAGCTTTAGAGTAAAAATATTAAAAAACCTAAAATAAACATATAATTTAAAATATATATATTAAAATTATCGGGTTGGGTACCTAGTAAGGGAAAAATCTCGGCCCAAGCCCGGCCCGTGTACCCGAAAAAATTACCGAGTCGAGTTCCCGGCCCGATAAAAAATAAAAAACTTAAAAATACCTGCCTAATTTGTATCGGTTTACCGGGTAATCATGTCGTGTCAATCGGATTGGGTAATTTTGAATACCCCTAGGTATACATACATGTGGAAAAAAAAAGACAGAGGAAACACCTCTAAAGGTTCTGTTCTTTTTGTATTTCTTCAAATCCAAAACTTGGTTACAATGTATTTTTATTTCGATTTTTATATCTGAATGGGTTTACATTTGAAATAACATGAAGATCAACTTTTTACAAAATGGCTCTGAAATCCGCAGATATCCTTGCTTGACTTTGTTATTTTTGTTTAATCTTGCTTTTTCTTCCCTTGCTAATTGTTGTTCCGTTTTTGGTTTGCATGTGGGCACAGCTGCACGAGATGGACGAGGACCAGAGAGAAGGCCCTTTTGGTTTCGGCAGCCGTGGCAGAGGAAGTGTCAGAGGCTACTCAAGAGTCAGGCATGTGGAGCACACGCGCGCGTAGAGAAGCGGGAAAGCTGTGCGTGGGAACGTAGGCGTTCCAGAGGTTTCTAGGGACGATCTGGACCGTCTATTTGAATCCCGATATCTAACAGCTGTGATCATTGCGGCGCTAGGGCAGATAAAGCAACCTTAATTAGGGTTTTCCTTCACTACATCTGGACCGTCAAATCTATTTTGACAATGGGTTGCGCATAAGAGAGATAGATTAGGGTTTGGGTTTCAAAACGGGCCTTGTAATTTATTTTTGGGCTTTTTGTTTTGTAAATGGACTTTTAATAAATTATAAACTTTAGGCCCTGTTATTTATTTATCTTATGGGCTTTTCTTTTTAAATATGTTTTGTTTTTGTTTAGTTTAATAATAATATTATAATATTATAACATAACCATGATCATAACAATATAATAATTATTATTAATAATAAATATATATAATACTTAACATAATACGAATTAAAATAAAGCCCTATAATATAAATTTTGTGTTTTTTTTTCTTTTCAAACTAAAATACTATAACACTAGATAAATATATAGTAAATGTAATACTAATACATTATACCCCAAAGCCCATTAGGACATAAAAATAAAAGTGGGTCGGGCCCCAGATAAAAATAGTGATTACAGCTGGTTAAAAAGGCGGCAGTGCATGCACAGTCGCATGCCATACATTTACGAGGCTAACACCATCATCTGAAGGCCTTCGATGCTGACACTAATTAGTGTTCATTTATCCAATTGATGCTCCTTCGGCAAATGACTCGAGTGTAAATGCTCCTAAAGATATAGCTTTACGGCAGACTTCATTGCGTAATTAATGTTGTAAGCAGAACTTCGTGCACGTAATTAAGGTTGACAATATGAATTGTGGCAGACCCATAATGGTTAAATGGGCGGCAGTGCACGTACGCCTGCATGCATACATTTTAGGAGCCTTACACATTGTCAAAGGCTAGGGGATGTTGACAGTATTGGTGTTCAGTTATACCTTTTATGCTTTTGCGATAGAAGACTCCGGTGTAAATCTTCCTAACTATGAGCTATGCGGCTGACTATATAGCGTAATTAATATTGTAAGAAGAACTCCGTAAAAATAAATTATACATTTAACTTTTTTTGAGAAAAAATTTAATAGATAGACACATGTAGAAGAAAACCGACATATAAATATTGGAAATGAAGGTGGTATGGAGAAGAAGATTTAACATTTGTAAACATACTTTTTTGTATAATCGAACATTAGCTCGCACGGCTATTTATAGGGGAATATGTACAGTGCATGTAGCACGAGTTAGGCATGCATGTTTTCATCTGGATCCTGAAAGGTATAAATCATAGGTGCATCTCGTCATGCATGGACAACGAGTTTCATCAAACACGCCATCCTTGCACGGCAAGATGCACCTATCATTTTTATCCTTTTCAGATATTATATCACAGATTCAGGATTCAGACAAATATATACAGACTTTTCAAGGCAAGATTCACAAATTTTTTGAATGCGCGAATGAACGGCGGACACGCTGTCCTATAGATAAACACATGTACGTAGTGGTGGTGAAAAAGCGCGACCTAAAAACCACCTGAATAAGGCAAAAAATTTGCATAAACACCCTTATAAAAGTCATCTTGGTAGGCTTTTCAACGCAAGATTCAGAGCATTTTTTTAATGTGCAAACCAATAGCTTTTTTGACATTTAAGTTGAATACTTTTGGCATAATATAATATAAGTGCATATGAAATTCAATACATGTAATCATTCACCATTGTACAAAACAGTTAAAGTTATATTTCTCATGATGTAAATACATACGTAATTAATGAAGTCATTTATTTTCACATGATTGCCCACTTCTTTGATCTATGGTGTGTTGTTTCTGGAAGCACAGAGACCGTTAAAATTAAATATCACACTCAGTACCTTCATTTTCATTATGGACGTATATGGGTGCTGCATAGAATAATGATAGAGTTGACGACCATGATTAGTTGCATCTGTACGAAGATGTGTAATGCTTCATCTTGATGAGAAAACCATGCCCAGGGTCACATTAAAATTGGTACATTGAGACTTACTCAGCGTACCTAATGTTGTAAGGAGAGCTTTGTAGGTAGAAATTCTCAAAAAATGACGACTTTTTAAGAGAATTTACGATCAACCCTAAATTCGACATCAAACAATACATGTTTGAAGCCGTGTGTTCAAGAACATAATCAGATAGGTATTTATAGTTGAAAAGTTGGGTGTAACTCGCCATGCATGGTTGGCGAGTAACCCTCCTTAAGCATTTTTTGATTTGGTATCTGATTCAGTCACCGTACTTTTTCTATAAAATGAACAAAATTTATTACATTTAAAAGTTTACACAATGTTTACAAATAAATGTAAATCAGCATTTTGTATTGCAAATATGTTACAACAAAATTTAATACATTTCTTATATTACAAAACGGTTACAAATAATGTTGAGAAGAGTTTCTTTAACTTATCTCATGGTGCACAGTTGTTTGAGCCTTCATCACTTGCAAGAGTGATGTAAATCATTGTACAAATAGGGCTGACAATATGACTTTTGTCAGCCCCATTATAAGCAATGCACCGTCTCCTCATCTGTCTCAGAATATGAAGAGATACAATTGGCTCCGATCCTCTTCACTTGACCGGTGGAGAATATCGGTCTTATGATTTGGGTGCTACAAAGAGTTAACCAACATGGCATATGCAGTTGTCAAGGCTCGTTTATCACAATGGATGCTTCAGGTTGGTCCACGTAAAACATTTTAGGCCTTAACACCATGATCTGCTCCATGCGCACATAATGGTGTAAGAAGAACTTTGTGATTCAAACTAAGCTTCACGACACATGAGAAAACCACTGTTTTGATTGAATGCATTAAGAGACAACAAAATTTTGATTTTTTTTTTACTTTTGTGCTATGGAAACGAACATCATGTTAGCAAGCTATTTATAGTAGGGCTTTTGACTCTAAACTCGTTTTTCATGTAAATCGAGTTACAAACGTCGTGTAGCATTGCAGTCAGAACAATACAGTTTTTGTCCACCAGAAACTTTAACGAATCCTTAGCCTGCAAAACAAGCAGACGACATGACAGCTGAACTCATCATCCTTGCACGGCGAGTTCCACGTATCATGTCATCACATCTGCATGTTTTGCAGGCTAAAAATTTGTCAAATTTCCTATAGATACCTAATTTTTTCCTACGCTCTATTTGTGTCAAACCCACTATGTGAATATTTTGTTAGAGCTACGTTATTCCAAATAGATAAACTTGTTATTCCCGTCAATTCCAAACGAACCAAGAATATTGTACGTACTGTGGATTTAAAAAGTTACAAAGTTTACCTTACACCATGACGTATCGCTATTCCTTTTTTCTCAGAGGTATTGCAAAACTTAATGTTGTAAGGAGAACTTTGTGTAACTTCTCGAAATCTATAGTCTTGATTCATTTGGAATTTATGGGTTTACCAAGCATGGCAGAGCGGTGTATTTACAAACACGAGCGACCGAAATAATCTAACATCAAATTGTAACGACATTGAATTAAGTGTAATGACGATATTGCATTTAATAGGTTCGTTCCGCACTATTTTTTCATGTACGCTTACCGTAAATGCTTTAGTAAATAATGTGAAATTTAATTGCATTGTACTTAATAACTCTATTTTATTTACTATTTTATGCATGAGATTTTCATTCTTCTGCAATAAAATCTGAGGAATTTTGAAACTCGCCTTTCATGCTTGGCGAGTTTCACGTGATTTTCGTTACTATAAAACCCACACTCTAGTTGTGTCTATTTCATTAGTAGATCCAAACCCTAAACCCCTTATGGCAAAGTTTTTCGCAACATTTATTTTTCGTGGTACCTATTTTGACTCAACAACCAACAAGAATATGTCACTCGATGATTTGTTGCAGTTGATATCAACCGGTGTTAGTAAAAGTACATACAAAAAAGTTTTTTATTTGGAATGTAAAATCCATGCACTGACGGTCGTTGAACCGTACTACATTCTAAGGCTTACATAGGAAAGCGACTTACACAAGATGTTTGACCAACACAATTCTGTAGGAGCTAAATACATCCACATATATGTTATGTTCTATGAGGTCCAAGCTGGAGAAGGTAGTTCATCTACACCTAGAGAAGTTGGTCCGTCCACAGTCACAGAAGCCACTGAACAAGGTCCATCATTGCCAGATAATGATGAAGCTGCTGATGCGTTGCATCTTTTTATGTACATGAGCAGACAAGAGAAACAACAATGGATTTAAGAACTTAGCTTAAATCCAGACATCTCTATTGACTACGATGACATCGAGCCAGAATTCAAATAACCTTACACTACTAAAATCATTGTAGTTTCATGTTTATACGTTGGTTATTCGTTTGATGTTCTGAGAATTTGTAACACTGCATGCTACCTTGCTTTATACTTTAATTCTGTGGAACATTTTTCAGTAGACATCACCCTCAATTATCTTTTCTAGCTCGTTAAGTTATGGAGATAAAATTTACCTACTTATTATAACAACATTGACTAATATTAACATACATATAAATAATTTACTAACCCGAATCTAACAAAATTCCAAATTGTCCATCTATGTATCAACTATTTATTAAAAGTTTTTGTTTCATAAATGATACAAACTAAACTTTTTATTTATTTTATTAGAATTTTATTATTTTTTAAACCAAACTCATCATCCTGCTACGGCGAGTTCCATATTTTAAAATTAAACGGTGTTATATTGAAACGTCGCAGCGGTCGTTAACCCACTTGAAACTCGTCGTGCATGGAAGGCAAGTTCGGATTAGGATTATCCTAATCACCTGGATTAAGATTTAAACAGATATTTTAAAAAATGGAACTCGACGTGCTCACAATGCGAGTTTGAATAAAAAAATAATATTATTTTGAAACTCGTCGTGTTTGTGCGGTGAGTTCATTGTAACGGTACTAGTCCGGGAAATATAGAATTTTGGGTCCTAGTTTGGTAATAATAGGACCTAATAGTCCTATTTTTGTCTTTAAGCCTGTGAACTTTAGGTGGCTAGACTATTTTTTTAGTAAAAATAGGTGTCTAATGTTTCATTTCGTTAACTTTACGTGAATGGTAGTTAATTGCCATTAAAAATCCATTAATCAAAACATGACACATGACATGTTTATTTTATTTTTTAAAAAATTAAAACATAAAACAAATTTATGTACCCAAAATTTTCAATTTTTTAGAAAATTTTGAAATTCATCAATTTTTACAAAATAGTTCCTAAATCCTTAAAATTTCCCAAACTCAAACCCCCAAACCACCGCCACCAATCGTTGTCCCTGAGCTCAGCCCTTCGGTCGTCAGACCTAGCTGGTCATTTCCCTTAACAAGGCATTACCGAAAATGATGAACAGTGTGTCAATCGAACGTCGAATGCGAAATTGGCGTTCGGCTAGTACGTCGTTCATCGTTTCTAAAAATGCTATGTTGGGGGAAATGACCGGCTAGGTCCGGCGACCGAATGGGTGTACTCAGAAATGGCGATTTTTGACAGAAGTGGCGGCGATTTGGGTTTGGGAAATTTTAGGGATTTGAGGACTATTTTTTAAAAATTGAAGAATTTTGGAATTTTCTGAAATTGAAAAATTGAAAATTTTTGGGTTTTTTTTTTCAAAAAAAATATTCTCACGTGTCAATCATTGGTTGGTTAATAGATTTTTTTAAATACCTATTAACGACCAGGCATCGAAAATTGAAATGGTATAAACATTAGACACATATTTTTACCAAAAAATAGTGTAGGCACCTAAAGTTCACAAAAGGTATAGCTTAGGCACTTTTTTATATATTAAACCTATTTTTTAAGTTTCTACCATTAACGAGGCAGTTGTGCAGTAAAATCAGTGGTGAGTTTTTTTGAAGAGGAAAAGCCAGCTTTTATTAACAAAACAAAACAAAATACAGGGAAGGATTCAAACTAACTAAGAAACAAAAACAGGGTAAAACTCTGATACACAGGCTGTGTAAAATTAATTCTACATAAGCTTGTGTATTTACACTATAAAAACCCAAATCCTAAATTTCTTACCCTAACCCTAAAAAACTAAATCTCACACTCTAAACCTTAAATTCTAAACCCTACAACCTAAATCCCTAAACCTTAAACCTAAACTAAAACCCTAACCCCTAAAACTAAAAGGCACGTGTAAACTAAAGTTTACACGACCTGTGCATCAAAGTTTTTTCCCACAACAATAGCACTAAGAAAAACACAAGCAAACAAACACAACTGCATGAGGTCCCAAAATAAGTTAAGTTAAATGCTTATGAAGAAAAACAAAAAATTAATTTTGTACTATTGGTAAAGTACATGAGAAAAGCAAAATATTACTGTACTTCATAGATTATGAGTCATATTAAACTCATTTTTATTCAAAAGCCAGTCTATCATGCAGACAAGTCAACAAACATTTATTTTTTTAAAACTGATAGTCAATTTTAATAATTTGCATAGCGCCCCCTCAAATCTTTTAATCACCCCGACAAAAGATTCCTCATTTTTTCTTTTTTTTTCTTTTTCTTTTTCTTTTTTTGTAAAATCACCAATATCCAACCCATTAACTAATTAATCCAGATCCGGTATTGCAAAGGCTCATTATAGGGGCGACCCTCCCAATCCAATTACATCATTCACAACACTAAAATTCAAACTCTTTACTTTACTAAAATGATCTAGCACCCAACCCGGTAGGCCAACATGTACTTTTCTCAATCAGAACTGTAAAGAAAGTTTTTAGGACTGACAGCCCCCTCCTCTCTCACGCATTAAGTATACATGTAAGTGTAACTAGAACAAACGGACACCAAAAACATGAATAAAGGGTAAAAGAAGAGTATGAGCAATAAATTGCACCACTGGAGAACTGAAAAGCATCAAAGAAAAAGATTGGTGATGAGATTATAAACAGTCGAATGTCCAAACACCCACAGACCGCACGCTTCAACGATCGAAAAAACAAGTTGCAAGAGGAGAATAGAATATTCTTGAATGGATATGGGAAAACCTAGCATGCAGAAGGAGGCATGAGATTCAACCCTAAATCTTCTTTTTCCAACACCAAACGTGCCTTGTTAGTGTTAGTCTCAATGTTACTTGCACCACACTCCGAGTGCAATCTCTTCTTTGATTGTAAAGGCACACCGAAAAGCTTTGTTATGCAACTATCACTGCTTGCTTCTTTCAAAATTGTCAAGGTCTGAACTTGGGCAGGCTTTGTAGTATTTGTATGATACCCAAGAAACTGGTTCAAAGGCTTTTGCAATAACGAGCTATTGGTAGTATTAACAACTGCAGCAGCAGCAGCAGCAGGAGGAGGAGATTTAGTGCCCCAAAGAAGTAAAGGAGGGACATGCTTAGCATGGTTTTCAACAAAATAGACTATATCATTGTAAAGCTTTCTCATGTGGGCAAGTTCAGACATGAGCAAATTATTGCTTCTTCTTAGCCTCTCATTGTCCTCTGATAAAGCTGTGACCGAGCTATTATAGCTTCCGACAACCGAGACTCCACCCGTGGCTCCTCTCGGTGAAGAAGGAAGTGGTGGCGAGTCACACCAGTTGCCTTGTTCATCTGAGTCAGCTGGAGAGATGCTGACTCGACTCGGAAACGGAAAGAAACTCGGGCCATCAACCAATTGTGGGTGGGATGTTTTTCTTCTATGGATTTCACAAAGCAAGCGCTTTTCTCCTTTCATGAAGAACTCATTGGCAAACTCCCATCTGTCTGGTACAGCCTTCCTAAAACCCTAGTTTCATCAACAAAAGCAAAACCAGAAAAGTGAAACAACAGAAGAAGACAATACATTTCACCAAAAAAATAAAAAAGGTTTGAGAATTCATACATAAGTGTTGAGTTGTCTGACAAAGCTAGAGAAGTTGTTGTGCTTGAAGTAATTTGGAAGGAGATCACGAGCAAACTCAGGAGGTCTCCAAACTACGAAAGTAGTATCATCTTTACCCCATGAAACTATATGATCCGAAGTGGGATCGTCTACTAGTTGGTAGGTTTTAGTGAGGAAGGGCGCCGGCACTAATTTGTGGGAGTCAAGGGATTGTGATATCTCTTCACAGTTGTCGAGCACCACAGCCATTGAAAGATAAAAGCAATTACTGCTGGACTTGTTGGAGTGAGAATGAGAGGAAATAGAAGGGTTTGGAGTTTGGACGACAAAGAGAGTTGATAATGGGGTATTAGTAGAAGGGTCCCCTACTGTTTTTGCAATTTGATGTCCTTTTTGGTGGGTAGTATTAGTATATGTTTGGTTGTCTCCTCGGGTATTTAACACTCCCTTAGTCCCTCTTGAATTGTCCATTATTAATTTTTTTACGTAATTTAAAAAAAATGTAAAAAGATGTGTTGTAAACTAATCAAAATAATAATTTTATTTTTAAAAAGTTAAATTTTATTTTGTTAGAAGACTAAAATTGGTAAAAATGGAAATTTACATAGTAAAAGTTGTTAGGGTTTTTAAATGGACAATTTAGGTACGACAATTTTAAAACACAAAAAAATATTTTTAATGGGATTGCATGTAATGAATGGAGGTAGGGGAATTTGGTGGTGGGGTAATAACTAATATGGTCACAATGTGGGACCCTAGGGTTTTGTAATGCATGGTTTGAGTTCACGTCAAATGAGTGTCGTTTTTTCTGATTTTGTAGGTTTGCATTTGTAGTTTAATACGACCAACCCAACACACTTATTTTCGAATCTCATTTACGACTCTCTAGAAGATACAAGGCTGAGTGTACATCGAGCTACGTGATGGGATTTAAAGCCTCTTCTTCTCCTTCTTCCATTTCTCTATCTCCATCCTCTTCTTAGCATTGCTCTATTCTTCCTTTCTACTTCGCTTTTGTGATACTCCAAGCTTCAATATCATGTCTTTAACTTGTAATACATACATACATACATACAATGTAGTCCCTTTCCCTCTGAACCCTGTTCTATGCGGATGTGTCTCTCTCGTGGACAAAATTAAGATTAAACATTAGGAGGAACAAGAATATATTAAACCTTTAAATACTACTTTAATTAGGGGAAAAGTAGGGGTGTGCATTCGGTCGGTTCGGTTAACCGAACGAACCGAATTACTCAAAATCTATTAATTAATTTTTTCTCGTTTTAATTGTTAACCGAACCGAAAAAGTTTGGTTAATTCCGTCAGTTTTCATAATATTACTGAAATTTATTATAAAATCTTGGGTAAATTATACAAATGGTCACTAAACTATTCTAAAATGATCTTTTAGCCATTAAACTTTTAGAAGTTATAAAACAATCATTAAACTTATCGAACTATTACAAAATGGTCATTGACTCATTATACGTTATACATTATTGGTAAATTTTGAAAAGTTTAATGACTATTTTATAATAAATCAATAAATTTAATGATCATTTTTTGTAAATTTAATAAACTTTAATTATCATTTTATAATATATAAAAAAATTAATAATCATTTTATAACTTTTAAAAGTTCAATAACCAAAAATAAATATATGTAATACATATAATATATAATATATAATAATTTTGGTTAATTCGGTTAATTAAACGGTTTCGAACCAAATTAATCGATAACCGAAATTTGAAAAAATTATTAACCATTAATCGATCCTACCTAAAATCAATCGATCGATTAACTAAAAAAAATTCAGTTCAGTCGTTTGATCGATTAAAATCGAATAATACACGCCCCAAGAAAACATGGGGTCTGAGAATATTTTACCATAAGTATGAAAGTAAGATTGCATGAAAACCAGATAGCAATGAGTAGACAGTGAGGATCCTATAAAAGTGAGAAATTGATTCACTTTGTGATGAATATAGACAGTAGGGACAAAGGCCAAAAAGGTCCAATAAAAATCCAATGTGAAAATAAAAAATAAAAACGATTACTAATTATTTCACATAGATACTCAACTGTAAATGCTTGATCATGCCTATGATCCTCATTATTGGATATTAAATATTTTTATTTAATATTAATTTAATATATAAATGGTGTTGCATATATTTAAATAATGTTGTAATATTTAATATATTTTTATTAATATTGTATTTAGGATTTTCCTAGAGTTATAGGATGAGATTGCATGTCGCTTGAAAGTGAATGTGTTAAGAATTGATGTTATTAATTTTATTATTTAATTTCTAAGATATTTTTCATCTTAAAAGAATTAGTAGGCTAATTTATTTTTATTATTTTTTTATTAATTTTATATTTGTTTTATTATTTACGTTAGTTTATTTTATAAATTGCCGAACATAATAAAAAATTAAAATGTAAACATATTCAATGTCTAGTATTTTTACAGTTCACAAAAAAAAAAAAGAGAATAAGTTTAAATATAAACTATATTTTTTAAAAAAATAATATATTGATTATACTATATATATTATAAATAATTTTTTTGCAAATTTTAAATAGTGTAACGAAAATAGTTCTATAAATTTTTATACAAATATTTTAATTTAAAATATTGAAAGTTTAACTCATTAAAAAGAAAATATATCATAAGGAAAAGTTGGTAAATTTTGCTTCCAATTAATCTTATATTCCTCAAATCAAACACTGTAATTTTATATTCCTACCAAATAAACCAAACAAGGTAATGTAACATTCCAGTAATGTGTTAGGTAACGTTACTTTCCAAAAAATCTAATTCCCGAAAGTAATCTTACATTCCGTAAACCAAACGCCCCCTAAATTTTAAACTATAAACATAAATCATTAAACTTTAAGCCCTACTTGTGTATCAAAGTTTTTTCAATCAAATATATATCAGAAGATGGTACACCCATAGAAGTACGTAAAAAACTATATCAATGAGAAATAAAAAAAAAAAATTACCTGGGTAAGGATGACTCAAAGAAAAAGAGGTAAACACCTCAAGCGATATAAAACACAACTGAAGCGAACTAATCACAACCGACAAGTAAGAAAGAAAGCAGTCTTCTTGAATGAGTAACTTGTTTTACCACCATGCTTTAAGAAGACATTTTTAATGGCGGAACTCAACGTTATTAATTGGAGAAATCATTTTAAAATGTCTAAATTTAGAGGAGGCAACAATATAAATTATATGTTTTTAGGGATTAAATTATAATTTTATTATTGCGATAACGGAGTCGTCAGCAGTCCCTTTTATTAAAAACAAATAAGAAATTACGAGATCTTCGGGTTCGGGGTCACAGTTTGTGTGGGGAAGGATTAGTACCCCACAACGCCCGTAGAATAATGCTTACTTGATCACTAATATTTTCCTTCATAACTCAGATGAATGCGTGCGAAGATTAATGTAGAAATCCACAAAGTTCTAAAAGTGATCCGAATTTGCTCACGCATGAGGAAATCAAGGTCAAATTTAAACGTAATGGGGATTAATGCATTAATCTTTAAAATTCAAAAATATAGTCTCGCATAGGAGTTTTGACTATTTCCCAACTGCTAGGGCAAAGCCAATTTAACCTACTTGAGAAGATACTTTGTTTTCGTGATGCAAAAAAAACCCTTTTTATGATATTTTATGTATTTACATAAATTCCTAAGATCTAAAATTTTAATTAATGAATGCTTAGAGGAACTAATCCTAGAAAGCTCTACTTGAAGATTTTTAATAAAATCTTGTGTTAAATTATCTAAAAGAGGTTACCTAGTGAATTAAAAGAATACATTATTTTCGGGAACCTAAACTTATGGTATTTATTACTAAGTGTTGTTTCAAAACTAGTTTATAAGGCATAAGTCAAAACTAAGAATCTCTAGAAATTTAATTAATATTAAGAAAAAATCTAATATAAGGATTTACGTTTTCTAGTATATTGTCCTAAGTGTTCATAATTATTTTAAATTAAACTACATTTAAAGATTATTAACATTTACTAATATTATCCTAAAATTCATTAGATTAAAAGAAGCACACAATTTAATTAAACTTGAAGGGGGAAAGGAATGGCAGTTGAGGATTAAATTGCAAAAAATAAATAAATTAGAAAGTTAAATTGAAGCAAAAAGGGACTAAGATGTAAATAATACAAACAGTGGGGTCAAAGTGTGAAATTGGTGAAAGAAGGGAGCGGGTCGTGTCTTGGTACATGTCGATTCCCGGGTCAATCTGCGGGTCAAATAAAAAACTAAAAATTGAGAAACAAATCTCATGTACTTCCCCCTTAGCCGAATGGATCAAACAATTCCCCTCCAAATCTTCTGAAATGTCTAAAGGTGTTCTTCATAGATTGAAGAACACCCCCGTACGAGCCTAGAAATCGACCATGGCCTGTCGTGCTCCGCCGCCTTGGCCGTCGTGGTTCCCCACAGATGACGGCTCGCCAATGACATTTCCCTCTAGTTTTGGCTCCTAATTTGATGGCGATGATGGTCCCCTCCTCCAGTGGCAGCTCCCCCTCCAACGAACAGTAACCCGCACCCCTTTTTTCAATTTGAACTATATATATGTATAAAATAAAGAAAAAAAAAACAAAATTTGGGTATGAAAATACCCCAAGAATTTGGCTAAAATTCTTGAATAACTTGAAAATTATGTGTTACAAATGGATGAATCTCTTGGATTTTATAGCCGATTACATGTATGAAACATATGGGAATGAATTTTCCCAGATTTCAATCGAAAACCCTAGTGTCTAAGGGATTCTTGTTGCCTGATTCACTCTTGATTCTTTCCCTTTCTTGCTTGATCCGATTTGGTTTAATTTTCACCATATTTGGCTGATTTGCTTGGCAATTTCTTTCTTTTTTTATTTATTCGGATTTGAATCCTTTTGACTCTTTCCTTTTAGATTCCTTGCATGTCACGATCGAGAGGATGAAGCATGAACATGGTAAAGAACAGCGTCTGGTGCTGGTTCCCACAACTGTCACGGGAATTGAGCAGACGAGGTAGTCAAAAGGTTGAGCGTGTGGCTTCTTACGCGTGGATGGAGGGCTGAAATATCAGATGCATAAGCGAGTGATGATCTGAGTGCTCTCCTCATCAAGTCATTGGATCGTTGATCACTCCTGGATCTAACGGCATGAGATCGTGCAACGCAAAGTAAAATAAAAGAGTGGTCGGCTTTAACCCTTAGGGTTTATAATTGGACTCGTGCTGAGTTTGGGCCTTTTTGTAACCAGACCATAAATTGGATCCCTTTATATTTATTTTTTATGGGCTTTTATATTTGCAATATGTACATGAAACCGAACATGAATAAAAATAAAAAGGCGGATAAAATTAGGTGACTACAATTGCCCCTCTTTGCTCATTACAGTGAAACAAGAATAGGGAAAATAACTAAAGACACTAATTTCATTCGACCAATTTGCATATTTAAACACTAGTCCTTTTAACTTGAAGTGATGGGAAAATGTGACTCTGATCCTTCGAACCCTAAGACACCAAGTCAGAAAGATGATCTGCTTTTTTAAACCCGAGGAGAACAAATCAAACAATGCTCCTTCAAACCTGAGGAAATACGAAAATATGACTCTAATCCTTCGAATCCAAGGACACTAATTTGGAAATATGATCTGCTCATTTGAACCTTAGGAGAACAAATCGAACGATGCTTCTTCAAACCTGAGAAAATGCAAAAATATGACTCTGATCCTTTAAACCCGAGAACACCAAGTCAAAAAGATGATCTGCTCCTTCAAACTCGAGGAGAACAAATTGAATGATACTCATTCAAACCTAAGAAAATAAGAAACTAGGACTCTGTTCCTTCGAATCTGAGAACACCAAGTTAGAAAGATAATCTACTCTTTCGATCCTGAAGAGAACAAATCGAATAATGCTCCTTCAAACTTGAGGAAATACGAAAATAGGACTATGATCCTTCGAACCCGATGATACCAAGTCAGAAAGATGATCTACTCCTTCAAACCCGAGGAGAACAAATCGAACAACGCTTCTTCAAACTAGAGATAGTGCGAAAATCTGAGTTGAAATTAATTTGGTCATGCTCTATCATTTTTTGTATCTCTTTGCTTCATAAAAAACATTTTATCCTTGCTTCATAGAAAACATCTGGTATTTGCTTCATAGAAAACATCTAATCTTTGCATATTTGCTCGTTCAATCCAGTAATTCTGTATTTCTGGTTTGTAGTGTGGTCGCTCAAATTCTAGCATTCTGATTGGTGAGCCCACGATTCAATATCGAGTGAAGAAACTTCTCCAGTGCATTAAAATAATATCAAGCATCCTCAAAGCTTCTCGATGACACTTTTGGATTATCTATATGGGAATCTTTGTAGCAAAGCTTATGTCTTTGAATGATATTTGGAAATCTCGCGTCCTTGATCTGAGTGGATTGCCACAACTAGCGTTGTGATCTGTACAAAAATTTCTACACTTGCGAATAACATATGATCAGAGTTAAAATAATGAAACTGATCATAGTTCATGTACTTTCAAACCATATTCAGAGTAATGCTAAAAACTCTTTTATGTTGTATGAATAAAAATCCATTGGTTCTCATTTCAATGCAAGTGTGGGTGAAAGGGATATGAATAGGAAAACTCTAGGATATAGGTTTAATTAGTAGTGACAAACACAATAGTAATTACAAGGAAAAAATCAAGTGTCTGAGTATCAAGCGTCTGGGATGAGATGAAGATCTAGAGTAAATTATTGTTTTTTTAGAAGGTTATTTTCCATACCCCTAAACTTCAAATATTCAAGCTGCCCTTTGTGGGTTTTCAACTTGAATCCACCTTCGATTTCAAGACGCCCTTTGCGGGTTTCATCTTGAACCCCTCTTTTATTTATTTTTTTTAAAAAAAGTCTAAAGTGCCTTGCAGGTTTTTACTTTTGGAGCCTTTATTTTTCTCGAAGCGCCCTTTTGGGTTTTTACTCTGGATTTTTTCTTTTCGTTTCTTCAGGCGTAGTATCTATTGATTAAATCCATATTCACTAGGTTCTGTAATTCGTTCTCATCCATTTTGGCCAAGATCAAAGCTCCTCCAGAAAAGTCTTTTGTTACCACGTAGGGCCATTCCAAATTTGGTGTCCACTTACCAAGGGAATCTCTTTGGATTGGCAACATCTTATTTAGCACCAAGTCTCATTCTTAGAATTCTATCGGGTGGACCTTCTTGTTGTGGGCTTGCATCATCATCTTTTGGCACATTTGACCATGGCAAATTGCCTTTAACCTTTTTTCTTCAATTAGTTTTAATTGTCATATCATGCCTGAATCCACTCAGCTTCAACTAACTTTGCCTCCATTAGAATGTGGAGTGACGAGATCTCAACTTCAATTGGTAGCACAACTTCTATGCCCCAAACAAAGGAAAATGGTGTTGCCCCATTAGACGTTTGTACGGCAATTTTGTAAGCATTTAAGGTAAATGGTAACTTCTCATACCAATCCTTGTAAGTATCGGTCATCTTGGCGACTATCTTCTTGATGTTTTTGTTGGCGGCTTCCACTGCCTGATTCATCTTCGGGTGATAAGTTACTGAGTTGTGATGCTTGATTTGAAATTGCTCACAAACTGCAGTTATCATCTTATTGTTCAAATTCGAGGCATTGTTGGTGATGATTCTCTCTAGCTAGCTTCAACGACAAATAATCTCCTTTTTATGGAACTTACAGATGGTCGATCTAGTGACATTTGCGTAAGAAGCTGCTTTGATCCAATTGGTGAAATAATCAATGGCCACCAGGATGAACCTATGCCCGTTTGAAGCTTTAGGGTGAATCTGCCCCAATACATTCATGCCCTACATCGAGAAAGGCCAAAGAGCTATCATTACATAGAGGGTTATGGTGGCACATGTATTTTGTTAGCGTAAATTTAACACTTATGACACTTTCGGGCGTAGTTGATGTATTCCCCTTCCATGGTGGACCAATAATAGTTGAGGCACATGATTCATCTGGCCATGTTAAACCCACTTTACCCACTCGAGTAAGTTTCACAAACTCTATCTTGAACTTCTTCTAGAATTAATTGGGCCTCTTTGGCATTCACACACCGTAATTCAGGCCAAAAGGCATTACCTTGTAGCAGAAAGCACCCCACAGCTTCACAAACGTGGTCTTTTCCATGTCTTTAGGACATATCTTGATTTGGTTTTACCCTAAAAAATCATCCATAAAAGAGAACAGGGAATGATCGGCTGTATTATCTACCAAGGTGTCAATATACGACAAGGGGAAATTATCTTTAGGGCTAGCCCGATTGAGGTCTCTATAATCGATGCACATGCGAACTTTTTCATCATTTTTTGGAACAGGGACGATGTTGGCCACCCATTCAAGATACCTGGCCTCTTGCAGAAATCTGGCGTTGTATTACTTTTTCACCTTGCACATTTTTTAAAAGTATCTCGGGCTGCATCCTCTAAAGTTTCTATTGTATGGGTCTGTATTCCATCTTTATGGGCAACAGATGTACTACAAATCGGTGTCCAATCTAGGCATATCTTGATACGACTAGGTGAACATATCATTGTAGTCTTACAGAGTTTAATTAGGCTCTGTCGTGTTGCGGCGGTAACGATGGTACTAATCTTTACCTCACGTCTTTCTTCTTCAGTTTCGAGGTTCAAAATTTCTAACTTTTCTTTATGGGGAAGAATCTACCTTTTTTCGCTCTCTATCAGTTGAAGCAGATGGGCGGATCATAGGTAGGAATCTACCTTCTTCGCCCTCTTCCAACACAGCATTGATGTTCAAATACCCAAAAATCTCAGGAATCTCACTCTCTTCTTCTTCAACTTGAGTTATGTCGGGGTTTATAAATCCCCCTGAAACAAAGGTAAAATTGAGTGGTGGAAATATTATCGGGTCCCATGCGATCTCCTCCCCTTTTAATCTTGCTTTCCTTCTCATTGGCTTTTCTTTATCGAGGCTCATCTCTGCGTTGTAATGAATAGGTGTTTTAATTTGAAATATTGATGGATTTAAATTTGGATTTGGGATTTCTAAAAGGTTTAATGAATTTATTAAATATTTTGGAAATTTAAAACAAAAGTTAAATAAATCAAATTAATTTGCATTTTGATTTTGGTAGCTAAAATATGAGTTTTAAAAGTTGTTTTAAAGTGACTAAATTGAAGAAGGGCCAAAGCTAAGAATCCTCAGAGAGCTATTATTTCTAAAAATCTTATTTAGGATTACCACCTTGTTTTAACAAATAGTTTTGACGTTAATTGGTTTCTAAAATTTATTTTCTCACCTTACGCCAATTTTCTCATTACTTATCTCTCAACTTTCTCCCTTTTTCTTGCTAATTTCTTAAACATAGAATTCATATTTTAGTTGATTTTTGATGGAGATTATATCCCTAGATTCCTCTTTCAATCCTTAGAAAAATCTTACAAAAGATTTCTTAAAATCTTTCTTATTTTCTCAACTCTTTTCAAGAAGGAATTTACGTCAAATTTTGGTGGAATCCCTTTTGAAGGTAATTATTCTTCTCTCTTAAAAACTAAGGTTCTTTATTGAAATTCCATAGCATTTGACTCTTGCTTGATGGTTTATAATGTGATTTTGCAATTTAATTGAGAAAATTCTTGTTAAATGATGATTAAGCCATTTTTCCTAAATTTTTGATTAGGTTAATGAATGCAGGAGATTTTGATTGGATTAGTTTGTATTTTTATTGTATAAACATAATGTGAGATGACATTTTTTGTTAGAATCCCAAAAGTACTTAATTGAGTAATTTTTAGGTTGGTCTTTAGCAAGTTTTTGGGTTTTTATAAGTGTTTTGTAACGCCTCAGTTTTGGGCATAGATGTTTTGAGGGTTGATTCAAAGGTCAGTGGACCGGTATTAGAGATTCGAGTCAGTTTTGAGATTAAATTGAATTAAATATTTTTGAATGTGATAAAATTGTGGGAAAATATTCTAAAATCATTATTAAATATATTAATGATTGTGGAGAATTCAATTTTGGAAAACGATTTGTAAAAATCAGACATTTTGGACTAGTGACCAAAATGCAAACTTTGAAAACTGTTTTGTAAAGAGTCAAAACTTTGAATCTTTAAAGAGCTAATTGCCCAAAAAGTCTAATATCAGACTTTATCCCTTAATTGGCTATTTTAAAGTGTTTTGGGAAATATAAATAGGTTGAGGAGAATTAATTTGGTTATTAAATCTTTTAAACAAAAGTTACGTAACTAACTTTCTCTCAAATATTTTCTCTCACAATCTCTCTAGCCAAACATCAATTTCTTCTTCTACATCTTCAAGTAAATCTTTCTTTTCTTAAATCTTTTGTTTCCAAATGATTTCTTGTTGTTAGTTTACCAAAACCTCATTGTTTTAACTTTATTTTCTCATGTAAATCATCCAATTAAGGGAGAAAGCATCTATTAGAGGTAAGGTCCATTCTTCTCCTCTAATGAAAGGTTCTTTACTAAAATTCCCAAGTTGTTGACTCTTTATAATTGTTTTCTAATGTGTTTTGATAGTTTAATTAAGAAAATTGGTTTAATTGTGTTTGGATTGATGAAATTGACATATTTCGAATTGGATCTATTTTGCTGGGTTTATGATCGGATTATATCATGATTTTGATCTTTAATTGAGTTAATAACTTGGTTTTAACATTGTAATCCCGAAACAAGTTGAATCTCTAATGTTTAAGGTTGTAAGATAAGGGTTTTTGTGAGGTTAATGGAGTTTAATCATTGCTGGAAGTGAAAGGATGATGGGAAGGAGTTTTTAGATGATAATTGATGCTGTTTGATCTATTGAATCGTTATATTATGGATGGGTTGAGTTTTGAAAGTGTTTGATGATGTTTTCAATAAGTTTCAGATGGTTTGTGAGTGGGCAACTTGTGAGTTGCGGGTAATTGCTTATTGGCAATGGTTTGAATGCATAATGATGCATTTTTCCTCTAAATTTATACGGTTAAAAATAGGGATAATCAAGGCGACGAAGTTTGACGTTGATTGTTGCTTGTCGGGAGCTCGATTCGCGTTAGCGAGCAATGCGATGTGTATCGGTGAGTGGAAACTAGTTTAAACGCCTTTAAAAGGACTAATAAGGGTTGTTAGGAGTTTAGGATAAGCTTGAAACACTTACCTAAGCTCGGAAGTAAGTTTCCCTCTTTTGCTCTTTGATATCAGTTCGGATATGAGCATGTGTAATTCATGTTTGGTAGTAAACATGGTTTGATTTACATACTGGAAATATAGGATTTTAAGTACATATGCAGGGGTTTAAAAGTATAAGAAATGCTAGTGAGCATTGGTTTTCATTCCCGTCAAGATTGGTGTTATTGCTTTGGCAATGTGATTTGCATATGTGGTGATTTTGTATAATGCATTGTAAAACAGTGAGTAAATGGTTTTGTAAATGATATATTTGCTATGTGACATGATGAGAAAACATTCAGATATAGTCGGCATGCCATATAATGAAGTGCACTATAATATGTTAAAAATCGATCGTGGTTAAGGGTCCTTGAGGTAAGCGGTCGGCTACTCGAACTATGATGTTATCACATGGGTTGAGTGGTCGGTTCCCCTTGTTGATGTTGATCTTGCAGTTGGCAAGGTTGTTGTATCATGTGGTCGACATGGTATGGGTTATGGTAGTGGTTAATTATCATGAGAGGTTCGTGTATCCGAATTGTAAGGTTAACGGTCGGTTACCTAAAGGTTAGCGGTCGGCTAATCAAGGATAGTGGTCGTCTATCCGGGGTCACTATAAGTGCCAATATATGCAAGTTCATGGGTTGAGCCTATTTTATAATGCTTTGGGATTTAAGCATGGTTTTGTAATTTAATGCTTTGGGATTTAAGCATGGTTTTGTAATTTAATGTTTTAGGATTTAAGCATGAAAGGACTTAATGCTTTGGAATTTAAGCATGTGATTTGTAAATGTTGTTGCATATGAACGATATGCATGTTTTGATTGGAATCCATGAAAATGTTTTGGACGTAAGCATGGTTTGAAAACAAGTGTTCGGTTTTCAAAGGATTTTAAATGCACCATTGTTTTAAGAGCATCCTCACTAAGCATGTGTGCTTACGCTCTCTTTTTCCTAATGATGCAGAGCATTAAGGTTTGGGGGCAGCAAAGGCAAGGTTTGAAGTGATCCAAGTGCAAGACTACTTGAGTATGAACTCGGTTTATGTTTTTGGTTAATAAGGAAATGTGTTCACCATGTTTTGGGACTTGTAATCTTGTTTTCCCATGGTTTTTAAGCATGTGAAGTGTTGGATTTTATGGTTGGTTTGTTGTTGTTAAGCTTGTTGAGAATCTTTACTTATGTTGATGCTTGATGGGTGCTTAGGTATGCATCTAGTTGACTTGGAATTGTTGCCATGTTTTGGTGATTCAAGCATGTTTGTTATGATGTTTTAGATGTGTAAGCATGTTGTGTTTTGCCTTTAAAGTGTCAAATGGGATTTTTGGTTATATGGAAAAATGATATTAGGAAGCATGCCTATAGAAAATCTTGAGTGTTTGAATGACATGAAATGATGTTGATTATGTGATGTTCTGGTTAGGACTGCAACCTAGTAATGTTGTTTGAGTGTTTGAAGCATGTTGGAGTGTTATGGTTATCATTAAAGTGTGTTTAGACAGTAATTTGGGACATTACAGGTCCAGGCGTATCGAAACAGGTGTCTCCGTACCGGTACGGCTAGGCCGTTTTAGATATAGCGTTTTGATACGCAAGAGGGTGTTTCTATACGGGTAAGCCTTTACAGGCATAGCGTTTCGATACTCGAACAAGTGTTCTGGTATGGTCTCAAGCATTTTGGATAGGCGTTTCAATATGTGAGCAAGTGTTTCGGTACTAGTTTTAGCTACTGGAATATGAGTTTTGGGAAATTGTTAAGCTGTACTGAAACACTTGTACGCGTACCGGTACTGCTGCAGTTAATTATGTTATATGGAATTTTTGGAAGTTTCTATTTTTTTCATTTTGGTCCCTGAGTTTTGAGAATGCAATTGTATGATCTTGGACGATCGTTTTAGCCTGAAATTTGACATGTAAGCATGTAATTGGACTAATTGAGGATTGGTAACCTTAATTTTGGTATTGGTCCTTAAGTTTATCATATTTGCATTTTAGTCCCTAAAAGGTATGTTTTGCAATTAGTTGCCTTCCCATGGTCCGATTCCTTTGTAAACTCACCCGCTGTAAGTATGTACACGTAGGATTAATAATACACATCTAGAAAAGATATGAAGAAAAAAGACCAGTTTTTGTAATCTTTCTATGGTTTGCTTTGGCAAACCTAATGTAGTTCTCTCGGTTCGGTCAGGTGTCTAGGCCAGATTGAGGGGGTTATATTTGTTGGTATCAGAGCCAGGTTACGAAAGGTTAGGATGTTGTTGGTTGATTATTTGGTGATGTTTATTATGCATGGTTATAGTGTATATGTACGGTGATTGTTTAATATCATGTTGTTTTATGAAATGGGAATACATTGCCTATTATCGAGGTTTTAAAAGGGTTTTATAAGGTTGCCTTGGATCATTTGCCTAATGCTAGCCTAACTTTAATGTGTTATGATGCTTTTGTTAGCATGGCTAAACGTGAGACACGTTCGATGGCTAATAATGCCGGAGTTGGGCAGAATAATAATGTGGAAGGGAATCCCCCTGATGATTTACGTCTTCCTCCTCCTTTGGTTCATCTTGTTGATGCTGGGGTAGGTGAAGTACCCCAGGCTCCTCCTTTGTCAGTTTTTGGTGACCTGACTCTGTTAATCCAGGCGATGACAGGAGCATTTCAAGCAGCGATGGCTCGAGTGCAAGTGCAAGCATCGACACCTATAGTGGTGGTTAATCAAAGTTTACCCTTGGAGCATCTTCGTAGTTTGGGAGGTGAGGAATTTCAAGGTTTGATTCTTAAGACAGTCGAGGGATGGCTGGAAAAGACCATTTGTATCCTGAACCAGATGGGTTGTAATAATGAGCACAAGTTGGGTTACACTGTGTCACTACTGCAGGGTGATGCTTATCACTGGTGCGTGACTACAGTTGCGGTGTCACCGAGGTGGATATGACTTGGGAATTTTTTTGAAGAGCTTTCAAAAGAAAGTATCTCGACACACAGTATTTGGATGCGAAGAAGCGCGAGTTTATGTCGCTATCACAGGGTGGCATGTTTGTTGCCGAGTATGAGGTGAAGTTCGTTCGCCTAAGTCATTATGCCCTAGAGTTGGTTCCAGATGATCAACAGAGGTATGATAGGTTTCTCTATGGTCTTGTGAAGGATATTCAGACTTATCTTCTGGCTGCGGACTACACAGATTTTGATGTGTTGGTCAACCATGCTAAGGATATCGAGCAGTCCTTGGGTACATCAGTTCAGGCTTCTAGTGCCAGCTTGGGTAAGAGAGTGGCCTATTCTAGCTATTTTGAGAGACAGAATAGGAGGTTTCAGGACAAGAGACATAGGCCGAATCACAGGTGTGGTGGCGGTGGTGGTCAGGGTAACCTGAGAGTTCGTATTGTAGCTGAGTGTAAGCGTTGTGGTAGACGTCACATGAGTGCATATTGGGGAAATACCTTGAGCTATTGGATATGTGGATCTCCTGATCGCGTAAAGCGTGACTGTCCTCGTGCTATGGGGGATGCGCTGGTTCATGTTGCTGCACCTGCTAGGGGTCGAGGCTGTGGCAGGGGTAATTTTCAGAGGCGTGAGGATGGTCAGAGAGTTGTAGCTCATGCTGCTGCAGTGTGAGCGAATAATGGTGGACCAGCTCATATCTATGCTCATCGCGAGGGTCGCAATGACACGAATGTAATCGTAGGTACCTTTACTTTGCAATCCTTGTCGTTGTTATCTTTGATTAATTCGGGGTCTGCTTATTCTTATATCTTGAGTGAACATGCATCTTTGTTGAATGTTCCTGTTGAGATCCTGAATGTTGCCATATTAGTAACTAGTTCCTTTGGTGAGACGGTTACTACTAGAAGGTTGTATAGGTGGTGTCATTTGGTTGTGCAAGGTCATGAGTTTGCTGCAAATCTAATGGAGTTGTCATTCCATGGTTTTGATGTTATTTTGGGTATGGATTGGTTGAGAGAGCACAAGGCGGTTGTGGATTGTGAATCTAAAATGATGTTTTTGAGGTTAGCCGATGATTATGAAGTAGTGGTGGTAGGCGAGAGTGTGAAATTCTTGTCCAATGTGGTCTCAGCTACTCAAGCGAAAAGGTTGATGCAAGAAGGTTGCCAAGCTTATTTGGCTATCGTGATGAATCCTAAAGTTAAGGGTGTTAGGGTGCAGGACATTCAAACTATCAATATTTTTCTAGAAGTTTTTCCTAAAGGGTTACTGGGTTTACCGCCAGATATAGAGGTGGAATTCATATTGAGACTTTCGCGGGTTCAGCACCGGTGTCCATTGCTCAGTATAGGATGGCACCGAAAGATTTAAAGGAATTGAAGTTACAGCTTCAAGAGTTGTTGGATCATGGGTTCATCCGACCGAGTGTTTCTCCGTGGGGCGCTCTAGTTCTCTTTGTAAAAAAGAAAAATGGTACGATGCGTATGTGCATTGATTACTGACAATTAAATAAGCCAACAATGAATAACAAGTATTCTTGCCAAGGATTGATTATCTGTTTGATCAATTTTGCAGGGCAACGGTGTTCTCTAAGATTGATTTAAGATTGGGGTATTATAAGTTGAAGGTTAAGGATGAGGATGTACATAAAATTGCGTTTCATACGAGGTATGGGCATTATGAGTTCTTGGTCATGCCTTTTGGTTTGACAAATACCCCGGTTGCAATCATGGATATGATGAATAGGGTGTTCTATGAATATCTTGATCAATTCGTGGTGGTGTTTATAGATGATATTCTCGTGTACTCTCGTACCGAGGAGGATCATGATCGACATTTGAGAATGTGTTACAAGTTTTGAAGGATAACCAGTTGTATGCCAAACTGAGCAAGTGTGAGTTTTGGCTTAAGGAAGTGATGTTCCTTGGTTATGTGGTTTTCGTAGAGGGTATTCGTGTTGATCCACAAAAAATTGAGGCTATTCTCAATTGGAAGCAACCTAAGTCAGTGTCAGAAGTTCGTAGTTTTCTTAGGCTGGCTGGTTATTACCGTCGTTTTGTTGATGGGTTTTCTAGTATTACGTCATCATCGACGAAGTTGTTGAAAAAGAATGTTCATTATGTGTGGACAGAGAAGCAACAATATAGTTTCGAGAAGTTGAAGTTTTAACACATACTCATGTGTTAATTCAACTTGAATCTAGGATGGAGTTGTGGTTTATTGTGATGCATCTTACGTTGGTTTGGGTTGTGTGCTGATGCAAGATGGTAAGGTTGTGGCCTATGCATCGAGACAACTGAAGGGTCATAAGCGCAATTATCTGACTCATGTTTGGAACTTGCAGTTGTAGTGTTTGCCTTGAAAATTTGGAGACATTACCTTTACGGTGAGAAATGTGTTGTTTTTACGGACCATGAGAGTTTTAAGTATTTGATGTCTCAAAAGGATTTGAATCTTAGGCAACGTAGATGGTTGGAGTTGCTTAAGGATTATGACCTGAAGATCGAGTATCATCTTGGAAAAACCAATATGGTTGCAGATGCGTTAAGTCGTAAGGTTTCGGTTGAGCTTAGAGCTATGTTTGCGAGGTTGGGTATGACGCGGGAAGGTGGATTGTTGGCTGAGTTTCAAGTTAAGCCTATGTTGTCACAGGCGATTAAAGCTAAGCAATCGTTTGATGATTCCTTGGTTGAGTGTGTTAAGGATATATCGGATGGTAATCCGATGGATTTTCATTTTAATGACGATGAAGTGTTGTGTTTCAAGGGTTGAATAGTGGTGTCGGATGATTCAGAGTTGAGGCTCACTATTCTGACGGAGGCACATTGTAATCCTTTTGTTATACATCCCGGTAGTGTTAAGATGTATCGTGGATTGAAAGAAGCCTACTATTGGGTTGGTTTGAAAAAATGATATGGCTGAGTTTGTTTCTAAGTGCATGGTGTGTCAGCGGGTTAAGGCTGAACATCAGTTTCCATCCGGGTTGTTGCAACCGTTGAGAATTTCAGAATGGAAATGGGAGAGAATCACCATAGATTTTTTGCAGGGTTACCTTTGACACCGGCTAAAAAGGATTCCATTTGGGTGATTGTGGATCAGTTTACGAAGTGCACATTTTTCTACCAGTGCATACGACGTATACCATGGACAAGTTGGCAGATTTGTATATTGCTGAGATTGTGCGTTTGCATGGAGTGCCTAAGTCCATTGTTTCGGATAGAGATCTGAGGTTTACAGCAAGGTTTTGGGAGAGTTTGCATCGGGCTTTAGGTACGAGATTGAATTTCAGCACCGCGTATCATCCTCAAACGGATGGTCAGTCCGCGCGGGTTATCCAGGTTTTGGAGGATATGTTGAGATGTTGCATTATTGAGTTATAAGGAACCTGGAGAAGCATTTACCTTTGGTTGAGTTTGTGTATAACAACAATTACCAAGCAAGTATAAAAATGGCACCGTATGAGGCATTGTATGGTCGGAGGTGTCGGACGCTTTTGTGTTGGGCTGAGGTAGGGGAAAAGCATGTTTCCTTACCGGACGTGTTGAAAGACACGAATGAAAAGGTAAAGCTTGTGTGTGATCACTTGAAAGCAGCTTCAAATCGATAGAAATCTTACGCAGATTTGAAGCGTAGGGAGATTGAATTTGTGGTGGGCGACCGTGTGTTCTTGAAAGTGTCGCCATCGAAGAAGGTGATGTTGTTCAGACGTAAGGGTAAGCTTAGTCTGTGGTTTATTGGACCATACAAGGTTGTTGAACATGTTGGTCTCGTGGCTTATCGGTTGAGGTTGAGGTTGCCTCCTGAGTTGGAGAAAATACATGATGTGTTCCATATATCTATGTTGCGGAGGTATCGATCGAATCCCTCTCATGTTATGCCGATGAAGCATATTGAGTTGAGGCCAGGTTTATCCTATGATGAGGAACCAGTGGACATCCTTGATTCCAGTAGCAATTTTTTTCCTGGCAAGACGATTGAGCTTGTGAAGGTCTTGTGGCAACACCATGGTGTCGCGGAAGCCACTTGGGAAAACAAGGCGGACATGTTGGAGCAATTTCCGCATTTGTTTCCTCTAGGTAAATTTTGAGAACGAAATTTCTTAAGTGGGGGAGAGTTGTAATGCCCTGGTTTTGGGCTAGATGTTTTGAGGGTTGTTTCGAAGGTCGGTGGACCGATATTAGAGATTCGAGTCAGTTTCAAGATTAAATCGAATTAAATATTTTTGAAGGTGATAAAATTGTGAAAAATATTCTAAAAACATTATTAAATATATTAATGATTGTGGTGAAATCAATTTTGGAAAATGAGTTGTGGAAATCGGACATTTTGGACTAGTGACCAAAATGCAAACTCTGAAAACTAGTTTTAGTGACTGTTTTGTAAAGAGTCAAAACTTTGAATCTTTAAGGAGCTAATTGCCTAAAAAGTCTAATATCAGCCTTTATCTCTCTAGGCAAACATCAATTTCTTCTTCTAAATCTTCAGGTAAATCTTTATTTTCTTAATCTTTTGTTTCCAAATTATTTCTTGTTGTTAGTTTACCAAAACCTTATTGTTTTAACTTTATTTTCTCATATAAATCATCCAATTAAGGGAGAAAGCATCCATTAGAGGTAAGGTTCGTTCTTCTCCTCTAATGAAAGGTTATTTACTGAAATTCCCAAGTTGTTGACTCTTTACAATTGTTTTTTAAAGTGTTTTGATAGTTTAATTAAGGAAAATTAGTTTAATTGTGTTTGGATTGATGATATTGACATATTTCGAATTGGATCTGTTTTGTTGGGTTTGTGATCAGATTAGATCATGATTTTGATCTTTAATTGAGTTAATAACTTGATTTTAACATTGTAATCCCGAACCAAGTTGAATCTCTAATGTTTAAGGTTGTTAGTTAAGGGTTTTGTGAGGTTAATGGAGTTTAATCATTGCTGGAAGTGAAAGGAAGTTGGGAAAGAGTTTTTAGATGATAATTGATGAGGTTTGATGTATTGAGTCGTTATATTATGGCTGGGTTGAGTTTTGAAAGTGTTTGAGGATGTTTTCAAGAAGTTTCAGATGGTTTGTGAGTGGGCAACTTGTAAGTTGCGGGTAATTGCTTGTTGGCAATGGTTTGAATGTATAATGATGCATTTGCCCCCTGGTTTTATGTGGTTAAAAATAGGGGATAATCAAGGAGACGAAGTTTAACGTTGATTGTTTCTTGTCGGGAGCTTGATTCGCGTTGGCGAGCAAGGCGAGGTGTATCGATTAGTGGAAACTGGTTTAAACACCTTTAAAAGGACTAATCAGGGTTGTTAGAAGTTTAGGATCAGCTTGAAACACTTACTTAAGCTCAAAAGTAAGTTTCCCTCTTTTGCTCTTTGATATCAGTTCGGATATGAGCATGTGTAATTCATGTTTGGTCGTAAACATGGTTTGATTTATATATTGGAAATGTAGGATTTTAAGTACATATGCAGGGGTTTAAAAGTATAAGAAATACTAGTGAGCATTGGTTTTCTTTCCGGTCGGGAATGGTGTTATTGATTTCGCAATGTGATTTACATATGTGGCGATTTTGTATAATGCATTATAAAACAGTGAGTAAATGGTTTTGTAAATGATATATTGGCTACGTGACATGATGAGAAAACATTCAGATATAGTTAGCATGCCATAGGATGAAGTGCACTATAATATGTTGAAAATCGATCGTGGTTAAGGGTCCTTGAGCTAAGCGGTCGGCTACTCGGAATATGATGTTATCACTTGGGTTGAGTGGTCGGTTCCCTTGTTGATGTTGATCTTGCAGTCGGCAAGGTTGTTGTATCATGCGGTCGGCATGGTATGGGTTATGGTAGTGGTCGATTATCATGAGAGGTCTGTGTATCTGAATTGTAAGGTCAAAGGTCAGTTATCTAAAGGTTAGCGGTCGGCTAATGAAGGATAGTGGTCGTCTACCCGGGGTCACTATAAATGCCAATATATTCATTTTCTTGGGTTGAACCTATTTTATATTGCTTTGGGATTTAAGCATGGTTTTTTAGTTTAATGCTTTGGGATTTAAGCATGAGATGACTTAATGCTTTGGGATTTAAGCATGTGATTTGTAAATGTTGTTGCATATGGTCAATATGCAGGTTTTGATTGGAATCAATGAAAATGCTTTGGAAGTAAGCATGGTTTGAAAACAAGTGTTTGGTTTTCAAAGTATTTTAAATGCATCATTGTTTTAAGAGCATCCTTACTAAGCATGTGTGCTTACGCTCTCTTTTTCCTAATGATGTAGAGCATTAAGGTTTGGGGGCAGGAAAGGCAAGGTTTGAAGTGATCCAAGTGCAAGACTACTTGAGTATGAACTCGGTTTATGTTTTTGGTTAATAAGGCAATGTGTTCGCCATGTTTTTGGGAGTTGTAATCCTGTTTTCCCATGGTTTTTAAGCATGTGAAGTGCTGTATTTTATGGTTGGTTTGTTGTTGTTAAGCTTGTTGAGAATCTTTGCTTATGTTAATGCTTGATGGGTGTTTAGGTATGCATCAAGTTGACTTGGAATTGTTGCCATGTTTTGGTGATTCAAGCATGTTTGTTATGATGCTTTAGATGTGTAAGCATGTTGTGTATGCCTTTAAAGTGTCAAATGGGAGTTTTGGTTATGTGGCAAAGTGATATTAGGAAGCATGCCTATAGAAAATCTTGAGTGTTTGAATGCCATGAAATGATGTTGATTCTGTGATGTTTTTATTAGAACTGCACCCTAGTAATGTTGTTTGAGTGTTTGGAGCATGTTGTAGTGTTATGGTTATCATTAAAATGTGTTTAGACAGCAATTTGGGACATTACAGGTCCAGGCGTATCGAAACTGGTGTCCCCGTACTGGTATGGCTAGGCCATTTTAGGCATAGCATTTCGATACACGAGAGGGTGTTTCGATACGGGTAAGCCTTTACAGGCATAGTGTTTCGACTCTCGAGCAAGTGTTCCGGTACGGTCTCAAGCATTTTGGCTAAGCGTTTCGATACGTGATGAAGTATTTTGGTACAAGTTTTAGCTACTGGAATCAGAGTTTTGGGAAATTGTTAAGGCGTACTGAAACACTTGTACGCGTACCGGTACAGCTGCAGTTATTTCTGTTATATGGATACTTGGAAGTTTATGTTTCTTTCATTTTTGTCCCTAAGTTTTGAGAATGCAATTGTATGAGCTTGGATGATCGTTTTTGCATGAAATTTGACATGTAAGCATGTAATTGGACTAATTGAGGATTGGTAACCTTAATTTTAGTATTTGTCTTTAAGTTTATCATATTTTCATTTTAGTCCCTAAAAGGTATGTTTTGCAATTGGTTGCCTTCCCGTGGTCCAATTCTTTTGTAAACTCACCCGCTGCAAGTATGTACACTTAGGATTAATAATACACATCTAGAAAAGATAAAAAGAAAAAAAATACTGGTTTTTGTAATCTTTCTCCGGTTTGCTTTGGCAAACCTAATGTAGTTCTCTTGGTTCAGTTTGGCGTCTAGGCCGGATCGAGGGGGTTACATGTTTGATGCTTGATGCTGATATAAAGTTGTTTTAGTTGCATTTTTGGAGGTTATGTGATGAATATTAGATGTTAGATTCGAAGTTTTATTGCTGGTTAATGTTTGGATAGAGCTTCGGATTGTTTTTGGCATTTTCGGATAGTTGTTGCGGATGCCATTGTCAAGGATGCAGGGATTGGTGTAGGCTATTGTGAGAATTCATTTTGATGCATTTTCCTCTTAGTTTTATGTTGTAGAAATAGGGGAAGGTCAAGGAGAACTCACCTCTTAGCTTTCAGATTGTTTCAGACGTTTGTAACGTGACGACTTTGGAAGTGGTCGCGTAGTGGTGAGTGAAAATGGTTTTAAAAGAGTATCAAAGCTTGTAGGCTCTATTTTGGGAACTTAGGGAATGTGTGAAAAGCTTTCCTAAGTCTGAGAGTAAGTTGAAGTGATTTTTACTTTCTCACCTTGCTAATTTTTACATAAAGTTGTAAATGAATGTTTTGAAATGAGGTTTGAATAAATTCATGAGGATAAAACTTGTTGTTATAATGCACTTTAATCATGATTTTCCACGTTTACAAACATGAGATTTGGTTTGGAATGAGTAAGCATGATATGCTACCATTGATATAAGTGCTATGAGCATGATTGTGAATAAAATGATGATACGAGTATGTGTAGCATTGAAAAATAGTAAGTGATTAAAAGAAAAGTATCAGATATAGATGGCTAGCCTTAGGATGAGATTGCACTATAAACATAAAGGGGCTTTGAGCCTAATCGATCGTCCCTTCGCCTTGCGGTAGTTGAAAAAAAAACTATCCGGTTTTGATGTATCCCTCAGTCTTGAGGTAAATGAAAGAAATTATCTGGGCCTTGAATGAAATAGGTAATTGAAAGATTATTTCCACCGTTTGAAAAGGGAGTTGAAAGATTACCTCCACCATGTCCTTGTATCCGATAAGGTTTTGTTGAAAAGAAATTTTAAAAGGTTCACTATAAATGTTAATATATTGATACATGAAGGAAAGAAAGAGAATGATATGATGCATTGATTTCATTCAAGCATGATTTTGAATATACATTGTGCATAAAGGAAAGCTTGAAAATGAAGCAAGTTTTAACAAGGTTTTACTTAATTGCATTGATGATAATGTGAAGAGCAACCTCACTAAGCTTAATTAGATTACGCTCTCATTTGTCTTTGCAGAAAACTAAGGTTTGGAGTCTGCGATTCAAGTGAAGAGAATCGAAGAACACTATTTCTGATTTGGTATGATGAACTATTTGACATACGGTAAATAAGATAATGTGTCGCCAATATATTTTGGGGTTTGTAATGGGTTTTTGAAATATTCTCAGGTTGTTTGGAGTTATAATCTTGTTGTTTGATTTTCACCTAAACATGTTAAAGTTGCAATTTCGATGTTTGCTTATGATGACTATATGCCCTAGTTTGCTTTGCAATCATGATATGTTTTATTTGCCTATTGTTACCTTTGAATGGTTTGAGCAAGTTTATATGTCATATATATATATGTGTGTGTGTGTGTGCGTGTGCGTGTGTGTGTGTGTGTTGAATACTAAGCTTTTATGTTTCTAGGCTTAGATTTGGTTTTAAGTATGATGATTGTGAGAGTTAAGGAGCAAGCCTATAGAAGTGTAAGGTGATTCAATCTTTCTTAATTGCTTCTGATACTGAGGGTTTCGGCTTGCTTTAGTTTTTGGTTTTATAGTGTATATGTTTGTAAATGTTTAAGGCATGTTTTGGGTACCAGTTGAGTGTAAAACCAGCTAAATTGGGCATTACAGGTCCAGTGGTATCGATACTCGATCCCCAGTATCGATACGGGTATGTGCAATTTTGGTATGGGTATCGATACTCAAAGAGGCGTATTGGTGCGAGTAAGTGCAAATTGGCCTGGGTATCAATACTCGGGGAGGTGTCTCGATTTTTAGCTACTAAAATTTGGGACTTTGGCGATTTTGGTTGGGGTATCAATACTCGAGGGAGGGTATCGGTATGGACCTTAAAAATCAGGCCTGATATCGATACCTAAGTTGTTAGTTCTATTAAAGTGGTGGCATGGTTTTAGATTCTTCTATTCTGGTCCCTGTTACGTATGAATGCAATTTGTTTGTGACTGCATGATCATTTTAAGCTGAAATTGGACTTGTATGCATGTAACCTGACTAATTGAGGATTGGTAACCCCGAATTTAAGTAAGTCCTTGTAATTTTATAGATTTACAAATTAGTCCCTAAAATGCAAATTTGTATGTTTAAATGTTGATTTGACACCATATCAGTTGAGACTCTTAACCGCTACCAGTTTGTACACCCTAGGTCATAATGATGTGTATAGACAAAATAAAAAGAAAAATGATATAGTTCGAGATATATGTTTTGGGTTTGTTTCAGCAACTTGAAACAGCTCGCTCGGTTCGGTCTTACGCATAAGCCAAGTCGAGGGGGTTGCATCTGGTGGTATCAGAGCCAGGTTTTGATTTTTGGGAGTTCTCGTAAAATTGTCCTGATAATGTTATACGATTGCTCGTATAACTGTTAATTGTTTTGGTAAAATTTTCTATGTTGCAGGGTATTTGGGAGACACATTGCCTATTATCATTGTTTTTAAACGAAATTGTAGGAAGTTTTGGATCCTTCGCCAATTGCGAGTCTAACTAAAGTTGTTCTTGTATGTTTTAATTGTTAGTAAGTATGGTCCCAAGACATGAGACTTAAACTAACACGGTTAACACCCAGAACGATCAAAATACAAGGGATGGCATGATTCCTCGTACATAGTTACCTCCTCCTCTACCTAACCCGGCGGCGGGTGTAGAGATGAGAAATCAACCCCAGACTCTGTATGAACCTATTTTTGGGGATACGACACCTCTGATACAACATATGACGAGAGCATTTTAGGCAGGGAAGAGCATTTTACCTAATCTGGTTGGGTTCTGACCCGACCCAGCCTGATCAGGTCATATTTTTTAATAAAAAAAATTGATTCGGGTTAGGTTTTTATTGAGGGTAAACTCAGGTCAGGTTTGGGTTTAGGGTGGAAAATATCTGACCCGACTCGACCTGAGACTAATTGTGTAATTTTCCCTTAAATTTTTTATAGATATTTCTAATAATACCCCCTCTTTATATTTTTTTAATTAGGTTCTAAAAATTAAATTTTAATTTACAATTTAGTCATTCAAATTATATTCTTTTAAGATTAAGTCCTCTAAAATTATTTTTTTCTATAGGTTAGGCCAGGTCAAGTATATTTATTTTTGGTTCAGGTCGGGTTTGGTTTTTTAAAAAATATGTTCAGGTCGGGTGCAGGTTTAATGTATTTATTTTCAGGTCGGGTTTGGGTAGGGTAAAAACCTGACCCGACCTGAATCGTACCCATCCATAGTTTCAGGCAGCTATGGCTGGGGTTAATGTTTAGGCACCAACACTTGTAGTAGCTATCCATGTCGGACTAACACTAGAACGCCTCTAAAGTTTGGGAGGTGATGAGTTATGGGGATTAGTAAATGGTTTGCTAGCATCGAGTGTATTCTTGGACAAATAGAGTGTAGTGCTCAAAAGCTTGGGTGTATTGTGTCTTTGTTTCATGGTGATGCTAATCATTGGTGGACGACCATCGTATCTAGAGTACCTACTGTAGATGTGAAGTGATAATTCTTTCAAAGAGCTTTTAAGAGAAAGTATCTTGTTCGGCAGTATCAGGATGCAAAGAAAAGGGAATTCATGGCGTTTGATAAGTGTTCAAAAGTACTATTTTTCTTACCCTTTTTACTCATATTATTGTTAGACTTAGGCTCATATTAGTTGCATAGTTAGCCATTCATGCATTAATCCATGTTTCCTTCAATCGTTGAGCTTGATTACATAACTTGGTGATTTTTGTGGAAATAGATGCTGCTTTGGTGTGTTTTTGTGTGTGTATGTGCAGGATCACTTGCCAAAGCAATGCCGAGCTAGTTGCCAGGGCAATGCATGAAGGAGACGCCGAGCCAGTTGCCATGGCATTTGTCGACAAGGACAAAAAGAAATATGGATGTCGAAATTCATGACTTTACAAGCCCAAGATGACATGGAGCAAGGCCCAAGCCCAAAGGAATTTGATTGCCATGCAGAGATTAAAGAAGAATTAAATTCCAAGAAGATAGGAGAAGTTCTAATAGGAATAAAATTATAATAAAGAATTATATTCTTTAAAGATAATTTAATTCCAACTCAAACTCCTCCTCAAAGAAGGACTTTGGCCTAGCCCTATAAATATCAAGGAGATTTCGACAAGATGCATAGAGAGAGCAAGAGGGAAATTTCGACAAGTCCAAGTAGGGCAAGAGGAGAGAATTTTCGACAAGCATCAAGGGCAAGGAGGATTTTGACAAGCCTCCTCCTTCATCTTTTCTTCCTTGTTCGATTGGGTTCATGCTAGGGATTAATTATCTTGTGTTTCTTTGGAACCTAGCCATGAACTAAATTTACTTGGCTATGGTTATTGTGTTTTGTGGTTGTGAGAAACTATTGGTTTTTGTTTAGGTAATAAGAGTTTGCACTTTTCTATTTCAAGGTTTATTCATTCTTGGTTCTTATTCTTGTTTGCGAGTGAATTGGGAGAGGATCTCGTGATTTCATCTATTTATCTAATATCAGGAGAGTTAGATTCAAGAAACGAATGAATATGATCTTTATTCAATCTATTGATGGTGAAGATTAATCTGGCTTAGGAATAAGTTAAGGATTTCAACGGCTAAGAGGAGCACAAGATTGGTTGTTGTTCACCCTTGATTCACGCAAGGATGTATTATCAAGGCATACACAAGTAGCTAGAGTTTCGACTTAGGGATAAGAAGAAACCATTGAAGAACGCTCTGCCGAACCTTGAAGGTTGCTGCCCAGACGCCCAAGTAGTTGCCCAACTAGTTGCCCCGGCAACCATCGATTAGTTGCAAAGGCAACCCCGTTCGGCTATCACACCTCAACTCATGATAACCTGGCCTATCTCTCTCATTTGAATTCATCTTTTCTTTTACTTTATTTGCTTTCTAGATTAGTTAAACTTCTATAATCTTTTATTTGTGTTTTTATTTTTACAGTGCAAGAGACTAGATTCTTGAAGTAGCACCAATCCCTGTGGAGACGATATCTTTTATACTATAACTTGCGACGTGTATACTTGCACATTTGCGTAGCACTTATTACGCGCAACAGCATTGGTGCAAGCCCAGATGCCCATGGCTGATTATGAAGTGGATTTTGTCCATCTGATTCAGTATGCTCGTGAACTGGTTCTAGATGTTCGTTAGAGATGCGACTCGTTTAGATATGATCTTAAGAAGGATATCAAGATGTAATTGTTGGCTGTTGATTATACCGATTTTGATGTGTTGGTCAATTAGGCTAAGGATATTGAGAAGTCCTTAGTTTTTTCCCTTCGATCAGTAGGCATTGATTTGGGAAAATGAGCAGCAGAGTCTGATTATTCTAGAAGACAGAACAAGATATCACGAGACAAGTGATATAGGCCTGATCGTAGGCGAGGTGGTGGCGGACGTGGTCTGAATGTCTAAAATGCTGCCTTTGAAGGAGACTGTGAGCATTGTGGGAGACGCCATCTAGGAGAGTGTTAGAAAAAGACTGGAGCATATTTTCGGTGTGGTTCCTACAAGCACTTTCAGTGAGATTGTCTGCGTGCTGCTAAAGATGCGCCAATTTAGATGGTAGTTGTGGTAAATCTTACTTGAGGACGAGGCCGTGGTAAAGGAAATTTTTCAGAGGCATGGAAAGGACAGAGGATCATTGCTCATATTGTAACCATTCAACCAGAGAATGGGGACCAATGAAGGTGTACGCACATTGTGAGGGCCATAATGACACCGATGTGATCGCATGTACATTTACCTTGCAATCTATGTCATTATTTTTTTGGGTTGATTCAGGATCTACACATTTATACATATTAAGTGAACATGCACATTTGTTGGGTATACCAGTTGAGGATTTGAATGTTGGTGTTTTGGTAACTAGTTCTCTTGGTGAGACAGTTACGGTTAAGAGATTGTATAGGAGGTGCCTATTAGTGATTCAAAGTAATGTTTTTTCTGTGGATATAATAGAGTTGCTATTTTATGGTTTTGATGTTATTTTGGGGATGGATTGGTTATCGTAGCATAGGGATATAGTGGATTTTGAAACCAAAAAGATTGCGTTAAAGATTACAGATAACTATGTTGTGGTAGTGGTAGGTTAGAATATGAAGTTAATGTCTAATGTCGCTTCGGCAATTCAAGTGGAAAAGATGATACGATTGTGATGTAAAGCCTACTTAGCATTTTTGATGAATTCAGGAATCAAGAATATCTGAGTGCAAGATATTCAGACCGTGTGTGATTTTTTGAAAGTCTTTCTTGAGGAATTGCTTGGGTTGCCATCAGACAGGGATGTTGAATTCTGTATTGAAATATACTCGGGTACGGCACCAGTATCCATTGCTCCCTATCTCATGGCTCTAAAAGAATTAAAAGAATTGAAGACTCAACTTCAAGAGTTGTTGGACTGTGGTTTCATTCGACTAAGTGTTTCACATATTGAAGATTAAGAACAAGTACTTGTTACTCAGGATTGATGATTTGTTCGATCAATTTCATGGTGCTAGGGTGTTTTCTAAGATTGATTTGAGATCTATATATTATTAGTTGAAGGTTAAGGAGGCGGATGTGTTGAAAACTGCCTTTCACACTAGGTATGGGCATTGTGAGTTTTTGGTGATGCCGTTTGGTTTGACGAATGACCCTGTTACTTTTATGGACATGCTGAATAGGGTGTTCCACTAGTATCTTGACCAATTCGTGGTAGTGTTTATAGACGATATCCTTATGTATTCTCGTACTGAGGAGGAACATGATCGGCATTTACGGATTGTGTTGCAAGCACTGAAGGAACACCAGTTCTATGCTAAGTTAAATAAGTGCAAGTTTTTGCTCAAGGAAGTGATGTTGCTTAGTCATGTTGTTTCAACAAAAGGTATTCGTGTTGACTCGCAGAAGATTGAAGCTATCTTAATTAGAAATAACCTAAGTCGGTGACTGAGATTCGTAGTTTCCTTGGGTTGGCAGAGTATTATCGTCGTTTTGTTTAGGGCTTTTCGAGTATTATTGCCCTGTTGACTAAATTGTTACAAAAGAATATAAGTTTCAGGTGGACAGGGGGTCAACAGCATAGTTTCGAGAAGTTGATGAAAGTTTTGATGTGTGCTCCTATTTTGATTCAACTTGAGTATGGTAAGGAGTTTGTGGTGTTTAGTTATGTGTCATATGTGGTTTAGGTTGCATATTGATGCCAGATGGGAAGTTGTTGCTTATGCGTCAAAGCAATTGAAAGTTCATGAGCATATCTACCCTACCCATGATTTAGAGCTTGTTTTGTAGTTTTTGCATTAAAAATTTAGAGACGTTACCTCTATGGTGATGAGTGTACCATCTATACAGATCATAAGAGTTTGAAGTATTTGATGCCTTAAAAGGAATTGAATATTAGGCAACGGAGATGGGTTGAGTTACTTAAAGATTATGACCTGACAATTGAATATCACTTGGGAAAGGCTAATGTAGTAACAGATGCATTAAGCCGTAAGATGGCGGTTGAGTTGAGAGTGATGTTTGCTAAGTTAAGTATTACCCGTAGGGGAATATTGTTGGCTGAGTTGCAAGTTAAGCCTATATTTTCATAAGCGATTAAAACAAGGCAACCACTTGATGTTTCGTTGGTGCCGCATGTTAAAGATGTTTAAAAGGGTCTGATGGATTTTTATTTTAATGGTGATGGTGTCTTGTGTTTTAGAGATCGTATAGTAGTGCGACAAGATTTTGAGTTGAAACGTACTATTTTGACTGAGGCACATTCTAGTCATTTTGCTATACATCCTGGTAGTACCAAGACGTATCGTGATTTAAAATAGGAGTACTATTGGGTGGTTTGAAAAAGGAGGTGGCAGAGTTTGTTGCGTTGTGTTTAGTATGTCAACGCATAAAAGTTGAGCACCAGTTTTTTTAGGGTTGTTGCAACCTATTCGAATTTCAGATTATAAGTGAGAAAGAATTGCAATGGCTTTTGTGACAGGTTTACCTTTGACACCATTTAAAAATGATTCGATATGGGTGATTGTGGATCATTTTACAAAGTGTGCGCACTTTCTTGCAGTGTATACGATGTATACATTGGACAAGTAGGCCGAAAAGTATATTGATGAGATTATTAGGTTGCACGGAGTTCCTAAATCAATCATATCGGATAGAGCCTCACATTTTACGTCAAGGTTTTGGGAGTGTTTGCACAGCTTTAGGGATAAGGCTTAATTTTATCACTTCCTATCACCCTCAGACGGATGGTTAGTCTGAGCGTGTTATACAGATCTTGGAGGATATGTTGAGGTGTGTATCATTGAGTTTCAAGGCACGTTGGAAAAACAATTACCTTTGGCTGAGTTTGCTTGTAATAACAGTTATTAGTTGAGTACAGAAATGGCTCCGTATGAAGCTCTTTATGGGCGTAAGTGTCGAATGCCACTATGTTAGGCAAAATCGGGTGAAAAGCATGTTATAGCACCAGATTTGCTTAAGGACACGAATGATAAGGAAAGGCACATTAGTGATCGTTTGAAAGTGGCTTCAGATCGATAAAAGTCATATGTGGATTTGGAAGGAAGAAAGATTGAGTATGAGGTCGGAGATAAGGTGTTCTTGAAAGTTTTATCGTGGAATAAGGTGATGAGGTTTGAACGAAAAGGTAAGTTAAGTCCTAGGTTCATTGGAACATAAGAAGTGCTTGAGCTCATTGGTCCTGTTGCGTATAGATTGAGATTACTGGTTGAGCTTGGGAAGATACATGGTGTTTTTCATGTTTCTATGCTCCGAAAGTATAGATCGGATTCATCGCATTTGTCTTATGAAGTGGAACCGATGAAGATGTTGGATTCTAGTAAAAAGTTATTTCATGGTGAGGCCATAGAGTTGGTCAAAGTTTTGTGGCGACATCAAGGGATCGAAGAAGCCACGTGGGAGACAAAGAAAGATATGCCCAAGCAGTTTCTTCACCTCTTACCATCAGGTAAAATTTCGGGGATGAAATTTCTTAAGAGGGGAAGAATTGTAATGCCCCAAAAGTAGGGTCAGAAGAAATTCAAGGTTCGATCGGATTGGTTCCGAACTGATCAAACCGGGATTGGTCAGTTAAATAGATTTCAGGGAAATGGGTGTTTAATTTGAAATATTGATGGATTTAAATTTGGATTTGGGATTTCTAAAAGCTTTAATGAATTTATTAAATGCTTTGGAAATTTAAAACAAAAGTTGACTAAATCGAATTAATTTGCATTTTGATTTTGGTGACTAAAATGTGAGTTTTAAAAGTTGTTTTAAAGTGACTAAATTTAAGAAGGGCCAAAGCTAAGAATCCTTAGAGAGCTATTATTTCTAAAAATCTTAATTAGGATTACCACCTTCTTTTAACAAATAGTTTTGACGGTTAATTGGTTTCTAAAATTCATTTTCTCACCTTACGCCAATTTTCTCATTACTTTTCAATCAACTTTCTCCCATTTTCTTACTAATTTCTTGAACATAGAATTCAGATTTCTAATTGATTTTTGATGGAGATTATATCTCTAGATTCCTCTTTCCATCCTTAGCAAAACCTTACAAAATATTTCTTAAAATCTTTCTTATCTTTTCAACTCTTTTCAAGAAGGAATTTACGTCAAATTTTGGTGGAATCCCTTTTGAAGGTAATTCTTCTTCTCTCTCAAAAACTAAGGTTCTTTATTGAAATTCCATAGCATTTGACTCTTGCTTGATGGTTTATAATTTGATTTTATAATTTAATTGAGAAAATTCTTGTTAAATGATGATTATGGCATTTTGCATAATTTTTTTATTAGGTTTATAAATGCTCGAGATTTTGATTGGGTTAGTTTGTATTTTGATTGTATAAACATAATGTGAGATGACATTTTTTTGTTAGAATCCTAAAACTACTTAATTGAGTAATTTTTAGGTTGGTATTTAGTTAGCTTTGGGGCTGTTATAAGTGTTTGATGCTTGTTGATGATATAAAGTTCTGTTAGTTGCATTTTTGGAGGTTATGTGATGAAGGTTAGATGTTAAATTCGAAGGTCTATGGCTGGCAGATGTTTGGATGGAGTTTTGGATTGTTTTCGGATAGTTGTTGTGGATGTTATTGTTAAGGATGAAGGGGATTGGTGTAGGCTATTGTGAGAATGCATTTTGATTCATTTTCCCCTTGGTTTTATGTTGTAGAAATAGGGGAAGGTCAACGAGAACTCACCTTTTAGCTTTCGGATTCTTTCAGACGTTTGTAACGTGATGGCTTTGGAAGCGATCATGTAGCGGTGACTGGAAACAGTTTTAAAAGGGTGCCAAAGCTTGTGGTCTCTATTTTGGGGAGTTAGGGAAAGTGTGAAAAGCTTTCCTAAGTCCTAGAGAAAGTTGAAGTGGTTTTCACTTTCGTACCTTGCTAATTTTTACATAAAGTTGCAAATGAATGTTTTGAAATGAGGTTTGAATAAATGCATGAGGATGAAACTTGTTTTTACAAAGCACCTTAATCATGATTTGCCATGTTTAAAAACATGAGATTTGTTTTGGAATGAGTAAGCATGATATGCTACCATTGATACAAGGGCTATGAGCATGATTGTGAATAAAATGATGAAACGAGTATGTGTAGCATTGAAAAAAGTAAGTTCCTATGCATGTATGATCTATATTGGCTAAGTGACAATGAAAAAAAAAAGCATCGGATATAGATGGGTAGCCATAGGATGAAAGTGCACTATAAATATAAAGGGGTTTGAGCCTAATCGATCGTCCCTCTGCATTGAGGTAGTTGAAAGAAACTATCTGGATTTGAGGTGTCCCTCAGTCTTGAGGTAAGTAAAAGAAATTATCCGGGCCTTGAGGATGAAATAGGTAATTGAAAGATTATTACCACCATTTAAAAAGGGGTTGAAAGATTACCTCCACCGTGTCTGTATATCTGATAAGGTTTTGTTGAAAAAAAAAAGTTTAAAAGGGTCACTATAAATGCCAATATATTGATATATGATGGAAAAAAATAAATGGAATGATATGATGCATTTATTTCATTCAAGCATGATTTTGAATATGTATTGTGCATAAAGGAAAGTTTGAAAATGAAGCAAGGTTTTACTTAATTGCATTGATGATAATGTGAAGAGCAACCTCACTAAGCTTAATTAGCTTACGCTCTCCTTCATCTTTGCAGAAAACTAACGTTTAGAGGCTGCGATTCGAGCGAAGAGAATTCAAGAACACTATTTCCAATTTGGTATGATGAACTATTTGACAAACGGTAAATAAGGAAATGTCTCGCAAATATCCTTTGGGGCTTGTAATAGGGTTTTGAAATGTTCTCAGGTTGTTTAGAGTTATAATATTGTCGTTTGATTTTCCCCTAAACATCTTGAAGTTGTAATTTGGATGTTTGCTTATGATGACTATATGCCATAGTTTGCTTTGCAATGCATGCTATGTTTTGGATCCCTATTGTTACCTTTGAATGGTTTGAACAAGTTTATATGCCATACATATAAATGTTGAATACTAAGCTTGTATGTTTCTAGGCCTAGATTTGGTTTTAAGTATGATGGTTTTGGGAGTTAAGGAAGCATGCCTATAGAAGTGTAAAGTGATTCAATCTTTCTTAATTGCTTCTGATATTGAGGGTTTGGCTTACTTTAGTTTTTGGTTTTATAGTGTATATGCTTGTAAATGTTTAAGGCATGTTTTGGGTACCAATTGGGTGTAAAACCAGCTAAATTGGGCATTACAAGTCTAGTGGTATCGATACTCAATCCCCAATATCGATATGGGTATGTATAATTTTGGCTTGGGTATCGAGACTTGGGTAGGTGTATTGGTATGAGTAAGTGCAAATTGGCCTGGGTATCGATACTCAAGGAGGTGCATCGGTATGAGTTTTAGCTACTAGAACTTAGGACTTTGGCCATTGTGGCCGGGGAATCGATAGTCAATGGGGTATCGGTACGACCTTTAAAAATTAGGTCTGGTATCAATACCTTATCCCTAGTACCGATACCCAAGTCGTTATTTTTGTTAAATTGGTGGCATGATTTTAGATTCTTCCATTTTGGTCCCTATTTCGTATGAAAGCAATTTGTTTATGACTGTATGATCAGTTTAAGCTGAAATTGGACATGTATGCATGTAACCTAACTAATTGAGGATCGGTAACCTCGAATCTAAGTAAGTCCTTATAATTTTCCAAATTTATGAACTAGTCCCTAAAATGCAAATTTCTACTTTTGAATATTGATTTGGCGCTGTATCGGTCGAGACTCTTAACCGCTACCAGTTTGTACAGCCTAGGTCATGATGTTGCGTCTAGACAAGATAAAATGAAAAAATACCTAATTCAAGATATGTGCTTCAGTTTTGTTTTGGCAAACCAAATATAGCTCACTCGGTTCGGTCTTACGCCTAGGCCGAGTTGAGGGGGTTACATGTATTGGTCTTGAATCCTGACCCGATTTGATATTTCCCTAGGCCGCATCTCGATCCTTAACAACTCGTGGGGAATAAAATCTCTCATTTCTCATGAAGTGGCCTACCTTATTTACGGCATTTCCATTTGGCTCATTGTTGGCTTGTTTTGAATTCTCTAGTGCCACCACAGTACAAGCATAATTCCAGGGTACCAACTTACTATCCTCGTTGGGGAAAGGGGTCGGTGCCTTTATCACGAGTCATAGTACAATATTCTTTGGTGATTCATCATCTTTGGCCTTGGCCTTGTTTACCAAGGGCTTGATTCTAGAAATTTCTTCATCGGGCACTTCTCTGATGCACAAACTTCTATTTCATGGATATACCTTTCCTTTTAAAGAACTCAAGTTCCTTGTTGTCCCTCTTGATCTGGACTAGATGTTTGAACTCTGTACAAGACTAAATCTCATATCCTTCTTTTTTATAGTATTCATAATGGGGTTTATTTCCAGATAGTTTGATTTTGGCATTTTCAACCTACATTCTAGCTCTGACCATTTTCGACCATACCCACTTTAAGGGCACTTTGACATCAGACACACGTTCCTTAACCAACCTATCATCTTCTTCAATTAGGGTGTTTACCCTCGCACCTTGGTAATTCGACAGGAGATTTCCCTTCTCTTCTGGTGTGTCGAATGACAACATGCCTATCTTCTGCAAGGTTTCCACCACCCTCTTAAAGGCAGTGCAGTTCTTGATCGTATGTCCTATAATCCTGACCTCGTACTCATATTATACGTTCACATCGTACCATGTAGGGTATAGAGGCGACATCAAAGTGAGATATTGAGGTACCATTAATTAAGATTCAACCAACCGTGGGAATAACTTCACATATGTTATGGTTATAGGAGCAAAGTAACGCATATTTCCTTTGTTATTTGCTTTGGCTTTCGAAGAATTCTGAACCACTTGGCTTATATTCATTGTGTTGGGCTTATTCATCAGCACTCTCTTGGAATAGTTCTGATTATAAGTTGTTGTCATGTTCACCTCGCTCTTCTTCCTCTTATAAGACTTCTTTGTTTTACCTCTATCGAGGCTGCCAATATTAGCTCCCTGTTCATTAACATGTTTGTGAAACTTTTGGTGGCATGATTTATCATACGATCGTAGAAGTTCCCTTTTAGCATTTCCACGAACATGGGTGTAATCTTATTCCCCAACAATGGCAACTGAACCTGGGCAGCCACGTCTCGCCATCTTTGTGCATTTGGCGAAAGCTTTCGTTGGCCATTTGCCCTATCCCTTGTAATACGAGCCATTTTGGGACTATATCAATCACATGTTTATATTGTTCACGAAAAACTCTCGATAAATCTCTCCGTGTCTTTATGTTGGCATGTCTTAGTTGAGTATACCAACGGGCAGCGGACCCTGACAAGCTATCTTAGAAACAATGTATGAGTAATTTTGTGTTATCCAAGTGTAAAGACATCTTTCTGCAGTACATGGTCAGACATGTTGAAGGGAAAGTAGTTCTTTCATACTATTCAAAATCATGCATCTTGAATTTCAAAGGAATCATTAGATCTATCACTAAGTTGAGGTCCATGGCATCTATTCTGCAGTGAATGTTGACTCCTTGTAGGGCCTTGACGATCCCTTCAAGCTTGTTACAACGATCCTCTAATTTCTTATTTATCTTGATTTATCAGCTATCTTGTCAAGGTCTGGAACTTCGATATCTTGATCGTCCCCCCAACCTATTCTAGACTCTATCGAAACATTGGTCTAGGTTCATGAAAGGTGAATCTGAAACTTTCATTTGAGTGCTTCATGATTTACCTCTTGCGGAGGTACTTCTATATCCGTGTTTTTAATAGCCTTAACGACTTCAGGATTCTTGTAGCCCAGGATGATCGCTATTTGAAGTACAATGTTTTCCTAGACATTTGTGATTTCTTCCTTCAGATCCTTCTCGATCTTCCCGAGCTGGTCCTGAGCTCCTTTCCAACTGACTTCCACCGCTACCATTCTATTTTCCATGTCTATTTTTTGAGTTTGAGAATGGGTACCGTACTTTGCGTAATTTTTTCAATTGTGATTGAACTTCCCATAGCTAATTTGTTTGTTTATTTAATTTAATGTTAGTTATGTACAATATGATGTGAATGTAAAAATGCAATGCAAATGCTGCAAAATTGATGATATTCCAAAATCAAAAGTGCACTTCATAGATCATAAGGTTCGAGTACACATCTTTTTTTAAAAAAAAGAAAATGTTCTTCTACTCTGACTACTCTTCCCATCCTTTGATGCGCTTTAGTGTTGGTTGCTCGAACTCTCCAACTACCGCGGGCTCTCTTTGAACACGATCGAAGAACTGGCTCACCTGCTAGTACTGGTCTATTGCCTCATCTAGGAAGTCTAACAACTATTTCTCATCTTCCCCGATTGGGAGAAACCTCTTTCTCAAGTCTTCTGGTCGATTCTTCATCTTACGAGCCTTGGAGACTACCTTTCAAACTTGTCAGATAAAATGGTCAATGTACAACTGCCTACATAAGCATGCGACGTTAACAGCCTACTTAGAATCAGCCCAATAGATCATCTAGTAGTTTCAGTTATCGAGAATGGTACGAATATGGTCTTTCTGTGCTTGCAACTATGCCTTCAAGTTTTTGTGACTGTAACAGAGCAATTCATCCTCATTACCCTTTATTTATTCTTTCTTCAACTTTTTCTAGATTTCTTGATTCAACTCACGGTACTTTCTAAGGTTATCGCGTGCTTCTGAGCATTGCCCCTCTAAGTATTACTTTTCCTCAGAGATTTGGTCTACCTTCTCTTTCTATTTCTTTGCCTCTTATTGACAAAGCTTTAACTCATTCTTCATATCGTCGAGCTGTGCCTTTTTTCCTTAGATGTTCTAGAACCACTGGCACGTACCCCTTGGGTCTTTAGACAGTTATTCTCTTATGTCAATTATCGTAGATTTTTAAGTGGAGCTCTTACTTTGTCAAAAGAACCTTCACCTCTTTTTGTTAGCCCTCTTTTTGGTATTCTTTCGCGACGAGATTGCATTCGAGTTTAGTGATTCTACACCACAATATTTTTTTTCTCAAAAGTCTTGCTTGTAAATCTCTGGCTCGGTCATGAGGATGCCAAGCTGAAGGTTATCTAATTGGTTCACCATGACTGGAACGTCTATGTTATCAATCATTTGCTTTATCCAATTCGTATACTAGGGTACAATACTGGCAAATAGGGCTACCTTAATTCAATATGTTTGTTTTCCCCTCACTAGCCAACTTCATGACTCATTTTGTGGAATTGTCCTACTTGTAGGAGAACTCATCTTCTCTTAGCCCATGAGTAACAGGGATAAACTATTAGGATCTATACTAGCATTGTACAAGCAGAGGCACATAACTGGTAGCTCCCCATAGGCCTATGAGAGGGACCCACTCTATCTTCCCGCATTTGTATAGGATTGATACTGGATACATCTACGGAGCTCTCCATGTCACGTCATTATCAGAAAGGTTTTGTAAGAAAGACTTCCACTGTTCTCGTTTCCCATTTCATTGCCATCGTTTTCTGGTAACTCTTATATCAGGATCAAGTCTTTAGACGTCGGGTGTTTACTTATCTTCCCATTGTCCCATAAATGGCTTCACAACCATAAGTAAAGGAGCTACGAGCATCTGGTGAAACGACCTCTCCCATAGGTTTGACAGTAGTTCAATGACTTAATGGTTTCTGCCAAGATAGCCGAAACAGGATTCACGTTCTTCTGGGCTAGTAAGTCTACTAAGGTTATCTCCACATGTCACAAGACTTTCGAGAAGACCACTAACCCATAGATAGACAAGGCGAGTAAATCGAGGACCCTTCCGTGCTTTACTCTTTCATGATTTGGGCATATATGAACTCCCAAGTAAAATAAGGGCTTTCGTTCTTTTCCATAAGATGGGCTTCTGCCTCTTTTACGTCTAAACCAATAAGCTTAGCAAATTTCTTCCAATAGCCAAAATTCTTCTCTTTTTAGTAGATTTTGTCAGACTTCTCTAACTCTATGCGCAAAAGGACAATGTATTCTTCTATAGTGGGAGTCATGTCTTCCTAATTAAAGATGAAGCAACGATAGGCCGGATCCCATAACTCAACAGCTTCTAGAACCATCCATGGGCTCGTCTACCTCCACTCCAAGCAGAAAGGCTGTCTCTGTACTTCTTAGTAAATATGGCTCGATTTTGAGCTTCTAAGCTTTCTCATATAGTAACCAGTCCCAACAAATAATTTTCAGGGAGACTCATATGTACTCGTTTCAATAGATCTACGGTGGTTTCCTTTCACACATTGTCACCGTGTTGGTACTGAAGCTTCAAGGACTCACTTCGAACATTAGAATTTGAACATATGACCTTGGAACTGGATGATGCAACCCGAACACTCATGATCACTGACTGACTGATTGGTGTTTCAGAATATCAACATAATGCAATGCGATGTATGCTATAAGATACAAATAAGGAAAGAAAAGCATCAGTACATAATAATGAAATAAAATATAAGGAAAATATAAAAAAACACAATAAATAACATAGAAAATAAACCTTACGACTCTTCACATGGATTTAACGGGGTAGGCTATCTAGAGTCAAACATGTGGGTTTGGATCTAAAAAATGTTCTCAAACATCCCTTAACCCCTACTAAGAAGGATAAGACATTCAATCCTGGCCCATCACAGGCTTACAGATCGAACACGGTTTGAGGGGATGCATTTCTACTATGCCCATACGAAGGGTTACTCACGAAACCATAGGTACTCTAGACCCCGAAAGTTTTTCACTAGTCCATACGGAGGGTTACTCACGAAGGCATAGCTATTGTTCTTCCAGTTAAGTTGCCTAAAGCCTGAGTATAGGGCCTATGTTATGATGCAATAACAGTTAAATACACCAAAAATGCACAAAAAATGCAACGAACTACCAAGGAAAATAACTCGTGATCAAGTAAAAGTTGTGCCCTCTTAAAAATATCCTCAGCGGAGTCGCCAAGCTATGATAAAAGAGTCGCCACGGGTCCTTTTTATTATATTAGGTGGACTGAAAACCTAAAAAACCAGAGGTTAAGAAATCTCAAGGTTCGGGGGCACGGTTACGTGTGGAGGAGGATTAGCCCCCCATACACAATGTCCATAGAAAGACGCTTACTTGATCACTAATATTTTCCTTCGTAACTAGGATAAATGCGTGCAAAGATTAATGTAAAAATCAACAAAATTCTAAAAGTGGCTCGAATTTGCTCACGACTGAAGAAACCTAGGCCAAATTTAAATACAATGGGGATTAAGGCATTAATCCTTAAAATTCAAAAATATAGTTTTGCATAGGAGCTTTGACCATTCCCCAACTGCTAGGGGAAAGCCAAATTAACCCTACTTGAGAAGATACTTTGTTTTTTGTGATGCAAAGAAAACCTTTTTTATGACATTTTATGTATTTATATTAATTCCTAAAATCTAACATTTTAATTAATGAATGTTTAAAGGACTAATCCTAAAAAACTATACTTGAAGATTTTTAATTAAAGATTGGATTAAATTATCTAAAAGAGGTTATCAAGTTAATTAAAATAATACATTATTTTAAGGAACATAAACCTATGGTATTTTATTATTAAGTTTTATTTTAAAACTAGTTTATAAGGAATAAGACAAAACTAAGGATCTCTAGAAATTTAATTAATGTTAAGAAAAATATAATCTAAGGATTTACATTTTTTAGGATATTGTCCTAAGTGTTCATATTTATTTTAAATTAAACCACATTTAAAGACTATTATCATTTTCTAATATTATCCTAAAATTCATTAGATTAAAAGAAGCACACAATTAAATTAAACTTGGGGGGGAAGGAATGGCAGTTAAGGATTAAATTACAAAAATTAAATAAATTATAAAGTTAAATTGAAGCAAAAAGGGACCGAGATGTAAAGAATGCAAACAATGGGGCCAAAGTGTGAAATTGGGGGAAGGATGGTGCGGGTCGTGTCTTGGTGCGGGTCGATTCCCGGGTCAATCTGTTTGTCAAATAAAAACCCTACAAATTGAGGAACAAGTCGCATTTGCTTCCCCCTTGGCCGAATGGATCAAACAATTCCCCTCCAAATCCTCTAAAATGTTAAAAGGTGTTCTTCATGGATTGAAGAACACTACCGTATGAGCCCAGAAACTAATCGTGGCATGTCGTCCTTTATCGCCTTGGCTGACGTGGTTCCTCATTGATGATGGCTTGTCGATGATGTTTCCCTCTAGTTTTGACTCTCGATTTGGACGGCGATGATGGTCCCCTCATCTGGTGGTGGCTCCTCCTCCAATGAATGGTAACTCGATTCCCTTTCTTCAATGTATGTATGTATGTATGTATGTATGTATGTATGTATGTATGTATTTATGTATGTATGTATGTATGTATGTATGTATGTGTTGGGATGAACAATCAATGCAAATGGCCAAGTGAGGGTGAATTGGCATTAAAATTTTGGTGGTAGCAAAGAGAAAAACAATAAAAAAAATTAAGACACAAGATTTATAGTGGTTCAACCTTCTCAACAAGGTTTACATCCACTACCTTAGCTATCCACACTAAGGATTTCTCAAATCCAGCTCAAGGAGATAGCCTTACAACTCCCTTAAGGTTTATAGCCCAAAACCTTAAGAACATTCACAAAGAGAAATACAAATTTTAGAAAACTGAAAATCCTCAGAAAGGCAGTATGTTTGCACAATTATAGGCTCACTAAACAACACTTGAATAAAAAGAATACAATTAAGATCACTCAAGTAGATTTACAAGATTTGACAATAAAGGCTCAAAGATTGTTGGATGTGTGCTTGAATGCTTTAGACTTGTTGAATAGTTGTTGAAGAATCTTTGGAGACTTGATTTTATACCTCCCTCATTGATTTCTAGTCATTTGGGTAGTTGGGATATTGATTGTAGCCATTGGGTTGCATTTTTCCCGCAATAAATGTTGTCTGCCAACACTGGGTATCAATACTCGAACACTCATATTGGTACCTGTCATAACAAGAAATAGCCGTTGCAACAAAAGTGTATCGATGTATCGATATGGAGTGTGATTTTTACAAAAGGTATCGGTACTTGCCATAACAAGAAATAGCCATTGCAATAAAAGGGTACCAATTTTGCTCACTGAAATCCTTAGAAGTTTTGCTCAAAAAGTCGTATCGATACGCCTTATAGTGTATCGGTACGAGTAACCGTTTTTCAAACTTATGGTTCCAATAAACTGACAAGGCAACGATCAAAAATTAAATACAAAGATTTGGAAAATCTTTAACCCCCGTACTGATACATTATAAGTCGTACCGATACTCATAAGCAAATTTGGGTTCCAGATTTAAAAGGGCGTACCGATACACGACCAGCAGTATCGGTACCTATAGCCATTAAATGTAAAATAGATTTCCAGTAACGAAAATCAGTACCGATACGCCATAGGTCGTATCGGTACTCCTGTACCAATTTGGCTATTTTGAGTACCAAAACACTTAGAAAATATTTGGGGTTTAAGGTTTTGACTTAAAAAATTATTTTTAAGTTTGAACGCCTGTCAACTTTGTGAGTCAATTGAGTATTTAAAATTTTATTCATTTTTTTACAAAATAGTCATTGTTATATCAAAATCAAATATAAGTTTAATAGTATAAAATAAAGAAAGAAACAGAATTTGGGTATGAAAATACCTCAAGAATTCGGCTAAAATGCTTGTATTGCTTGAAAATTGTGTGTGGTACAAAGGGATGAATCCATTGGCTTTTAGAGCCGATTATATGTATGAAACATATGGGAATGAATTTCCCCAGATTTCAATCGGAAACCCTAGTATCAAAGGGATTCTTGTTGCCCGATTCACTCTTGATTCTTTCTCGTTCTTGCTTGATCCAATTTGGTTCAATTTTCACCATATTTGGTCGATTTGCTTGGCAATTTCTTTCCCTTTTTTATTTATTCGGATTTGATTCCTTTTGACTCTTCCCTTTTATGCTGCTTGTGTGTCACGACCGAGAGGATGAAGAATGAAAATCGCAAAGAACGGGGGCCAATGCTAGTTCCGACGACGGTCACGAGAGCTGAGAGGCCAAGGCAGTCAAAAGGTTGAGCAGGCCGAAACGTCCGGAGCGTGGGCGAGTGGTGATTAGAATGCTCTCCACTTCAAGCCGTCTAGACCGTTGATCACTCCCGGATCCAACGGTGTGAGATCGTGCAGCGCAAAGGAGAAGGGAAGATTGACCGGCTTTAACCCTTAGGGTTTGTAATTAGACCCAAGCCGAGTTTGGGCCTTTTGTAACCGTACCATAATTTGGATCCCTTTATATTTAATTGTTTTTATGGGTTTTTATATTTACGATATGTACATGAAACCGAACATAAATAAAAATAAAAGGCCGAATAAAATTAAGTGATTAAAACTATTACCTTAACTTAAATTTTTTAATTTTTAAAATTTTGGGAGAGACATGGCCCCGCTGGTCTCCATTAAGTACCTCTGCGATCTTTTCTAAGCATATCAGCATTCGCTGAGCAGTCTGTCATGTCGTTGCAGTGTTGAGACGGGGAGAGAATAGGAATTGAAGTTTGGTTTAAACTTCCTAAGGTTTCAACAGTTAGTGCTTCATTCTTCCGGTTTAATAAAATTTTAGAATTCTTTAATATTTTTTAGTATTTTATAATATTTATATTTTATAACCTTTTAATTTTATTACTGTTTTGTGACACGACATTTTTATACTGTATTATGTGTCATTATATTATTAGTTGTTTATAATTTAACAATCAAAATTGGTTAATTAATTTATTACCGAAGAATTAAATTGAGTGTTTTCGACTAATGAAAATTAAAATGGATATGAAAGTTTATGGAAGAATAATTGATTTTTTATTGAAAACTAAATTAACCCTTAAGCCTTTAAGTTTGTTTTTTATCAGCAGCCTTAAGATTTTAATATCTTAACCTTATTTAATGAAATGAATCATTAAATTCCCATGCAAAGGTTGTATTTTCCCTCTAAAAAGTGTAAAATCGGTCCAAAAGGTTAAAAGAAAAGCTCATTTTATAAATAAAATTTTTTGGTAGTTTGCCTTAAAAGGAGAGATGCTTTTCTATTGTTTCTTCGTTCCTTGTAAAGGACATGAAAAATCCAACTACTATGTGAAAAGAAAACATATATAGATCAACATGGAAGTATATTTTTTAAAGAGATGCAGATGATCAGAATTGATTCAGAAAATGCCTTCCAACACACAAAAGAAAGACTTAAAGACATCAGTCTTTAGCTATAAGTTTTTGATGTTGATGTACATGGGGTATGGTCTTAGTTCCGCTAGTGAAAAATATTATTTTTTATTAAGTAGAAAGATAATTTATCTTCTCAAAATAAATGTCAAATTTTGAATCCATACAAAACGATACAAAATGAATATTTTTGGTCGTTCTATCAATTAGTAAATCACGAAAAAATTACTTAATCGAAGAATCATGATTAAGACGGTTTGAAAAGAGTCCTGGAAAAGGCATTATCCACCCGTCAAGCACCTTAAAATTTCCCCACAATAGTGAATCCTTCAAGATGATGCCCAATCAATTATAATCTTCATACATGTATACAAATATCTATGTTTTTAATTTTAGTTAAAATATATATTTGATAAAATATACGTCATTATTTTTATATTTAATGTCTTATCATTTCTTTTTCGAGATGGAATTAATTTCTTAACTACCTATCACATGCGTGACATTTGCACCAACAATCCTATAATAAATCTAATGTTTTGCACCAAAAAGTATTAACAATTTTCTTTTGATCTAAAAAAAAATATTAACAATTAAGGAGAGAGCATAATTAGATTAACAATTGATTTAATTAACTCATTAGGTTAAGGATTGTGACGATAGAATAAAATTATTTTATAAGGGTTATTTTAGGGTTTAAGATTTAATTTAAAGTTTAGAGATTGCATGGGTGCCTGCGGAGGTATATGTAAAGTATACGGTGCAATTGACCCCATTAAAAATACTCACTATTTGAATATTAGAATATTTCATATGAAATATTAAAAATGACTCCACTTGATTTGTTGGGTTATAGAGTCAACAATACTTATTGTACTGGTATGAGAATTTCTCATACATCATATCTCACTCTGACCCCACTATATAAAATCTTGGCTCTGTCACTGAGAGATTGGGAAATATGGTTTAGGTTATGGTGTTTATAATGTATGATTTAAAGTTTATGGGTTATAGTTTAGAGTTGGGATTTAGATTTTAATTTTAAAAATAAAATAGATATGTATGTGTAAAATTACATTGACAATGTATCAAATAATAACCCATAAGTTAAAGTCTATTTCAAATTACTCAAAAAAATTTATTCAAACAATTAAGGTCTTGGTCAAGATGATTTTTGTGGGTCGCTTATTGATTATTAAATCATAAAACTTAAATTCTTCTTGTTTTAACTATAAAATCTAAAATCAAAATCTCTAAGATTTAAACCCAAAAGCCTAAACACTAAAATTTAAACACAAAACCTTAAACCCTAAATTAAAATCATGCTCCCTGTAATAAACATACTTGTTTAAACTAAAGGTTAAACAATTTTTTTAAATTTTAAAACCCAATGATCTAACTTTAACCTAACCGGCCAATTTAATTGTCGGTTAATAGAGCATGCATATTCGGCCGGTTCGCCAAGCTGCTCATCTTTGTTCCCTCATATTTCCGTAGATCATGGGTTCGAGACCCATTAGGAGCACTCCTCTTCAATATAAAGAAAAAATAGGAAAAATTTAAATAGGATTAGGATTAGATTTAGGATTTGTCAAAAAAAATTGTCGGTTAATCAATTTAATTGACAGATCTTGAGTAAGTTTAGTTAGGTTGATTATCTCAATAACAGTAGACCGATTTAGTTATTATTGATTTAATCAGTTCAATCAATTCAATATAAAGAATGCTTATTGAGCGAGCAGATCACGAGTTGAGTAGTGTTCGACTTGACTCAAAAATTATTTGATTCATGCTCGACTCAAATCGATACTCGTTAAGTTCGATAAAATTTGTTCGATTCGATACTCGTTAAGCTCGATAAAATTTGCTCCACTCGTGCTCTATAAAAGAACTTGTTGCTCGACTCATTGCTCGTTAAACTCGTCAGAATTTTACCTTATTTTTTAAAAATATATGTAAAATCTAGTAATACTTTTAGAGCTTAATATAAACATGAATTAACAAATTTAACAAAGAAAACAATTATAAAGACTAAAAGTCCAAAAACAAAAATCCATAAATACACCAAAATAACGGATAAAAATTCTTTGCCCTTTTCAGTGCTCCTTTATATGTCTCAACACTAAAAAATTAAATTTTAAGTCTCAACCCTAAATTTAAATCCTAAACCATAAACCCTAAAAATACACCTTACCTCTAATTTTCTAAACCCTAACCTTAAACCTTAACTCTAAACCCTAAATCTAATTTTTTAGTATGGAGCATAAATAGGGCACCAAAAAAGACAAAGAATTTATATTACAAAATACATATTACAACCATTCTTGAAAAAAAAATATTATCAATCCTAAAATAAGGCAATCAAAATCTATTCACTTATTTTTTATTAAATAGTGAGGTATTATATTCCTATGACTGGATTCAAACCCATACAAAATGAGATAAGATGAGCATCTTTAGCAACTAGGCCAATTATTGGATCTCTATTCACTTCATTCTTTGAAAGAAGAAAAGACTAATTATTATAAATTAATTTTCTATTAATACAAATTAACTTTTTGACTTTCCAATAAATAAATAAAGTTTTGAAAATCTTGAATCTAAATATTTTATGTGCAAATTACTTAGTAAGTCGTTGAACTTTTTTTAGAGTTTCAACTAGCATTTAAATTTTTTGAAACATACTTTTTAATGTAGTCACAAAAAATCATAAAAAAATTTACTAAATAAATTAACGAGCTGCTTGTAAACTTATCGAATCAAGTTGGACCTTGCTCGACTTGACTCCAGTTTTAAATTCTTAAGTCGAACATTGATCGATTCGAACTGCATGCAAGGTGCTCAACTAAATTAGCACCCTGAAAAGGACTAAAAGCATTAGTATCCGAATGTAAAAAATGGAAGAAGAGAAAAAGAAGAGGAAAGGAATGTTGGTTGCAGTTTGACATGATCTCCAATCCTTTAAATTTTATTTTGTTGTATGATTGGGGATAGAAGAGGGGAACATAAAGGCTGTTGGATCACATGCAGAGCAGATCAAATTCCTTTTCGTCTTCCTCTTCGCTTCTTTTTATGCAGTGGCCGGTGAACGTTAAAGAAAATTGGACCCACTGCACCTTTTTCATCCCCTCAATCCAAGGGATTCTTTGTGTTGATCAAATGAGTATACGCTTTCAAAGCTGCCCTTTTTTTTGTGTGTTCATTGCCAATAATTTAGAATATAATATCAAACTAGGCGAAAAAAAAAAATTCCTAGATTCTAACCCTCATCGGAATTGGACTTGAATTATTGTGAATTGATCGGATGATGGTTCTGGGAAAATGAATCTATCCTCGAATCAACTTCACTAAATTATTACACAATTTCAACATAATTACACAATTTCAACATAATCATTAAAGATATACACCCAGAGACGCCACCTCATCTTCTTTTTTTATCTTTGTTTCTATATATAAATTTTTTTAAATGGAATTATTTATGAATTTTTTTTCATTTTTAAATATTTATGTTTTGTCCTCCTCGTCCACTGTAGTTGGAATGACGCGAGCGCACCTCTCAACTTTTACCTGCAATAGCAATTTACTTCTTTGAACCCACTCATTGCCTACGTCCGATGACATAAAAAGAGTGATTTAAATGGGATAAGAGAATGAAAGGTGTAAAAAGAGAGCAATGACATGACTGAGATCGGCTGTCGGAGGTGGAGGTGGAAGTGGAAATGAACATCATAATACTAACCACGATAATGGATGGCATATGGTTATAAATTATAATCATGAGGGGAGCGTGTATACGTAACGTTCCCCTTTCTCATCACTTTCCATTGCATATGATTACAAAATCAAGTTGATCAATCTTCGTCTACAAACCAATATTCTCTTCCCTTCCCCTCCACTTTTGTCCTATCTCTATTACACAGTCACCAACTGATATATGAGGGTTGTAGCAACCTGCGGATCCGGGGCTTTCTCGGAAAACTCAGTTTTTTGGTGAAAAAGTTCGTGTATTTGAATCGTAAAAAATGGGTAAAATATAGAGCCGCCACCGGTCACTTGAATAAGGTAGACCGGACACCGAAAAGTCAACCAGAGATGGGTTCGGGAGTTGGTTACGAGTGAGAAAGGATTAGCACCCCACCACGCCTAAAATTAGTACCTAAAGGGTTCGCATTATTTTATTAAGGAAAATGAAAATTTAATTTAATTAAAATTTGATTCCCGAAGTGCGCGTGCACGTGACAAATTAAAATATGTCTTGGTATCCATAACATTCAAAAGAGATGACACCCGGAGACCAGGATGTCACTCCCAATAGAAACACCGGAAAAATAAAGCCTGAAACCATATGCATCAATTTTATACGTGAACAATAAAAAATCTACAAAAATTAATATAAAATAAATAATAAAAAATAATTAAATGTGCAAATCAAAATTTTTCTTGATATCCACGGCATTCAAAGGAGATGACGCCTGGAGACCGGGATGACACTCACAATAGAAATACCGAAATAATAAGCCTTTAAACTAAATACAATATTTATACATATAAATAATTAAATAATATAAAAGTTATTATAAATAATAATATAAATATAAGGAAATAAAATGTGAATAAAAATATTATATAATATACTATATACGTGTTAATATATACATATAAATATGTTATACATATTGTATATAAATGCTTATGAATCTATGTTATATACATATTATGTAAATAATACTATATAGTATGAATATATATTATGAATATACTATACATATATTATACATATTATTTATATATATATACATGACATATAGATTATAATCATATACTATATATTATATACATGCCATATACTAACAATATATACACGTTATATATATATATATATTAATAATAAATAGAAAAATAAGAATAAAATATATACAAAGCATATCGAATAAAAACGTAAAAAAGGACTAAAATTAAAGAACATATAAAACAGTGCAAAAATTAAATAAAAATTAAGTTCTGGGCTAAAATTAAATAATTTACAAAAGATAGGGATTAAATCGGCAATTGTACTTTCAAATTAAGACAAAATTAAAAATAAAAGAAGGTTTGAAGGACCAACAAGGTAAATAACCCATTAAAAACCAATTAAATCCGATTTTGGGGCTAAATTGCAAAACATCCAAAACTTTCAGCAACTGCGAAGAGAATTTTACCATACGGCAGACCCATTTTAAAAATATTTTTAGGGCGAAAGGACTAACTGTATAATTTGACCCTTGAAAATCTGATTAAATCTAATTTAGTGACTAATTTGCAAAACTTTTAAAACATTCAAGGACTGTAGAAGTAATTATCCCATGCAGAGGGATCAAAAAGTAATTTCCCTTGTTTTTAAAATCGCGCAGATCCTCCCCGGATCGGGTCACCACGTCGGGTCGATGCTCAAAACGATGTCGTTTTAGGCCAAAACTTGGACGCCCAAGACAGCGTCGTTTTGTTCCTTAGGTTAGTGAATCCAATAAAACTAATGCTAAAACTTTTATATCTTTTACTATTAAACGTCGGATCAACTTGAAACAAAACTATGTTACTCATATGGCCGCAGGGAACTTCTCCACTATAATGCAAGATTTAAAAGTTTGATGACCAAAGTGAAAATATCTTAAAAATTCAATGATTACCAGTATAGTTTACCCTATATATAATTTGTTTTGCAAGGTTCCTCCATGGTAAAGATATCAGTAAAGGAAAATATTGGTTTTAGGAATTGATAATTGTTTTTTTAATTTGAAATGGGCTGAGCTTTAAATGTTTGGTCTCTCTACCAGGGGCTTGGTGCATAGGCTAAAGACCATTTTATTATAGCACAAGTTCTTCAATAGGTTAGCCCAACTATTCAAAAACAGAATATTCAAATACAACGGAAAGCTAGATAGGCAGTGTAATGTGTAGGTATTGAACTATGTAAATACAAGATAAAAATAATAGTTTCATCATGCAGGAAAGGAAACAATGATGCATCAGACCAATATAGCAGTGAAATGAGTGATCCAAGGGAAAACAGACGTGGGATTTCAAAACTCATTTAGAACCTGAAAATATTCACTACACATCCTTTCTGTGTAATTGAAAAGCACAAATATTTTACATATCCAAGCCATATACTCCGTATGACTGATGACTATGAGAGACCTTGCCTAAATAGTTGAAGCATTTCACGAAACCCGGGACTTGCCTCGGACCTATACTTGCTTCCTAAACTCTCACAGTGCATTCTTCTGCCTCTCGATAACTGCCTAAACATCGAATATGTACTGATCTGGCCCTATTCTAAAACTTATCCAATCGTTTAACAGTATTTCACACATTGTGCATCAATCACAAAATACGGTGTCCCTAAGAAATTCTCTCTTAAACTACAAAAGAAAACCAGGCCGCATTGAGTAGGGAAAACATAAAAACTACAACTTAATAGAGATCAGAGAACAGGAGAATAACAATGGCTGCTCAAGCATAGTGAAGAAGCAGAATCCTTTTTTTACAATCAAAAGGTTAAAGTTATAAAAGGACCTCAGAACAAGAGACCAACTATATTACAAGAGTACTGGATATAATTTTAGTGTAAGATTAACGGTTTTACATGTATTTCATTACATAAAGACCTCCATGCCAATAAATTTAGATGACTGACACAGGGGGCAGAAACTAAGCTTACTTTCACAACTTTTACACAGGCAGGGATGCTTACAAGATAACAAAAGCATGCAGACTTCATTCACTCTGCAAACTTTGCAAGTCATCAACTCTTTCACGTCACTCTTCTCCTTGCAGAGCAAATGGAAATCAATGGCTCGCCCATTGCAGCACATAGCTGTATCATCAACTTCACTATCACCACATCCTTCCTTACTATCCCTACTTTGAGCATGAACTTGCTGAAGATTAAACTTGAGGGCCGTAATCATGTTTTCATTGTATCTGGCACGCTGCTGCCAGGCACCTGCTTCCATGGTCAATTGTTCCATTTGCTTTTCCAGCTCTATATTCTTCTTGTTAATATCCTCCACTTCTGCTTCTTTCTCACGAAGCTTCTGAAAAACTCTCTTCAACAAGTGAAATTGTCTGAAGTTGAGTACTTTGAAACTTCTCCAATACAACTTGTCGTAATCGGTCGCACTATTTAAAGAAGCACGGATTTGGAATACTTACAGAAAAAGATCAAATTCAAAAACCGCTTGCTAAAAAAATTTATTGTGCAAAACGATAGAAAGTGAATGCTAAAACTAACAACAACAAAAATAGGTTTCACCACATGAATGACACCAGATATACAATAAAATTATCTCCCTTCGCTAACAACCCTTTGAGTAATTATGATGCAGGAGCACCAAAGTCTAAATTATTTAAAATCTGATTTTTAAATAAGTTTATTTACGTCTATGTTTTTTATTATTATCATTAAGAGAGTTCTAATGATGTAGGAACCTTTGTTTGTTCAATTACATCTGCCTTCTTCTAATTTCTTAGCTGTTCAAATTTCTTCTCCTAATCATGGCTTAATTAGATCCTAGGTTTTATATTAGAAATCTCTTTTAAGCCATGATAGGATGCACCAGAGTCAAGGAAAAGGAAATCAAGGCCAGCAAATGAAGTTGTCTGAGATGAGGAGCATGATTGAGAATTGTCGCAGGCTCTACAAGCTTTACAGCGATCGGGACATGTGGAAACCCGGGTACCCATGATCCTTTGGATCAACCTGCAAAAATTCTTCAATCATGCATCTCACCTCAGATTACTCAACTTGCTAACCTTGATCTCCACTCCCTCAGCCTCTAGGGCATACTACCATGACATAAAAGCGATTTCTAATATAAACCCTAGGATGTGATTAAGCTCTTATGATAGTTGTACTAGAACTTTAACCAAGAATCCCTAATCTAATCACACAACAAGTTAAATAATAATATTAATAATAAAAACAACAACAAACACAGGCTTAAGTAAGCTAACGTAAAAACCAAACTTTAAATTATTAAATTAAACTCCAATGCCCTTGCATCAAATAAGTACTGTCACAGGGCTAGACTTCTGAACCAGCCCAACGTGCGGCCTTAGTCGATGTTCTTAGACAAACGACTAAGTAAGCCTGAATACTCACTCCGGAAGATCGAATTCTTCCAAGGCACACAAACACAAGATCGTTCTAAGAGGAACCGAACAAAAGAGAAAGGCAACAAGAACAAAAGAAAGAACGCTCAAGAACGCGAAGAACACTACAGAGTGTTTTTAGAGTAAATGCCAAGTGCATTACTCAAATGATGGATAAATACAATTGAGGTGGAGAGACCTCTATTTATAGTTGAATCCCCATACAATGAACGGACAAGATCAAATCACACTAACGGCTAGATCGAAAGCCACCTACCAAATCTACACTAACTAAGGAAACTCTATCACTATGAAATTCTTTCCTTAAGTTTGTGTTTACATTGAGAGATATTCTTATCCCTTGGAATATTCTCTGGTAAGATGTCATCTATTAATTTACCAGACTCAATTTATTTGGGCTTTTTTTTAGTCTCCAACGATCGTACCAAGTCAGGTGGTCTTCTCGGCAAGCCTAGAACCTCTTGGGTTGCTTGTTGCGCATCTGTCTCGAACCCAAATGTGCGAGCCGTGACATTCTCCCCCACCAAATCCAGCGATGTCCTCATCGCTGTCTCAGAAAGGACTTCGCTTGGTTGATCTTGGATCTTCCATGGTACCTTGGCTTGCTCCCAACTCAGAATCGGGCAATGATGTTCCCCCATAAGAACAGCTCCCCCCATAAGGAGCGCTCGACTCGGACTAGGTTGTCTTCCCATACAGACTGCTCGCCTTGGTTCCTTCCGCCATGTAACTTCTCCTCGCTGTGCATCATTGTGCACATCTCGATGAAGTTTGAGATGCACCTCCTTCGTGGCATTCACTCTAACCATCAACCCTTCCCTCGTGAAGTTTGGTGCCTCGTTGCCCCTTGGCAACTTTTCCCGCATTGACCCTTCTTCACACTTGAAGTTCAATGCTTCTTCAACCTTGCCCAAAGGTGCTTCTTCCACGGGCCTCATGTCGCTAGCTGACTCGGGCAGCTCTTGCCCCACTAAAGTAGTCCCTCCAACAGTAGCCCCCAAAGCGATGTCTCCTTGGCTTGGAGCATCCTCGGCAAGCTGAATGACAGTTAGAGTCTTGGTTCCTTTACCCTTGTCTCGGTACGTGGGCACAACGCAACGTTGTTTGCGATCCAAAACACAGACGACATCGACACAAGGAACGATAAGAGCATCTATACGGTCAAGGAAGCTTAATCCCAAAACAAAATCAAAGTCATCTAAATTGATTACCTTGATGTCTTCCTTGCCCTTCCATTCGCCAATCTGCAGCTCAACCTTCCGTGCCGTTCCAACAATTGGAACTTCTTTAGCATTCACAGTCTTGATCTTTCCAGTTGAACCCAAAACTCTAAGACCAAGTTTGTCCGCAGCCTTCTTGGACATGAATAGATCGGTAGCTCCGGTGTCCACTAGAGCACTCCTCGATCGTCCCACAATGTTAATGTCGACAAACATCAACCCTTTCTGCTTGCGTACTCTCGCCTTAGCAGAACTCAGTATCATCGAACCAAGTCTCGCAGCGTCGCTCTGTTCGGGCTCGTCCACCCCCTTGGATGGCTTGACTCGATGTGGGCATGCTCGCAACTTGTGTGGCCCCTTACATTGGTAGCACTTTAGTTGCTTCTCTACCCTCGGCTTGATCGCTTTGACACTCGCAATCGCACCAAGTCTCGTCACTTCTTCTTCCGACTCATCGGACTCACCGCCTTTGACAGCATTAAGACGATCATTCTGGGGGCAATCCTTCGTCATGTGCTTCCCTCCGCAGGTGCAGCACACAAGACCTTCCCCATTCTTGACTCCCCCACCATAGCCCTTGCCTCGAGGCTTGAGGAACTCCGCCATCTCGAACTCGGCTATGGATTCAGCTGCGGCCATAGCCTTGGAGAGTTCCTCGACTCCCATCCTCTTCAGCTCCATTTTGGCCCATCGCTTAAGCCCGTTTTTGAAGACAAAGAGGCCTTCTGCTTTAGTGATGTCCGTGATTTCGAGTTTGAGTTCAGTGAACCGTCTGACATACTCCAGGATAGAACCTTCATGCTTGAGTTCGTGCAGCTTCTCCCGAGCCTCCTGTTGGGCGTTCTTTGGGTAGAATTGTTCTTTGAACTCAGCCCGAAACTCTTCTCAAGTCCCGATGGAAATATCCTTGCTCTTCTCCTCAGAGCATCTGCGTCGCCACCATAAAAGTGCAACGTCGGTTAAGTAAACATAAGCAATGTTTACCTTATCCGCATTATCCTTGATGCCTGCAGCACGAAAATATTGTTCCATGCTCCACACAAAGTTCTCCACGTCCTGGGCCGATCTAGTTCCACTAAACTCATTCGGCTTTGGCACATCCAACTTTGGTCTGATTGCTGCCGTTTTTAACATACAAGTCGCGGCAGCCTTGTAAACTTGAAGCTCTCCTTTGAGCCCCTTAATTTCCTCCATCATCTCCGCCTTCAAAGCCTTTAGCTCGGCTTCAAGTGCATCACTCCGTCTGTCCGCACTGTCGGCACACTGGTTAAGGTCTTGTACATTGTTCTTTAGATCCTGCACGCTGCTTTCGAGCTCCTCTCCCGAAGAGTCCAGCTCGTCAGGACGTACTCTCACAACGTTAATCTCCTCTCGGGCATCCTTCATGGATCCTTCGAGCTTTTCCGCCATTTCTTCCAGCGTAGGCACAGTGTTGCTCGAACTGTCTCGCTTTCCATCGTCAGCCTGGGTCTCTGCACCATTTTGTGCTGCAACATTCCCTCTTTTCTTTGCCATCTCCAATCAGTGTTTGCGCTCGAACACTCGCTCTGATACCAACTGTCACGGGGCTAGACTTCTGAACCAGCCCAACATGCGGCCTTAGTCGATGTTCTTAGACAAACGACTAAGTAAGCTTGAATACTCACTCCGGAAGATCGAGTTCTTCCAAGGCACACAAACACAAGATCGTTCTAAGAGGAACCGAACAAAAGAGAAAGGCAACAAGAACAAAAGAAAGAACGCTCAAGAACGCGAAGAACACTACAGAGTGTTTTTAGAGTAAATGTCAAGTGTATTACTCAAATGATGAATGAATACAATTGAGGTGGGGATGCCTCTATTTACAAAAGCAACTCACCATAAGAATATTGAAAAAGATGAAGAGAAAATCAAGTAATCTTCAATTAAGATCTTAACTCAGTCCAGAAAGGAGACATTACCCACTTGTAGCATGACCGATGACATAGGTTCTCCAAAATTGACGAATAATAAATTCATGTGGTGAAAACAGAATAGTTCATTTAATTCAATTTCACATAATTTTCTTTAATTTCTAGCATAGGCATAAGTAACCCTTGTTTCAGGAAAAAAAAAATGCAACTAAGCACCTGATGAAATTCATAGTTGGTGAAAATGTAAAACTGCATATCGTTAATGATATTTAATTGCTATTAGTTCTACAAAAGGATGAAAATACAATGGCGAAGAAAAGTTGTCAAATAAAAGTTCAATAGTTTAAGTAAAGTTGACACACAATGAACATTCGCAGCAGGATAAGCAAATGCTGGACTCACCCTCGTAGCACTTTGCGCATTTGCACCTAGATAACGACACTAACAACCAAATACAACAAAACATCTTGAAAAGTGTTAAAGTGGAATGTGCCTAATCTACTGTTAATAGACTCTAAGGCCAAACAAATAAACTACCAAAAAAATCTGAAACAAACAACAAAAGCAAAATATTAGCATTAAAACGATCACATGTAGATACACAAACTGATCACATGTATACAGTGTTGATTGTAGCAGAATTCCGGTTTCTTGGATGATAAAACCAACAAATTATCCAAAAAATAGAATTAAAGCATGATAATGTGTATGCATTCAATGACCACAAAGCCCATTATTATCCACAATCCACATATGGTGCAAATGTCCTAAAATATAGATGGTTCGCTACAGAAATCAAGGAAGCTAATGAAACATGATTATTTACATTTGGCAAAATTCATTAAGAAGCTAAAGTCCACAAAACCAGACCTGAGCTTTGAGCAATCTATCAATCTCTGCATCCTGCCGCTGCAACTCAAGATCAATGTCATCGCCAATGAGTGACAGCAATGGCGAATCAACCGAAGAAGCCATCCGATTATTATTATCTAGTGCCAAACCTAACCCAGTTGAGACCGACCGTGCTTGGAAAAAATTAACAGAAGATATCTGTGAATTGTTCTCCAAAAGATCTTGCTCCTTTACTTTCTTCCTTTCAGGTTCAACCCCATTATTCCGTTGCAACTCAGCTCCTCCATCACTCCCATCTGTCACCGGAACCGGACCCGGTGCAAAACCAACAACATGAACTAAACCAATAAAAATGAAACATACCCAGTAGTTGTAAGAACTTCCCTCATGAATGAAACAAAAATCCCAGAAATATTAAACAACAAAGTTCCAATTTTTAAATGCTCGAAAAGTAAAAAGGAGACAATAATGTATAGTAATTTAAGCCAACTACCACTAAAGAAGTTCGAATTTTACTTATAAATTAAATAGAAAATAAAGATAAAAGTTAAAGAAAGAGAGAGAAGGGAATTACAAGGAGGGACATAAGGAGGATGCTGAGACGAATCTAGTAAATTAGGCGTACTGTAATAAGCAACTGGCAGCGAAACCTGACCATCAATTGCGTATAAGTTCCTGAGATCAAACACAAATAGAGAGATGAATGGCGTTCAATTTCTCTTTAATGACGAAGAGGTCGATGCAGAATATTCTTTTAATTTATAGTTTGACCTCGTTATTTATTTTATTTAGGGATTGGCCTCTTTGTTCCTTTAATTTTCCGAAAGACCCATCTTTGTTTTGTTTCTTATGGATTAAGCCAATTCGGAAGGGTAACCATTAAAACTAGAGTAATTATATCATGCACTGGTAGTGAAAATTTTTAATTTCTATAAGCGTCTTAAATTTAAGGTTTAAATACTTAACTTAGGGTTTATGATTTAAGGGTAGGTTTAGATGTTTAAAATTTAAAGGTTGTGATTAGAATTTAAGATTTATAGGTTAAAACATAAATCCCTAACATATTAACCTAAATCCTAAATTCTAACCTCTAAACCCTAAATTTAACACTAAACACTAAATTTTAACTACAACCTCTAAATTCAAAACTCATAACCATAAACTAAATCCTTAAACCTTAAATCTAAGACGATTGTAGAAACTAAAGTTTTCCACCGACAGATGTGCATGGAATATTTTTCCTTAAAAATTAAACTCTTTTGAGCTCAAGGAGTGGTCCCACTGGCAAAGCGTGCCATTCTTTCACCCCGAATTTAATTTGTAGGCGTGTATAAATTTATCTAAATTTAAAATTGGCACAATGATACCTTGTACTCGAATACAATAATAGAAAAAAGATAAACTACGTCAGATAACATTGAACTTTAGGCGTTGTATCGTTTATATCACTGAACCTTCAATTTGTTTAGTTATAACACTTAACTTTCATTTTTTTGCTTTAATTATATCACTTGTTGTTAACTCGATAACGATGTGGTGATGTGGACAAAGACTATCGATGTGGATAGTGAACCAAAACGATGTCGTTTTAGTGTGGCTATTTTGATGCCCAATGTAATATCCCAATTTTTGGCTAGTGACCAAAATGTAAATTTTGAAAGTTTTGTGGCTAAAGTATAAATTTTGGAAAAGTTCAGGGACCAAAGTGAATTTTTAAAAGTTGTGTATTTTAATCCCGTAAAGGAATAGGTTACCCCAAGAATGACGTTTCCATGTTATCTGGATTTTTTGTACGGAGTTTGTATTAATGGTTATAAAGCGATAAAGTTCAGAAAAATATTCAGATAATCAGATCGAATCGAATATCCATGATATTTTGAAGGATGATAAGGCAAGGTTAATTATGTCATTTTACATGTCTAAGATATTTTCTTTGTGTTGGAAGAATATGAACCCTTGGATTTAAATTGATTTTCCATGTTAAATATGAGCCGTTGGATGAAAAATGGCAAGATCGTAATTTTGGAAAATCACAAGGGCAAAGTTGGTAAACTACTAACTTAAGATTAAATCTAGGCCATTGGATGAAGGATGATGGCATGTGGTACATTATGGATTCATTGGATTCGATGGCAAAATGGTCATTTTACTATTCAGAGGATATTTTCAATATTTATGGATTTTAAACTGCCAAATGGCATTAATTGAAGGTAAAAGAAAATACAAGAATTTTCTCATCTTTCTTCTCCAACGTGGGGTTCCAAGAGGCCAAGTCAAGCTCGAGTCAAAGAAGGTTCAAGGTACTATGAAAGAAAGAATCGAACTAGGACTTAGTGAGGCATTGTGTTAAGTGGCTAAGGTGAGTGCAATTGCATACATATCATGACACATTGATGTTTTATACATCATTGGGATGGCTTACAATGAGTCTACCCAAATTTTATTATCATTATATTTATGTCATGGGGCATATGATTGACATATTTTAAATATGTCAAAAGTTAAATATAAATGCATGGATCACTAGTTATATATAATGTTATATTATGAATGTTATTCCGGGTATGAACTGCCCAATGTTAAATTATGTTGATATACATTGCCATGGAAGAAATAAATATGGAATATATGCCCAAGTATGTCATTGAGGGACAGGGTATAGTTGGCATGCCATAGAGTCCAGCAGCAAGCTGCATACTTGGTTTAGTACTATAGTGTATATAAAGGACACTTAGTGCATATGGTGGGCACGACCTTATGTGTATTATGGTGGGCACGACCTTATGTTTATTAGCACTTCGGTGCATATTTGACTCGTGTACCTAGGGTCCTCATAGGCTTATATTTGGGCTATGGTTTATTGGTTAATAAAGAATTAACATGTGAATAAGCTTATTAGCTTTTGGAATAAATGGCAAATATATTGGTAAGAAATTTTATATCCGGTTTATATTATGTTAATATATGATTAACATGATGGTAGTACATATCTAGTGATCATGATGCATTTATGCATAGATGACATATTATGACAAATGAACAAGCATGAAAGTCTGATGACATTAGCATGTAGTAAATCATTACTAATGCAATGTGAAAGTTGATGCATTGGCATATTTATCATGTTATATAAACATAACCATGAAGACGAATAAAGTTTAAATTATTGTTATTAACTTCCTTTATTGCCTCACTAAGTTCGTACTTAGTGTGTGTTGATTGTGCACACGTAGGTAAATCAAGATAAGAGTGAGAAGAGCATTGCATCAATATTGGAAAGCTCAACAGGTAATCACAGTAATGACATCCTAATTGAGGTTTGATTATTATAGTGGCATGTATAGTTGCTAAACCTATTTGAATTGTGATTGGCCTTTAAAGTTCGTTATGGTTTCACGATAATTGGCATTTCTGGAAAGATTCAAAGTTAAGAGTAACCTCAAGTGATGAGTTGCATGCTAAGATAATTGAGAGCATGTATGTTTTATGATAGTCAGTTGTTCCCTATAAGCATACATAACATTTGAAGACATTTGGAAATTGAATTAGGATGAATTAGAATATAAAAATGCAAGAATGTGCATTTTAGGACATGGTGTACCAGTACTTAAGATTTGGGATCAAAATTATCAAAACTTGAATTTTGTTTCAAATATCATTAATATTTAAGGATAGTAAAGTTGTGACATTCCTGATTCGTATTCATAGCATGGATACGAAAATGGGTGTTACACCCAAAAATAGTGTTGTTTTAGGCACTGAACTTTAGGGATGCATCAATTTTTTTCACTCAACTTTAAAACGATTTTATTTTTGCTACCGAATATTTTGACCACCGATGTCGGTCAATCGTCGCTCGTCACCGGTCTCCATTTGCAGCAAGATCGATACCCAAAACATTAGCATCTCCCTTCTCTTTCTTCTCATTGGATTGGCTTTCCACGAAACTCACTTAAAATCGAAGAAAATCTATCAAAAGGTCCAACATGCTAATACTTCAATCTCCTTCAATGACCGCCTAATGAAGCTAGTTTCGAGTTATGTTGTTCGTCTTCACAAAAAAAATGTTTCTCACTGTTCAAATTTTCAAACAAACACCCCAAAACCTCTAAATCCGAGAAAGTTCTTAAACCCTAAAAATTATGGGGGTTTTTGTTTATTTTCATCGATTTTGAGTAGATTTTGTAGAAAACTAATCCGATGAGAAGAAAAACGAGTGAAATAATACGTTTTGATATCAATCTTGTTGTGAATGGTGATGGGTGGTGATTGACAGGAAGCGATTATCAGAATGTTCATCGCTAAAATAGATTCATTTTAAAGTTTAGTGACAAAATCAATAGACTCCTAAAGTCCAGTGTCTAAAATGACATCATTTTGCTCATATTATCGCATTGTTTGGATTTTAACGACAAGTTATATAATTGAAGCAAAATGAAAGTTCATTGCTATAAACAATACAACACCCAAAATTCAGTGATATCTGATATAATTTACCTATAAAAAACTACATGAATCCATTTTTTAATAAAAATAAAGGTCCCAACGAAAGAGCTTTGCTCCACAAGGCTTAAGAGCCCATATAAGTGGAGCAAAGGTCCACCCGAAAACAAGCCCATCTTAATGGACAAGTAAAAGTTATAACGATAACATATGATACTAAAGTTTTTCCGTGAGGCACCTTTAGGGTGCGGCTAAAATGAGATGGTCTTATATAAATTTTAATTTAGTTGTTTTACAATTTATATAAATTTTTACTCAAATGGTAATAATTTAGGTTATAATATAAGAATTTGTGTAGTTACACAAATTATTACCTGAGCCAAAATCTACACAAATTTTTACTCAATTAGTAAGAATTTCGGTTCTACCTAAATTATTATTCAATCCTACATAAATTCTTACAAAATGTAAGAATTTGTATAGATTCGCATTTTAGACGCACCCTAAGGTGCCGCACCTTAGCATGACACGACTCATAACGATAAAATTTACAAGATTCTCATTACTTAAGCATTAGGGAGTATTTTAAGATAAAAGTATCATATCTCTTAATTCTTGATTGTTTTTAGGCCCTATACACCTTACCAGATCTGTTAGATCTCATCCTCTTTAAAGCCTTCAAAAGGGAATCATGTGGTTGCTTTGTTTTTGGCTATACATAAGTCACATATCAATTAAGCACTGGTATCAGATCAAATTGCAATATATGTCTACCCCTTACTCATCTGAAATAGAGTTGTTTAAGGATCAAGTTATTCGTTCAAATTTGAAGCCGTGTCTAAAATTTAAGTATTAGATCCCAAAAATGGGTTTGAAACAAAAATAGGGTACCGTTTCCTGTTTTGCTAACATTTAAATTATTTCTGTCTAGGAAAATAATTTAAATTTAAGTATTACCTAGGCCTCATTACTTTAAAAAATAAAATAAAAGTCAACAACTCACAACTCAACAAGTCTTCACTGAATGGGCAGACGGGCAGCTCCAATAAGTCTACAAACGCGTTCATCACTCCCTGCCCAGACATCTACAAACTTGCCCGCTTAGCTGTATCTCATTCATTTCCCACTTCCTTCGCCACATGAAGACCAACACAAATAAATTATAAAAAAAATAAACATTTTCGACGTGTTTTGTATGTAATTCGACATGTCACTCAATCATAGGTGCAAGATTTCTTGAGGGATATGGGAACATTCAGTTTCTTGGGATCAAAAGTTATGTCACATTCGATCTTCTTGTAGAACTTTGGCTTCACCAATTTTCCCAACACATAAGCTCTTGTTCGGACAACAAAGCTCAGTTTAAGTGAAACCGGAACCGATGTTGTCCCTGTCGAGCTGCTCAAACTCGCTCCGCCTCCGTACATAGGAACCTTGTTTGCCAACACTGTTACAGTTACAGACCTTTGGCTCTTCCTTGATTGATGAAATTTCTTCATCTGAAACACCAAAATTGAAAAAAAAAACCATAAGATTTTAATCAAATGTTGTTTGTGAGTATGTTTTGAAGTGGACTTACAATTCCAGAAGCAATGGTGATCTGAGAATATGATAGATCTAGAGGTGTTGCAGTTACATGGACGCTAAAAAATGTTCCAGTGTTGCGATAAATGAACTTCACGGTGGAATTCATGGTGATCATTTCGGTTGCCACACCGGAGAAATCCGAACCAGCTTGGATCTTGAATTGCTCAAATTTTATACTCTGCAACCAGAAATAAACAAATGGATTAAAAGTTAAAACCCATATCGGAATTCAATCCAAAATGCTGGAAAAGTATAATGAGATTACAAAATACCTTCATTGAGATCTTGGGTTTTTGTGGCCTGCTAGCTCCCCAGAGAATCAAAGAAAACAAGGAGAAAAGAATAAAGAAGCCAAGAACAAAAGCTAGAACATAGCATCTTCGGGGGAGACCTTTCTCCCGCTCTTCATCTTCAAGCATACCTTCTTCTTCAATCACATCGCATTCTTTCCACTGCTTGTGTCCTTTCCCATGTGCTCCCCTAGACGAGCCGTCGTTCGGCGTGACCTTGCGGGATCCGGGCTTAATAGACCCCGAGAACCGACTCGACGAGGACTCACGCGAGTGGCGCCCCACGGAGGAATGGGAGTGCGGCGGTGACCCCGCGGGACTCAGCACCGGCGTCGAATGGAACGACGTTGTGGTTTTTTCTCCATCGTGGGAATCGCGCGACGGGCTCTGCACGTAGTAAACAGGACGCCGCGGAGACCTGGTTGGCGATGATTGGGAGAGGCTCGTCACCTCTGAATCTGTCTTGGCGTGCATCTTCGGAGCCGATTCTCTCACCCCAAAACTGACCAAGAATCTGTGTTCTGCGTCAGTTTATGAAGTAGATACTGGTACAATTCCAGGGTATGTTTTGTTTTGTGGATTTGCGTGAGTGCTTGATGGTGACTTTATGGAGAAGTTTGATGGTCGACTAAAGTGGGAGATGAAGACAAAAGAGATGGTGGGTTTTGATTTTAGAAAAGGGAAAGCAGCAAGTAACTCGTTACTCGACAGCCATGTTACAGCTGGCAGCTTTGGTTTATGGCACCACCATACAATTATTGTTCTTTTCTTTTTTGCCTTCCACCGCCCAGCAATGAATGGAAAATGGTTTTGGGCTTATGTTTTGTTTGGACTCACTCAAGGCTGTCGGGTATGTTTCATTCGGGTCGAGGATAGAGCTGGAATGGCAGAGTTTCTTTAGCACGATGAGTGTTTCTCATCCCATTTGTGGTCAATATCCGGGATCGGTAATCTATTTTACGTAAATCATTGTCCAAATGGTATGTTTTCACGATATACACTTATTTGTTTAAATGATGATGCTTAAGTTTCACTCACCACTTCCTAGGGAGAGAGCTATTGGCTGTGTGTTCCAAGACGGAATAGGCGATCAGCTTCGGAGACAGAATCAAGATTGTAACTCGAGGGACAAAGTACTGTTGTAGCTTTGTTCTTCATTGGCTCCTTGGCTAGTCGAAGGATGTTGGGTAATTGTTGTAAAAATATAAAATTATTTAATAGTTAATATATTTCAAAGAATCTCACAATTCTCTTGTATGGCACTAAGTTGTGGTTTAAATATAAAGGCTAAGAGACAAATATGATGGTGCCCTCATGCAAACGGGGTTCGGCCAAGAAGTCTAATTTAATTTAGATCGGTCGATTTTTTCCTTGTGCATGAACTAGAGGTTCAATCTATTTTATTATTATTTTTTAAAAGTAATTTTAAGCCATTCATTTTACTTTTTTGAAGGATTTGTCTCAATTACTTACTATTTTAAATACCATTTTGGGCATACATGGTACTATAAATATCATGCACATATGCCTTCAAACATCATCTCATTCAAAGCAACTTTCTCATTCTCTCATAGCTGAGTATTCTTTGTTCTTGTTCTTTCTATTTTCTACACTGCAAAAGAGCCCATTGAATCATGGAGGGTACACTCTATTGCAAAATATCCTTAAGGACAATGTCTTGTGCATGACATTTTTCTTCATTCTTCATTTTTTCATAATCGCCATTATTTTCCTACAATCTTAAGGACATCTTCAATGTCCAACAACACCCAAGAAACAATTGTCCCTGCTGGGTCCAACCAAACTCTTTCTACATATTCAACAAATAATAACACTCGTGTACCCGAAACCATTTAAGTCATACTCAATGCCACTTTTGCCAAACCCTTCCCAAATATCTCTAAGATCGAAATCTTCGATGAAAAAACTTCAAAAGATGGCAAGAACGTGTCTACTCCATCCTAGAATGTTGGATTCATGCCAACAATGTATGTAGGCACACTATAATTTCCACTTTATCGAAAGAACTTTTTGACGTTTATTGTCTGTACAAGGAATCAAAAGAGATTTGAGATAACATGATTCTGAAATACACTATCGGAGATGTCGATAACTGAATGGGTCATAGATTCTGGTGCCACTTGGCACATATATGGCAATAGAAATGTGTTTACCTCACTACACCCATTGGAGAAAGGGGAAGAATCGATTTATCTAGAGGATTCCTAGACTACAAGTATGCTTGAAAAAGGCAAGGTTATGCTGAAACTCACATCTGAAAAAACTCTTACATTAAGTGATGTGTTTTATATCCTTGATATTCGAACCAACCTAGTATCGATTATGCTGTTAGGAAAAGCTTGAATAAAAATTTCCTTTGAATTTGATATGGTCATATTGCCAAGAGTAATAACTTTGTGAGTAAGGGATATTGTAAGAATGACTTGTTTGTACTGAATATTTTTGAAATAATAAATGTAAATACTAGCTCTTCTTATGCTTACTTGATTGATTCATATGATTTGTGGCATGCTAGATTAAGATATGTGAATTCTTAATATATAAAAAAATATGCAATTTATTGGCTTAATCTCTAGCACTAATAGTTCCTTACAAAAATGTGACTTTTGCCGAAGCTAAACAAACTAAGAAATCTTGTGCTCCTACATATAGAGAAAATGAACGTTCAAACCTTATTCATACCGATTTAGGATACCTAAAACAAATAATGACTAGAGGTGATAAAAGATATTATGTCACGCTTATTGATGATTTTTCAAGATATGCTAGAATTTACCTTCTTAGGAATAAATATGAAGGCTTTCAAATATTTCTTAAGTACAAAGCAGAAGTAGAAAATTAATTGAATAAAAAGATTAAAAAGGGTTAGATCAGATACATGAGGTGAATATATTACTCTTAATGACTATAGTAAAAAGGAAGGCATAATACACGAACTCACTCCTTATTCACCTGAGTCTAATGGAGTAACATAAAAAATAGCGTTAAAAGAAATGATAAATGGTATGCTTGTCTCTTCTAATGCTCATGAAAATCTTTTGGGTGAAACTATTCTTTCTATGTGTCATTTACAAAATCAAACCCCTCGTAAGAAAGCTGGCAAACACCCTATGAATTATGGAAATGCTATTCACCTAAACTGAAATACTTGAAAGTGTGGGGGTGCCTTGCTAAATTTATGCTTCCAAACCCTAAGAAAAAGATTTGATTTTAAAACTTCTGATTGCATATTCATTGGTTATGCAGTTATGTTTAACATAGTGTTGTATATATATTTCTTGTTTTGAAAAATGATATACTTGAAAAGAATACAATTGTTGAGATAAAAAATGCTGAGTTTTTTAACATGTATTTTCTTTAAAAATTGATCTTATTCTGCATGCACCTATTGCTCAAACAGATTTTGAATATAATAAATTGAGAAGATCTAAATGACCTAGAACTGAAAAATCTTTTGGAAGTGAATTTTAAACATACTTAGTTGAAAATGATCCAATAACATTTACTGGCGCAATTTTTTTATCTAATGCTCTTTTTTGAAAAAAAAAACCTTTAAAACTAAACTTGATTTGATTTTACAAAATCAAACTTGGGAATTAGTTGATTTACCAGTCAAAGCACCTATTGGTTGCAAATGGATTTTCAAAAAGAAATTTTATCATGATGGTTCTATAAAAAAATACAAATCTAAATGAGTTGTAAACGCTGCCACTCAAAAACAAAACATCAATTATTTTGATACATTTGCTCTAGTTACTAGAATTTCTTCCATTTGATCCATACATAAACTTTTATCCATCAAATGGATGTTAAAAGTTATTTTTTAAATTGTGACTTAGAAGAAGAAATTTACATGAAACAACTCGAAGGATGTATTGTGTCAGGTCATGAAAGTAAAGTATGTAAACTTCTCAAATCTTTGTATGGCTTGAAACAAGCACCTAAACAATTCAAGAAAAATTTGATCAAGTGTTATTGAGTGATGATTTTACTTCTGTTGATGTTGATAAATGTGTTTATACTAAACAAGGTGATGGTAGTTGTGTGATCATATGTTTATATGTTGATGGCATGCTTATTTTCAGTAACTGCTATGAGTTATTACTTGATACAAAGAGATATCTTGCCTTAAATTTTGATAAGAAAGATATGAGCGAAGTAAATATTATATTGAGTGTTAAAATTATAAGAAAAGATGATAGTATAATACTCTCACAAGAACATTATGTTGAGAAACTTTTAAAGAAGTTTGGTTACTTTGACACCAAACTTGTGAATACTCCTTATGATGCTAACACTCGGGTAAGGAAAAATACAAGTGAATATGTTGCTCAATCCAAGTATGCGCAGATTATAGGAAGTATGGTGCACTTGATGAATTTCACCAGACCTGATATAACATACGTTGTTTATCGGTTGAGCTGATATACTCATAACCAAAACTATGAACATTAGAGTGTTGTAATGAAGTTAATGAGATATTTTAAAGGTACCATAAATTATGGTATTCATTTTAGCGGATTTCCAACTACATTATAGTGATACTAATTGTATATCTAACTCAGATGAGACCAAATCCACTAGTGGTTATGTATCACCCTTAAAGGTGGAACAATATTATGTAAATCAGCCAAACAACACTTATAGCAAGATCTATTATGGAATCAGAATTCATTGCTTTAGAGTTAGCTGGTAACGGAGTTGAGTGGTTGAGAAACTTCTTAGCCTGCATACCATTAGGCTTAAAATCGACAACCTCGGTGGGCATGCATTGTGATTGTCAAGCGACAATAGCTATTCAAAGAACAAAACCTTCAATGGCAAAAACATACATATTCATCTAAGACATGATGTAATAAAGCAAGAGTCATATCAATTGATTACGTGAAGTAAGAAATGAATTTGGTTGATCCTCTAACTAAACCCCTGTGAAGAAAATTGGTAAATGAAACATCGAGGGGAATGTGACTCATATCGATATAAGAAATCAATAGTGATGGTAACCCAAACTTTGTGATTGACTATTCCGTGAAGAAGGTTCATATGAGTAATAACAAGTCATTGATTCATCTAGAGATGTGAATACTACAAATTACTATCTTGTCCCTTCCTATGGTGTAAGTAGTGTTAAAACTACAAGGGGTGTGAGGATGAGAAAACTCTTAATCAAGTCCATAACCTTTATAGGTGGTGTATTGACCTGTAGAATATAGTTGATAGCTTGGGCTATATAAGTGTGAAGTGAGGCCGCTTCTATGAGATTTATGGTAAAGTCTTTAGAGCATTTATAAAAATCCAGGCACACGCATGGCTTATTAAAGCACAACCACAATAAAGAGCAAGAATAGATATAATGTGATTAATTGAAATGTTAGCTTACATATTGAGTTTTTGGTTCATAGAAACGTGTTTCACCAAACACTCATTAAGTTATTTTTATTTCTCTAAATTTTAGTTCATAGTCTAAAAAGACACCAAAATGAAAATGTTATGTTAGAATACTCAACTAAATCATTATTTATTTTTCTTCTTATTCTTTGAAATATGTGAGGGATTGTTGTAAAAATGTCATATTACTCAGCTAAATCATTCATTATATTTCAAAGAATCTCACATTTTCTCTTGTATAACACCTAGTTTTGGTTTAAATATAAAGACTTGGTATTGGGCTTGTAAGAGAAAAATATGATGGTGGTCCCACGCACACGGGGTTCGGCCAAGAATTCCAATTTAGTTTAGATCGATCGATTTCCCCTGTGCATGAACTAGCGGTTCAATCCATTTTTATTATGGTTTTATTTTTATTATTTTTTAAAGTGATTTTAACCATTCATTTTATTTTTGACGAATTTGCCCTTGATTACTTATTATTTTAAATGTTTTTTTGGGCATACATGATACTATAAATACCATCTACATATGCCTTCAAACATTCTCCCATTTAAAGCAACTTTCTCTACTTTCTCATTATCTCCTAGTTGAGAATTCTTTGTTCTTGTTCTTTATCTTTCCTGCACTATAGGAAGGTCCATTGAATCCTAGAGGGAACACACTATTGCCAAATATCCTTAAGGATAGTGTCTTATGCACGCCTCAAACATTTTCCTTTATTCTTCATTTTTTCATAATCGCTATTATTTTTCAACATGGTACACTTAGGTGTTGCTTACAGAGCTGTGGATTGTTTTGGAGGGCCTTCAACCTGCCTGAGAGCAAGCGTGCTGCAAGTTGCACTATACCAAACTTAGTATATAGCAACACTTTTAAATGCAAACACCACTTATTTTAAACATCTCGTGGTGTTTACTGTTACAACGCCACAAATGACAAAAATCGTGGCGTTTACGGGAATGCGCCGCAATATTCATGTACCTTTAGTGGTGTTTTTACTAGAAACGTCGCAATAGGTGTGCACTTTAGTGGCATTTGTTTGACAAACACCACAATAGGGCTCATATCTAGTGGCGTTTTGCATAAAACACCATCTTAGTTGATTTCTTAGGTTTATGTTTTGTTTATTCTACTGAACAATGTTGAACTACATTTCACTTTAATGTTATAGACTTTGATTTATTTTTTGTTAAATATTTCTACTTAATTGTCATAATTAATTTTCAGAATTGATGTTATTGGATAATGTTACAGGTTAGTTTGGGTAGTACATATTTGAAAATGATATTTGCCAAAGGCAGTTAAGCTTAGCGGCGTTTGTAAAAAAAAAGCCACTATATACATAGTCAATAGCGACGTTTGTGGTTACAAATACCACTAAATACCACAACATATATTGGCGTTTCGAGAAAAAAAGCCCCTAAAGCTAAGGTAATTAGCGGTGTTTGTGGTAAAAAACGCCACTAAAAGTCACAACATACAGCGGCGTTTATAAAAAGCACCACTAAAGAAAAATCAACATATCGACAAGTTGCACAAACTAACTATTATTCTAGTAAAAAATAGATAATGCTTAAGGCACGGATTTTTTAAACACATAAAGCTGAAGAAACTACAGAAGAAACCATAGAAGGTTGGTGGGCGTTAGTACCACCTACAAATAAAATAGTAATGGCAAGGGAAGTAGGGGTCGAACCACAAGAACCAGATATTTAGGTTCAGTTAAGGTTTTGTGCGAACTTGTGGAAAATAATAATTCGAGGATCAATTTGATTAGTTAATATAATAAAATGAATTAAAATAATAATGGAAATAATTAAGAATTAAAATTGAAAATATTTAAATAAATCAAATTATGTAAAGCTCCATCGATAGAGAATTCAACGTACGTCGACGTCAGAATTGTTCATAGACTGTATAATTTTTACTCAATGGCAAGCTGGTTATAGCATGGTCAAGGAATGAATCCTCTTTCACTTTTTGGTGCTTTAATTTATATTTCAACACTAAAAAATTAAATTTATGATTTAGAGTTAAAGTTTAGGATTATCATATAGGGCATTGAGTGTATTGTGTACATTTTAAAGTTTAATGTTTATAATTTAAGATTTAAAATTTAGATTTATAGTTTAAAATGTGCATCAAAAAAGAGTAGCAGGTTTTTTGAGAGAAATATCTTTAGACCACTGATCTTTCCTTATTTGTAATTCAATTGCGGGAATAACTTAATAATCAACTCTTGCCGAATGACGAATAGAAATTATATGCCCCTTTGATGCCCCAATTATGCTTCCACACTAAAAAGGGTTTATGATTAATGTTTAAGGTTAGGGTTTAGGGTTAGGGTCTAAGAAATTTAGGATATAATGTATTTTTAGTGTTTAAGGTTTAGGATTTAAAATTTAAATTAGAGCTTAGAATTTAATTTTTCAATGTTAAGGCATATAAAGAGGCACCGAAAAAGTAGAAAGGAATTTTGTCCTCAAATGACCAACCACTTTGAGAATAAGTCCAATAAGTTAGTACTTCGACAACATTGCGATTGATGAAGACCAAGCTGAAATAAGAAGACTCATCTGCGTGGGCTACATGGATCAAATCATTTATTAACTTAGAGAATATTATGATAATTTGTTCTTTGGTTTAATTAGTTAGACAAATACAAATTCAACTCTTTAACCAACTACAAATCACTTTAGATGTCGAATAGTACCCTTTTAAAGCAGAATCAATTTTTTTTTTGGTCGGCCTCCTGGTTCCCAAGGTTTTACTATGACTAATCCAAACTGACCCGTGTCGCACACCTGATTTTGATAGGTGAACCTCCCAGCAGAGATTTTCTACATACATAATGCTTCAAACTCGAGACCTGCTTTAGCGGTACTAAACTGCTTACCACTTGGATCAACCTTTTCTGTTGGTAACCAAAAACGATTTTTGATATAACATAATCAACCTCTAATTGTTTGTATCAAAGAACCTGTAAAAGATCTCATAAGCAAGTGTGGGTGACAAAACTTTATCCTCAAGTTAGCCATGTAGATCATGTTATTGATGTTGATCCAAATCGAAGGCTTCTATTGAAGTCACTCCATTTCATCCCCTTTGATCCAAATCGAGGTGCTACAAGTCATCTTTCTGGTATTGGAACTTTCTACTAGTTTTTGCTTGTTTGCTGATGCTATCTTGATGGGGAGCTACAAAACAATCATGGAGCCTTTTGCTTGGTTTCCTTTTTCTAATATATGCATTCCTTTGAATTTTTGTTCAAAAAATGGGGAGATATGAAGTTGTTATTACTGTGGCTAGTTTATCTTCTCCATATTTACTAGTGTTGCAACTTCTCTAAAGTGTTTACTACGGGTGATACTTCTCTCATCTGTTGCTTGAGTATCTTCATTTACTCCTGGTTTTCTTAATTATTTTCAGTATGATGGTTACTTTATCCTGTACATATTTTTTTTTGAGAATTTGTACATGTTTACTATTGCACATACTTTTTCATAAGCAAATTCAATTTAGTATTTAAATGTTTCTCAAGGCAAATGTCGCGATTCGAACTTATACAAAATGAGATAAAATGAGTATTTTTAACCACTAAACCAATTAATAGATGTCACTATTGCCGATATTTATTTGTTGCTTGAGTATCTGCTAACATCATCCATGCCGTTATACATTTACCCTGTGGCACTTTCGAATGAATGTGAAGGGGGGATGAAGGCTTTGTTAAACAGCAAGAATTCGGAAAACAAATTACTATTGACTCAAAGAAATTACATATGGAAGATGTTTTCGAAAATAATGAATTTGATATAACATGTATAGATGCTCCGTTCATATATAAAAACTTACTAAAATATAATCAAATTATAGTTGAGCAAGCACATTTGGTCAGTTGGTTAAACTGTTTATTAGATTTCGTTACCAGTTAAGTTTGCCAAAATTTTTACATTTTTATATGGAAATTAAAATTTTTTCATTTTTTCTACTTTTATACCTAAAGTAGTATAAAATAAAAAAGGAAATGTTTTAATAAGAAAAGAAAAAGGAAAGACTAATTATTATAATTTAATTTTTTATTAATACAATTACCTAGCAAATCACTAAACTTTTTTAGAGTTTTCAACTAGCATTTAAATTTTTAGAACATAATTTTTTTAAGGTAGCCACAAAAAAAATCATTAAAATATTATAAAAATAACGAACTGCTCGCAAACTTATCAAGTCGAGTTGAACCTTGCTCGACTCAACTCGTTAAGATCTCGAGTCGAGCTCGAGCTGTTAGCGAGTTGCTCAACTCAATTAGCACCCCTAAATAGGATTAAGACTAGAATTAAAATTATGATTTATCAAAAAAACTTTAAAGTTATAGTCTTTGCACAATGCCATGATTGTTTCCCTCCCAATTCCCAAGCCCTAGGTTGGTAAATATCAATATCAGGCCGACGAAGCACCTATCAAACTTTTGTTTTGAAATGCTAAATCAGATGCACGTCAAGTAACTCACCACTAGAGAAGAAGTAGACAGATACAACTTTACGAAAGTCTTCCAAGCAATAGAATTCATAAGACAATTTAGATCATGCATTTTTTCAATATCCGCGATAACCACCTACTCTTGTTTCGTTATAGATTTGTTTTGGCATAATGTCAAAAATAACCCCCAACGTTTGACCTTTTGGTCACTTTAGCCCCTATTTTTTTGATCAAGAGAACCTCCCAACGTTTCATTTTTATTCAAATTTCACACTCGTTGGATGTAGACCGTTAGTCAACTAACGGTCAACGCCTGAGGCTGACGTGGCATGTCTGCATGGCATGGGAGCTGATGTGGCATGTCTACATGGCACGAGGAGATGACGTGGCACTTTGCTGACGTGGCATCGTACTTTTTTAAAAAATAATTAATTTTATATTAATTTCTAACTAATCAGACGATGCCACGTGTCACCATCATATGATGACACGTGGCATCATCTGATGTTGCCATGTGGCATCGTCGTGCTTCTAAGGCATAAGAAAGAAGCAAAATTTAACAAATGTGTTTAGGGGGATTCAAACCTAGGTTAATGAGTTGAATAACTCAACACACAACCACTAAGCTAACCTACTATATTGTTGTTTTTCCACCACTTATTTTATTTATTCATTACTTTATTTGTTTGGAAGTGAAGAAATATTCATTAAAATATTTACTAATATATCCTAAAACCCTAAATCCTAAAAACTAAACCCTAAAATCTTAAACCTTAAACCCTAAAAATCAAAACACTAAAAACCTAAACCCATAAACTCAAAACCCTAAAATTGAAACCCTAAACATGTAAAACACTAAAACCTAAGTCATAATCCCTAATCTTTAAACCCTAAAAACTAATCCCCAAAAAATCAAAACACTAAAAACCTAAACCCTAAAAATAAAACCCTAAACATGTAAAACACTAATAGTTTAGGGTTTATGGGTTTAGGTTTTTGGTGTTTGATTTTTAGGGTTTAAGGTTTTGGATTTGGGTTTTAGGATTTATTGTTTAGGGTTTGTGGATTAGGGTTTAGGATTTGAGGTTTAAGGTTTATGTGTTTAGGGTTTAGTGTTTTATATGTCTAGGGTTTCAATTTTAGGGGTTAGGATTTTTGGTTTATGGGTTTAGATTTTTAGTGTTTTATTTTTAGGGTTTAGGGTTTTAAGATATATTAGTGAATATTTTAATGAATATTTCTTCACTTTCAAACAAATAAAGTAATGAATAAATAAAATAAGTGGTGGAAAATTAACAACATAGTAAGTTGGCTTGGTGGTTGTGTGTTAAGTTATTCAACCCATTAGCCTAGGTTTGAATCCCCCCAAACACATTTGTTGAATTTTGCTTCTTTCTTATGCCTTAGAATCACGATGCCACATGGCACCATCATATGATGACAAGTTCTTTCTTATGCCTTAGAATCACGATGCCACGTGGCACCATCATATGATGACAAGTCACGTGGCGATGGTTAGAAATTAATATAAAAATAATTATTTTCTTTAAAAAATTACTATGTCACGTCAGCAAAGTGCCACGTTAGCTCCTCATGCCACGTCAACCTCAGGCGTTGACCGTTAGTTGACTAACGGTTTCCATCCAACGAGGGTGTAATTTGAACAAAAATGAAACGTTGGGAGGTTCTCTTGATCAAAAAAAAAAGAATAGGGGCTAAAGTGACCAAAAGGTCAAAAGTTGGGGACTATTTTTGACATTATGCCATTTGTTTTTTTCCCTTCAACTTTGTACGAAGTTAGGCACATGTGTCTTGAGGCAGTACCAATGAATCTTTGGAGTGCAAGAAGACAACTTTATCTTTCTCCTTTCCACCAAACAAAGGAAATGAAAGCAAAAGCTATATAGTATTTACCATATCATAATGGGAACAGGGTTTTGCTACATGTTTTTTCCTTTTTCTTCTCCATTTTTTCAAACCCCTTTCACTGGCTTGATCATCTGCCTTCCGGGTGCAATGGGAAAAGCTCCAGAGTTCTGGTTTCCTCCTCTTTAAATGACGACGACCTGCTTTCTTCTTCCATGCGCACAAATGACCAGCTCCTGCATTTTCTCTTACATGGACCATCAATATCATCGTCTCTTTCCATCTTTTCCAGAGTTATCGTGGTAATGGGAGCTGATTTGCGCTTCGGCTTTTGTCTTTCACGTGCTTTGTGGTTTTGGAACCAGTAGAAAACGTTCTTGCCCTCGATCTTGCCGTACTTGCTTAGCTGCGCGGTGATTTGTTCAATTTGTTGTGCATTTGGAGTTCGCATCCCTCCTCTATACATCATCTCCAGAATCCTAATCTGCTCTTGGGTTGGATTCCATCTCGGTTGCATATCCACCTACGTAACATGCTTTGCTTAATTAAGTTTTGATTATTGATAGTGATTAAAACATAGCTTAAACTTGTAATCTTATGAAATAATGTAAACTGTAAGAGTGAAGGGTATATGTAATGAATATGAATGTAGTGTACCTGATGAGAATGTGGCTTTGTTTTGGGTGTAACGAAGGTCGAAAGGTGGGATATGAGGGGGTCCTCCAAGTCAGAGACGGAACTAGATCAAACATTGGGAGAAACAAGAATCTATTAAGTTCCTCTTAATTTATATATAGCTTCGTCTCTGCTTTGAGCTACCAAGACCAAATGATGAGGTGTGGTTGCCTTGTGATTTTCCAAATTTTAAGAGGCAAAAGAAAAAACAAGAAACATAAAAAATGTTAAGTTACATGTTTAGTCACCTAATCTGTTTTAAAAAATTTCTAACTTAATCAGTAAAGTTTCACATTTTGTTCTTTTAAGTCACTTGACTATTAAGTCATAACACCATTTAAAAATTATGCCAAAAACTTCTATGCAAAAATCCCTTGATACTTTCCTCTTTCAAGTCTCAAACCTAGTTTGTCAGATTCTCGTGATTCACTAGCACCAAAGTATTTTCTTCCAAATTAGACTAATGGGGGAGGTTGAGCATGAGGAGAAAAGCAATACATCTTAATTCTATGTTGATTAGATAACGGAGAATGCACATTGGAACAAGATAAGGATGAAGCTTTAGTTTAACTTTTGTTGTTTTTGAAGAAATTTAGAGGAAAATCAAATTGACGAGAAGAAAGGAAAATATTTTGGTGATAGTTACATCGTAAATGACGGCAAATGGTGGTCGAACGAAAATAGAGAAAAATATCCAGTCATAGGGATCAAGAAAGCTTAAATTTTAGAAATAAAAAAAGTTCAAAATAAAGTGTTTTATTGATGTTACATAACCATGTTAAAGAAGTAACATATGAGTGACTTAAACAAGTAAAATTATTTATATTGTAACTTTAATATGTATATTATATTAGTATTACTTTTTCACTGAAATTATAAAGCTGATATTAGGTTTATGTTTCTGTCGTTGCACTGATTTTGGTAGGAATGAAGTAATTGGATTGGAAAAAAATCTTCTTAAATGAAACGGGGGATGTGAAATGTATTCCAAAATTGAAGCAAAACTTGCATGCATTGTCAACACTAGAGATTTGGTCGCCTGGCTGATGTAGGGGTGAGCGTTCGATCGAGTCTAGCTGAGTCAAAAAATTTTGAGTTATTCGAGTTGACGCGTCATATTTTACAACTTGAACTTAATTTAAATTTTTTTTGATTCGATTCGAGTTTATGAAATTCGAGTCGAGTCGAGTTTTCGAGTTCTTATACAAATTTAATTGTAATTCTTTATCATGTTATAGTTCGGTTTGATTTAAACGAATTTCTCTAATCATATAAGATATGTATATATATATATATATTTCTTGATATTATTTTTCACATGTATATGTAAGATTTGTAAAGTTATTTAATAAAAAATATCATCTAAACTTCTAAAATACATTTATAATATTATTTTTAAATAAGGAACTTTTGGGGATAAAATATTGATGGGAGTATAAATGAGTCAATGAATTGATGTGAAAAAAAATTACAAAAAAAAATCTGTTGAAAGACTAAATTGCAAAAAGAATATATTTGTTAAAAATATGAATTGAAGTTATATAGATATTATATAGTGTTAGTGAATCACGTGGTTTAATTTTGGTCAAAAATAGACATAAAACAAAAGAGGAATTGTAGAAATGAGAAATCATTCAAAGTTGAGGGGCTAAATTGAAAAAGTAGGAAATTTAATTTAAAAAAATATGAATTGAAACTAAATAGGTATTCACAGTGGTTTAGGAGCATGCGGTTCAAATTTGGTCAAAAATTAACTTAAAACGAAGGAGGGATTTAAGAAATGAGGAAATCATACAAAGTTAAGGGGCTGAATTAAAAAATATGAAATTTATTTTCAAAAATATAAATTGAAGGTAAATAAGTATTCTAAGTTGGTTTAGGAATATGTGGTTCAAATTTGGTCAAAAATGGACTTAAAGTGAAGGAGGAATGGAAGAAAAATGAAATTAGTGACTAAATCGCAAAACTGTAAAATTCAATTTTTCGAGTTGGGCAAATTTCAACTCGACTCGAACTCGAAATTTTTTCAAGTTACTCGAATTGACTCGAATAAATTGAACAACTCGAATAACTCGAAATTGAAAAAAAATATCGATTTTTTCAAGTCGAGTCGAGTTTTGGCAAGATCCACACATTTGACAAAATTGCCTGCAACTATATCAACAAATGCTTGATTTCTTTTGCAAAACAGCTAACTCTAAGCTCTTCACTTGGATTTTCATGGAGTAGCTACCAAATTAATTTAACGTTTTCTTCATGAATGTGTTCTTGGTTATCTACCAACAACCTTTTGTTTTGTCTAAATTAATTTTAGATTACTTAAGAATGAATTTGGAAGTGTAAGAATTGAGTTGGTGATATATGCCTTGTTGATGCACATAAACATTGTGAAACGGAGAATGAATGTGAGAAACTTCTTGATGGAGAGAAACTTAGTACAAGTAATTGTATGATTAAATGTATATTGTAGACGGTGAGTGGTGAAGTCAGAAAATTTGAATTACGAGGCTAAAATTTAAAAAAAAATGGTATAAAAACTCTATAAAATAATACTGAAATTTTGAGGTGTCAACTGACATTTTAATTCCTTACTTGATTTCGCTAGTGCTTTTATGCTTTTACATGGTATATATAGGATTAGGATCAACTTATATTGCGTAGCCCTCAAAGTATTAGACAGTTTAAAATGATCATATCTTATATATATTAAGCCTAACTTAGAATATATGGTAAGTGTCCGCTGATTAAGTTTAGTTCGGTTGATATATTGACACGAGGACGTAGAATCGAACATACCTAATGACTCAATACCTTCTTATTTATGGATGGAGAGAAGTTTAAATAGTATAAACATTATATCAAATAATCATATTAGTGTTAGACATTATAGATTATAATATGATACACATTTTTGGCCTCACGTAAGTGGCTCCCCACAACTCATTTACACCGTTCTCCTTCAATCACAACAAAGAAAATTTCCATCATTCTGCACCTAATCTCATATTATTGTTTTGAAATATATGTTTCACATGTCCAGCTGATTATTTACCTTGCTTTTATTATGATTTATGAACATTGAAAAGCAGCTAAAAGGGCCTTTGCAGTAGAAAAACGAAACTGGTGTGGTGGGGGTCTTTGGCAACGATTCAACAAAGGCAGCAATGCATCAAGTGCTTAGAGTTTCAAATGTTGGGATCAAAAACCAGCAAAAGTTAATTGCAGGTTTTATCAAAGTTCACGTGTAGTTTTGATATTTATTCTATTTTTAATGAGTTCTCCGAGATGAAGTCATGGTTGAGTTGTGAGGAGACATTGCTTAACTTTAAAATGAATAGAGTTTTAAACAGTATTTGAATCTTAAAAATTAAGAAAAATATAGTTTAATTTCACTAATTCTAAAATTGAAATGTCTTAAAAAATTAAACCAGAAAATAAGGGTCAAGACTTAATTTCATTAATTTACTCCGACAGTGTCTTAAAAATAATAAACAAAATTTCGAGGGAGGGGTATAGAGTTCATTGTAATAATTTTAAAGCTATTAGTGGCGTAAAATGAAATTAAATCATTCCAAGTTAGGGACAATTATCATTCTCACCTTTCATTTGGATATGTCCATGTGAGTTATATTTTGATACATAAACATGCGTAATAAATTACACAACCCTTCTTTGACATCTAAATTCCTAATCCCAAAATGATAAATCCTAAAATATAAATTTCTAACCCTAAAAGGCTAAAACCTTAAATTATAAATTCAAAACTCTAAATCATAAATTAACCAATATACCATAAATTTAATAAGCTTAAGTATCAGCGTTTTCTCCTTTGTAAGATGCATTTTTTTTTCTTTTACTCGCACCGCAGGTACAACATAATCTAACATGTATTTAAAACAAATAATTTTATCTATATTATTAATAAAGTCCTTATTGAGTTGGTGATTTAGTGTTACTTATAAATTTTGACCATAATTATTTTAAATAATTAAACTTTATAAAATATATATTTAAAAACTACTTAATTTATGATCTTTAAAATATATTTTCATTATTTTTATCAATGGTAAATTTTAAATAAAAATTGGCATAAAGATAATTTTAATCTTTCAATTTTTTAATTTTTGTCATTTTAGCCCTTATCCTTCTTTAAAGATAATCTTGGCCCTCAATCTATATTATTTTGTCAAACTACTCATATTTAACTAGAATGTTAATTAGTCCGTTAAATAATTAACAGTGATGATATGACACATATATATAAAATACATTTTAAATGACATAACACCTAACCTATCAAATACTTACACGTGGAATATAATTTAATTTTAATTTAAACTATAAAAAAACAATTAAAATTCAAATAAAACGTTAAAAATAATTAAATGTAAAACAAAAATTTATTTAGAAGAGTGTTTAATTGCAACGCATGACTGGCTTTTTGGCTGTTTTTGGAATGAAAATAAAAACACATAGCTGTTGCAAATACAATACCCCATAACGATCTCTTTGTCATAGAATTTGCAGTCGTTCCTTGTAAAGCTACCATTCAGGATTAAAGGAATTCTTTCCAACGTTTATTTTTTTTTTGTTTTACTGTTAATTATTTTTTAACATTTTAATTGAATTTTAATTGTTTTTATAGTTTAAACGAAAATTAAATTATATTCCATGCCTAAAGTTAGGTGTCATGTCATTACCGTTAATTATTTAACGGTCTAATTAACATTCTAATTAAAAAATGAGTAATTTGACAAAGAAATATAGGTTGAGAGGCCAAAATGACAGAAATTAGAAAAGTAAGGATTAAAATTATCTTTATGCCTAAAAAAATTTGACCATGAAAAACAATAAATAACCTTTTTTTAAAATAAATAAATGACCATTTTAATAGGACAAATAAAACAAGGGTAATTATTTTATACACAAGCGCTTGTGAAAACTTTTTTTACATAAGCGCCTTACTTTTAGGGGTTAGAGACTTTTTATTTAGGGTTTAAAGTTTAGGTGTTTAAGTGTAGTAGTTTTGAATTTAGGGGCTGTTGATAGAATTTTGGGTTTAAGGTTAAAAATTAGGATTTATAGGTTAAAACCTAAATCCCTACCCATATCCCTAAAACCTAAACCCTAATCTAGACCCTAAATTCTAAACCCCTACACTCAAACCTCTAAACTCTAAATCTTAAATTAAAACCCTAAAATTGAGACGTTTGTGAAAATAAAAAAAATTTCGCTGCCTGTATATAAGATGATCTATGAAACAATATCTATATATTGCATTCGATTTTAGTAGGAGGATCCGTTTCCTATTTGTTTTTACCATCATTAAACTGTACATATCTTTTTAGGCTTGTAGTCCACTAATCTCATGGGTTCTGTCAAAGCCCACTCTAAACACAAAACTTTACTGTATATATTTTTAACGCTCTAATTTAATTACAATATAGATTTTTAGTCTGATTTTATATTTAGATAAATTCATTTGCATTTATAAATTACGTGATTTTAACCTTAAGAAAAACAACTTATTTTTAAATAAATATTGAAAAACTGAAAAGGGATAATGATCCATTTGTATTAGTTTATGCAATTATTTTTACGAAATCAAGGTCAAGATTAGAATTACATGATCTACGACGTACAACAACTTTAGTATTTTGGATCAAAATTTTATTTTTTCAAAAATAAAGAGATTAAAATGTTTCTTTTTATAGTAGAGAGACTAAAATGAACTTTTAGATATAATATAGGGACTTGTAATAGACTTTAAGCAATTTTTTTTTCTAGTTATTAGAAAATTCCAAAAATTGGGCCAACTCCCAACTCTCCTTAAGTTTAGTGGGGGGAAAATCCAAAATTTGGGCCAAGTCCTGATACGGTGTCGCTTCGACTGGATCCCTTCCAAAAGCCGAGGAGTTAGGTGATTCTCAGTTACTCGGCCACACTTCACTCATGGCCGCTTACCTGCTTCCTAAAGGCATCCCGCTGCTCCGGCTTCGGCTGCAACGTTGCAACCTTCTTGCCGCCGGAATCCTATCGTCTCCGTACCGTCCTTTTTGCGCTGCGGCAGAGTCGGCTGGGGACGAAGAGAAGATATCCTCTGCGGAGAAGACCAATGCAGTGCCGAGCCTGAGGGACCCGCCGAAGTGCCAGATGCTGGATGATCCTGATCACAGGAAATGGAAGGATAAGAAGGAAGAGATTCTTCGAGACATCCAGCCTATCGAATCGCTAGCTAAAGAGATTCTTCACTCTAATAGGTCAGTCTCCTAGCTCTATCCATTTCACTATTTATTTCGGCTTCGCTTACATAGTTTTATAATTATATGATACATTTGAATATTTTCTGATATGATTTCATATATGCATCGCTGAATGATGTTTGAATTAGTCTTGGATTTAACTCAAACAAGAAAGCGAAAGTAATAAAAGCAACCTGAATTTCTAAATTCCTAAACTGTTGTCTGATATTTATGCCTATACTAACTTCAATTTATAACCACCGTTAGATCATGGCATGTTTGGATTCTTGATCATGATAATTATAAGGGTCAGTGGAGGTGAAAACGAAAAGTTTCCGCAAGTGCCTTAGTTTTAGGGTCTATGGACCCAGTTTAGGGTTTAGGGGTTAAGTGTATGTGTTTAGAATTTAGGGTTTAGGGCTAGAATTTATGGCTTAGGTTTAGAGGTTAGGGTTTAACTTTTAGGTAATATGTTTAGAGATTTAGGTTTTAATCTATAAACTCTAAATTTTAACCGTAACTCCTACATTCAAAACTCATACACTTAAACCCCTAAACGCTAAACCTTAAATGAAATCCCTAAACCCTAGAACTAAGGCGTTTGCGCTTGTGCATGGAATAATTACCTAATTATAACTATGTTATTTATGTTGGTTTTTTTAACAAGGTGCCAATCTTTAGTAGTTTCATATATTGGGTTCCGACATTTTTTGAAGGTAGTTTAAAGGTTTTGTTAGCACGGTGTTTTGAAATTCTGAGCCTGTTGCTGATACTAGATGAATGAAAAGCTACGTTTATACTTTTGCATGATCATGCTTGGCATGGTTGCATTGCTGTTGCTTCGTTTGCAATTTGTGTTGGAACTTGTTCGATCCTGTGTGATAAATCTTTAATGATTTCAGAAACATTTCTTTTTATTGCTTTCTCTCGGTTATCGTCTCTTATCAAGTACAGAAGAAGATGAAAACAGAATTTGGGCATTGTATCGGTTGGCTGTACAGACGTGGTAATCCAATTTTGTATTTATGAACTTCCATGATTGTTAATGGCTCATGTATATATATTAAAGACAAAAATATAAACAGGGTGTACATATTTCTCTATTTACCCAGATTAGTAATAGGGAGGCAGAACGCCATAAAAGATATAACGGAATTCTGTGTATGGTTGCCTTATACTTTTGCTAGAACATAGACCTAGTTACACTGGGGCTGCAGTATTGTTACATCTTATAAAAGATCTGGAAACCAAGTAAATAAGCAAAAACAGAACTCTCTAAATGTATTTGAATTTTCAATATGTTAACTGTCTTCTGAAGTTATCTTCTCCAGAATGGTAAGCTAGCTACATTTAGAGAAGAAAAAAAATTACTAATGAAATTAAGTTTTGACATAGAACCTGTGATTTAAACCACTGATAGATGGTCGAGCTAATAAATTAATTTTGAGATACATTTTGGATGTAACAGTTAATAAGTTGAATCAACCAGTCTATACAGTGCAAGAATGTTAAATATTAGTGAACTTCGTCATTGTGATTCTCCGTTGTATTTATTTTTCTAAATGTTAGGTATATGGATGGGGAACACTTAACTCTTGAAGATGAGAAAGCTGTGGTAGAGAGGCTTCTTCGTTATCATCCTGAATCTGAAGATATAATTGGATGTGGAATTGATTCTATTATGGTGAGCTTCTGTTTCTTTTAGTAAGGTTTTCACTGTTTTGATTAAGTTGCTAGATAATCAAACACGCCCTTTGGATAAACAAATTTCTCAGTATTCCCATACTCTGATTTGTAGGCTAATTTGTTTCTTATGTCCTACTGTCAAAGTTTTCTGATACCTGCATCTGCTATGAATTTAATCAAATAACCAAATATTTTGCAAATGACATTAGCCTTCTCTGTTCCTTGGATTTAGTTGTTGTTTTCCTTTATAATTGGTACGGCTTCTGAACAATCGTGCCACTTAGAAGAACAAATTCCACTAAATGTAAAGTAGTAATCTGAGTTTCAAACATGGTTCCACCATGTTTTGGGCCAGAGTTATCTCAAACAGATTATGAAAAAAAATGCTGGTAAGCATTGATTTAGAAGATTATTATTTTATTATCATTATTTAGTTTTGAACATGGTTTCTCTCTCTTTATTTGCCTGCTAATTTGGCATAAATATCTATTGGCTTTACTAATGTCTTTATTCTCCTTTTAAGGTTGATCGACATCCTGAATATAGATATTCAAGGTGTTTCTATGTTGTTAGAACTGATGGTGAATGGACAGATTTCTCATACCTGAAGTGTCTGGTAGTATACATTCGAGATAAGTACCCATCACATGTGGAGAGATTTGTTAAGACACATTTTCACCGTAGCCTTCGTGCAAGAGTTGACAGCATTCTACCAAATGACACCGTGAAAAATTCCTAACTTTTGACTAACGCTTCATGTTTTGTTATAAACGAGGCCAAAGAAAATGATCGAATTGAGCCTCACTTTGTTGACTTGCACCTTTCTCACTTTGTTGACTTGCACCTTTCTCCTCTACGGTTGGCTTTGTATATGTCTATATGATTGTTTCTCTTATTAGATCCTTATACCTAATGTCTGGACTTTTTATCTAAAGTTACTAGGATTTTCAAAGCACCTTTATTTTAGGTCTGGAACTTTGTCTCAAGAGCTTACTCTGAATCCTTGTTTGAAAGAATGTGGGTTGTTTTGGAAGACAAAAGGGATATTTTCTTTCTTTATGTAGGTGTTTTTGAGTGGTCAAATCTTGCATAGTTGAAACCAAGAATATAAAATCCATGTAGTCAATTGTAGCATGGGCTAGCTTTTGAAGTGTTGAAGTTAGCTCATGTTAGGTTTCAATAGTTTCAAGTTTGCGCTGCTTTTTTTATTTGATACTGGAACTGGGTCTAGTCAGTTATGTGACTCTAAATCAGCCTTATAAACTGGGTCATTTAGCTTCATGATTTATCATCGGACAGCGATTATCACTTTTGAACTTTTACTGTCATTGGCTCGCGAATTGCGAAATCCCCTCATTGTTTCTCTATATTTTTTATAGATTGATACCGGAGAATATAGTTTGGTGCTGGATTTGTAATGTGAAGTAGTTGGGTATGAGTAGCATGGTTGACTGCAATGCAAAGCAATGGGTTTGAATCATGAGTAGGAGACAAGCATTGGTTAGACTCGGACTACTCCATGATCTGTGGAACAAAATCCATGTGGGGTCTTGCTCATTTTGGTCCCACCTTGCGTTGGTAATTGGCATCTTTGTATAATTTGCGAAGAAAATCAAAGATTTTCTGTTTGAGACGTGAATTATACTTAGGCTTCCTTTGCCATTGGGGCGGTAAACGAGCGTTGCGGGCAAACTACTGTTGTGAAAAGTTAGAAAATTCAGCTGTCATCTAGCACTTATTTGAGGGCTAAAAATGGTGGGCAAACACTTGTGCCGACCAAACTGAAGATCATTTGGCGAGGAAATGAGGAGCAAACGGCGTTAGGACGCTGGCAGCAAAAAAAAAAAAAAGAAGCACAGCCATACTCACTCAGTCAGGTCTTATCAGCTGGCCTTTTGCTAGTTGGAGTCGGGTAATGGCGTAATGCATAGGTCTTAAAGCGCATGCTAATGACTTTGGGGCTCCTTTCTGTGTTTGATTTGAGATGTCGAAGAAACCAGCCATACGTTTTCCTTGAAGTTGGCGGGTACTCATTGAATTTGGATCATTTATGATTTGGGTTGTGTAAAATTCCGACAAATTAAAAGTAAATTTGAAATCTAAAAATATCGATCCGAAAATTAAATTTGGTTATCTGAATCAAAAATTAAATTTCGATATGGGTTTTTTCTTAATATTTTGATTTGATTACTATTCATAGTTTGAGCAAAAATAGTTAATCGACCCGGTTAGTTATTTATAATATTTTTACATTTTATATATTAAAATATCCTATAGTTAAGTGATTTTAATGTCTCTCTGATTCTTTAAAGACTTCTTTATCTATAGTTTGATTACTAAAAAGCAAACTCTAAATTTTTGACTTTTTAGTTGTGTTTGAATTTTTACCACAATCAATAATTATTAAATTTGATGTTTTAATAAGCGAAGTAAAAAGCCATTATCTGAAGTAAATATTTCGATTAATTGATCAATCAACTATTGGATTACATTCATATGATTTATGATCGAAAATTTAATAATCTATATTTATCTATTAACAAAAAATATTGATCCGAAAATTAAATTTGGTTCTCTGAATCAAAAATTAAATTTCGATATGGGTTTTTTCTTAACATTTTGATTTGATTACTATTCATAGTTTTGAGCAAAACTAGTTAATCGACCAGGTTAGTTATTTATAATATTTGTACATTTTATGTATTAGATTATCATATAGTCCAGTGATTCTTTAAAGACTTCTTTATCTATAGTTCGATTACTAGAAAGCGAACTCTAAATTTTTGGCTTTTTAGTTGTGTTTGAATTTTTACCACAATCGAATAATTATTAAATTTGATGTTTTAATAAGCGAAGTAAAAAGCCATTATCTGAAGTAAATATTTCGATTAACTGATCAATCAACTATTCAATTACATTCATATGATTTATGATCGAAAATTAAATAATTTGTATTTATCTATTAATGAAAATAATTTACTAACTATTAATCAAATTCAGTTTTTGTACATCCTGTCTAGGGTAGAATGGGTGGCATATTGGAGTAGGGATGGTCATTTAACTCATACCTACGAGTTTTTACTCGACCTGATCTTATAAGGTTGAGTTTTTTTAAAGAAAATTTTGGGTTTGAGTTTAATTTTTTGAGGATGAGGTCGGGTAAGGTCAGCTTTGGGTTTTTTGTGAAAAATACCCTACCCGACCCGACCCGAAATAATAGTTTAATTCTATTCTAAATATTTAGATATAATTGCTACAATGTCCCTGTCTTTATATATATATATATATATCTCCGTATTTTGTCTAATAGAAATGTAGGCCTGTAAACGAACCGAACGAACAGGAACGTAAGTATGTTCATGTTTGTTCGTTTAATTTTAACCGAACAAATGAACTAACACGAACAACTAAACGAGCATAATTTCTTTTTCGTGTTCATTCGTTAAAATAATAAACTAACGCAAACGAACATTGAGTATTGTTTTATTTTTTTCTTAAAAAGTCTGAAGTTCTGAGTATTGTTTAATTTTTTTCTTTTTACTTCATATTCCTAATATATATTTTTAGTTTTTTAAATATAATATATTTTTATGAAAAATAATAAATATAAATGGACATAAATGAATAAATTTAAATGAACATAAACGAACAGCTTATCGAACGTTCACAAACGTAAATGAACGAACAAGTCCTTTGTTCATGTTCGTTCATTTAATTAAATAAATAGGAAATCTTGCTGTTTGTTCGTTTAATAAATAAACAAACATAAATGAACTTCCTACCGAACAATTCACGAACGGTTTGCTGAACATTCAGTTCGTTTACAGCCCTATAGAAATAGAATAATTATTATAATGCTCCCTCTCTATTTGTATTTTTTTCAATTAGCTCCCTATTTTATGGAATAATAATGAAAATTAATAATTTTTTATTTATGTCGGGTCGGGTCGGGTTGGGTTTGGGTTTTTACTTAAAACTTGGCCTAGGGGGAATATCATAAAATGTTGGGTCGGGTCGGGTCGGGTTTAGATGAAAGTGTTAAATTTTCCAGTTGGGTGCGAATCGAAAAAAATCCGACCCATCGACATCCCTCTCTATTAGAGTGGATATTATAATTGGTGGCTATAATTTGTGTATTGTAATTACATTCTTTAATTCTTAGAGAAATAATGAGATTTTTTTAATTGAAAATCTTTAGTTTTACTGAATGATATATCTAAATTGCAATGGAACTTTACAATTTAATAAATAAAAGCACGTAATTTAAACATATTTTTATAACCATTGAAACAAGAAATTAGTATTTTGAGATCATAATAGGACTATACAAGAAAAATGTATAAACTCAACCCAAAGACTCAAAACAAAAGATAGATGCAAACATCACCAAAGATCAACGATGAAAGGTAAAACCATTAACAAACAACAACATAAAATGCATATTACAATAAGACATGTTGACAACACGGTCAACACGATAACTAAAAGAGCGCCATCTTGATCAGTCATGACGACTTGAAATCCAACACTGATAGAAAACAAAATAAAAAAATGGTCAAACGATCGATAAAAAAAATGCCAAAAAACAAAGAAAATTTTATCAAAAGATAGAGTAAAACGTTCCACAATGACATATTTATTAAAAACTAAAAGAAAAAAAAGACAAATTATAAAAAAATAAAAGAACAAAAGAAACAATACAATTTTTACGACCGGTGACTAGAACCAAAATTGATGTCATTCTCAACAAATAAAGAAAAGAAAAAAAAAAAGAAAAAACACGAGTCACCAAAATTAGAAAGAAAATTATAAAAGTAGAAACAACTTAGGTAACTAATTTGCCATACTAACGCATTCATCAAACTTTGATTTTATTGCCAATTAAACATGTATAAGAGTGATGATTTTCGGTTATTATATGAAGGTGTGTTTACTAAGATAGCAATTTTATTTTCTTATAAAACTATGTGGGTCCAAACAAATCTAGGAAATGATTAAATGAAATCTAATTATGCTTCCAGTTCTTATACTCTTCAAAACTTTGAAATTTAGCCATTTTGCTTTTAGTTACATGAATCTAGTCTTTTTATTTGTTTGGTTTAGAAAATAAAGTCCAATTAATATTGTTTACTAGTTTATGTTAAAGCGTGAATATATGTTATTAGGGACGGAGTCAAGATTTTGTATTGGGAGTATAATATAAATATTTAAAAGTGGAGACAAATTCATAAATAATTTAGTTTTTAAAACAATTTTTATATAAAAATAAAGGTAAAAAAATTTAGTTTTTAAATGTCGATGTTTAAATTCAATAAAGGGAAAATATCTCATGCACTAGTGGTGGAAACAAAAAGTTTCTACAAGTGCCTTAGTTTTAGGGTTTAGAGTTTAAGTGTAGAGTTTTAGAACTTAGGGTTTATGGTTAGAATTTAGGGTTTAGAAGTTATGGTTTAGGTTTTAGGATAATATGGTTAGAGATTTAAATTTTAACCTATAAACCCTAAATTCTAACTACACGTCCTAAATTCAAAACTTCTATACTTACATCTCTAAACATTAAACCCTGAATGGAGTCCTTAAACCCTAAAATTAAGGTACTTGTAAAAACTTTTATTTTCTCTGATACTTGTGCGTAGAATAATTACTCTTTAATAAAACCCCATTTTAATAGGGTTATCAATTTTACTTTAATTCCCAAACACAAACAAAAAACAAATACGGAGATCCAGGGCATGATTAAACCAAACACTTGCCATGTAGTTTAGGAACAAAAATCATCTGGTGTCCCAACACTAAAATTTTAAATTTTAAATTCTAAATTCTAAATCGTAAATCATAATTATGTCAAAAAAATCTTAAATCATAAACCTTACACACTATTTCCTACCTTTAAATTTAATTTTTTAATATTAGAGCATACATAATTTCTCTAAAAAAAGACGAAGATTTTGATTTGTAGTTCAATAAACGGTAAAAGTGGTGGGCGATCCGGCTAACGACTGTACCAGCCATTTGCCCGGTGTTCATACGTAGTCCTTGTGTGGAGGGTGGGGTGGAGACCAACACAAAGCTCCACTATTATCTTCACCTGCTTCCACTCTCCTTTACCTTTTCTTTCTTTACTCTCAAATGTCTTCTCAATGTAGCGATGTCCCTTTATGCTAAAAAACGTATTTTTAATTTGTTATTTTAAAAATAATATCTTCCGTGTGATTTTTTAAAAACCCGTATTTTATTTAGAAATTAGAGTCGTTGTCGGCCACTTAGGTAGGTCGGACACCGTAAAACCAGATATTTGAAAACTGTTGGGTTCGGGAGTCGGTTACGGATGGAGAAGGATTAGCACCCCCACACCACCGAAAATTGGTACTTTAATAATTGCCGCTTTATTAATATTAAACTTTCAGGATTAGAGTGACGATTAAATTAAAATTTGGTTATAAGTGCGAGTAAATTTTAAAGGCCTCGTTATCCGAGAGTAAACGACGCCTAACCACTATCACTACGCCTGATACTGGCCCCGTTTACGCTCGGATAAAAGGGCACCACCGCATTGGCAATTTATATATCTCAATATGCAATCTTAGTGAGCAAAATATAAAACAAACAAATCACATTAACATGACAACTTAAGAGACATAAAAATATGAATACTACAAAATTTAAACAAAATAAGTAAACGCATGAACATAATATATCGCAATAGTAAAACTAAGTACGCACATGAACATAAAAAGAAACACACGCTTTCCAAAATTAATTAATTAATTAAATCTAACATGCTTAAACACCTTAATACGAACCACAACTATATCACATACTTGACATGGATAAACATGATGCTAAACTAACAAAAGAAGGCAACAAACCTAGGCATGATACTAGAATCAAAAAACACCACACAAAAACTGAAACTTAGACCTGATAATTTTACACGAAATTAGAGCAATCATATAACATAGGACTTAATTTCCTATCATGCTTCAAAGTCAAACTAACACAATAATAACATATTCATATATAAAAACATAATATCACAAGTAAATGAGACAAACAAAAAGCGTACTAACATGCAACCTAAAAACAAGGCAAACATAAAAACTAACACTAATTTATTATCACTTTACAAAATAAACAGATTTACTTGATGATGCATATAGAAAAACATGCATAGACAAACATAATGAAGACAACCTACATACGTAAAGATAAAACGAAGTATAAAATATAAATGACACAAATAATCATGCCATAAATTAATATATAACCTAACCTACAAAAGAAAGCACATAAAGCTAACATGCAAACATGATATGAAACATTAAAAAACATGGCATAAGAAAACACATATGATATGAACAAATTAATCAGAACATGATAAAAAGAAACAACGAACAATGAAACATAAATAAACAAGACATAATACTAAAGAAACAAATAAAGAACAAAGGACATAAAACATCAGAGGGACTAAAACGAAAGAGAAACAAAATCCATGAACGAAAGTTAAATAAACAGAAGACTTAATTAAGGACTTAATTAAAAGCTGAAATAAACTTTAAAGGACCAAGTGTGTAATATTACCAAGGGGCATATTCAAACTGAAAATATTGAAAATGCGAAGGGTCTAAGCTAGTGATTTTACCATTCAAAATCTGATTTCTGTTAATTTTAGGATGAAATTGAAAGAAAACGAAAAGAGACAAGGACTGGAATTGTAATTAGACCAAGGGCAAACTCGGTTTGAAAAATCCTAAAACGCAGGATGGTTTATGATACAATTAGACCACTTTCTTTTTATTTCCCTTCTATAAAATCGATAGCCGCCCCTCCTTTCCTCTTTTCTCATTTTTAGCCCTTTAGAGAGAGAGCTCTCTCCTTTGGCTTATTTCTATCAAACGGCCACCTCTATTCCCAGAAAACGGTGAGCTTCTGCCGTATCAGCCACCTTAGACCACCGTCGGCCGCCGCTCGTCGACGCCGGCAGCCCTCGAACCATGACCTAAAACACTCCCCTTCTCCCTCTAAACCCACATCCAGTCTTAGATTTTAGAAAAGAGACATGCTTTTCTAGATCTGAAAAAAATAAAACCGAAACTCCTTCTCCCTTTTTTAAAACGTTTTAAAAACTAAGACCAAACAGCCCCTCCCCTTCACCGGTTCACCCTGTTTGGCTTAAGAGCATTACAGCTTGTTATCGGCGGTGGAAAACTTTAATCGGCGAGGGTAAGAACCAACCACTTTTACGTTTTTTACACATACATGCAATAATAAGAAAAAGAAGAAGGGATTACCACAAAACTCTTTGTTTTTCTTTTGTATTTTTGTATTTCAGGAAAGCTGATTCCTTGATATTACACTTTTGGTTGGTTTACATATATATTTTTGTTTTCTGATCATATTTGGTAGAAAATAAAGTACAAAAATACACATATTCTTTTGTCTGATTTGGTAACTGACAGCCTGTATTTTCATTTTTTGGTGCATCTGAGTATGGTGGTTGGAGCTGGTGGTACGACGTAGTGGTGCCGGCGTGGAGAGAGTCATGGTGGTGGTGTCTCCTGTCAGATCTGTTCTTAGCTGTTGGATCGAATTTGATCCAACAGTTGAGATACCTTAAAGATCAAACGGTTCGGATGCAATCTCGAACGGGTGGGACTGCACCAGATCGCGACACGTGGAGCTCAGGGGCCGAGGAATTCTGACGCGTGGGATGAACGCGTGCGTGGGAGATCGAAGGGTCCGTGAGTGAATCACGAGCGCGTGGCAGCCGAACGGTCTGGGCGTGTAACACACGCGGCCAGCTGGATAGCTCTCCTCTTTCGATCGTGGTCGTTGGATCAAAATCTGATCCAATGGCCCTTGATTGGCTGCACACAAAGAGACTTAAGTTAGATATTTTTTTAGGGTTTAGATTACCTGATGTGTATTAGGGCTTTTGGGCCAACGAGCTTTGTAAAATGTAATGGACCTTGTAATATATTGGACTGGGCATTTAATAATAACTTATATGGGTTTTTATATTTACAGGTCCATTTTTAATTCTAACCCAATAATACCACTAAATAGAATTATCGCAATTATATCTAAATTAAAAGCTAATATTTTATCTTTTTAATTTCAGAATATTCAAAAAAAATAATATCCAAATTTAAAGATAAAATCTTATCCTTTATCCTTATTAAAAATGCTACATTTAAGGAAAATTATCTCGTAATGGGTTAAAATATCCCCAAGCTCACGGAGTGTCCGATGGGTCTGGACATTCATCTTAAGTTATTCAATAACCACAAAGTAGAGTCTTCTATATAAACATATCACACGCTTCGTAACCCATCAATATGGGATATAAGTTTTTCCCTTTTCCTTAACTCAATTCACAAGCCTACTTTGAGCATCAATTTCTCATTTATCACTCACATGTTTTCAGCGTATGAAATATCGTTGTAAAGGTCTCATAGAGTAGAATATGAAGTTGTAATTTCGTTATTCGAATCTCCACCTTTACTCATAGAAAATATGCCTCAAAGTTTCTACTTTATCATATATTTCCAACAATTCCCCACATGAATGAAATTGATGTTTTTCTTATCAAAATATTTTGACTCGATGTGGTGATAGAATCTCCACCTCTACTCATAGAAAATATGCCTCAAAGTTGCATAGGATAAGTAGGTGTCCACCCTTGAACCTTTCTTTGTGAAAGTATATTTACTCCACTAGCTGACCAATAGACAAAATGTCCTTGAATTGTTCTGTCATTTGTGTAAACGATGATATACTTCACACAACTATTTCTCTGGCAAGAATATTAGTTCTCATGGGTATGTCCATATAGCCGTGAACATCTCCTGGTTCTGCAAGAGTTTGAGAGAACTATACCCAATAGTCTCATTAAAGCAGCCCCACTTCACTCTCATATAGGTGACTTATGTTGCTCAGCTCTGCAAAACACACAATGGTCATTCAAAGCTTTGCTTAGCCTGTTCCACTTTTGATCACTATTAACATCATAGGAACAAACTTAGGAGAAGAACCCCCACAGTGACCGCACAAGTCTATGCAAGTAGGTTGTCCCTTTGAACCTAGATCTTGGGAGTCAACTAGGTAGGGTTTTCCTTCACATGGCGCCTTAAATCTTTCCTAGGCTTTAGTCACATTCCTTTCGATGTTTTCTCAACCTGATCTCAATTTAACCCTTTTGGTTAGCGGATCTGCAACGTTATCCTTTGATCTTACAAAGTCAACAGAGATAACTCTATTTGAAATCATTTGTCTAATGATATTATGTCGACGACGCATATGTCTTGACTTACCATTATACATAAAGCTCTGTGCTCTACCAAATTTTGTTTGGTTATCACAATATATATTGTGGGCACATGCTTTGGCCATTCAGGAGTATCCTGCAAGAAATTCTGAAGTCATTCGGCTTCTTCTCTAGACTTATTTAGAAATACAAACTCAGATTCTATTGTGGATTTGGTTATAACCATTTGTTTTGAGGATTCTATCCACTTGTGCCTTTGATATCTTGAATATCAGATATCCAACTAGCATTGGAGTATCCTTCTAAATAGTAAGATCTCTGGAATAATGCAATCTATAATCTTGATTATATCTAAGATATCTCAATACCCTCGCAATCGCTTCCAGTGATTTTCACTTGGATTGCTTGTGAATCTACTTAAACTGCTTATAGTAAAAGTAATATTTGGTCTAGTGTAGCTCATGAGGTACATTACACTGCCTATGACCCTTGCATATTCTACTTGGTCAATATTTTGACCTTTATTCTTGGACAGATCTTGGCTCGTGTCTATTGGAGTTCTGGATATACTAGAATTATCATTGCCAAATTTCCTAAGAATTTGTCCACATAGGTTGACTATATGAGACCTTTATGTGACTGTTTGATTTGGATGTCCAAATCGTATCATCTAGTCTCATATCTTTCATGTTAAATCTTAAACTTGACATGTCATTGGTACGTTTTACGATTTCATTGTTGCTTCCAACAATGAGTATATCATCAACATACAGACATAAAATAATATATCTAATTTCGGTAATTTTGACATATACATATTTGTCACTCTCATTAATCTTGAAGTCCTTTGTCATCATGACACTACTGAACTTCTCATGTCATTGCTTTGGTGCTTGCTTAAGTCCATACAATGACTTCACTACTACATATTTTCCTTTCTTGACTTGAAACTACATGACCCTTAGGTTGTTCCATGTAAATTTCTTCATCAAGTTTTTTATTTAGGAAAGTTGTTTTAAAATCATCCTTCCATAAGGTGCATTTAGATGAACATATTTCATCATTATACGTTTGAGGCTCAACCTATAGCATAAAGGTTAGAAAATTTGATAAAAATGATTTTTCTACCATTTCTCATTTATTTATTCATGGCTCTATTTCAAGCCCATTGTTGATCATTAGAGCTATCTTCATTGATAGTCTTTAAAGTTCATTTAGTTGAACTTCGATCAACTTCCCTAGATTTAAAAGGGAATACATTTTCAAAGAGAGATGCGTTCTTTGATTCCATAATCGTATTCTTGTTAATCTTATGGTGCTTTGATTCATACACAGTAAATTGATATGCGTTGCTATGATCTACATAGCCATCAAAATTCAATCCACTATTTTGGGAATCTATTTCTATTTGTTTTAGTAATGAGGTTGTTACGTTTGCAAGACACCCCACATTTTTAAGTATTTGTATGAAGGGTTTATTCTTTTCCATAACTCATATGGTGTCTTGTCTCTTTAATTTTTGGGGAAATCTTATTTAAAAGGTAATTAACTGATAGAACAGCTTCCCCCACATGTTAAGCACATTATAGTACCAACTTTACTCATATAGAGCTTCTCCCCTTCTTAATCCTTTAATTAAGTTTCAGTTTTAACTTACTGGTTATAAAGTATAAATTTCTCTATAGCTTCAGCTTTGCTCTTAAGAAAATATACATAGCAATATTTTGTGCTATCGTCAATGAAGGTAATAAAATATTTATTCCCTCCTCTTGTTTGAACAAATTTCATCCCCACATGTTAAGCACATTATAGTACCAACTTTACTCATATAGAGCTTCTCCCCATCTTAATCCTTTAATTAAGTTTCAGTTTTAACTTACTGCTTATAGAGTATAAATTTCTCTATAACTTCACTTTGCTCTTAAGAAAATATACATAGCAATACTTTGTGCTATCGTCAATGAAGGTAATAAAGTATTTATTCCCTCTTCTTGTTTGAACAAATTTCAAATCGCAAACATGGCTATGTATTAGATCAAGCGGTTTGGTATTTCTTTCAATAGTTTGAAATAGAGACTTTGTTAATTTTGCCTCAACACATGTTTCACATTTATGTTTATAATTAATATGAAATGAAGGAATGTGTTCCATGTTAATTAATATCCATAGATTACATAATTAACATGTTCTGATCTACCATGTCATAAATTAAGTGACTCAAGCATATAAATAAAAGAAGAAACAATATTCTTATTCATGTTCTTAGCTTTTACAGAGATAGCATTAAATTTCCTCATATCATTCAATACATATTCTCTACCCCTAAACATTTCTTCCTACGACAAAATTAGCTTTTTGGGATTCAAGCACATAGATCCAAGTCCTCTACGTCTTTAGAAATTTCTTCCACATCATTGGCCTCGTGAGCTCTAACTTTCTTTAGAAGTATGCAGTCAAAAGACTAGTGTTCTTCCTTACCATAGTTGTAGCACATTCCTCGAAATTTCTCTTTCTTGGAGATTCTACCTTTAAGTCTCAGCTTCGACTTATTTTGAGTTTGTTTTCTCCTTTTGGCTTCTACCATATTTGCCTTGGCACTAATGGTGTTGAGCTTTTTGGCATTGCCTATATTATTCTCTTCTATTCGAAGTTTGACAATCAGGTCTTTCATTGTCATTTTATTTCTTTTGTGTTTCAGGTAACTTTTGAAGTCATTCCAGGCAAGGGGCGGTTTTTCAATAATAGCCGCCATCCGGAAGGATTCACCTATAACCATCCCTTCAACAAAAATTTCATGAATGATCAATTGAAGTTCCTCCACTTGATCCACAATAAGTTGGAATCAATCATAGCAAAATTCAAGAATTTGGAAACTAATTTTTTTAGGTCCAGCTTCTTCTATTTTGTATTGGTGGTCCAATGTCTCCCACAGTGTTTTAGTCGTTTCATAAACAGCATAAACTCGATATAGAGAATCTTATAATCCATTCAAGATATAGTTTCGACATAGGTAGTCTGAGTTTTCCCAACCTCCAATACCTTGTTTAGCGATTGGAGGATCTTCCTTCAAAAATTTGGCCAAGTTCAGCATGGTTAGATAGAACACCATCTTCTGTTTCCATGTCTTGAAATTTTGTCCACAAAATTTTTTTTCGGGCTTTTTCTAGTGTGATTAACTACCACTACCATTGAGTTCAGATTCAGAACCTGATTCAAATTCTGAGTCGGGATCAACACTCCAGTGTTCGAATTGTGTGCTTTAGTAGAGTATTCCATAGTTGAGTGCTTTAGTAGAGTCTCTCATTAGCCATTGTTTTGTTAAAAAAAAGTTTTGAACTAAAATAATAATAATTCTAATAAAAGTGAATCAAGAAAAAAAATTAATTCTCGTTTATTTTTTTTGTTAACGGACATAATCAAAGTTTTGAAACAAAATCGTAAACCAAAAAATGTTACTTTTTGAAAATAAAATAAAAGAAATTGAATTAAAAAAGAAATAACTAATAAATTAAATGTATTTGTATTACTACTTTAAAAGTGAGATTGAAATGCTGGAAAATGTGGAAAAAGATATGTGTTGGAAAGTATAAAAATGTGCCAAGATGAGTCTTTTGTGAAATGCAAGTATACAGATATGTGTTGGAAAGTAAAAAAATGTGCAAGATGAGTCTTTTTATGGTAAGTTGAGTATCGATCCTACTTGCTTTGATTGTTACTTGCCTTAAGAAGAAGTTGATTTGTTTTGAAGTTGATTTTGAAAATAATTGAAAAGAGAAGAAATAAAAGTAAAGTAATTGTTGGCAATGAAGGTGCTTTAATGAATGATGAGCGTTGGCAACGAATGCCTGGTTTTCACGATATTCATGTCGTGCCAGCCTTTAATAACAACCTGTCTTGGCATTGTTTTCCGAGTAGATTCAAAATTAGCAAAGCCTCTCTCGATGGTCATTGCCCCAAATTGATCATGTAAAAACCCTTATATCTCTATAGTGCATGCTTTTAAATAAACCAATTTGATTAAGATCTAATCTATACTCCTAAAGGGTAGATTTCACTCTCGAAGTAAGTTCATCTACTTGAATGACTTCTCTCGAAGCTTCTCTCCTCAGTATTCAACAACTTAATTGTTGCCACCCCAAGTCTGTTAAGATATTGAGGAGCAATAGGCCAATAGTGCCAGCTCTCGCTTGGCATAGTATTTAGGAAATATTAAAGTATGTCGAATAGTGAAAACATTGCCAAGGCAGATTTATTATTAAAAACTAAAACATAAAAATAGCATTCAACGCAAACATCCCCCACCAACTATGAAATTAGTTCATGGTGAGGGACTTAACCAAAAAAGCACAAACGTTTCCCAAGTACATCATCATTTAAAACAACATAAAATAACTTGAAAGAGAAAATGAGCTAGAAAGTGTCTCTCGATGCAGCCCTTCAAGATCCAGGCTTCTCAGCCAAGTTGGTCGGACCATCATTCCTAGGTGCAACCGGTTGTCAATCGTCACACTCCAACTCCTCACTCCGATCTTCTTTGCTCTCCCAAATGCTAGCTTGGTTGGTGTTTAAATAGACGTGCGAGGAAAGGATAAGATTAAATGTTCAAATTTTAAACTTCAACTGCCCAAGGGATAAGGAATTATCATCTTATCCAAATTTGAATGAGCGCTGATCAGGCTAGGGCTGACGTCATACTACCGACGCTGCCTTGGCATCCAAGCTTGGCATGAATCTGCCAACAAGTCTTGGCACCATCTTATCCGCTATTTTTTCAGAGATTGATCCAATTGCTATCTTTTCGGAGCCTGATCATTTCTTATTTTTTCGGGGTCCAACAGCTTCTTGGCGTGGCATTAAGTTTACTTCTCCGCCAACCGGTGCTTGGCATTGTTTGGTCCATTTGTCCCACAGCGCTTGGTATTTTCTCTGGCATTCCTTCCTGTTGTTGCTTCTCTGAGCCAAATCATATGCCAAACCTACAAAACTGCCAACAAAACAACCCTTCACACTGACATAGACAGAATTCTAAACTCCTTATGCAAATGCATGGTTTTAACATCCTAATGCAACTAAATGCACCTAAAAACAAGCAAAAGCATTATAAGATTGACATTAAAAACAGTACTTTTGGAGAGGTAACACACCCCTAAACCTAACTCATTGCTTGTCCTCAAGTAATCAAACAAAAAAACTATGAAAAAGTTACCTCGACAAAATTTTGGTTGAGTGAAAACACGTGCTGGCAAGCAGAATTTGGCTCTATTTCTGTCCTCAGTATCTCCTTGCACTAATGCCAAGCAGATAGTAATTCAAGTGCAGCAATATAACTCTAGTCTAAGTTCATGAAAAGTGCACGAGTGTAGGCAATATGCATCAAGTATCCTTTCACCCCCCTTAGACAAATTTACTACCTAAACTCATATTTTTGTTTCTTTTTTTCTTTGCCAAGGGTTTCTATTGGCATTAATTTAAGCTTGCTTCGTGACACTATTTAGTGTGAGAGATAAGAGAGAGCATACCACGAATCCCCACCTTAATCTAGACATCACTAGGCTTTCTCTTCAACTCATACCCTAAGGTTTTAGACTTGAGAACTAAGATGGAGCAAACCACGAAGCCCCAAGTAGCTTATTTTCCCTAAGGTAAAGGAGAGTTATATTTTTTTCTTGCCTTGGCAGAACTTTGCTGCCTGATTTACTTATTTTACCTTGGTATCATTTTTTTTAAATCTGACCATAGTTTCAAAAAGTCTAAGTTTGCTAAGGAGCTAGATACATACTACGTGTTAAGTGTAAGTTCAATTCCCTAAACTAGAGATCAATTGCCAAGCAAACTTGGCATACTACGCTGCTGGCATGGCATGACAACTAAAGGTTAAAGTTTCCTCATTGGATAGACACCTAGATCAAATTAAACTTGCCTAACAAATGCTAACATTTTTCAAAATTAAACCGAGGCAAAAATTTTCTTTTTCTCTTTTTTAGTGGTTCAATATGCATCTATCCTAAATGACCTAGATGGCATGGCAAAAGAAAATTAAACATGAAATGCATGGCATAAATGTCAAGAAATGCACACCCCAAACCCAAGATGTGCATTGTCCCTAATGCATGAGACTACACATATATACAAAAGAACAAAATAAAATAAATGCATGATCATGTGAATGCAATGGAATGAAATGTAAAGGAGTTTAGGAAGAAGAAGACTCCCCTTTGGAGACTATTTACCGTGCGGCATGGGTTTTTCTTCTCACAATGGCCCTCGATCAGGGGCCATGTGCTTCTTTCTTTTCAGTCTCAGTTTTGAAGCGGCAATGGAGGCTCAAACTTCCTCCTTTTTCTTAGCAGGTTCTGATGCAGCAGGTGCATTGGTGGCATCAGATGACGTATGTATAGCAGGTGTCACTGGAGACTTGGCTTTGGTTTCCTTTGATTCAGATGAAGAATCAGAACTGTCAGACTCGACTTGAATTGGAGACAATGGGATTGTGGCATCGGACGGGGTATGACCTGGACTAGCTGGCATGGCATCGTCACTGGCAGAGAGCTCGGTAGGGAAGTCTAGAAACTCTAGTACAAAATCAGTTGATAATTTTGTAAGGGCCTCTCTGATCACAACATCCCTGGCCTGGATGTAGTGTCGCATCTTGACATTGAGCTCCTCAACCTTTTCCAACTTTTGGAGAATAATCTCATGGCGTTGGTGAATTTGGGACAGCATTGCCATTGAACTGTCTGGTATGGTTCCTTGGGCTTTGGCGTGGGTGTCCTTGCCTTTTCCTTCCCCTTGTCCTTGGGCCCAACAGCAACAAGATTTCTTCATATAGCAGCAGTAATTGTTGTTCCTTTGATCGTTTGCCCTTTATCCGTATCAAGCCTTGGCACATCTGGAGCATGCAAACGTTAGAAATGAACAAAGGGAAAAACAAGATGCCAGTACCTTTCGTTGCGCACTTGTAAGTTTCCTCAACAATAAGTTTGCCAACATTGATTTTGTGCCTCATAACAATAGAGTGCAACAAGATCATCCTTTCTTTCGACACGGTCTCGTTATGGGATGTGGGCATCAGATTTGCCTTAAAAAAGTGATTCCATCCTCTCCGTTGGGGCTTTAATGCCAGCCTCTTCACCGTATGGTGCCCTTTGGATGACACTGTCCATGCCGTGCCAGGCTCGTACAGATCTGCCAGCAGCCTCTTTTTCTTGGCAGCGTTCATTGATTCAGTGTACTCAAAATACTCATCCTCTACACCATCTAACTCAAACATATTGTTAATATACCCTTCATCAAAATGAACACATTTACCTCTAATCATCAAGAAGGGTGAATCCTTAGTCACAAGGTGCGCATAGAATTCTTGGACGATAGTGGCATAAATCTCCCATTCTTGCTGGCAAAACTGAGTCCATTTGTGCAAGTTAATCGTAGACATGACTTTCGGAGGGAAGCCGTTGTTCACCTCTATTTTGAGGTCGAAGTCCTTCTCATGTCAAAAATTCCTCGAGGCAAAATTGGATTCAAACTTTTTCTGAATCTCCTCGTTGAAGAATCGCTTGAAAGAAGTCGATGAGGAAGCCATTGGAAGATCTTAGACGATGTTGAACAAAGATGAAGAAGAATGAGCAGCTTAGGTTTTGGTACTTGCTTGTCGAAAAGGAAAGTAAAAATTGAGAGAGAGTTTTGGTTATTTAATCAGTTAGGGTAAGAAAGTGAAAGGTTTTGGGTTTGAGTGTTTTAATGGGATGAGTAATTAGGGATAATGATGAAAAATAAAAAATAAATTAAAAGAGTTAACGTGATAAGGATGAAGTGATAAGGTAATAGGTGATAGGATATGGTAAGGATTGGAATGATAAGATAATTGATTTGAATTTATTTTTCAACTTAAATTTTGGGCGGCTAGGGTTTAAGGTTAAAAGAAAAATACTCTCTCTTATTGAATGGGCCGGTCAAGCTAGGGTTTTTCTCATTCTTCCAAATTTAACATTGTCGCATGCCAAACTGTTCTGGCACTATGTCTGGCAGACTTCGCTATTGGGACATCAGCTCTTGCCAAATAATCCTAGCATTGTTCCTGGCATACTTCCTGGCATGGGTCATGGCATAACAAATCTGCGTAACTCAAAGGAAACCTTTCAACACAGTAGGAATAAAACTTAAAGTATAAAAAGAAAGAAAAAAAATAAAAACCTTGAAACCTAAAAACAAAGAAGACATATATCCTAATATTTACAACCTGATGATGTTTTCATGTTACCACTGCCAAGAGGATCACCTCTTTGACATTGTTCTAATCACCTTCCATGTAGTGCTTTAAACGTTGGCCATTCACCTTAAAGATTTCTCACGTCTTCAAGTTCTTAATGTCCACAGCTCTGTGAGCATAGGGCTTCACAAATTCATAAGGGCTCGTCCATCTCGATCTGAGTTTCCCTAGAAACAACTTAAGTCGTGAGTTGAATAACAAAACACGTTGGCCTACCTCAAACTATCTAGGCATTATCCTACTGTCATGCCATCATTTTCCCTTCTCCTTGTAGATCCTAGCGTTCTCATAGGCTTGTGTTCTTAATTCTTCCAATTCATTTAGGTCTAGCAACCTTTTTTCCCCAGCAGCTCTCCATGCCATGCCAAGTGTTTTGATGGCCCAGTAGGCTTTATGCTCAAGCTCCACTGGCAGATGGCATAGTTTTTCGAAAATGAGTCGAAATGGTGACGTACCCAAAGGAGTTTTAAATGCAGTCCTGTAAGCCCGCAATGACTCATCTAGTCTCAAGGACTAGTCTTTCATTGATGGATTAACAGCCTTCTCTAGAATGTTTTTAATCTTCTTATTTAAAATCTCGGATTGTCCGTTTGTTTGTGGATGATATGACGTGGTAATTCTCTACTGTATACCATACCTGCACAAAGCTTTAGAGATTAGATTACATTTAAAATGGATGCTTTCATCGTGAATAATCACCCTAGGGGCGCCAAATCTAGTGAAAATGTGTTTGTGCAAAAACTTGGCAACGACCTTGGCATCGTTTGTTGGCAGAGCCATAGCCTCTACCCATTTAGATACATAGTCAACAACCACAAGAATATATACATTACCAAATGAAGGTAGAAAAAGACCCATAAAGTCTATCCCCTATACATCAAATAAATCCACATGCATAATGTTTGGAGTGGTAGTTGGTGTCTGCGATAGATGTTTCCTGTCCGTTGGCATCGATCACATGCCTTGGCATACTCGCGGGCATCCTTATATAGTGTGGGCCAAAAGAATCCTAACTGTGGTACCTTGGCAGCAGCCTTTACCCCAGCAAAGTGACATTCATATGGTGCGACATGGCATAGATGCAATATGTTATGTTGTTCATCCTCGGGCACACACCGGTGGATCACTTGGTCGACACAATGTTTGAACAATATTGGCTCATCCCAATAGTTTTGCCTGAGTTCCCGCAAGAACCTTTTCTTGGCATTGTATGCCAAGTCTGGTGGCAGAATGTTACTTACCAAGTAGTTGACAATATCGACATACCATGGCATGGCATTAAATGCAAGCAAATACTCGTCAGGAAATTCATCTATTATAGAATTAGTCTTACCTTCTTTAAGATGATGCTCTAAACATGAAAGATGGCCAGCTACTAGGTTTTCAATGCCCTTCTTGTCTCGGATCTCAAGGTTGAATTCTTGAAGTAGGAGCATCGATCGGATTAGTCTGGGCTTGGCATCCTTCTTTGCCAAGTGATACTTCAATGCCGAATGATCTGTAAAAACCACAACTTTATTACCAATTAAATAAGATCTAAATTTGTCAAAAACAAATACAACCGCAAGAAATTTTTTCTCGGTCGTAGAGTAGTTCAGTTGTGCTTCGTTCAAGGTTCAGCTGGCATAGTAGATGGCATGAAAAACCTTGCCATGCCTATGTCCCAAGACTACTCCAACGGCATAGTCGTTGAAGGGCTCATTCCAGTTCGGTGCCACAACTATAGGGGCATTGATTAACTTCTCTTTAAGCTCCTAAAATGCTCTCAAACAAGAATCGTCAAAGCAAAAATGGCATTATGTTCTAACAACAAGCATAAAGGTTTAGCAATTTTTGAAAAGTCTTTAATAAAACGTCGATAAAAAATGGAATATCCTAAAAAACTCCTTATACCTTTAACACTCGTTAGAAGCGGTAGCTGCTTAATTACCTTAACTTTTGCTTGATCCACTTCTAACCCTCTCTCAGTTACCTTGTGACTGAGAATAATGCCCTCCTTCACCATGAAGTGGCATTTTTCCAATTCAACACTAGGGTTGTCTCTATGCATCTCTTCAAGACTTGCTCCAAACTTAGAAGGCATTCCTCAAATGTTTTGCCAAACACTGATAAATCATCCATGAATACTTCCATGTTGTGCTCGATTATATCGATAAAAATGGACATCATGCAACGTTGAAACGTTGTTGGTGCATTACATAGGCCGAATGGCATCTTTCTAAGTACAAACGTCCCATAAGGGCAGGTGAACGTGGTATTCTCTTTATCATCAGGAGCGACGACAATCTGATTATAACCTGAATAACCATCCAAAAAATAATAGAAAGCTTTACCTGCCAATATGTCTAGCATCTGATCACTGAATGGCAGTGGGAAGTGGTCATTCCTCGTGGCATTGTTCAGCCTCCTATAGTCCATGCACACTCTCCATCCTGTGATAATTCTGGAGGGGATTAACTCAGCTTCACTATTTTGTACCACGATCATGCCACCCTTCTTTCGCACGCATTGCACCGAGCTAACCCAAGAGCTATCGAAAATGGGATATATAATCCCGGCATCAAGACATTTTATGATCTCTTTTTTCACTACCACTTTCATGCTTGAGTTTAGCCTTCTTTGGCCTTCAATGGTCTTGCCATGGTACTCTTCCAAGATAATGTTATACATGCAAATGGTTGGGCTAATACCTTTGATGTCTGCCAAGGTCCACCCTAATGCTTGCTTATAATCGTGTAATATTGCCAACAATCTTTCCTCCTGATCAGAAGTGAGACCGGTGGCAATAATCACCGGCAGAGTTGAGTGTTCACCTAAATAAACATACTTCAAGTGATCTGGAAATGGTTTCAGTTCCAACACTGGTGGCTCCTTAATTGATTGTCTAGGTGCCTTTATTTCTCTATCGGCCAACTATAGTGGCTCAAAATAACTTACCTCTTCAGCCTCCAAGACTGGTTCTTTTGGTTCTTCAAACAGATCAGCTATGCCATCTAAATTGTTGGCATCGAATTCTGTATCCTGGCATAATTGTTCCGTATCCAAAGTATAAATGGACTCCATCATCTCCTCTGCTTGGCACTCATCATGTTCATCTGCACATTTCAAAGCTTGAAACACATTAAATGTAACTTGCTGGTCATTCATGCGCATTGTTAGTTCCCCTTTATGAACATCAATCAAAGCCCTACCCGTGGCAAGAAAAGGTCTCCCCAAAATAATTGGGACATTAATATCAGCCTCATAATCTAAAATGATAAAATCAGCTGGAAAAATAAATTTGTCTACCTTTACGGGTACATCCTCAATCTTACCCTTGGGATGTGCATAGAATCGGTCTGCCAGCTGAAGTGTTACCGTGGTAGGTCTTGCTTCTATGCCAAGCTTCCGGAAGACTGACATTGGCATCAAGTTGATGCTAGATCCTAGGTCACATAGTGTCTTGCCCATGAATTTATCGCCAATGGTGTAAGAAATAGTGAAACTTCCCGGATCTTTTAGCTTTGGTTGCAATAGATTTAGGATCATGGCATTGCATCTTTCGGTTAGAGCAACAGTTTCAAAGTCTCCTAACTTCCTCTTTTTGGATAAAATATCCTTCATAAATTTGACATAGTTGGGCATTTGTTCAAGGGCTTCTACCAATGGAATGTTGATTTGCAATTGCTTAAGAACCTCCAAGAAACGCTTGAATTGCTGGTCTTGCTTATGCTTTTTGAAGTCTTGCTAGAAATAGTGGTGACAGATAAACATATGTCTGCACTACTGGCTTTGCCAAGGCAGTGCTGCCATCAGTGTATTTGGCATCAGTGCTGGCATCGGTTCTGGCATCATCTACTTTTGGTTACTCTTTCTCTACCTCACTGGGATTATCTGCTGGCATTGGCTTCTCGATTTGGCAATTAACTGGCTGCTTGACAGCCTTCTCCACCTCACACTGCTTACCATTCTGAAGAGTTATGACTTTACATTACTCATTTTCTTTGTACCGAGCATCTTCGGTGTCACTTGGCAGTGCTCCTTAGGGTCGATTGCTGAGTGCATTGGCAATCTGCTCAATCTAAACTTCCAAGTTCCTCATTGATGCTGCCAAACTCTGGACTGTGGCATCATTCCTCTCCATGTACTCTGTGATAGTATCTTCTTGGTTGAATCTCTGCCCTTGCTAAAAATTGTTTTGGGCTTTCTATGGCATGGCATTCTGATAGAATGCTGGCATGGCATTGTTATTTCCCTGATTATTCTGGCGTTGGGCATTGTACTGTTTACCTCCTTGATTTCCCCATGCTAAACTAGGGTATTGTCTCTAACCTGCATTATAAGTATTGGAGTTAGGATTATAGTAACGATTAACATTGTCAACAAAGCTTACTGATTCAGGGTTGGCAGGGCACTCATCCGTATGATGATTCTCTCCACAAATTGTACATAAAGGGTTTAATGCTGGGCCTCATTATTCTTTTGCATCTTTCTCACCATGCTGGTAAGATTGGAAATCTCGGTATGGATGGACGTTAGTTCATCAACCTAAAATTTCCCATTGGTTTTAGTTTCGGTCCCAAGTCTAGAAATAGGATATTCAAAATCGTTGGTTGCGATCCTTTCAAGGATGTCAACAGCCTCAGTATACGTTTTGTCCAACAATGAACCGACTGCTGAAGCATCAACAACAATCCTCGTTTGTGTGTCCAATCCATTGTAAAAGGTCTGTATCTGGGTCTAATTCGGGAATCCATGCATAGGACACCTCCTCAACAGGTCCATGAATCGTTCCCATGCATCATATAAGGTCTCATCCTCAGCCTGCCTGGATGTAATGATCTCACCTCCCAGCTTGGCAGTGAGTGTGGTCAGCTGGAATCTTGTCAAAAACTTCTGGCATAGGTCTGCCCATGAGGTAACTGAGCCAGGTGGCAAGGAGTTAAGCCAAGCCTTTGCTCTGTCTCTCAAAGAGAAAGTAAATAACTTCAGCTTCACGGTATCTTCAAGTACTCCATTTTGTTGGAATAGCTGGCAAATCTCCATGAACTGCTTCAGATGCTGCCTCGGATCTCTAGTGAGTGCTCCATCAAACTGGCCTACATTCAAAAGAGTTTGAATCATTACCAGCTTAAGTTCAAAATTAACAGCGTTTACCTCAGTGCCAACAAGTCCTGGCATCAAATTGTCAATGGTTGGTGTCGAATGTTCTCTAATAGGTCTCTCATTAACAACTAAGACAGCAGGTGGTGGTGGTATCTCATTATTAACTGAATTTCCTCCATTGTTCACCATACCATTCCCTCAATTACCTTGGTTTTGCATCTCTCGAAATCTTCTTTTTAACCTCCGCAAGGTTTTCTCAATTTCTGGATCGTATGGCCACTCGTCCACCACAAGATGGCTTATGGTCATACATCAACAAAAAAAGGTAAAAACAAAAATAAAAATAAAAGTAAGACAAGTAAGAATTTAAAAACAATCAATTCCGTTGCAATCCCCGGCAACGGCGCCAAAAACTTGTAGACTCTCTAGGTGAAATACAAGTAAAAGTGGCAAAATATATGTGTTGGAAAGTATAAAAACTTTCCAAGATGAGTCCTTTGCGTGCAAGTATACACGGTCTGCAAGTAATACAACTGGTAAGCTGAGTATCGATCCCACAGAGACTGACTTGGAACTCAATTGCTTTGATTGTTACTTGCCTTAAGAAGAAGTTGATTTGTTTTGAAGTTGATTTTGAAAATAATTAAAAAGAGAAGAATTAAAAGTAAAGTAAGTCGTTGGCAAGAAATGTGCTTTAATGAATGATGAGCGTTGGCAGGGAATGCCTAGTTTCCACGCTATTCATGTCGTGCCAGCCTTTAATAACAACATGTCTTGGCATTGTTTGCCAAGCAGATTCAAAATTAGCAAAGCCTCTCTCATTGGTCATTGCCTTAAATTGATCATGTAAAAACCCCTATATCTCTATAGTTCATGCTTTTAAATAAACCAATTTGATTAAGATCCAATCTATACTCATAAGGGGTAGATTTCACTCCCGAAGTAAGTTCATCTACTTGAACGACTTCTCTCGAAGCTTCTATCCTTAGTATTCAACAACTTAATTGTTGTCACCCCAAGTCTATTAAGATATTGAGGAGCAATAGGCCAATAGTGCCAGCTCTCGCTTGGCATAGTATTTAGGAAATATTGAAGTATGCCGAATAGTGAAAACATTGCCAATGCAGATTTATTATTAAAAACTAAAACATAAAAATAGCGTTCAACGCAAACATCCCCCACTAACTATGAAATTAGTTCATGGTGAGGAATTTAACCAAAAAACCACAAACGTTTTCCAAGTACAACATCATTTAAAATAAAATAAAATAACTTGAAAGAGAAAATAGGCTAGAAGGGGTCTCTCGATGCAGCTCTTCAAGATCCAGGCTTCTCGGCCAAGTTGGTCGGACCACCCTTCCTAGGTGCAGCCGGTTGTCAATCGTCACACTTCAACTCCTCACTTCGATCTTTTTCGCTCTCCCAATTGCTAGCTTGGTTGGTGTTTAAATAGGCGTGCGAGGAAGGGATAGGATTAACTTTTCAAATTTTGAACTTCAACTGCCCAAGGGATAAAGGATTATCATCTTATCCAAATTTGAATGAGCGTTGATCAGGCTAGGGCTGACGTCATACTACCGATGCTGCTTTGGCGTCCAAGCTTGGCATGAATCTACCAACAAGTCTTGGCACCATCTTATCTGCTATTTTTTCGAAGATTGATCCAATTGCTATCTTTTCGGAGCCTGATCATTTCCTATTTTTTTGGGGTCCAACAGCTTCTTGGCGTGGCATCAAGTTCACTTCTCTGCCAATCGGTGCTTGGCATTGTCTGGTCCATATGTGCAAACAGCGCCCGACATTTGCTCTGGCATTCCTTCATGTTGTTGCTTCTTTGAGCCAAATCCTATGCCAAACTTACAAAACTGCCAACAAAACAACCCTTCACACTGGCATAGACAGAATTCTAAACTCCTTATGCAAATACATGGTTTTAACATCCTAATGCAACTAAATGCACCTAAAAACAAGCAAAAGCATTGTAAGACTGACATTAAAAATAGTACTTTTGGAGAGGTAACACATGCTATTTATAGGGGTAGGAGTTTCATTGAAAATAAAACTTGTGAATTATCTGAATTTTATTTAAAATAAAATTCATTAATTAGATAGCATTATCACAATAGTATTTGAATTAAAAGATAATATTTTATTCTTTTAATTTCAAAATATTCAAAAAAATAATATCCAAATTTAAAAATAATATCTTATCATTTATTTGAGATATTAAAAATGCTACATTTAAGGAAAATTATCTCATAATGGGTTAAAATATCCACAAGCCCACGAAAGGTTCGACCGGTCCAAACATTCATGTCACCCATATCAAATCAACTTAAGTTATTCAATAACCACCAAGTAGAGTCTTGTATATAAACATATCTCACGCTTGGTAACCCATCAATATGGGATATAAGCTTTTCCCTTTTCCTTAACTCAAATCACAAGTCTACTCTTAGCATAACTTCTCATTCATCACTCACTAGTTTTGAACGTATGAGATATCATTGTAAATGCTTCATAGAATAGAATATGATGACGTAATTTTATTATTCAAATCTCCACCTTTAATCATAAAAAATATGCCTCAAAGTTTTCACTTTATCATATTTTTTCAACCGATTTTTGGCAAGTGAAAGCTTTTGCTGCTAGTAGTTGTCTTTGGAAAAAACTGTTGAAATTAAGGGCTGTTGTTACAGTTAGTTTACTCCATGATCTGAAGCTCACTATTGCAAAGGTTTGGGAGGAGATAAGGAAGAAGAAGAAGGTTTCTTGGCATAGACTGACATAGGATACTTTCAGGGGCGAAGCTACATGTGAGTGGGGAGGAAAAATTACCTCCACAAGAATTTTTTTCACATTTTCTCCCTATATATATATTAAAATGGTTTATTTATGAATTTGTTCTCCACTTTCAAACATTTATGTTTTGCCCCCAACCCCAAATCCTAGCTCCGTCCCTGCATATTTTCCATATTCCCAAGTGTAATCACTAATTTTGTCTGATTTTTTATTTTATATTTATTTATTTGTCTTTTAAGTTATATTATTATTGGTTGTTATTATTCAAACCCAAAAAAGATATATATAATTAATTAGCAGGCCAATATTAAATAAGAACAGTCCATTATGTTATAAGAGTCTATTTACATTTAAAACCCATTATATTACATATTCATATGAAGCCCGTATAAGGGCCAACTTATTAAAACCCTAATTTGTTTGCCTTTGGTGCAGTCAAATCTGGATCGTTAGATCGAACACAATCAGACGATCCAGATCACCCTATTGAAGGAAGCCCTAAATTGCTTGCTCTTCGGCGCTGCGCCATAACGTTCCTTTTGTTGGATCGAGGATGCATCACACGGTTCAGATCAAGCCAAGATATACAACTTGGCTCCTCACTCGCGCATGTGGGACACACGTTGGACTCTCTAGCTGTCGGATAAATCGCACGCGTCTCAAGTTTCTCTCTCTGGTCCCCTCCTCAGCCTTCAGTGATGCCACGCGAGCTGGTCCCCCCTCCAATAACCATCACATGCAAACAAAAAAAACAAAAAAAATTTAGAGTCAACCAACAATTTTAGATAGCAGATGAATCCGGCCAAAATTAAAAAGAGCAACCAATGACTAAATTCCTAGCTATTTTTCTTTAAAAAAACTATGTAATTATCGAGGTATATATACATAAACCCTAGCATTTGTAAACCCATTTGGGATTCAAAAATCAATACAAAAAAGTACACATTTCAGAGGTAAATTCTTCTTTATTTTTTAGTTCTAATCAAAAATACTAAAAGGAGAGGAAAGTTTAAAGGGTTCGTTACCTTTGTTGGTCTTCGAGTGGTTGTTCTCGGGCTGAGGCCACCGTCTCTGATGATAGACAATCTTCGTTTTCAAAACAAGATTCTTTAAAAAAAAGGTTTTTTATTTCAGTTTTCAAAGGATTTTAGCAAATGGGTTTTTTTAAAAAAAAAAAAATCAGAGAATAAATCCGAGTTTAGAAGTAAAAAGCTTCGGTTTTAGTCCCTATTTTGTTACCCAATTTCTGTGGTTTTCAATTTGACCCCTAATTTTTTTTCATTTTGGTCCGGGAACCAGTGGGTAAATGACCCTTTGAGCCCTTCCCTTTTTGGTTATTTAATTTTTTTGCCCTTTATCGTTCTGTTTTTACATTCATGCACTATTTTTTTTATTTCAGCCCTTTATTTATTTGTGCTTATGTTTATTGCTAGTTTTTTTTATTTATCTTATTTTGTTAAGCGTTTTTTTGTTCATGCAAATTTATCCAAAAAAAGAATAAAAAATAAGAAAAATGAAATACTGAAAAGTACCCAATCGGAGACATATCGAGTATGTAGTACGGTATTAGATTAAAGTGCCCGTGCTTCGTTGGTCTCCTATACGAACGATATTAATCATATGGTTTTGGACGATGCCATTACATTCCATACTCCATTTGCATCATGCAAATGCAAGGCCCTGTGGGTGAGACTGAGTCTATTTTTACCAATTTGTACAAAAGTGATGGGGAGGATTCATCATTAATGTAGCGTGAGACAGAGCATAAAGTGCGTTGAATTTTTGGTGAAGCGGAAGGTGACAACTCCTCTGGCCCTGGGGTTGTTTTAGATTTTGTGTTTGGGCTTGGAGTGTTTGTTTTTCTTCACCACCTCAAACATTTTTACAGACACAATGAAAAATGAATGCAGATTTTACTTGTACATGTGTTTTCCGTTCTTCATTTGAGGGGAATGAAGCATGGGTTGTTCTTGGTGTCTTATGGGTGGTCGGAGAATGCTTCAACTACCCTTTTTTGTTAGAATTTGTTTAATTCATTACCTAAAGCAAGTAAAGTCCGCTACAAAGAACATCTAGGCAAAATAATGCTCTAAACAAACTAAACAATCTCCCAAGCAATACAAAGGGAAGGGTTTACGCGTGCAAACTTATCTATACATCTATCTGAAAGTTTAGTCTTAACAATTTCCTCAACAGGCCTCGATTCACTCTTGAAATGCCACCTATTTTTTTCCTCCGAAAGAAAATAAATACAAGTATTCTGAGACAGCTTAAGAATGTAAGCCAGCATAGACTTACCCTTCATAAAGCCAATAGCCCACAGTACCTCATCCTCCAAATAAGAGTTTCATCAGCAGCTCTACAAAACTTGCACTGAACATCCAAAACAATCCCATCATCTGTAGCCTATCTTAATCTCACCTGTTATGTTTTAATTGGACCTTTGAGTCATTTGTTAGAGACCTTGTGACATTGGAGCCACTTGGAATTTTTGATGTCTCAATTAAGTTGGGTTTTGTCATGGTATTTCTCACAAATTCATTTTAGTTTTGAATTTTTCTTTTCTTTCAAGTTTGAAATTTTTGTCAAATTAAATCAAGTAACGAAAAAAGTAACATACATATTAAGTTAACTTTAATTATTCTTTTTGTCAATTTTTATCTATATTTTTTACATCTGTAATATTTTTAATAAATTTTACAGTTTTTTGTCAATTTACATATACATCTTTTATTATTATTTTTATAATTTTTAATATTTTATCATTGTAAACATTTGTATTTATAAATACTATATATTTTTGAATTTCTCGCGTAAAAGGACACTAGTTGACATCATCATTCACCAAAAAATAAATAGTTAATGTCAGTTTAATTGTTTTGGGGAAAATTACAAATATTGTACTTAATTTTTTTCCACAAATATGAAACAAGTCAAATTATTTTCACAAATATTGTATTTGTTACGGTGAAAGTGAAGATGATAAGAGTACCCACCGTTTTTGAACAGTGTTTTGATATTTTAGAATAAAAAATGAAGTCGGATCACATACAATCCGACTTTGAACAGTATTTTCTGTGTAAAGTGCATTCCCACAGTCTATCTTCATCATTTTTTAATAATTTTTTAAATGAACAGTAAAGTCAGATTGAGTGCACATCGACTTCATTTTTACTGTTCAAACTATAATATTTATGTAAATAATCTTATTTGTGCCATATTTGTGGGAAAAAAGTCAACAACAATAAAAATGTAAAGTTACCGTTTTGTTATTTTTTTGTAAATTGGTTCAATTTGACAAATATTAAAAGCGTTGGAGAGAAAAAAAATTCCGGAAAATTTAAGATTTAAACTTATTTATTTATTTTTTAAAAAATAAATACCAAAAATATCATTAGAAGGTAATTTCTTAGATTTTCCCCTGAATTATCACGTGTTAGAGAAAATCATATTTTAAAATTTTAGGAGTTAATAATCCTTGTAAAAAAAATAATGTTGTTAGAATTAAATTGAATAAGAAAATCAATAAGACGAAGATTTAACTATCGTACTTGAACAAATGGCCAACATTGCTGCTCACGCATTAGATGCATGGGCATTTGCCTCGAAAAGTCGTATTTATTTGTATTTTGATTGCCCAGTCTGTATCAATTCGGTTGTGCTGCGTAGGGCTGAGCATATTTAACCGTAAAACCGAAAATCGATTTGAGCCTAAGTGTTTAGACGGTTTATGGTTTATAAGTTTACGAACTGTGGTTAACTGAATCGAACTAAATTTGATTTTTTATTTAATTTATAGTTATTTTTATAATGTAAAAATAAGTATTTTATACTTACAATACTATAGATGCATTTTTAATTATTATTTTACACTTAAAAAATTAAGTTTTTAATAAATATTTATGAAAAATACTTTAAAACTCTAACTTTTTAATGTTTAAAGTCATCAAATAAAGCTATTTTGTCAGAATAAAATACAAAATTTTAAAAACTAACATTAATATGGAAAAACCGAAAGTCGAGGTTAACCGAACCGAAAACTGATGGTTACTAAAATAACTTACCGAATTAAACCGAAACCGAACCGTATACACCCCACTGCTGCAAGATGTCTTTATTAACTAATATATACACAAATTACTACTCTTTTTTTCTACGTGGTAATCAACTTGATATTGTTTAAGTATATTTTGAGTTCGAGTTCTTATGTATGCAAAAAATCTTTGCTAGAAGACTCACCCACCAAAACCAGGTGTGCGACACAGATCAATCTGAATTAACCAATACAAAACCTTGACAAACCGCAGTACAATAAAAAAATGTTTAATTTGGTTGGATCAAAAATTAAAGGTGTAATTGATTTAACTTTTAATCTACTTTTACAAGATTGGTGGTTTTTTGAGTTCCATTCATTTTTTTGATAAATCTTAATTTTAATCTTAATCTTACCTAAAGAGAAGGGGAAGGAAGCTTTAAGAGAAGGAATGAAATGTTCTTAGTGGGTCAAAAACCCATAATCTAAAGAAAATAAACAAAGATAAGCACGTTGACAAACCGATTAATTATTGTTGTTAAAAAATATGAATTAATTTTAATAAGGTAATGATATGATTTCATTATCTGCCACACAATTTCATTTGTAATTTAAATTCACAATGAAATTTAGAAAGACAGTGTATTTAAGACGATAGTAATTGTTTATAATCAAACTTAAGATCCGATATTAATTATCGAAAGATTTTTATCATTACACCACAAGCTTAATTTATAGATCATTTATATTTAATAAAAATCATTGAATTTATAAAGTATAAACAGATGATTTTTATCCAAAAAAAAAAGTATAAACACTTATGAAAGTGATAGAATTGTTGCCAAAGTAAATACAAAAAATTATTTCAAGCATAAAAATGTTGCTGTATGGTTAATGATGCAACAATGATTTATTCTATTCCCTTTTTATTACTATTTCTCATTTAATATGGTATACAGTTGTTAATGCCTGAAAAAAATGAAATGTAATTTTAGTAAAATTTAATTTAATTATTAGATTTATTTAATTGAGTTAGATGTTTTTGTGTATTATAAGTATGTCATGTTTGAGTTTCCTAAAACCACATTTTCTTCTTTTTCCAGACATTAACAACTGTATACCATATATATTAAATATTGAATTTTATATTATAAAAATATGCTTGTTTTAATGGCAAGCATACACTACCTTACAATATAAGGTCTTGTGTTTGAATCCCCTTGATGCCATTTTTCCCTTCATTTTTCTGGGCATCAAAACGGTATAAAACATATATAACAAGTTGTGTTTTATATCACAAAAATAGCTTGGCCTAGTGGCAAGCATATAATACTCTCATTGCTTTGGAGGTCCTTGGTTTGATTCTCTCCAGCCTCCAATTCTATTTTCCCCTCCAATCAGGTGACACGTGTCACCATTTAATTAGAGGAGAAAAATAAATTAATTAAATAAAATAAAAATAAATAAATTTCGTGTCAGCACCTAATTAAATAATCAATTAATTTTATTAAATTAAAATTAGGACCAAATTGATTAAATGTGTAAATAACGGAGACTAAATGCGTGATTATACAATTTTTTTAACTGTCACGTTAGCCTTTCCGTTAAGTTTTAACGGCTGGTGGCTATATTGGAACCATATCAATAGTTGAGTGATCATTTTGACAAAATTAAAAGATCAGTGATCATTTCGACACCAACCATAATAATCGGTAGTCTCCCGTATAGTTTATCCTATTATTTATTTATTACTGTTAGTATTAATAATTTATTTGTTTTTTGTGATAAAAGTTTTGTTTCCCTCCCCACCCAGTTGTCAGGTTTTATGAAATTTTCTCTGCAACACACAACAGTTTGACAGCCTTTTCTCAGAGCTACCATAAATGGTATTCCCCCAAATAAATTAAAGAAAAATATAAATAAATAAATAAAACAAAATGTCCAGACTTTTATTATCTTGAGTCAAGATTCAGCCATTGAGAGCTCCAAAACGTCAAATGAAATCCACCTCATCATATTCCTATTTATTTATTGTATTTACTCATAAATAATTTTTTGATTATATTATTTTGATTTTTTAACTTATCAAAAAATGCTTAAATATCATACATTTAATTTCAACACATTTAAATCCGAGTATTGAAAATATGATCTGTATTTACATTCGTTAATTTATAAAAAATGTCTTTCTTAAAATAAAAAGTGATTAGTTTATCTATTTCATTTAAGAAATAAAGATATGTAATTACGATAATATTTATAATTCTAAAATAAATTTTATATTGTACTATAATTCCAAACAATAAAACATCAAATTGGAATACATTAAAGAAAATATAAACATCAAATTTGTGTTTGTTCGGTAACCACATATAGTTTAATCGCCTTTTGAGTCGTTTGTCGATGCAATCTATAACAAATCGTCGTTTTTTAAAATAGGAGTGAAAGATTTGTTGCCGATTTTGGAGATTTTTTTTAGTTCGTATTTTGACAATTTTTCATGGACTCTTTTTATAATAGACCGTAAAGATTTTCTTTGATGAAAATAGAAAGTGTCTGATTTGACTAGTGTAGCGTTTATCTTTTATTTTTAAATTTATAATTTTTTTATTGTTTTTTTAATATTCTAAAACATTTATTATATTGATGGTTTAATTTTATTTTATTTATTAATAAAATTGTTTACTTAATGTGTCAAAAAACAATTAATTACATTAAGAATTTAAATTACATTCTCAAAAGACTACTCGCTTTGGGCAGTACGTAGGAGGTTATTGTCATGTATTGGGCATTGTGTACATACCAACCCTCCACCCCTTTTATTTCTCTCAATTTTATACAGTTACTAAAACTAAAAACCTTATTGTATATATTACAATAGTTTATTAAGATGACATATTAAATCTCTTAAATAAGATTAAGGATTCAAATTTTAACGTTGTGAATAGTGCAATTGAATTAAGAAAATTGTTCTATACAAAATCTCTACAGTACTTAATTTGGATTAATTAGTGAATGAGTTGTATACCGATGATTAAAAAAAATAATTTACATAATTTATAATTGTATATACCACTAATATTTTAATTATTGGACCATTGTATTTACAAAATTTATAATCTGAATCTGGAAATCCAACGGCAGGGAAGGAGTTTGTTTTGATAGGGTCCAGGCAAAGAATGTCACGTGTCAAGTAAATGCGTTGCATGGGCCATGATTCAGGTCAGTGGGTCCATAGACACGAGAGTTTCCCTGATAAAAACACAACTTTTCTTCTTCGACTACTTAAGTAGTATCCCAAATCCCATTGCTTGATTCACCAGACCAGACAACTGAGCCAACTCACTAAACAAAAACCCGTCCTTTCCCCACTGCTCACTACAGAGATGCCTCAAGGCCTCTCTTTCATCCTCTTCTTCTTATTCCCTCTTCTATAATGGAAACAAAGATCTGAACAAGTTTGTTTTTTTTAGTGGAGCAGAATGCCTCAAGACTCTTCCTTTGTTTTCGATGCTCTTTATTGTTCAGAAGAGAATTGGGAGGATGAAGAAGAAAGCTGTTTCGACAATGGGGTTGTTAACAAATCTAACCCTTTTCCGGTTCTGTTAGAACAAGACTTGTTCTGGGAAGACGATGAACTTTCCTCTTTACTTTCGAAAGAAGTGCAGAACCAGCTGTTTGATAGCTTTCAGGCCGATGGGAATCTAGCCAAGGCTCGCCGGGAAGCTGTGGAATGGGTGTTGAAAGTGAATGCTCACTACTCTTTCTCTGCTCTCACCGCTGTTCTTGCCGTCAATTATCTTGATAGATTCTTGTTTAGCTTCCGGTTCCAAAGCGAGAAGCCATGGACGACTCAACTTGCAGCCGTTGCTTGTCTTTCTCTAGCGGCCAAAGTGGAGGAAACCCAAGTTCCTCTCCTACTGGATTTACAAGTATATCTCTTTATAATCGAACTTTAACGTAGTTGAATTCATTTCCCATTTCGATTCGGCTTATGAATGTGTCGATCTGTTTAGGTCGAGGAGACCAGATATGTTTTCGAGGCCAAAACTATCCAAAGAATGGAGATTTTGGTACTGTCTTCCCTTCAATGGAAGATGAACCCTGTAACCCCACTTTCGTTTCTAGATTTCATCGCTAGGAGGCTCGGATTAAAGGACCATCTTTGTTGGGAATTTCTCCGGAGATGCGACCGGATTCTGCTCTCTGCAATTTCAGGTTAGCACCCTTTTCAAATCTGGACTTGAATTGGATCCGCTCTGTAATCTGTATGCAAATAATAAAAGATCGATTCTTGTTGAATTCATCGGCAGATTCTAGGTTTATGTGCTACCTTCCTTCTGTAATGGCCATTGCTACAATGCTGCACGTTGTGGATAGTGTAGAGCCTAGTCTTAGAGTCGAATACGAAAACCAGCTATTAGGCATCCTGGGAATTGATAAGGTATTTGTTTTATTGTTTATCTTCAATTTTTTTACAATGTTAAAAGTGCAGATTTATCTTAAATCTTGATCCATCTATTGAACCAGGACAAGGTAAATGAATGCTGTGAGTTGATAATGGAATCGGCGACTACGAAAGTCGAAGGCAGCCAAACAAAGAAGCGCAGGTTTAGCTCCATCCCGGGAAGCCCGAATGGTGTAATCGATATCTTTTTTAGTTCGGATAGCTCGAATGATTCGTGGGGAGTGGCATCATCTGTGTCTTCATCACCTGAACCAATGTCCAAGAAGAGCAGAACTCAGCAAGACCAGCTCCCGGAAATGCTAAGCCTTCCTCACTGAATCTCCCTCAGTCAATTCGAGACTATAAATGGTCTAGTATGTAATAATGTTGCTGTTCTTTTTCTATGGATGCAAGTTAAATTGCTTACCATCTCTGCATTTTCCGACCAAATCGAGCTCTGGGGAGTGATTGGTGAGGAAATCAGGAATTAGAGATGGTTTGCATTTTATCCGGGAAGAAACCAAGTGGGAAAGAAACAAATATGAAATATGCAAGAGTCCATGAATTAATGCTTTAGACATTTTTGTTTCTATGAACATTAATGTTAATTTCAGGAGTTCATTATTGTTTCTTGGTTCATCACACATGATTGAAGTACGTAGAAAGGGTATGTATCTGTACCTATGAGTATTAAAATACGGTGGTGGAATCAAAAGGAAGAGCGGGAGGATGATAAGTAGAATTTTTTGTTTGCATGTGAAGGGAGGAGCATGTTGTCGGCCACTGGCGGGATTTGGAGTAAATTCAGTGACTTTTGGGGGGTTTGACCTCGTTGGAAGTGCCCCAATTTTCGTTTGAAATCTCTAGCCCTCCTGGTGTGGTCATCACCTCAACTTGGAGTGAGCCAACAGCTGTAAACACCGTCCACCCTGATATTCTAGATATTCAAATGCATACGAATTCATAGATATTCGACCCATTGTCATCCCTAGTTATAACATCGTGTAGATCGAAGTGATTGACATGGTATGAACTGTGGGAACTCGACCGCACACCTAATGCATAAATTTTCAATTGCCAAATTTGAATGCAAAGCAAATGTCAATGAGAGGCAGCACATTGCTTTGGCAATATTGAAATGCATGGAAAGACACCCAAAGTCATTGCGTTTTTTGTTTAACCACAAGTATCCGACCTATTGGTCGACTAGTTTGAATCGTATTTTACAGAGACTCATTATTGAAACGATCTTTTCAATTCATTTTTCTTTATTTATAATTTCGAAATTCGAATATTTGACGTTACTTAAAAGAATGAGCGTCTCATCCTACTAAACCCCTGTGCAAAATCATTGCTTTTAATAGACCCTTCAAAGTTGTTGAAGATGCAGAAAAGACAGCAGCAAGCACACTGCCCCTTTGAACTAAAGGAGATTCTTGACAAATAATTGCAAGCATTGGAATGATGTTTTTCTTTTCTTTTCATGTAAAACCGATGATGGCAAATCAGTCAAGGTGATTATAACGTGAGTCAGATCATCGTAATAATAATGTCTGAATTGAGCCGTGATCCCCGCTTGGTTTCAGGGTGCAAATCTCCCACTAATGTTGGAGTACAAGGATTAGAACAAGCTATTTAGGATTTAGATCCACCAAAAAGCACACTCTCTACGACAAATAAAAAAGAAGGTGCAAAAAGGTGAGAAGTGGAGAATGTTGAAATTGGAATGGAAGACGCAACATCTTTTTGTTTTGTTTTGGTATGTCTTTGTTGATGTTTTGCTCTTTGCTTTTGGTAACAGACGGTGGGAAAACACTATTTCAACTCCAAAAAGATAAAGAAGACAATGGTAGGATATTATTCATTCATCATGAAAAAGAGGAAGAAAATCGGTGTCCACCCAAACATCTTTATTTCAACTTTTCATTTTTCTTTAAATACAAATATTTAAGTTTATTTACTCTATAAGATCCATTTCATCTTTATGATCTGTTGAGCATTTATGAGATTTATCTATAAAACATTAAAATAAACAAGGGTTTCATTAATTTCATGAAATGTATAGGCATTGACTCCAGGGCCATGCATATTAGTGGCAGTGGGGGCACAGGTTATTTAATTATCCTTTTTATTCAAAACCTTTCATTTTTTTTCATACTCCTATTTATTACATAATAGGTGACATTTGAATGATGATATTCAACAACGCCCGAAGGAACTGCACATCTGCAGCCAGCCAGAAATACACTGTTTCGTATTAAAGGGTTTGCCAATTGTAGTCTAGTCTAGGCTTTGCTCCATAGGCGGAATTCAATTGGAACATAAACATGACCTCCAAAATTTAGAAAAAATAATTATTGAGTTCTTTAAAAAATTTACTTGGTTTCTCAAAATATTTAAAAAAAAAATTATTTTGATTTTTTGAAATTGTTAAAATTATGCATTAATTTATATATATATTAGTATTTATAAATAATATTGAATTAATATTTTAAAATTATAAATTTTATGAATGCAACTTAAATTGTTTAAAATCACAAATATATGAATTGAAAGTTCTTTTTTAAAAAATAATAATTTCTCTCTAAATAAAAGTTTCAAAAACAAAATTTATGGCCGCAGCGTAATGCGGTGGTCTTTAATAATCCGGTTGAGGATCATAGAGGGGTTCTTGCGAGTAGTAGAAGGCTTGTCGATCTCATAATTACTGTTGTGTCAAAGCCGGCAGTGGTGCCAAGGTCGGGGCTGCCGGGGCCAAGTGTTGAATCACATTGGGTGCCACATCTCCAATGGGTTAAGATTAATACGGATGAGACTCGAAATAGAGCGGATGTTTCTGCTGCCTGTGGTGGAGTTGGTCGGGATAGTGGGGGCAATTTGATCTTTGGCTTCAATAAATTCTCGGGAGGGATGTTCTATTCTGTATTAAGAGTTATAGGCTGCGTATTTGGGACTCGCACATGCTTGGAGAATTGAATTGCGAAAGATAGTTGTTGAGACAGAAGCATGGATGTTTTCCGAATATGATTTCTTCTAGCCTCATACTGGTTAAATGGGGCGGCAGTGCATGCCTGTGAGCATTAGTGGAGTGTATAGCGTACTTAATATTGTAAGAAAAACTTTGTACAAGTGATTAGGCGGACTGCACTGCTCCAAGGTACTTGTCAATCTATATTTCTCTTTCGTGCACGTAATTGGGCCTAACACCGTTGATCCTGTCACCAGTTGGCGTTTATTTATCCAGTTGAGCATGGACGGGGCGAACTACAGTAGTCTAAAGCACCAGTCAATCTACATGACATATATTTTAGGAGCTTTACACCATTTTCAAAAACACCTTTGTTGTTAACACCATTTAGTGGTCATCTATTCGTTTGATGCTTTTGCGACAGATGACTCGAGTGTAAATGCTCATAACGATGTAGCCTTGTGGCAGATTGTATAGCGTAATTAATGTTGTAAGAAGAACTTCATAAATATGAATGATACATTTAACTTTTTTTTAGAAAAAAGTCACTACTTTAATAGGTAGACACATGTGGAAGAAAATAGACATATGTAAAACGAAAATGAAAGTATGATATAGAAAAGAAGATTGAACGTTTATAAATAGTTTTTTTTATAATCGAACATTAGTTTCCACGACTACTTATAGGGGAGTATTCATTTAAGCTCGTAGTGCATGGAGAACGAGTGAAAATCTTGAATATATTCCTCTACAGCATGCATATGTTAAACATGCCAAAGAGCTTGAATATATTTTCACATGAATTCCCACTTCTTTGATCTGTGGTGTGTTGATCCTAGCCGAACGTGGGCCATCAACATGGAATATCACACATAGTACTTCCATTTTCATTATGGAATCATAGGGGTGTTGTATGGAATAACTATAGAGCTGTGGACCATGATCATCTACATCTTTATGAAGCTGTGTAATGCTTCATCCCGATAAGAAGACCATGCCGAGGCTCGCATTGAAATCGGTACGTTGACACTTATTTAACATACCTAATGCAGTAAGGAGAGCTTCGTTGGTGGAATTTACTTCATTGGTGTCTTATATGCATGATAATGGTAATGCCAACATTTACGAGGCTAGCACCATTATCTGAAGGCCTTTGATGCATGATATGGATATCGACATGATAAGTGTAAAAATAGTAGGGATTTTTAATATGGTTATTTCAAAAGTATCGACGCTAGAGTTCAATAAACATTTGTGAAAGAAACACCGATTTTTAGTTAGTGATGAAAAATTTTCAACTTTCTTTGGGGACTTGAATTATGCTCCGTGCGAACTAATTTCTTTAGAATCCAAACAAGAATGTTGCACAAGGCAAAGACGGTAGTACATACACGAGGCCACATGCTATACATTTATGAGGCTAACACCGTCATCTGAAAGCCTTTGATGCACGAGGCCTCTAGTGTTCATTTATCCAGGTGAGGCTTTTGCGACAGATGACTCAGGTGTAAATGCGCCTAACGAAGGAGCTATACAGATGACTGTATAGCGTAATTAATGTTATAAAAAGAACTTCATAAAAGTGAATGATACATTTAACTATTTTTAAGAAAAAAGTATATAGACTGACACATTGAAAGAAAAATGACATATAAATATCATATGACTTCTGTATACTCGAACCTTATTTCTAAAGGCTATTTATATGGGAATATGCGTAATGCATGTAGCACGAGTTAGGCATGCATATATTTTTTTGAAAGCTGGATATATTCGTTTGAATGCTGCATCTATGGTAGATGCAGGAAATGGACATAGAAATGGAAATGACATATGCAACTCGCCGTTCACGCAAGGCGAGTTGTATCAAATTTGGCGTGCATGGACGACGAGTTGCACCAATCATTTCCATTTCATGCATCTGCCACAAATACAACTTTCAGACGAATTTATTCATACTTTTCAAGGCAATATTCTGAGCATTTTTGAATGCATGAACGAATGGCAGACACGTTGTCCTATAGATAAACACATGTACATAATGGTGGAAAAAACAATGCGGCCTAAAAAACATCCAAACATGGTGAAAAAGTTGCCTAAACACCTCTATAGAAGTCATCATAGTAGGCTTTTCAAGTAAAGATTCAGAGTATTTTTTGAATGTGTGAACAAAAAGATGACAAGTCGTCATACAGATAAATACATGTACGTAACGGTGGCAAAAAATGCTGCCCAAAAAAATACGAACACGGCGAAAAAATTTCTTAAACGTCCCTATAAAAGTCATCATGGTAGGCTTTTCAAGGCATGATTCAGAGTGTTTTTCGCATGCGCGAACGAACGGCAGACGTGCCATCCCATAGATAAACACATGTACGTAACGGTGGAGAAAAAATGTGACCCAAAAAAATCTAAACACAACGAAAAAGTTGCCTAAACACCACTATAGAAGTCATCATGGTAGGCTTTTCAAGGTAAGATTCGGAGCGTTTTTTGAATGTGTGAACTAACGGCAGACACGTCATCCCATAGATAAACGCAAGTACGTATGGTGGTGAAAAAAATACGAGCCAAAAAACGTCCATCCAAACACCACAAAAAAATTTCCATTACACCCATACGAAAGTCATGTGAACTCCGAAGGTTATTTTCAATTTCAAAAATTAGAATCACAAAGTTTTTATTATAAACACATTAATGATTATTTTGCCCATGATTTTTTTAAATTAACAAAATAGGTCCCCTAAAATTATGAAACTTTATTGTTTATCCCTACATGTGAAAATATTAAAATATGTGTTAAAAATTTACACTTAAGTAGAAAGTGCTCCTAAAGATATAGCTATGCGGCGTAATGCACAATTGTGGCCCGGAAGCAACATTTGAGTTTCATCGTCATTAATGTTGTAAGGAAAACTCTATGTATGTAATGTAACATCCCCTTCCCGTATCCATACACCGGGTACGAGTCGGAAATATTACGACTTCTTTAATAAAAAATTCGGGATAATTTAAATTTTTTTAGGAAAACTTCTCAATGGTCACCCATCCTAAAATTTCTCTAGCCTAAACACGCTTAACTTTATTTAAAACCAAAATAAATTATTTATTCAAGTTCCAATCATAAATCAATTATCTTAGCATACAACTCATCACCTGAGTTTACTCTTAACTTTGTATCTTTCCAGAAACGCCAATTATCATGAAACCCTACCAACTTTAAAGGCCAATCACAACTCAAATAGGTTTAGCAAGTATACATGCAACTATAATAATCAAACCTCAATTAGGATGTCATTATTGTGATTACCTGTTGAGCTTTTCCAATATTGATGCAATGTTTTTCTCACTCTTATCTTGATTTACCTACGTGTGCACAATCAAACACACGCTAAGTACGAACTTAGTGAGGCAATAAAGGAAATTAATAACAATAATTTAAACTTTATTCGACTTCATGGCTATGTTTATATAACATGATATATATATATATATATATATATATATATATATATATATATATATATATATATATGCCATTGCATCAACTAGACTAACAATTTTTCCAACGGTATAAAATTAGACTAACAATTCTTTTAACTCGGAATTCGAAATCAGTTTCTGTTTGTTGGAAACGAAACTAGACTAACAATTCTTTTAAACGGTATAAAATTCATCATCTAACCATTTTTGTATAATTTATGGCGAAATTTTAAACTTACTGTCATAATTCAATTCCAACATAACTTTCCATAAATAACTTCTAATTTACACCAACTTCTCCCTATTTCTCTACTTGTCAATTTAGTCCCATCACATTATTCAAATGACCAGAATAAAGCTTGTATTCATATGTTCTATTTACATCCTTCATCAAAATAGGCTCAAACCTTTACTTCTCTAATTTCTCTTGATTTGTCGAGATGGTCACCAAATTTCAAATATAAGGATTCAAGCTTACTAACTTTGCAAATTAGTCCTCCAATCAACATTACTACCTTAATTCCATCATTTTAACTAAAAATCAGATTTACTCCTTCTACATATCCTCTTTGCCGAATGGACCATTCAAGTTTGATAATTTGTCAAAATGGTCATTAATGTGATTAATCGTCGTTTTAGCATTCTAACTTCATTTTCATGTCTCTAACATTATTAATAATATAAATACACATCAAATTCAATAAAAAATCAGATATGGTCCCTTAATTTTGAAGCTTGACGAAATGGTCCCTATGCATTTAACTTAGGGTTTTGCTTCCAAACAACAAATCAAGCTTACTAGATCACTAATCCAACATTACAAACCCTAAGTTAGACTTGAATCCATAAACCCTAATCTTATCTATGCAAACTAAAATATGTAGGGTTTAAATCCCAACTCAATAACATGATTCCAACATCATATAAGCATGATTCTAACTTAAAATCAACCATGGATTCATAAAATCATAAAAGCCCCAATTTGTTTATAAACCCTAATTTCTTCCACATATCAAATATCATCAACCAAGCAAGTATTCTATAAATTATTTACATCAAAAGATAGAGCTCGAAGAGTATAACAACTTTGTAGTTCGAAAGATTACCTAAAAACCGAGATTCGGGGCTTAAATCGAGCTTGGAAATTTCCATCTTCTTTCTCCTCTTTCTCCATGGTTTATGGCTGGAAAAGATGAACATTGTTTTCATCTTTTTACTATTAAATTACACTTGTAACTATTAAATGAATTTTAAATTCATTTAAATAGTGAAATTACCAATTTAGCCTTTAAATCCAATGGCTAATTTAATCTCATCCAAAATCAAGAGCTAAGATGAAATCCATATATATTTCATCTTCCAAAAACATCCTCAACAGTTCAAAAATATTTCAAAATGGCCATCCTTGCCAAATGACCAATTTGCCCTCTAACTAGTCTTTATTTACTAGTTTGTTTCAAAATTGCAATTCCATTATAATCATCTAGCATAGTACAAAACAGTTAGAATTATATTTCTCATTATGTAAATACATATGAACTTAATTAAATCACTCATTTACAGGTGCATGCCCACTTCTTTGATCTGTGTTGGATTGTTTCTGGCACAACGGGGGCCGCCAACATGGAATATAACACGTAGTACCTTCATTTTCATTATATAAATATAAGGGTGCTGCATGGAATATTCATGCAGCCATTGACTATGATCAGTTGCATCTGTGTGAAGCTGTGAAATGCTTCATCATGATAAGAAGACCATGTCGAGGCTTACATTGAAATTGGTACGTTGGGACTTACTCAACATACCTAATGTTGTAAGGGGAGCTTCGTTGGTGGAAATTATCGAAAAATGATGACTTTTTAAAGAGAATTTATGATCAACCCTAAATCTAGCTTTCGAACTATACATGTTTGAATATGTGTGTTCAAGAACATAATTGGATAAGTATTTATTGTTGGAAATTTGGGTGTAACTCACCATGCATGGCTGGCGAGTAACCTTCCTTAACCATTTTTTCATTTGGTGTCCAATTCAGTCGCCAAATTTTTTTAAGGGATGACAAAATTTATTACATTTAAAAGTTTACATGACGGTTACAAATAAATGTAACTATGCTTTCTTGTATTACAAAACTTAATACATTTATTATATTAAAAAACGATTACAAATAAATGAAATATAATTCTCACAATGCGATTTTACGAAACAATAATATTGTAAGAATAACTTTCATTACATCTTTTATACGTCATAGTTGTCTGACACTCCATCACTTGCGATAATGATGCAAATAAGCGTACAATTGGGGCTGACAAAATAACTTCTGGCAGCCTGATGAGTGTGCAAAAGTACTATTTTCTTGCCCTTTTTACTCATATTATTGTTAGACTTAGGCTCATTTTAGTTGCAGTGATAGGCATTCATGCATAGTTTTCTAGTTTCCTTAGTTAATGAGCTTGGTATTGCATTTGGTTGGTTTTTTTGGGAAAATCACTACTAGTGTGCTTTATTTTGTGCAGGGCTGGATTGATGTGGCAAGTGGAGATTGATGAGGCAAGTGGAGATTGTTGTGGAAAGTAGGGTTCATTCTCAAGGAGTTGACGTGGCAAGTAGGGGTTATTTCTGAAGAGGTTGCCGAACTAGATTATCGTGGCATAACTGGATAATTTTGGATAAATACAATATTATCCGCAACATTATCCAGATCGTAGAAGATAAAGCCCACATTCAATTTTCAAATGCATGATCAGATAAGGATTATATCTCCAGGGAATTCAAACGCATTTAAATCCTCCTCATCAACAACAAAGTTGATCGCATCATCCCCTTTAAATAGAAGATCAAATTACAGTTTTGAGGAGTTGAATTTTGGGGAATCAGATTCTAGGCTGATCACATACTTCATCTTCTTCATTTTTACTTTATGCGATCCATGTTTGGGATTATTTTTATTGAATTTTCTTCTTCCCCAGCCATGAACTAATTTAAATTGGCTGGGGTTATTTGGGTTTGTGGTTGTGATAAAAGTTTGGATAGTTAGGCTTTTTATTACAATTTAAATTCAAAGTTTGTTCATTCTTGGTTCTTAATTTTGATTTCGAGTGAATTGGGATATGATCTCGAGAGCTATCAATTTATCTATACTTGGGAAAGTTAGATTCAAGAAACGAATGAACATGATCTTCATTCAACAATCGTCGATGAAGATTAATCCACCTTAGGAATAAGAATTGGATTTCAACGGCTAAGAGAAGCGTAGATCGGTTGTTATTCACCCAAGGTTAACGCAGGGATGTATCACCAAGGCGTGCACAATTAGCTAGTTCTTCGGTTAGGGATAACAAGAAGACATTGAAGAATGCTTCGTCGAGCTTTGAAGGAAGAAGCCCAGTTGCTACGACAATCAAACCAGTCTTAGTTGCCACAGCATAATTTGTGACCTAGTTGCCACGGCAATTCAGCCAGTCTTAGTTGTCTTAGCAATTGAGTTGCCTAATCAATCAATTGCCATGACAATCCGAACATCCCTCACACCACTACTCATGATAACCCGGCCTACACTCTTATTCGATTACTTTCTCCATTTATTTTACTTGTTTAATTATTTTATTTGTTACTTCCAAACACCTATCATCACTATTCATTTATCTTTTCAGTACGAGAAATTAAAAATCAGAGTTTCACCAATCCCTATGGAGACGATTCTTACTATTATATAACTTGCGACGTGTATACTTGCACCAATTGTGAAGCCCCCAAAACATGCAACAAGTTTTTGGCGCCGTTGCCGGGGATTGGCAATAGGGACTCTGTTTTTATTTTCTTGCACCTTTGTTCATTTTATTTATTTTGTGTTCGGTTTCAAAAGGCAAATAACTTTAGTTTTGCATTGGTGTATGACCAGGGCAAGGCCGACAACATCCGATTAACCATTTGAACTAGAGATCGAATGCTTTCTTCGTAGACGTAGAAGAGAGTTGAGAGCAGAAATGGCAGATCCAACTAATGATCCAGTTGGCAACCTGAATGCCAATGGCAATCATAATGCTGCAGTAGGAGATGTAGCAAATCTACAGGATCAACTTGCTATCGTACGAAATCGACCCATCCGAGACTACTTAGAGCAAGATCTTAACGGTCTCACTCTAGGAGGTGTCACACTTGAGATTTAAGCCACTCATTTCGAGTTGAAGCATGTGATGTTTAATATGATCAAAATAGTTGGTCAGTTTGGAGGATCAACAACTGAGGATGCCAGACAACATCTCAAATCGTTCCTAGATATTTGTGATTCATTTAAGCAACAAGGAGTCCCTGAAGACATCCTAAGGCTGAAATTATTTCCCTATTCACTGAGGGATAGGGCGAAATCATGGTTAAATAGTATCCCATCCGGATCTTTAGACTCTTGGACAGATCTATGCCGGATTTTTCTTTCTAGATTTAGTTTTACAAATATGACTAATAAACTGCGTAATGACATTACTTCTTCTCATCAGACAGATGACGAGTCTATGTACGAGGCTTGGGAGCGTTATAAGGAGCTTTTACGTAAATGTCCCATACACGGATTCAGAGATTGGACACGGATTCATTCAACGCACCGATGAGGATGATGCTAGATGCCTCGGCGAATGGTACGCTTCTAGACAAATAAGTAGAGGAAGATTGGGAGATTTTGGACATATTTGCCAAAAATAATTATCAGTTCCCAATCACTAGAAGGAGAATAGTCAGGCGAAATGCCTCGACAATTAAGCTAAAATCGTCAGATACTATCTTAGCACAGTTATCTACATTAACCAATTTGGTTAAGAATATGCAAAAACCCAATAACCTATAGGAGATCAAGGTAATAGGTCCATTTTGTGATTTATGTAATGCTAACCATGATTCTTCTGAGTGTACACAGAACCCAAAGTCCAATTTCGATGTTGGGAATTACAACCAGAACAACAATGTATATTCCAACACGTATAATCCGGCCTGGAAAAAACATCCTAATTTTTCATGGAGTAACCAAAACAACTCCAATAACCAGCAAAGTCAAAATGTAGAAGCATCAGGATTCTAGCAGAATATGTCATTGCAACAAATGCCGCAACAACAGTCAACATCAACTAGTTCTTTAGAAAACTCTTTAAATGCTTTCATGTTTAAAACTGGATCTTATATGCTCGAAACTAGTACCTTCATGAAAAAGACTGATGCTTTCATTAATAGGATTGAGATGCAGATGCAGAGTCAATGAGCAGCTTTGAAAGCATTGGAGACGCAAGTCGGGCAATTTGCTCATATTCTAAATACAAGGCCACAAAGAGGTTTCCCAGTGACACTGAGGTTGTTTGAGGAAAGGGCCACGAAAAATGTAAGGTGATAACCACCCGAAGTGGATCAAAAGAAAATGAGGGACCCAACCAATCTAAGGGTAGTGATTTTATCCAGAATGATGTAGCCAGAAACAATACCATGGTTGTCGTTGATGATGAACCTTCAGCAATTTCCACGGCAAGTTCACTTACCACGACAAGGCTATCCAAGAGTTCCAAGTCGGATGAGAAGGGAAAAGATGAAGAGATCAAAAATCCACCACCATTCCCATAGAGGTTGAAGGGGAAAAACACAAATACCAGTTCAAGAAATTTCTTGACATCTTGAAGCAAGTCCACATCAACTTGCCACTGGTTGAAGCAATATAACAAATGCCAAACTATGCTATGTTCCTTAAAGACATTGTCTCTAAGCGAACTAGGCTCGGAGAGCTTGAGACAGTTGCTGTGATAGAGGGGTGTATGGCAATATTACACAATCGTCTGCCGCCCAAATTAAAAGATCCCGGTAATTTTACAATACCTTGTGCAATCAGCAATCACTATGCTAGAAAGGCGTTGTGCAATCTTGGAGCCATCATAAATCTTATGCCAAAATATGTTTTTCAAAGATTGGGCATAGGGAAAGTGAGACCCACTACAGTTATGCTGCAGCTTGCGGATAGAACTTATGTACTTCTAGAGGGAAAAATCGAAGACATCTTGGTAAGGGTAGATAAGTTTATTTTTCCTGCTGACTTTATTATTTTGGATTGTGAAGCAGATGAGTCCGCGCCTATTATTCTTGGAAGATCTTCTTAGCAACGGGACATATGTTGATTGATGTTGAACGAGGAGAGCCCACCATGAGGGTGAATGACCAGTAAGTCATGCTCAATGTTTTCAAAACCTTGAAGTATGTTGATGATCCAAAAGAGTGCAAAGTTATTGAGGCCACTGCAGAATTTAATTTTGACATAGAAGAGTATTGCCACGGCAATTTGCCCGCCGAGACGGGAGAGCCTGTAGAATCAGAAATTGAGGCACAATAGGAAGTGAAATGGATGGTAAGTCGTCTAGGTAAAAGTTTCAAATCTCTTGATTATTCAAGTAAGGAATATAAACCCGAGAAACCTTCCATTGAATAGCCCCCCATTTTAGAGTTAAAACCATTGCCAGGGTAATTGAAATATGTTTATTTGGAAACCAATAAAACTTTGCCCGTAATCATTTCATCTAAGTTGAAGCCTGAATAGACAGAGAGGTTGATTGACATGTTGGCGTTACACAAAAATGCAATAGGTTGGTCAATTGCAGATCTGAAGGGAATCGGTCTGGCAATATATATATGCACAAGATCTTGCTAGAAGATGACCATAAAAACTCTATCGAGGCACAAATGTGACTTAACCCTGCCATGAAGGAAGTTGTGATGAAAAAGATCATCAAGTGGTAAATCTTTTTATTGTTTTCTTGATGGATACTCAGGGTATAACCAAATTGCCATAGCACCGAACGATCAGGAAAAGATGACTTTCACGTACCCGTATGGTACATACGCATTTCGAAGAATACCGTTCAGACTATGTAATACCCTGCGACATTCCAGTGATGTATGATGGCGATCTTTTCTGACATGGTGGAGAATTTCCTCAAAATCTTCATGGACAATTTTTCAGTATTCAGAGACAGCTTTGACAATTGCCTTGGCAATTTGGAGAAGGTGTTGGCACTCTGTGAAGAAACTAACCTAGTGTTAAACTGGGAGAAGTGCCACTTTATGGTGGATGAAGGTATAGTGCTCGGGCACAAGATCTCATCGAAGGGAATTGAAGCAGAGAAAGCCAAGGTGGACGTAATTAAGGGATTGTCACCACCAAATCCAGTCAAACGAATCCGAAGCTTTCTCGAACATGCATATATATTGACCAAATACTTGATCGACTTGCATATATATTGACAGTTCTAGTTGGAATAAGTTCATTATTTTTATTACTTACCACCAACAATAAAAAGATTTACCTGTAAGTCGATCAAGTATTTGGTCAATAAATGGTAAGGGAAAATGATCTTTCCTAGTAGCCTTATTTAACTTCCTTCATGGCAGGGTTAAGCCACCTTTGTGCCTCGATAGAGTTTTTATGGTCATCTTCTAGCAAGATCTTGTGCATATATATTGCCAGACCGATTCCCTTTAGATATGCAATTGACCAACCTATTGCATTTTTGTGTAACTCCAACATGTCAATCAACCTCTTTGTCTATTCAGGCTGCAACTTAGATGAAATGATTACGGGCAAAGTTTTATTCGTCCCCAAATAAACATATTTCAATTACCCTGCCTATTCAGGTTTTTGCAGAAGGTTTATCATAATTTTCTTTGATTTCTAAACCCTTGTGTAACTTGCTTGAACAGGACAAGGCTTTTAATTTTGATGAATCTTGTGTTAAGGCGTTTGAAAGCCTTAAGAAACAACTTGTCATGGCACCTATTGTCATTCCCCCTGATTAGACCTTACATTTTGAGCTCATGTGTGATACAAAGCGATTATGCGGTAGGGTCTGTTCTAGGACAGCGGAGAGGTAAGATTTTCCGTGCAGTATACTATGCTAGCAAAACCCTTAATGGTTCTCAATTGAATTACACCACGACCGAAAAAGAACTACTAGCTGTAGTTTTCGCATTTGACAAATTTCATTCCTACTTGATTGGTACAAAGGTAATTGTCCACACTGACCATTCAACAATTAAGTATTTGATTGCTAAAAAAGATGCCAAGCCTCGTCTAATTTGTTAGATATTGCTTTTACAAGAATTTGACATTGAAATTAAGGATAAGAAAGGAACAGAGAACCAGGTTGCTGATCATTTGTCAAGGCTGGACGGGGGCGATACAGACAATGACTGCTTGGAGATCCATGATGCATTTTCAGATGAGCAGTTGTTAATTGCCTCAGCAACATCCTGGTATGCAGATATAGTAAATTTTTTGGTTAGTGGTATTTTACCTTATGACCTTACTCACTAAGGAAAGAAGCAGTTCCGACATGATGCTAAGCATTATTATTGGGACGAGCCTCTATTGTTTAAACAATGTACAGATCAGGTCATACGACGATGTGTCCCTAAGTAGGAACAACAAAATGTGCTTCAACATTGCCATTTTTCACCCTATGGAGGCCATTTTAGAGGAACTCGCACATCAACCAAGATTCTATAGTTGGTTTTGATGGCTTACTATTTACAAGGATGCCCATAATATCTACAAAGGATGTGACCGTTGTCAACGAACGAGAAACATATCAAGGCGGCATGAGATGCCATTGCAGAATATCCTTGAGGTCTAATTGTTTGATGTGTAGTGCATCGATTTTTTAGGGCTTTTCCCATCATCGTTCGACAACCTCTGTATCCTACTCGTCGTGGATTATGTGTCTAAATGGGTGGAGGCAGTTGCAGTTCCCAAGAATAATTCAAAGATAGTGCAACGTTTCCTGCAGAAGAATATCTTTACACGGTTTGGGACACCAAGGGCAATTATCAGCGACGAGGGCACACATTTTGACAATAAACTGATTGCCAAGACATTGGAGCGCCTTGAAGTGACACATAAAATTGCCACGGCATACCACCCACAGACTAATGGGCAAGCTGAAATTTCCAACCGTGAATTGAAGGGAATCCTTGAGAAAGTTGTTAATCTTTCTTGAAAGGATTGGTCTTTAAGAATTGATAACGCTCTTTGGCCCTACCGAACAACATACAAGGCACCCTTAGGCATGTCTCCATACAGACTTGTCTATGGTAAGACTTGCCATATGTCGATGAAAATCGAGCATAAGGCCTACTGGGCTATCAAAACTGTGAATATGGATTGGAAAAGTGCAGGGCAAAAGTGTTTACTGGACCTAAACGAGATAGAAGAATTTCGTGCCTTAACGTATGACAATGCCAAGATCTATAAAGAAAAAACCAAGCGTTAGCATGACAAGAAGCTATTGATACGATAATTATTGCTGGGGCAATTAGTTCTTCTCTTCAATTCTCGCCTTAAGTTTTTCCCCGAGAAACTGAACTCAAGATAGTCTGGGCCGTTTGAGGTTGTAAAACCTTATTCTCATGGGGCTGTGGTGGTTAAATCGATAGTAGATGGGCATGAGTTCAAGGTTAACGGACAACTGTTGAAGCACTATGTTGGTGCACATGTGACTCGCGATAAGGAGACTGTAACCTTAGGAGATGCATGAAAATGCTTTTTCTAAGGGTTTTTAATTTTCAGTTTTTAAATTTTTGAATTTCTATTTTTACTTTATTATTTTTAGTTTTTTATTTATTTTATTTACTTAATTGTTAAATTTATTTATTTTTTGTTAGTTTTAGATTTTATTTTTATATATTTTTTGATTTAGTTGTTATCTTTATTTTGTTTTGATCATTTATCTCTTTATTTTTAGTTTTATCTTTATTTAATATTATCTTTGTGTTTTGTTTGGATTTTAGGATAATAGTTTCAAAGAAGAAGGCGTTGGGCCTAGGATAGAATTTCATTTGAATGAAATCTATCTCTTGAATTGGATAATGGGATGATTTAGGGGATTCAAATTTTCGGCTATTGCAAAGGGATTTAATCACCCTTTTGAAATTTTTCACCCAAAATTTTCCCCCCTTCTTATACCCTAGCCGCACCAATCCCCATCATCATCTCCCTTTATTTTCTTTTGCCACATTGGTTGAACATTCAATCCATCACTTCTACCAAACCTTCACTCAACCATTAATATTTTCATCTACTTCATCTCCTCCTTTACTTTTTCTTCATATTTGTAACTCTTAAGTTTTTTCTCTTGTTCCCTTTGTTTTTCTTTTCCAATCAAGAATCAAAAAGCCATGGCCAAGAACCTCAAGACTATGCCCAAGGCGAGTTCTTCAAGAGCAATCGAGCCATCTTGCCGCCCGTTTGCATCTCCAATCATTGAGAAGAGGTACCTTGCCAAGTTTGCAAATCGAAAGGTGTGGGAAGACCAAGGGTTCAAACATGATGTTTCCCTCAAGAACTATGGCCTTGAAGCTTCAATCTTCAAGATAATCGAGCACCATCAATGGAAAATTTTCCACGAACAACAAAATCGGGCAACAACTCATGGGTAAGGGAATTTTATGCGCATGTTTCAAATCAAGATAACCCTTACGTGTTTGTGCGAGGTAGGGCGATTATTGTTGATGCTGCTGCCATCAACACATACTATGGGCTCTATGTGGACAAGGATGAGTGTTAAGTGTTAAAAGGTACTATTTTTATTACCCTTTTTACTCATATTATTGTTAGACTTAGGCTTATATTAGTTGCATAATTAGTCATTCATGCATTAATTCATGTTTCTTTCCACCATTGAGCTTGATTACATAACTTGGTGATTTTTGTGGAAAAAGATACTATTTGGTGTATTTTTGTGTGTGCAGAATCAATTGCCAAAGCAAGGCTGGAACCAGTTGCCAGGGCAGTGCATGAAAGAGATGTCGACGCAGTTTCCAGGGCAATGCATGAAGGAGATGCCGAGCTAGTTGCCAGGGCAATTGTCGATAAGGGATAAGATGATACGACAGTCAAAATTGATGACTAGATAAGCCCAAGATGACGTGGAGCAAAGTTAAATCCCAAAGGAGTTTGATTTCCATGAAGAGGTCAAAGATAAATTAAATCCCAAAAGGATAGGAGAAGATCTAGAAGGAAATTAAATATAATAAATAATTATATTCTTTTAAAGTATTTAATTCCAACTTAACTTCCTCCTCAAGAAGTACTTTGACCTAGCCATCTCCTATTTAAAGGAGACCAAGCCATCAAACTCAAGGAAAGCAAGGGGGAGAGAGTTCGATTGGGAGAAAGCTTGGAGGGAATTCAATAGAGAGAGTACGACTAGGGGCTGATCGATTTCTTCTTCTTCTTTGCTTCCATTAGATTCATGGTTTGGGGATTATTCTTTGTATATCTTTTGAACCCAACCATGAACTAACTTGATTGGTTGGGGTTATTGTGTTTTGTTGTTGTGAGATACAATTGGATTTAGTTTAGGTAATAAGAATTTGCACCTTCAATTCAAGGTTTACTCATTCTTGGTTTTTATTCTTGTTTGCGAGTGAATTGGGAGAGGATCTCGTAACTCTATCTATTTATCTAATATCGGGAGAGTTAGATTCAATGGCTTAGGAATAAGTTTAGGATTTCAACGGTTAAGAGGAGCGCAAGATTGGTTTTTGTTCACCCTTGATTCACGCAAGGATGAATTGTCAAGGCATGCACAATTAGCTAGAGTTTTTACTTAGGGATAAGAAGAAACCATTAAAGAACGCTCTGTCGAACTTTGAAGTTGCTGTCCAGTCGCCCAAGCAGTTGCCCAGGTAACCGTTCGATTAGTTGCCAAGGCAACCCAGCTGCGTAAGTTGCCATTGCACTCTTTTACCAAGACGATCCAATCGGCTATCACTCCTCAACTCACAATAACCTGGCCTATTCCCTCTCTTATTTGATTTCATCTATTCTTTTAGTTTATTGCTCTTAGTTTACTCGTTAATTAGAACTCCTACTATCAATTGTGTTTTTACTTTTACAGTGCGATAACTAAAGCAAAGTGACCTAAATCAATCCATGTGGACACGATACTCAATACTCGTATCACTTTATTACTTTCGACGTGTATACTTGCACCGTTTGCGTAGCACCCAATACGCGCAACAAGTTTTTGGTGCTATTGCCGGGGATTGACAATTGGTGTTAGTTTTTTTTTGTTATTGCATTTTTCTTATTAGTTCTACTAACTTTTCTTTTTGTTTGTTTTATCAAAAAAATTAGGTGTGCTACAAGTTAAGGGACATCAACATGTAGGGAAATCAAAGCCGATCTATTTGAGAGTTGATGTAGGAAGATATGAATCAATCCAATCAAGAGTTTTTTGCACCCTTCGATGATTACCTATACCAACCGAGAAAAGCATATACCGTGGAAAACTCGTGCACTTGTTGTGAAGAACATCATGTGTTTGAAAATTGCCCTCACATTTTCGGTGCATATTACTACAAGGGAACACGGAAGAAAGACACATCCACCATGGTAACACAAAAGGGAGTAGTTGCGAGCATATTGGCCAAACTCTTTTTGGGCAATATTGTCACTCGATGGAGGGCGCGGATGGACTATAAAAAGTATCGGAAACGACCTTCCTCAAGTTTTCTCAGATATCCAGTAACATTAGAAGATGCATGAAAAATGCTCTTTCTAAGAATTTTTAATTTTTGTTTTTAATTTTTGGAACTCTATTTTATTTTCATTTTTTCTTTATTTATTTTTGGAATTTTTAAGAGATATTTTATTTTATTTTTCTTCATTATCTTTAGTTTCCAGGTTTTCTTTGTTTTCTTTTCTTTTCCACAACAAGACTCACAACCACCATGCTAAGGAAATTCATTGCCGACTACTTGCCACGACAACCGCAATAGAGGATGCTCTGGCAACTACCTCAATAGTTGACACGACAACAGAAACTGGCGATGCCCAGGCAACAACAATGGCTTCGGCAACTATTGATGCCTAGGCAAGTGAACCTGCCTCGGAAAACATGGATTAAATCAAAGCAATGCTATTCACGCGGTACCGGCCACAAGCATTCAACCACCGACTGAAAAATGAATCAAGCAAACGACACGAAGAAAACTTATCACTTGAGGTGACAACCTCTCCGACTAACTCATTTCATTTAGTTTCTTTTAAATTTTGTTTCACTTTTACATGCATTGAGGACAATGCTTCTCTCGAGTTTGGGGGTGTTGGTTTCTAGTTAGTTTTATGTTTAGTTGCATTCATCTTTAGCAATCACATATAGGTTGCATATGTTACTTGCCATGCCTTTAATTGGATTTAATTGCTTAAGACTTGTTGAATATCCAATGATGAATTTTTTCCACTGCACTCAATTGAAAGAACCTTTAATTTTAGGATTGCATAAAAATAACTTAGAATTTTACTATGACGCTGATTTTTTTACACGGTTGTGGCTTGTTGATTGAAAAAAACTTAGTGAACTTAGGTTGCTTAAAATTTGGGTAAATTTAAAATTGAAAATTAAAAGTCAAATTCTTGCTAGAAGTGTCCGAAACTGGCTCTAGTAGTTAATGCACATTAAAGAATCGCTAGAGGTGCCCGAAATTGGCTCTAGTCGACTAAAATAAAATGAGAAATTGCTTACTTTACTAGAGGTGCCCGAAATGGGCTCTAGTCGACTAAAATAAAATGAGAAATTGCTTACTTTGCTAGAGGTGCCCAAAATTGGCTCTAGTGAAAATAAAAATAAATGCCCGATAATTAAATTGATAAAAGCCTATTGTTCACATAGAATCTTGAAAATCAACTTGTACACAACTACGCACACACTTGTCACGAGCATTATAGTTTGATTCCGGGTAATTTTTGTGCTATCCGAAAAATTAAAAGGTGATCATACTTTGTGCCACGGTTCCGAGGTTTGAATTCAAGTTCGAAGCATGTCTTTGGTGATTAAAGTCTTGGCAGGTAATTGTTAGTTTGCATTGCTTGAGGACAAGCAATAGTTCGAGTTTGGGGGCGTGTTAAGTGTTTAAAAGTACTATTTTTATTACCCCTTTTACTCATATTATTGTTAGACTTAGGCTCATATTAGTTGCATAATTAGTCATTCATGCATTAATTCATGTTTCTTTCCACCGTTGAGCTTGATTACATAACTTGGTGATTTTTGTGGAAAAAGATGCTGCTTTGGTGTGTTTTTGTGTGTGCAGAATCAGTTGCTAAAGCAAGGCTGGAACCAGTTGCCAAGGCAGTGCATGAAGGAGATGCCGAGCTAGTTGTCATGGCAATTGTCGATAAGGGATAAGATGATACGACAGTCAAAATTGATGACTAGATAAGCCCAAGATGACGTGGAGCAAAGTTAAATCCCAAAGAAGTTTGATTTCCATGAAGAGGTCAAAGAGAAATTAAATCCCAAAAGGATAGGAGAAAATCTAGAAGAAAATTAAATATAATAAATAATTATATTCTTTTAAAGTATTTAATTCCAACTTAACTTCCTTCTCAAGAAGGACTTTGACCTAGCCATCTTCTATTTAAAGGAGACCAAGCCATCAAACTCAAGGAAAGCAAGGGGAGAGAGTTCGATTGGGAGAAAGCTTGGAGGGAATTCAATAGAGAGAGTACGACTAGGGGCTGATCGATTTCTTCTTCTTCTTTGCTTCCATTAGATTCATGGTTTGGGGATTATTCTTTGTATATCTTTTGAACCCAACCATGAACTAACTTGATTGGCTGGGGTTATTGTGTTTTGTTGTTGTGAGATACAATTGGATTTAGTTTAGGTAATAAGAATTTGCACTTTCAATTCAAGGTTTACTCATTCTTGGTTTTTATTCTTGTTTGCGGGTGAATTGGGAGAGGATCTCGTAACTCTATCTATTTATCTAATATCGGGAGAGTTAGATTCAAGAAACGAATGAGTATGGTCTTTATTCAATCAATTAATGGTGAAGACTAATCCGGCTTAGGAATAAGTTTAGGATTTCAACGGCTAAGAGGAGCGCAAGATTGGTTGTTGTTCACCCTTGATTCACGTAGGGATGTATTGTCAAGGCATGCACAATTAGCTAGAGTTTCGACTAAGGGATAAGAAGAAACCATTGAAGAACGCTATGTTGAACCTTAAAGTTGCTGCCCAGTCGCCCAAGCAGTTGCACAGGCAACCGTTCGATTAGTTGCCAAGGCAACCCAGCTGCGCAAGTTGCCACGATAATCGAGTTGCCATTGCACTCTTTTACCAAGACGATCCAATCAGCTATCACTCCTCAACTCACAATAACCTGGACTATTCCCTCTCTTATTTGATTTCATCTAGTCTTTTAGTTTATTGCTCTTAGTTTACTCGTTAATTATAACTCCTACTATCAATTGTGTTTTTACTTTTATAGTGCGATAACTAAAACAAACTGGCCCAAACCAATCCTTATGGAGACGATACTCGATACTTGTATCGCTTTATTACTTGTGACGTGTATACTTGCACCATTTGCGTAGCACCCAAAACGAGCAACAATGAGCATGCTGAGTTTGTTGAACACATCACAGCCGAGGAAGTGGAGAAGGTTTTCCAAGATCTTACCGTAGAGGGAGCCAAATGGAATGACAGAGCCTTGAAGGGCACAGTAAATTTTATCTTGTTAAAACTCGAGGCCAAACTATGGAATAATTTCATAAAACTAGTTTGATGCCTACTACCCATAATACCGTTGTTTCTTATTCTCGTTTATTATTCCTTCATTCTATTTTACACATGCATACTATTGATATTGGGAAGATAATTGTTGATAAATCTATGCTTGTAGTAAGAAGGATGTGGGAGCACTTTTTTCCCCTAATTTTATATCTTGATTGTGTGAAAAATGTACATGTATCGACTGATGTTATGGACGAGAAACTGACCGAGAGGAACGGGTAGTCCCGGAGCCAATGTCTGTGTTTTTTGCGTGGAGAATTGATAAAAGAACTCCCTACGGTGAAAAAGCCTTCTGCTCCATCAACTGCCCAGGCAAGTGCACATGCTACGGCAAGTATAGAAGGAATTGTCAAAATCCTCTGCCCTTTGGCACAACGGTTGGACAAGATAGAGGAACGCCAACTGTTGTTTATGAGTTACGTTAAGGACCGTGACACAGCTCTCACGAGAGTGATTCTAGAGAATTATCCTAGCAGCACCATTCTTTCTCGTATTCCCTCCTACACTACTTGTCTCAGCATCTGAATATGTGCTTGTGTCGAGTAACATTGCCAAGGCAACTGACGTACCACAAAAAGGTAAGGACCTTATTTTTGAACCTTCTCGTACTGAATCCCTTCATGGTTTTTCAGATTCATCCAAATCTATGACCGCACCAATGAAGTCTCCTCTGGCCTCGCCATCAAAATCTACATCGAAGCGTAAAGCTTCTGACCTAGAAGAGCTTCCCAAGGAGGATAAATCAGGTAATGAGGCCGCAGAGGCTACAGTTGAGGATGCACTACCAGTTTTGCGTCAACAACCACCACGAGCCGGAAAGAGGACCAAGCAAATGGCTCGAAGAAAACTATTCATTCGAGGTGATGACCTCTCTAACTAACTCATTTGCATTTTATTTCTTTTTCTTAATTTTGCATGCATTAGGGACAATGCTTCTCTCGAGTTCGGGGGGTTGTTTCATAGTTAGTTGCATTTATATTTTTGTTGTCTCATGTTAAGTTGCATATGTTACTTGCCATGTCTCTTACTTGATTAAACTGTCTAAACCTGTTGCGATATCCTATGATGAATTTTTGCCATTGCACTTACATGATAAAATCTTAGATTTTAGGACTAGCATAGAGAGTACTTAGAATTTTGCTTTGATGCTGAATATTTTGACTCTGTTGTGACTTGTTGATTAAGAGAGGCCTAGTGGAATTTAGGTTATTTAAAAATGGGTGAATTGTGCTAGAGGTGCATAAAACTGGCTCTAGACTAAAAAATTAAGATAAATTCTTACTAGAGGTGCCTATCTGTCTCTAGTTGTCACGCATTAAGAATCACTAGAGGTGTCTATCTCGCTCTAGTCGATTAAATTAAAAAAAAAGAAATTGTGCTAGAGGTGCCTAAACCTGGCTCTAGCGAACTTAATTGCCCCGTCAAATAATTTGATAAAACTTAATGTTCACATGGAATCCTATTAGTTAACTTGTACACAACTCCGCACACACATTTTCCCTAGCATTGTAGTTCAATTTTGAGTAATTCTCTGTGCTGTCCGAAGATTGAAAGGTAATCATTTTTTGTGCCACGGTTCTGAGGATTGAAGTCAGGTAAGAAGCATGTTTTTGGTGGTAAGGGCTTTGGCTGGTAATTGTTAGTGTTTTGCATTGCTTAAGGACAAGCAATAGTTAAAGTTTAGGGGTGTGATGAGTGTGCAAAATACTGTTTTCTTGCCCTTTTTACTTATATTATTGTTAGACTTAGGCTCATTTTAGTTGCATTGATAGGCATTCATGCATAGTTTTCTAGTTTCCTTAGTTAATGAGCTTGGTATTGCATTTGGTTGGTTTTTGTAGAGAAAATCGCTGATGGTGTGCTTTATTTTGTGCAAGACTGGATTGTAGTGGCAAGTAGAGAATGCCGTGGCAAGTAGAGAATGTCGTGGCAAGTAGGGGTCATTTCTGAAGAGGTTGCCGAAGTCGATTGTCGTGGCATAACTGGATAATTCTGGATAAATACAATATTATCCGCAACATTATCTAGATCGCAGAAGATAAAGTCCAGATTCAAATTTCAAATGCCTAATCAGATAAGAATCATATCTCTAGGGAATTCAAATGCATTTAAATCCTCCTCGTCAACAACAAAGTTGATCGTATCATCCCCTTTAAATAGAAGATCAAATCGCAGCTTTGGGGAGTCAAATTTTGGGGAATCAGATTCTAGAGAGAAGGTTGATCTCACACTTTATCTTTTTTATTTTTACTTTATGTGATCCATGTCTGGGATTATTTTTATTGATTTTTATTCTTCCCCAGCCATGAACTAATTTAAATTGGCTGAGGTTATTTGGGTTTGTGGTTGTGATAAAAGTTTGGATGGTTAGGTTTTTTATTGCAATTTAAATTCAAAGTTTGTTCATTCTTGGTTCTTAATTTTGATTTTGAGTGAATTGGGAGAGGATCTCGAGAGCTATCAACTTATCTATACTTGGGAAAGTTAGATTCAAGAAACGAATGAACATGATCTTCATTCAACAATCGTTGATGAATATTAATCCACCTTAGGAATAAAGATTGGATTTCAACGGCTAAGAGGAGCTTAGATCGGTTGTTGCTCGCCCAAGGTTAACGTAGGGATATATCACCCAAGCGTGCACACTTAGCTAGTTCTTCTGTTAGGGATAACAAGAAGACATTGAAGAACGCTTCACCTAGCTTTGAATAAAGGAACCTAGTTGCCACGACAATCAAACCAGTCCTAGTTGCCACGACATAATTTGTGAACTAGATGCTACGACAATTCAGCTAGTCTTAGTTGCCTTAGCAATTGAGTTGCCTCAGCAATCAATTGCCTTGACAATCCGAACAGCCCTCACACAACTACTCGCGATAACCCATATTACTCTCTTATCTGATTACTTTCTCCATTTATTTTACTTGTTTAATTATTTTATTCGTTACTTCCAAAAACCTATCATCACTATTCATTTATCTTTTCAGTGCGAGAAGTTAAAAATTAGAGTTTCACCAACCCCTGTGGAGACAATATCTTACTATACTATAATTTGCGACGTGTATACTTGCACCAATTGTGAAGCACCCAAAATATGCAACACTACCCCATTATAACCAATGAACGCACTCCTTATCTGCCTCAAAATCTAGAGAGATTCAGTTGGCTCCGATCCTCTAAACTTGATAGAAAAAGAATATTGGTCTTTTGATTTAGGTGCTACACAGAGTCAACCAACATGGTATATCCACCTTTCAATGCCCTTTGATCACAATGGAGGCTTCGGGTTGCTCCAAGTAATACATTTTAGGCCTTAACACAATGATCTACTCCGTTCACACTTAATGTTGTAAGGAGAACTTCGTGATTCAAACTAAGCTCCACCAACACATGAGACGACCATTGTTTCGAATGTATTATGAGAAAAAATCAATTTTTTATCTTATGTGTTATGGAATCGAATATTATGTTACCAAGCTATTTATAGTAGGGCTTTTCACTCTAAACTTGTTTTGCATACAAATCGAATTACAAACTTCGTGTATCATTGCAGTCTAAACAACACATCTTTCATCCGCCTGAAACTCTGACGAATATTTTGCCTGCAAAGCATGTATAGGGGATGACATGATACGTGAAACTCACCGTGCATGGATGGCGTTCCTTGCAGGTGAAAGATTCCTAAAATAACCTATAAATACCAAAATTTTTACATATGCTCTATTCGTTTCAAACCCACGATGTGAATATTTTTTAGAGCTACGTTATTCTGAAAATATAAGCTTGTTATTCCCGTCAATTCCAAACTGAGCCCTATTTTTTTTTCCTTTTTATCTTGTCTAGATGCATTTCATTAATGTCCTATGTGAACATGCTTCAACGGTAGTGTTACATTTAGATCAGAATACAGAACATGGTCCAATTTATCAACGAGTCACATAATGGACCAAAACATAAATATCGCAATTTGTAGGGCTATTACCACAATTAAGATTACCATCCTTTGATTATTCCAATTTCATGTTTGCATGTTAATTCCCATTCCAAAACAATCACTCAAACTCAACTAATTTATTTGCAACAATCGGGGACCAAATTGCAAGATTTCCAAACTTTAGCACAAAATATCACAGATTCAACAAGGCGTATCGATACAGGAAGGCCCCTTACCGATACAGACCAACTAAAAAAATGACTTCCCGTATCGATACACGTATATCTGTACTGATACGATTTGTTGACCAACCCGTACCGATACGGCCTTGACCCCGTATTGATCCCCTCTTTACAATTTCAAAAACTTAGAATTCCAGTAGCTAGAGCTCGTACCGATACGGTACCCCGTGTATCGATACGGCTAGCTCAAACTCTAGGGATCGTTTTTGTATGCTATCCTGTGTACCGACACCAGGACTATTTTCTCTTAAGGCGTACCGATATGATGGCTAAGTGTACCGGTACCCTAAGCTTAATTTTGACAATTTGAGCCTTATACGGACCCTGAGTATCATTCTTGGGATAACTATACCAGTACGCGGAGGCCTGTAATGACCTCTAGGTCCAACATAGGACACTTTGGTTCATTTCAATCAACCTTAACACTTAACAAATCAACATACAACATCATCAACATGCTTGAACCTCAACAAATCTTGCATAATATGTCGTCCTAACATATCAAGCATATTCAACCCCAAATCTAGAGGCATGATTCCTAGTCCGCATCCAAAACATAAAACCAACCATAGCACAACCACATTAAGTCACTTACAAAACCAAACCAATCAATACAACTTGCCCAAATAGGGAGTTCATCAAAAACCCTCCCAAAACATCATTTGACACATTGACATTATTACTACTTTTCAAAGTTCCAAACCATACATTGAAAATAAGTCCTTGGAATTTCTTTCCTTGCTTTCTCGCTGCCTCAAACCTTAATTCTCTGCATTGATGGAAAAAAGAGCGTAAGCACACTAGGCTTGGTGAGGAATGCTCAAACAACAACCATTATCAATGCAAATTAAACGGTTTCACATTTCTTTTTAAATACACTTTTCAAAACTCTTTAAAACATCATCGCAACATCATGCCTTATCAAAACCATGCACTCAACATTTCCAAAACAGCATATTAAACTATATGCAACATGTATCATGGATTATACAACAAAATCTCATTTGCTACCCTTAATTAAAGCTTTCCCATGCATACTACCAATGCAAGGCTTAAAGAGTAAAGCATGTTTAAACCACATTAAACAACTTAATCCATCTCATGATACATAAACAATTATAATGGCTACTAAATGATCATTTTCCATGTTTCCACTTTACAAAACATAACATCGGATACACGGATTCAACAAGTGTTCCCTCAACACTTAACAAACAATCTATCGGCAACACAAGGCTCACACACAGGGGTATTCAGTACACATAAACCCCTCCACCATTTTGACACTTGTGGTGGAGTCTTCGGTACATATAAACCCCTCAACACCACTCATCGGTACGATGTTTAACCCACTAACGAGAGTCTTTGATACATATAAACCCCTCGACCATTAGGGTACTTGGATAGAGTATACGGTATACCTTATAAACCCCTCGACATCCAATGCAACTTATTATAGTGCACTATCAATCCTATGGCCGGCCAACTATATCTAATTTCATTTTCAAACCTTTTTCATACCATCACTTACCAATATAATTCATTTTAACATCAACAACTCACTGTTTTCATATGCATCATCAAAAATCTTTTAACCAATACAATAAACCTTGCATTAACCAATGTTCATAAACATTAACAAAACATACATTGCCCTTAAATGCATCAACATCATTTTGTAACCAATTACCAGCATTAAACCATGCTCAAAACATGCATATACAGTGAGTAATTAAACCATGTAAAACAAGTGCATCAAACTATTAGCAAAACTGAGTTCGAGAGAGAATCCATCATTTACTTACTTCCGAGCTTAGACCAGCATTTCAAGCTTGATCTAAACCCCCCAAACACAACTTTCAAACCTTTGAAAAGTTGTTAAACACGCTCTCACTCACCGACTCGGAAGCCTCACTTGTCGATGTAATAACTACGCCTCCAAAGCTTCCGAAACCAACGTTCAAGCTTGAGAATCAACTTCCCCTACTTAATCCACACAAAAACATAGGTACATTGCATCAAAAATGCAATCAATACCACAACAACACAAATCCTCAACATCCTTTATCCAATTTCCTTCTACAACACCCAAAATTAACAACAAAACTCTTCCAAACTTAACCTTGCCACAACCCAACATTTCAACACATCTCTAACATCCCTATATCTCCAGCATTCAATAAACCAACACAACTCCTAAAAACACATGACTAGTAACCTAGAAAATTAGATATTCACATAGTTTCGGGATTCCAATGTTAAAACCCATCAATTAACATCATTTAACATCAAAATTATGATTAAAATCAATCAAGAACTCAGCAAAATAGAGTACATACGAAAATCCTTTAATTAAATCAATTAAACTACCATTTAATCAATTTTCTACAATTAAATCATCAAATCAAGTTAGAAAACATGTGTAAAGGATCAATAACTTAGGAATTTTAATAAAGAACCTTGTATTAGAGGAGAAGAACGAACATCACCTCTAATGGCTGCTTTTCCCCTTAATTAGATGGTTTCCAAAGCCAAAACAATGAGAAATCAAGTTTATTTTGTTAGAAAACCATTATAATCTAAATTGAAATCAAAAGATTGATTAAAGGAAGATTTTACCTGAATATTTTGAAGAAAGAAAAGGTATTTGGCTGGAGAGAATTGAAGAGAAAATCCTTTTTGCAAAAAGTTAGTTATGTCAAATTTGTTTTAAAGATTTTAATTGTCAATTAATTCTCCAAGCCTTTAATATCATTTTAAAACCTTTTAAAATAGCTAATTAAGGGAAAATGCCTGATATTAGACTTTAGGGTAAATAGCTCCTTAAAGATTCAAAGTTTTGACCCTTTTACAAAACAGTCACTAAAAATAGTCTTGAAACTTTACATTTTCGTCACTAACCAAAATGTCCACTTTCCAAACAACTTTTTGTAAAATTGATTTCACAAAAAATCATTTCCACAATAAATAATGATTTTAGATAATTTTTCTATATTTTTAACCCTCTCGAAAATATTTAATCTAATTTAAATCCTGAAACTGACTCGAATCCTCTAATCCGATCCAATGGATCGTCTAAATCACTTGGAAAACTTATAGGCCCAAAACCAGGGCGTTACAATTTTGGAGCTATGTTATTCTGAAGAGATAAGCTTGTTATTCCCGTCAATTTCAAACAAACCAAAAATATTGTACGCATCATGGATTCAGACAAGTTACACAAAGTTCTCCTTATACCATGACGTATCGTTATTCCTTTTTTTTCTCAGAGGTATTGCGAAACTTAATGTTGTAAAGAGAACTTTGTGTAATGGGTCCAAATCCATGGTCTTGATTCATTTGGAATTTATGGGTTTACCAAGCATGACAGAGCGGTGTATTTACAGACATGGATGACCGAAATAATCTAACATCAAATTGCAATGATATTGAAAAAAGTGTAATGACAACATTGTGTTTAATATCTTTGTTTCGTACTGTTTTTTCATGTATGCTTACTATAAATACTTTAGTAAATATTGTGAAATTTAATTGTATTGTATTTACTAACTTCGTTTTATTTACTAATTTATGAATAATATTTTAATTTGAGGATTTTTGAAACTCGCCTTTCATGCTTGGCGAGTTTCACGTGATTATCGTTACTATAAAACCCGTGTGTCTATTTCACCAGTACATCCAACACTTTGATCCCCTCATGGCTAAGTTTTTCGCAACATTTTATTTTTTAGTACCTATTTCGACTCAACAATCAACAACAACATGTCACTCCACGATTTGTTGCAGTTGATATAAACCGAGGTTAGTAAAAGTATAGACAAGAAAAATTCTTACTTGGAATGTAAAATCCCAACACCGACACCTGCTGAACCGCACTATATTCTGAGGCTTACCAAGGAAAAAGACGTCCGCAAGATGTTTAACCAACTCAATTATACAAGAGCTAAATACATCCACTTAAGTGTTATGTTCCATGAGGTCCATACCGGTGAAGGTAGTTTGTTTGTACTCAGAGAAACTGGTCTGTCCGTACTCATAGCGGCCACCGAATAGGCTCCATTTTCGTCGAATATTGATGCAGCTGCTGATGCATTGTATTTTTTTATGTATAGGCGTAGACAAGAGAAACAACAACGGATTGAAGAACTTAACTTAACTTCAGACGTCTCTACTAACTACGATGACATCGAGCCAGAATCCGATTAACCTTCCACTTCTGAAATCATTGTAGTTTCATGTTTATGCATTGGTTATTTGTTTGATGCTCTAAGTATGTGTTACACTGTAGTCTTCCTTGCTTTATGCTTTAATTTCTCTGAAACATTTTAGGTAGACATCATCCTCAATTATCTTTTCTAGCTTGTTAAGGTAGGGGGTAAAATTTACCTACTTATTATAACAACATTGACTAACATTAACATACATATAAATAATTTACTGACCTAAATCGAACAAAATTCTAAATTGTCCATCTATACATCAACTATTTATTAAAAGTTTTTGTTTCATAAATAGTACAAACTTACATTTTTTAAATTTATTTCTTTTGAATTATATTATTTTTATACCAAACTCGCCGTCCAGCCACGGCGAGTTCAATATTTTCCCAAACGGTGTTATGTCGAGACGTTACGGTCGTTAACCCACTTGAAAAGATGTGCCCCTAGGGCGAGTTCGGTTTAGGATTAGGTTAATCCCATGATTAAAATTTAAACCGGATATCTAAAAAATAATTGAAACTTTGCCGTGCATCTACGTCAAGTTTGAATAAAAAAATAATATTTTTTGTAACTCGTTGTGCCTGTGCGGCGAGTTCACTGTAATGGTACTAGTCCGTGAAATATAGGATTTGGGGCCCTACTTTGGTCAAAATAGGACCTAAAGCTCATACAAATGTCTTTAAGCCCGTGATTGTGTTTTGGTTGCATATGAACCAGTGGATAACATGTTCTAAATATCCATCCAATTCATAACATCATAGTTTGCTTAACTTCTTGCCAAACATCTCAATCCATCTCAGAATTGATATCTGAGATTTGTATTTTAGATTTTGATGGACGTTACCTATTAAAATTGATTGTATGAATCAAGTAAATAACACTTCAAATTTTGCTATATGTATAGTAAAAAGTAATTTGTCCTTTTTTAATTTTGTGCAGAATTTCAAGCTGGCTTATGTATTTGTTGTAGTACCAAAGGATGCCAAAACTCTGGATTCTTAGGGCAGTTGTGCGGGCGGGTTACACGGTCCAAGAGGTTGTTTGGGTCTATACGAGTTGTTTGATATTTGGGCTTACTCTACCCTTTGTTATGCTTAGTCATATGTGTGTGCGTGCGCGCAGAAATAACTAGTGTATTGAACGCTGGATAAGATCCATGTTGGCCCAATACCAAACTCTAAGGGGAAAGGAAAACTCGACACAAATCGATACAAAAAAATTTGAATTGTAATTTCTTAAAATCGACAAAAAATTTTCAAATAAAATAAGAATTCGAATAACTTAAAATTTTTAGTAATTAATGTATCGATTTTCAAACTCGAGTCGAGTACCTTGACTTTGTCTGATATATGCATATGAAAAAATATATATGAATATCATATATAATTATAGAAAATTGTTTAAATTGGAAACATTTAGTATCATAATATTAGAAATATTACAATTAAATTTGAACATAAATTTGAACAACTCGACTTGAAAACTCTTTAATAAAAATTGAATTATAAAATAGGACTAATAAACTTAACTAACTCGAAACTTTTTGAATCGACTCAATTGAATGCTCACCCAACTCTAAGGTAGTAGGTACTTTCCCAGCAATAACAAAGATTTTGATTGGCATTTCAAAAGTTTTATTAATTTATAATAGTTGGAATTTATAACTACGAATTAAGCAACTATATTAGGCCAGTTAGCCAAGCTACTCATTTTTGTTCCCTTATATTCCCTTAGGTTATGGGTTCCGGATTCACTAGGAGCACCACATTCCTTCCTCGTCTTTCCTCTAGATATAATTACGATTAGAATTATGATTTGTCAAAAAATTTATGAATTATTTTTTTTATTTATAATAAATAAATGTTTTCTATTTCATATGAACGAATATTGAAATGCATTTCTTACGTTGTTCTACCTTTCATTTTCGTGTAAACATTCCCAAAAATCATTCCCAGAAATGTATAATTTTTTATTTATAATAAAGAAATGTATAAATTTTAATTTGATTCAATCTTACAGTATTATGTAAAACTTATAGGTTTTATATTTTTTTAGACCGTTGGATGAAGGTAAATGATGGTTGAGATTAACGGTAAAAATATAAAAATTATTACAAGAAAAAAAATAAGGAAATAATCTTAGCCATTTATTATCCCCATCCAACGGTCCCAAAAAACTGTAAAAGTAATTAAATTTTATACCGTGTAAGTGAATCCTAACCCTATATATATATATACATCAATAATAGTCCCGTAAAATTATGAATTTTCTAAAGTAGATTTTGAAAAGGTATGTAGTTTAAACATAATTTATTGTTTTAGAGAAAGAATAGAAGTACCGATTCGAGTAGTCTTGTTTGTAATGTGTGCGTAAGTTTTATTAAGAGTTGAAAACAAAACAAATACTATCATGAGTTTATATTAAGAATGTTAAAAAATACATCCTTTACCGATTATTAATTGGTCTAGTGAGATTAAACAATAAGTCAAGTAAGATTAGGAATTCAAATTTTGAACGTAATTTCATAGAAAACTGAGACAACACGTGATTTTAAGAAGATATCAATTTTGAACGTTGTGAGATACTTTAATCTTATTCAGGTGTAACCGACTTTCGAATCTAATTTTGACTTTAGTTTAAGATGCATGCTTCTAAAATTCTCTCATTAAAACAGATATTTAAAATCTTTTTATAAATGACAATTTTATAGGTGTTCAGTCCTACCTAGTCTTAAATGATAGATGGTGACTCCATCTTTTCAATATATATATTTTCAAGTCAAATAGTTTTTAACCTAAAAATGACTTTGACAATAAGAATTATTAACCAAGATTTTAATTTTTGAGATTTTACGGTTTATCCTAGAAACACACATGGATGAATCTACTATATATGTGGGAGGGGTTTTAGTCACTAGGATTGTTAAAAAATATCTGATCTAAACTACTTGACCCATCAATCCGGATTAAATTACGGAATATTTATAATAAAAATACACGAATTTGTAGATTAAATATCCGACCCACTATTTTTTATGGGTTTTTGAATCGGTCTCGGGTCACAAAATTTTCCTTCACTAGATACCGACTACTCTTCATGAAACCTGATTTCCATTTTATTTTTTACTTTATTTTTTTATTATTTTACTAAAACTCCACAATTCTCACCGTTTTGAATTCATCTCCGACTTCACTCACCCCGGTTTCCAAACCAAACCCAATTGCAAATTACAATCCCTAATTCCCTCACACGATCATCACCTTTCTCACTCTCACAGTCTCACTCTTTCATCTCGACCGGTTATGCGATCACACACTGCCCCATGGTTGCCTCGTCGGCCCGTCTCTCACCGTCACTCACAACTCACAAGCAGCTAGAGGCTCAGAGTCATCCAACGCCAGGTAGACATGTATACATACAAAAACCATTATTTTAAGTTTTAACAAATACAAATTGCATGAGTTTTAACAAATGCAAGTTACCTGAGTTGTATGCTTGCAATGACCGCATCACATTGAGTCTATTAATTTAAATGCATTTTCTTGAGTCGTGAGACCCCCAGTCGCATGCAAATTAGCAATGGATTTGAAAACCAAAAACCAACATGAAGCATAATTTGAAGTAGGTTCTTGTTTGTCGTCTGTTGCTTGTTTAATGGTAATATTGTATAGCAGTAGCAGATTACGTCTTTACACTTTATGTAATATTTTATAGCAGTTGAAGATTATTTCTTATTGCAATATTGCTAGTTAAACATCATTTTTGACCTATTAATATAGCAACGAAACCACCGAACTTTCTATGGTTTTTACTCTGGGCTTTTTAAAAGTTGTTTCCGGTGATAGCAAAGTCAAGAGTAAGTTCATAATCTTCACGACAGTGCAACTGTAGCTGATCATCTGTTGTTCTATCTTGAGAGACAGACGACCAACGAACTCGAGCACCATAGGAGTGGCTGAAAATCTGTCTTAAGGAAACTGCGTTTGTACAGGCCTCAACACGTTTCCAACTTCGATTAAATCGGTTTGCTGAGTTTACATATGTCATTCTATTCTTTTTTCTGTTCATTTAATAATAAATTAATATTAAATTTATTATTTTTTATTTATTCTTGAATTGATGCTATTTTTCTAACAATCTTAAGACAAATTCCTCTAAGTTCGAATCCAAGACGAACATCATACTTGCACAGAATAGTTTCATACGTGTACAACTCGAAAGATTCTGCGGAAATAAGTTTTGCGTTATATTTCCTAACATATTTATATGTATTATTTTTACAAAAGCAGGGACAAATTTGCGTCATTGAGGTGAGAAGATTGAGTTGCTGCTGCTAACTCTAAGCTTATGGTGCAATGGCCACCAACTCATTCTACATGTATTATTGGAAAGAAATTTTGGTATAAGGTAACTTTGAACCTTGAGTCACGGCGGTATTAAGGTAATATTCTATTATTAAGGCAATTCTTAAATATTACTTAATTTTTTGCCTTTAATAAGAAATATTAAATACGACATGAATATTTTTCCTTCGTACTAATAATTTCCTTTTGAGAAATTTTATAGTGACAAAGAGGATACTCAAGCGAAATTTTAGAAACAAAGATCTCGTAAATAATTCGTTTCACGAATTTAATTCCTGTCATTTTAACGTATTTACGTGATCTTTTCCAAAACAAGAATTAACAAAATTAAAGGATTAATTTCTTTTGATTTTTTTTGCCTTGATATCTCTGGTTTGGGTTTTAGTGCTACTAATCCTAATGTTTAACAAAAGATATAACAAAGGAAATAAATCATTAAATTTATTTCTATGCTAGAATCATGCGTTGATTCTAACTTGTTAAGAAAAATAAATCGTTGAATTTATTTTCGTGGAAATCTTGAATGATTTAATTTTGTAAAAGGAAATATATTGTTAAGTTTATTTTCGTGGGAATCTTGTATAATTCTATTATTGAAAAGGAAATAAATTATTCGTTGAGAATCTTGATCTTGTAAATAAATTTGATCTCCTTTTCAAACAAAGTGGACAAATTTGTTTTAACAGATTTTGTTAGTAAAAGTAACATTGGTTCTGATTCTAGAACGTTGATTCGATAGAGGTCTCGAATCAAAGCATAGAAGAAATTTGTTTTCTATGTCAAAAATTAAATTCTTAAAGCCTAGTCTGATGCATGTTATGAAGTGCAAAGTGTTTAAAAATGACTAAAGAATTGTGAGGGTCATTGGACCATAAATGGAAGATGTAAGTGCTAAGAAATTCTTAGTTACCTAATTCTTAATGATTGATTCCAAATTGTTGTGAATCAAACGCAGTGATTTTAATTGATCACTCATGCCTGGAATGATTTCAAGAATGGAATCCAAAAACGGATGATTCAAAGACAATATGAGAGTGCATGTCTAGGATTGGTTCTTTGAAAGACTTAATATTTAAGCGTGCCTAGTGCACCACCTCTCTTTTTAAAAGTTACCTACCTAGTGCACTGGTCATTATTGTTCTTTCTATTAAACTATGGGAACTTTTGCTTTAGGTTTTAGTTTACTTAATTCCTGATGTCTAACAAAAGTTAGAAATTATGTCTCTATTTTTGAATTTAGTTTCTAACTAAATTCTTGACAATAAATAGATTCATAATATTCTGTTTATGGTTTGTGACTATGTGACACAATGGAAAAACCAATAAAATTCATTTGAAAGAATTTCAAAATATGTTGCGTATTTGACCATGATAAACTTGGTCAAAATATCTGGAAAGAAAGATTCTTCCTATTATTTGAGAGGATAAGGTAAATGTTGTTACCATCTTCAAATATTGCTAAGGCAAATATTGCTAAGACAAATATTGCTAGGGCAAACATAGTGGAAGTCAAAAATAACTTCAAACCGCAAATTATGCGGTGTGGTCAGTAAGCTAAATTTCATGGGAAATGCTTCAATTGCCATAAGATAAGGAACAAGTCTTCGGACTATAGACTCCCAAACGAGATCAATGTCATGACAAATTTTGTCATAACAATTGATATGGCAGACAATTGTTTGAAAGAAAATTTATTACCTTCATTGATGATAGAACAAACTAATGTTATGTGCATTTGCTTAAAAGCAAAGATGCTATAGAGAAATTATTCTCTGTAAGTAGGATGTTGAAACCCAAACCTAATAAATTGATTAATTTGGGGAGAAACTCTATGTGAGTAACGCTAAAACATCCAAGGGTACAATGATTTTGAAGATAAGAATTGAAACTTCAAAATGTGTCTAACATGTGGGGGGAGTTGTTCTATCAACTAATTACCCTTAAGAAGGTATCTCAAAATAAAAGAGACAAGACACCATATGAGTTATGGAAGGAAATAAAACCTTCCTACAACTACATAAAAATGTAGGGATGTCTTGCAAAGGTAATGTTCCCATTACCAAAGTAAATGAAAATAAATGGACTATACTTTTATTGACTATGTGAAACATAGTAACATATATCAATTTCTTGTGCACAAACAGATGCACAAGAATGTGATAATGGAAACAAATAATGAATCATTCTTTGAAAATATATAATTAGGAAAATTGATCCAAGTTCAATGAAACGAACTTTGGAGACTATCAATGAAAACAGTCCATACTTTCAACAAAAGGTTGAAACCAAGATATTGTCATGATGACAAGTAAGTGTGACAAATGATTGTATGTCAACATTAGGATATATGATCCTATGTTAAGACATACTCATTGTTATAAGTAAGAATGAAATGGTAAATGTACCAAACACATGAAAAATATGAGAATGACATATTTGATTTTGGATGTTTGATCTCATATTGAAGCAGTCACACTACGTTTAATAAAGGTTAAAAGTAAGATATTGTCATAAGAGTGTGACAAATGTGTGTATGTCAAAACTAGGATATATGATCCTATGTTGATGACATACAATGAAATGGTAAATATACCAAAAACTTGTTAAATTCAAGATTGAAATGGAAAATATAAGATTGACAAATTTGATTCTGGGCATCCAAATCAAACAGTCACTTGAAGGTCTCATATTGACACAGTCACACTACGTGGACAAAAGAAGTTTGGTAAGGATGTTTCCGGTATAGCCAGAACTCTAATAAATACGAGCCAACATTTGTTCAAAGTGGAATATGCAAAGGTCATAGGCAGTCTAATGTATCTCATGAGCTGCACTAGACCAGATATTGCTTTTACTGTGAGCAGTTTAAGCAAGATTCACAAGCAATCCAGGTGAAAACCATTGAAAAGCAATTGTGAAGGTATTGAGATATCTCAGATATACTCAATATTATGAATTGCATTATTTCATAAGGATTCTTTGATGCCAGCTATCAAAGGCACAAGTGAATATGTTTCACATCGAAGAAATGAGCTATGTCATGGGATTTCTCAAGACAAACGATTAAATCAGATTCATAATGAAATTTGAGTTTTAGATCTAGACAAGTCTGGAGAAAAAGTCAATTGACTTTAAAATGTATTAGAGGATATTCCTGAATGGCCAAAGCATGTGCCAACAATATTCATATATTGAAAACCAAAAATTGGTAGAGCATAAAGCTTTATGTACAATGGTAAGTCGAGACATATGCGTCGTCAACATAATACCGTTAGGCAACTGATCTCAAATGGAGTTATCAAAGGATAACATTGACGATATGATAACCAAAAGGTTAAATCGAGATCAAGTTGAGAAAATATCGAAAGGAATGAGACTAAAGCCCAGGAAAATTTAAGGTACTATATGACGGAAAACCTACCTAGTTGACTGGAGATCCCAAGATCTAGGTTTAAAAGGACAACCTAATTGCATAGACCTGTTCGGTCACTGTAGGGGTACCTATCCCCATGTTCGTTCCTATGATGTAAACAGTGATCAAAAGTGGTATAGGCTAAGCAAAGCTTTTAATGACCATTGTGTGCTTCAGTGAGCCAAGCAACATAAGTCACCTATGTGAGAGTGAAGTGTTGCCGCTTCAAGAAGACTACTGGGCATAGTTCTCTCAAACTCTTGTAGAACCAGGCGATATCCACGGCCATATGGACATAACCATGAGAACTAAAACTCTTGTCAAAGAGATAGTTGTGTGAAGTTGTAGCGATGTTTGATTCGCTAAAAATGTAGAGTTTTAAAAATATATTCCGCGAAGTTTTAGAAACCCGTATTTTATTTAAAAATGAAGAGTCACCACCGGCCACTTAGGTAGGCCGGACACCATAAAACCAGAGATTTGAAAACTGTTGGGGTTCGAGAGTCGGTTACGGATGGGGAAGGATTAGCACCCCCACACCGCCCAAAATTGATACTTTAATAATTACAGCTTTATTAAAATTAAACTTTCCGGATTAAAGTGATGATTAAGTTAAGATTCAGTTATAAGTGCGAGTAGATTTTAAAGGCCCCATTATCCGAGAGTAAACGCCCAACCACTATCACTACGCCTGATACTAGCCCCGTTTACGCTCGGATAAAAGGGCACCGCATTGACAGCTTATATACCATTATGCAACCTTAGAAAGCAAAGATAAAATGTACCATTTACATTAACATGACATTAAAAGATAAAAACATGAATTTCATAATATTAAACAAAGGGTACAAACTACACCAACCAAGAAAACCTAGTATATCATAATAAAAGAAAACAAACTAAGCATGAACCTATGGAGAAAGAAAAACATACTTCAAAAATGAATTAATTATATGCATCACCTGTTTTAAAATAAATAAAAAAGTATGCATGACATAGATAATATATGATGTTAAACTAATGTATCGAGGCAACATGCTAGCATATATATAGACTTAACATTTAACACACGACATAATATACATGTGTTGCGCGTAATAAGTGCTACGCAATTGTGCAAGTATACACGTCACAAGTAATAAAGTGATATGAGTATCGTCTCCACAGGGATTGGTTTGGGCCACTTTGCTTAAGTTACTGCACTGTGAAAAGTAAAAACACAATTGATAAAAGGAGTTCTAATTAACGAGTAAACTAAGAGCAATAAACTAAAAGAATAGATGAAATCAAAAGAGAGAATAGGTCAGGTTATCATGAGTTGAGGTGTGATAGCCGATTGGATCGTCTTGGTAAAAGAGTGCAAGGGCAACTCAGTTGCCGTGGCAACTTGCGTAGCGGGGTTGTCTTGGCAACTAATCGATGGTTGCCTGGGCGACTAGCTGGGCAACTACTTGGGCGTCTGGGCAGCAACTTCAAGGTTCGGCAGAGCGTTCTTCAATGGTTTCTTCTTATCCCTAAGTCGAAACTCTAGCTACTTGTGCATGCCTTGATAATACATCCCTGCGTGAATCAAGGGTGAACAACAACCAATCTTGCGCTCCTCTTAGCCATTGGAATCCTTAACTTATTCCTAAGCCGGATTAATCTTCGCCATCAATAGATTGAATAAAGACCATACTCATTCGTTTCTTGAATCTAACTCTCCCGATATTAGATAAATAGATGAAGTTACGAGATCCTCTCTCAATTCACTCGCAAACAAGAATAAAAGCCAAGAATGAGTAAACCTTGAATAGAAAAGTGCAAACTCTTATTACCTAAACAAAATCCAATTGTTTCTCACAACAAAAAAACACTATAACCCCAACCAATCAAGTTAGTTCATGGTTGGGTTCAAAAGATATACAAAGAATAATCCCCAAACCATGAATCTAATGGAAGCAAAGAAGAAGAAAAAGAAATCGAACTCTCTCCCCCTTGCTCTTCTGTCGAAATCTCTTCCTTCTTGCCCTTTGGAGTTGTCGAAATTTTCCCTCTTCTTGCTCTCTCCTCAAGTTGACGATATGGCCTCTTATTTATAGGGCTAGGTCAAAATCCTTCTTTGAGTAGGAAGTTAAGTTAGAATTAAATTATCTTTAAAGAATATAATTATTTATTATAATTATATTCCTACTAGAACTTCTCCTATCTTCTTGGAATTTAATTATTCTTTAATCTCTTCATGGAAATCAAATTCCTTTGGGATTTAGCTTTGCTCCACGTCATCTTGGGCTTGTCTAGTCATCAATTTTGACTACCATATCACCTTATTCTTTATCGACAATTGCCCTGGCAACTGGCTCGGCGTCTCCTTCATGTATTGCCCTGGAAACTAGCTCGGCATCTCCTTCATGCATTGCCCTGGCAACTAGCTCTAGCCTTATTTTGGCAAGTGATCCTACACATACACGCAAAACACACCAAAGCAACATCTTTTCCCACAAAAACTACCAAGTTATGTAATCAAGCTCAACGATGGAAGAAAACATGGATTAATGCATGAATGGCTAATTATGCAACTAATATGAGCCTAAGTCTAACAATAATATGAGTAAAAAGGGTAAGAAAATAGTACTTTTGAACACTTACCACACCCCCAAACTCGAACTATTGCTTGTCCTCAAGCAATGCAAACTAATATTTACCTGCCAAGACTTCAATTTTCACAAACTTAGCTTTGAACTTGATTTCAATTCTCAGAAACGGGGCACAAAGTATGATTGGCTTTTCTTTTTTCGAAAAACTTAGGAGTTACTCGGAATCAAACTATAATGCTTGTGATTGTGTGCGGGGTTGTGTGCATGTTGATTTTTTTCGAATTCTATGCAAACAAGAGGTTTTTAGATTACTTCATTGGGTTCTTTTTAACATGTTTTAACTAGAGCCAATTTTGGGCACCTCTAGTGTTTTGTTTTTAGTTTTATTCGACTAGAGCCGGTTTCGGGCACCTCTAGCGATCAAATTTTTTTAGCACATACTAGAACCAGTTTCGGGCACCTCTAGTGATCAATTTTTTAGCACATGCTAGAGCCAATTTCGGTACCTCTAGCATTCATCCAATTTTTATTCTAATCCCCCAATTTGTTAATTATCAACTTAAGTTCACTATAATTCCTTAAATCAATCAAACCACAACAGTGTTTCATCAAATTTAGCATCATAGTAAAATTCTAAGTTTTTCCATGGTTATCATAGAACAAAAATTCTATCAATTAAGTGCATTGGCAGAGTCATCATCGGATATTCATCAAATCTAGGCAATTCTTGTTCCAACTAAAGGCATGGCAAGCAATTTATGTATCCTAAATGTAATACTTAATATGAATGTAACTAAACATGAAACTAACTAGAAACCAACACCCCCCAAACTCGAGAGAAGCATTGTCCTCAATGCATGTAAGAGTGAAACAAAATTTAAAAGAAACTAAATGAAATGAGTTAGGTGGAGAGGTCGTCACCTCGAGTGATAAGTTTCCTTCGTGTCGTTTGCTTGATTCATTTTTCAGTCGGTGGTTGAAGGCTTGTGGCTGGTACCACGTGAATAGCATTGCTTTGATTTGATCCATGTTTGGGCATCAGAAGTTGCCGAAGCCATTGTTGTTGTCTGGGCATCACCAGTTTCTGTTGTGGTTGCTGTGGCAAGTAGTCCGCAGTAAATTTCCTTAGCATGGTGGTTGTGAGTCTTGTTGTGGAAAAGAAAACTTGGAAACTAAAGATAATGAAGAAAAATAAAATCTTTCCAAAAAAATCCAAAAAAAATAAAGAGAAAAAAAAATAACCAAAAATAATAGAAAGAAAAAAAATAGTTCGAAAAAAATAAAAAGAAAAATAAAAATAAAATATCGAAAGGAGAGCATGCTCATGCATCTCCTAAGGTGTCAACTTCTTTGTTACGTTCTACATGGGCACGTTGTAGTGCTTCAATCTTTGTCTATTAACTTTGAATTCATGTTCGTCGGTAATGGACTTGATTATCACGGTACCATGGGAGAGTGGTTTGACAACTTCGAATGGTCTCGACCATCTTGATTTTAGTTTTCCCGGGAAAAGTTTCAGCCGAGAATTGAATAAGAGAACTAGTTGCCCTGGCATGAATTGCCACGGCAATAGTTTCTTGTCATGCCATTGCTTTGTTTTCTCCTTGTAGATTTGTGCATTGTTATAGGCGAGTGCACGAAATTCTTCTATCTCGTTGAGGTACAACAAACGCTTTTGTCTGGCACTTTTCTAATCCATATTCACGGTCTTGATTGCCCATTGGTTTGTAGGTGATATTGCCCGTCCTCTGGCAGCGATCAGATTGCTTATAAAACTCTTGGGCATCTTTGTACAGTGTTGGCCAATATAAACCAGTTGAAAAACTTTGGCATGATGCGAGTTCCTCCAAAATGTCCTCCATAGGGTGAAGAATGGCATTGTCGGAGTACATTCTGTTGCTCTTCTTTAGGGACACATCGGCGTATAACCTGATCTGTACATTGTTTAAACAAAAGAGGCTCGTCCCAAAAGTAATGCTTAGCATCATGGCGGAACCACTTCTTCCCTTGGTGAGTAAGGCCATAAGGTAAAATACCACAAACAAGGAAATTAACTAAATCCGCGTACCAAGGTATTGCCGAGGCATATGCTGCCGTGGCGACTGCTCCTAAGATTGCCGAGTCGTGTGTGTCTAGAGTTTCCGAGACATACGCGTCCATGGTTGTCAAGGCGTGCGTATTAGTGGTTACCGAGGCGTGCGCGTCTGGAGTTGCTGAGGCATGCGCGTCAAGAGCTGCTACAGCGTCTAGGCATGCACATCCATGGTTGCCAAGGCGTCAAGGGTTGCTGCGGCATCGAGGGTTGCCGAGGCGTGCACGTCTGGAGTTTGCCGAGGCGTGCGCGTCAAGAGCTGCTGCGGCGTCTAGGGTTGCTGAGGCATGCGCATCCATGGTTGCTGAGGCGTCAAGGGTTGTCGGGGCGTGCACATCCATGGTTGCTGAGGCAACTAAAAGTTGTTCATCCAGGAATGCATCGCATATCTCTAAATCTGCGTCATCCTCCCTATTGCATTCTAAACGTGATAAGTGATAGGCCACTTGATTTTCTGTTCCTTTCCTGTGCATTGGCCTAGGACTGCTCCTACCGCAAAATCACTTGCATCACACATGAGCTCAAAAGGTAGCGTCAAACTGGTAGAATGACAATGGGTGCCGAGGCAAGCTTTCCTTTAGGGTTTTCGAATGCTTGGGTGCAAGAATCATCAAAATGGAAGACTTTATCTTGGTGGGGTAATCTCTCGATCACGTCCACCTTGGCTTTGTCTACTTCAATTCCCTTGGATGAGATCTTGTGTCCGAGCACTATTCCTTCATCTACCATAAGATGGCACTTCTCCCAATTAAGTACTAAATCGGTTTCTTCACATCTTGCCAACACATTACCTAAATTGTCGAGGCAACTGTTGAAGTCACTACCAAAAATGGAAAAATCATCCATGAAGATCTCAAGGAAGTTTTCGACCATGTCTGAAAAGAGTGCCATCATGCATCTTCTAATGTTAGTGCATATCTGAGAAAACTTGAGGATTGTTGTTTTCGATACTTCTTATAGTCCATCCGTACCCTCCATCGGGTGACAATATTACCTAAAAAGAGTTTGGCCAATGTGCTTGCCACTACTCCCTTTTGCGTTACCATGGTGGAAGTGTATTTCTTCTTTGTTCGCTTGTAGTCCATGTATACTCTCTACCTTGCTACTATTCCTGAAGGCACAAATATATTAATAGGAAAAATTATATCCATTCTCAACCATTCAATTACCTCATTCTTGTCAACTTCTATCATGGTTGGATGTAGCCTTTGTTGTCATGGCAATTGCTGCTCAAGCCAATTCTTTGTGGCAATCGATTGCCAAAAAATTTCTTTGTAAGTCAAGGGAAGAACCAATTTTCTGAAAAGCATTACGAATCCAAACATCGTTTTCTTTTGGCCTCTCAAACATCTCTATCAGTAGAGATTTTGATGGCTTCAAATCTACCAACCTCGGTTCCTCAAGACATACCTGTAATGGACGAGGTGAGTTTTTAAAGAATTCAAAAGGTTCAACTATTACCTGCTTATATTCTATTGGCAAAGTATTATCATCTCGTTGATCTTGCATGTGGTCATGTAATTGCCGTGGCAATTGTAGATGAGAGCAATCTCCGATTCCTGCTTCAACATCAATGTTGTAACCTTCTTGGGCATCAGGTTCCTCAAAATTTACTGTAGTATTGTTGTTCTCAGCTTCACTGAGTGTTGTCGCGGCATTGCTCTGTTCAGGCTCCTCAATCATTGTCGAGGCAATTTGTTGTTTAGGCTCATCATGTGTTGGGCATTCTCTTTCATTGGCATCCTTTTGACTTTGAGGTTCTAGTTGTTCCCCACACATCAGAGAGCTTTCTTTGCATTGCTCATTATCCTCTTGCCTTGGGACGTCAGTATCTTTAGGAATGAATTTTTGGTGCATGTTATCCATGACATATGTAGATCTCCCCAGTTGATCTTCTGAATCCCCTAAAGTTGCATCCCACTGAGCTATCCTCGTATCCATAGATTTTGATAGCTCTCGAATCTCTTCAATTGATCCGTCAAGTCTAGCCAAGGAAGCTAGTAACGTTTCCTCCAAGGAATTGGAATGCTCTTGAAAAGGACTACATTGCCATGGCATATCTGTTGCTGCGGAAAAATTGTTATGGTAAAAAAAAATTGAGCTTTTTAACCATACCATGAAGAATTTTGCTGCTGGTTCCCTCTATGGTCCTCCATGTAGTTATATGCACCGAAAATGTGAGGGCAATTTTCAAACACATGATGTTCTCCACACATAGCACAAGATTTTTCCACGGTATAAGTTCTTTGGGCTTTTCTTGGTTGGTATAGGTAATCATCAAAGGGTGCAAGAAACTCTTGATTGGATTGATTCATATCTTCCAACATCATCTCTCGAATAGATTGGCTTTTATTTCCTGACATGTTGATGTTCCTTAACTTGTAGCGCACCTAAATTTTTTTTTGATAAAACAAACAAAAAGAAAAGTTAGTAAAACTAAGAGAAAAAAATGCAATAACAAAAACAACTAACACCAATTGCCAATCCCGACAACGGGTGCAAAAACTTGTTGCGCGTAATAAGTGCTACGCAATTGTGCAAGTATACACGTCGCAAGTAATAAAGTGATATGATTATCGAGTATCGTCTCCACAGGGATTGGTTTGGGCCACTTTGCTTAAGTTATTCTTGCACTTTGAAAAACACAATTGATAAAAGGAGTTCTAATTAACGAGTAAACTAAGAGCAATAAACTAAAAGAATAGATGAAATCAAAAGAGAGAATAGGTCAGGTTATCATGAGTTGAGGTGTGATAGCCGATTGGATCGTCCTGGTAAAAGAGTGCAAGGGCAACTCAGTTGTCGTGGCAACTTGCACAGCGGGGTTGCCTTGGCAACTAATCGATGGTTGCCTGTGCGACTAGCTGGGCAACTACTTGGGAGTCTGGGCAGCAACTTCAAGGTTCGGAAGAGCGTTCTTCAATGGTTTCTTCTTATCCCTAAGTCGAAACTCTAGCTACTTGTGCATGCCTTGATAATACATCCATGCGTGAATCAAGGGTGAACAACAACCAATCTTGCGCTCCTCTTAGCCGTTGAAATCCTTAACTTATTCCTAAGTCGGATTAATCTTCACCATCAATAGATTGAATAAAGACCATACTCATTCGTTTCTTGAATCTAACTCTCCCGATATTAGATAAATAGATGAAGTTATGAGATCCTTTCTCAATTCACTCGCAAACAAGAATAAAAGCCAAGAATGAGTAAACCTTGAATAGAAAAGTGCAAACTCTTATTACCTAAACAAAATCCAATTGTTTCTCACAACAAAAAAACACTATAACCCCAACCAATCAAGTTAGTTCATGGTTGGGTTCAAAAGATATACAAAGAATAATCCCCAAACCATGAATCTAATGGAAGCAAAGAAGAAGAAAAAGAAATCGAACTCTCTCCCCTTGCTCTCTTGTCAAATCTCTTCCTTCTTGCCCTTTGGAGTTGTCAAAATTTTCCCTCTTCTTGCTCTCTCCTCAAGTTGACGATATGGCCTCTTATTTATAGGGCTAGGTCAAAATCCTTCTTTGAGTAGGAAGTTAAGTTAGAATTAAATTATCTTTAAAGAATATAATTATTTATTATAATTATATTCCTACTAGAACTTCTCCTATCTTCTTGGAATTTAATTATTCTTTAATCTCTTCATGGAAATCAAATTCCTTTGGGATTTAGCTTTGCTCCACGTCATCTTGGGCTTGTCTAGTCATCAATTTTGACTACCATATCACCTTATTCTTTATCGACAATTGCCCCGCAACTAATTGTCTCCTTCATGTATTGCCCTGGAAACTAGCTCGGCATCTCCTTCATGCATTGCCCTGGCAACTAGCTCTAGCCTTATTTTGGCAAGTGATCCTACACATACACGCAAAACACACCAAAGCAACATCTTTTCCCACAAAAACTACCAAGTTATGTAATCAAGCTCAACGATGGAAGAAAACATGGATTAATGCATGAATGGCTAATTATGCAACTAATATGAGCCTAAGTCTAACAATAATATGAGTAAAAAGGGTAAGAAAATAGTACTTTTGAACACTTACCACACCCCAAACTCGAACTATTGCTTGTCCTCAAGCAATGCAAACTAATATTTACCTCGCCAAGACTTCAATTTTCACAAACTTAGCTTTGAACTTGATTTCAATTCTCGTAAACGGGCACAAAGTATGATTGGCTTTTTCTTTTTCGAAAAACTTAGGAGTTACTCGGAATCAAACTATAATGCTTGTGATTGTGTGCGGGTTGTGTGCATGTTGATTTTTTCAATTCTATGCAAACAAGAGGTTTTTAGATTACTTCATTGGGTTCTTTTTAACATGTTTTAACTAGAGCCAATTTTGGGCACCTCTAGTGTTTTGTTTTTAGTTTTATTCGACTAGAGCCGGTTTCGGGCACCTCTAGCGATCAAATTTTTTTAGCACATACTAGAACCAGTTTCGGGCACCTCTAGTGATCAATTTTTTAGCACATGCTAGAGCCAATTTCGGTACCTCTAGCATTCATCCAATTTTTATTCTAATCCCCCAATTTGTTAATTATCAACTTAAGTTCACTATAATTCCTTAAATCAATCAAACCACAACAGTGTTTCATCAAATTTAGCATCATAGTAAAATTCTAAGTTTTTCCATGGTTATCATAGAACAAAAATTCTATCAATTAAGTGCATTGGCAGAGTCATCATCGGATATTCATCAAATCTAGGCAATTCTTGTTCCAACTAAAGGCATGGCAAGCAATTTATGTATCCTAAATGTAATACTTAATATGAATGTAACTAAACATGAAACTAACTAGAAACCAACACCCCCCAAACTCGAGAGAAGCATTGTCCTCAATGCATGTAAGAGTGAAACAAAATTTAAAAGAAACTAAATGAAATGAGTTAGGTGGAGAGGTCGTCACCTCGAGTGATAAGTTTCCTTCGTGTCGCTTGCTTGATTCATTTTTCACCGGGTGGTTGAAGGCTTGTGGCTGGTACCACGTGAATAGCATTGCTTTGATTTGATCCATGTTTGGGCATCGGTTGCCGGCTTATTGTTGTTGTCCGGCATCACCGGTTTACATTGTGGTTGCTTTGTGGCAAGTAGTCCGCATAAATTTCCTTAGCATGGTGGTTGTGAGTCTTGTTGTGGAAAAGAAAACTTGGAAACTAAAGATAATGAAGAAAAAATAAAATCTTTCCAAAAAAATCCAAAAAAATAAAGAGAAAAAAAATAACCAAAAATAATAGAAAGAAAAAAATAGTTCAAAAAAAAAAAAAAAAAAAATAAAAATAAAATATCGAAAAGGAGAGCATGCTCATGCATCTCCTAAGGTGTCAACTTTTTGTTACGTTCTACATGGGCACGTTGTAGTGCTTCAATCTTTGTCTATTAACTTTGAATTCATGTTCGCTCGGTAATGGACTTGATTATCACTTGTACCATGGGAGAGTGGTTTGACAACTTCGAATGGTCTCGACCATCTTGATTTTAGTTTTCCCGGGAAAAGTTTCAGCCGAGAATTGAATAAGAGAACTAGTTGCCCTGGCATGAATTGCCACGGCAATAGTTTCTTGTCATGCCATTGCTTTGTTTTCTCCTTGTAGATTTGTGCATTGTTATAGGCGAGTGCACGAAATTCTTCTATCTCGTTGAGGTACAACAAACGCTTTTGTCTGGCACTTTTCTAATCCATATTCACGGTCTTGATTGCCCATTGGTTTGTAGGTGATATTGCCCGTCCTCTGGCAGCGATCAGATTGCTTATAAAACTCTTGGGCATCTTTGTACAGTGTTGGCCAATATAAACCAGATTGAAAAACTTTGGCCGCGGTACGAGTTCCTCCAAAATGTCCTCCATAGGGTGAAGAATGGCATTGTCGGAGTACATTCTGTTGCTCTTCTTTAGGGACACATCGGCGTATAACCTGATCTGTACATTGTTTAAACAAAAGAGGCTCGTCCCAAAAGTAATGCTTAGCATCATGGCGGAACCACTTCTTCCCTTGGTGAGTAAGGCCATAAGGTAAAATACCACAAACAAGGAAATTAACTAAATCCGCGTACCAAGGTATTGCCGAGGCATATGCTGCCGTGGCGACTGCTCCTAAGATTGCCGAGTCGTGTGTGTCTAGAGTTTCCGAGACATACGCGTCCATGGTTGTCAAGGCGTGCGTATTAGTGGTTACCGAGGCGCGCGCGCGTCGAGTTGCCGAGGCATGCGCGTCAAGAGCTGCTGCCGCTCTAGGCATGCACATCCATGGTTGCCAAGGCGTCAAGGGTTGCTGCGGCATCGAGGGTTGCCGAGGCGTGCACGTCTGGAGTTTGCCGAGGCGTGCGCGTCAAGAGCTGCTGCGGCGTCTAGGGTTGCTGAGGCATGCGCATCCATGGTTGCTGAGGCGTCAAGGGTTGTCGGGGCGTGCACATCCATGGTTGCTGAGGCAACTAAAAGTTGTTCATCCAGGAATGCATCGCATATCTCTAAATCTGCGTCATCCTCCCTATTGCATTCTAAACGTGATAAGTGATAGGCCACTTGATTTTCTGTTCCTTTCCTGTGCATTGGCCTAGGACTGCTCCTACCGCAAAATCACTTGCATCACACATGAGCTCAAAAGGTAGCGTCCAATCTGGTAGAATGACAATGGGTGCCGAGGCAAGCTTTCCTTTAGGGTTTCGAATGCTTGGGTGCAAGAATCATCAAAATGGAAGACTTTATCTTGGTGGGGTAATCTCTCGATCACGTCCACCTTGGCTTTGTCTACTTCAATTCCCTTGGATGAGATCTTGTGTCCGAGCACTATTCCTTCATCTACCATAAGATGGCACTTCTCCCAATTAAGTACTAAATCGGTTTCTTCACATCTTGCCAACACATTACCTAAATTGTCGAGGCAACTGTTGAAGTCACTACCAAAAATGGAAAAATCATCCATGAAGATCTCAAGGAAGTTTTCGACCATGTCTGAAAAGAGTGCCATCATGCATCTTCTAATGTTAGTGCATATCTGAGAAAACTTGAGGATTGTTGTTTTCGATACTTCTTATAGTCCATCCGTACCCTCCATCGGGTGACAATATTACCTAAAAAGAGTTTGGCCAATGTGCTTGCCACTACTCCCTTTTGCGTTACCATGGTGGAAGTGTATTTCTTCTTTGTTCGCTTGTAGTCCATGTATACTCTCTACCTTGCTACTATTCCTGAAGGCACAAATATATTAATAGGAAAAATTATATCCATTCTCAACCATTCAATTACCTCATTCTTGTCAACTTCTATCATGGTTGGATGTAGCCTTTGTTGTCATGGCAATTGCTGCTCAAGCCAATTGCTGTGGCAATCAGTTGCCAAAATTTGCTGTAAGTCAAGGGAAGAACCAATTTTCTGAAAAGCATTACGAATCCAAACATCGTTTTCTTTTGGCCTCTCAAACATCTCTATCAGTAGAGATTTTGATGGCTTCAAATCTACCAACCTCGGTTCCTCAAGACATACCTGTAATGGACGAGGTGAGTTTTTAAAGAATTCAAAAGGTTCAACTATTACCTGCTTATATTCTATTGGCAAAGTATTATCATCTCGTTGATCTTGCATGTGGTCATGTAATTGCCGTGGCAATTGTAGATGAGAGCAATCTACAGATTCCTGCTTCAACATCAATGTTGTAACCTTCTGGGCATCAGGTTCCTCAAAATTTACTGTAGTATTGTTGTTCTCAGCTTCACTGAGTGTTGTCGCGGCATTGCTCTGTTCAGGCTCCTCAATCATTGTCGAGGCAATTTGTTGTTTAGGCTCATCATGTGTTGGGCATTCTCTTTCATTGGCATCCTTTTGACTTTGAGGTTCTAGTTGTTCCCCACACATCAGAGAGCTTTCTTTGCATTGCTCATTATCCTCTTGCCTTGGGACGTCAGTATCTTTAGGAATGAATTTTTGGTGCATGTTATCCATGACATATGTAGATCTCCCAGTTGATCTTCCAATCCCCTAAAGTTGCATCCCACCGAGCTATCCTCGTATCCATAGATTTTGATAGCTCTCGAATCTCTTCAATTGATCCGTCAAGTCTAGCCAAGGAAGCTAGTAACGCTTCTCCAAGGAATTGGAATGCTCTTGAAAAGGACTACATTGCCATGGCATATCTTCTTGTCAAAAAAATTGTTATGGTAAAAAAATTGAGCTTTTTAACCATACCATGAAGAATTTTGCTGCTGGTTCCCTCTATGGTCCTCCATGTAGTTATATGCACCAAAATGTGAGGGCAATTTTCAAACACATGATGTTCTCCACACATAGCACAAGATTTTTCCACGGTATAAGTTCTTTGGGCTTTTCTTGGTTGGTATAGGTAATCATCAAAGGGTGCAAGAAACTCTTGATTGGATTGATTCATATCTTCCAACATCATCTCTCGAATAGATTGGCTTTTATTTCCTGACATGTTGATGTTCCTTAACTTGTAGCGCACCTAAATTTTTTTTTGATAAAACAAACAAAAAGAAAAGTTAGTAAAACTAAGAGAAAAAAATGCAATAACAAAAACAACTAACACCAATTGCCAATCCCCGACAACGGTGCCAAAAACTTGTTGCGCGTAATAAGTGCTACGCAATTGTGCAAGTATACACGTCGCAAGTAATAAAGTGATATGATTATCGAGTATCGTCTCCACAGGGATTGGTTTGGGCCACTTTGCTTAAGTTACTGCACTTTGAAAAGTAAAAACACAATTGATAAAAGGAGTTCTAATTAACGAGTAAACTAAGAGCAATAAACTAAAAGAATAGATGAAATCAAAAGAGAGAATAGGTCAGGTTATCATGAGTTGAGGTGTGATAGCCGATTGGATCGTCCTGGTAAAAGAGTGCAAGGGCAACTCAGTTGTCGTGGCAACTTGCACAGCGGGGTTGCCTTGGCAACTAATCGATGGTTGCTGTGCGACTAGTTAGCCGGGCAACTACTTGGGAGTCCGGGCAGCAACTTCAAGGTTCGGAAGAGCGTTCTTCAATGGTTTCTTCTTATCCCTAAGTCGAAACTCTAGCTACTTGTGCATGCCTTGATAATACATCCATGCGTGAATCAAGGGTGAACAACAACCAATCTTGCGCTCCTCTTAGCTGTTGAAATCCTTAACTTATTCCTAAGTCGGATTAATCTTCACCATCAATAGATTGAATAAAGACCATACTCATTCGTTTCTTGAATCTAACTCTCCCGATATTAGATAAATAGATGAAGTTATGAGATCCTTTCTCAATTCACTCGCAAACAAGAATAAAAGCCAAGAATGAGTAAACCTTGAATAGAAAAGTGCAAACTCTTATTACCTAAACAAAATCCAATTGTTTCTCACGACAACAAAACACTATAACCCCAACCAATCAAGTTAGTTCATGGTTGGGTTCAAAAGATATACAAAGAATAATCCCCAAACCATGAATCTAATAGAAGCAAAGAAGAAGAAGAAGAAATCGAACTCTCTCCCCCTTGCTCTCTTGTCGAAATCTCTTCCTTCTTGCCCTTTGGAGTTGTCAAAATTTTCCCTCTTCTTGCTCTCTCATCAAGTTGACGATATGGCCTCTTATTTATAGGGCTAGGTCAAAGTCCTTCTTTGAGGAGGAAGTTAAGTTGGAATTAAATTATCTTTAAAGAATATAATTCTTTATTATAATTATATTCCTACTAGAACTTCTCCTATCTTCTTGGAATTTAATTATTCTTTAATCTCTTCATGGAAATCAAATTCCTTTGGGATTTAGCTTTGCTCCACGTCATCTTGGGCTTGTCTAGTCATCAATTTTGACTACCATATCACCTTATTCTTTGTCGACAATTGCCCTGGCAACTAGCTCTAGCCTTGCTTTGGCAAGTGATCCTGCACATACACACAAAACACACCAAAGCAGCATCTTTTCCCACAAAAACTACCAAGTTATGTAATCAAGCTCAACGATGGAAGAAAACATGGATTAATGCATGAATGGCTAATTATACAACTAATATGAGCCTAAGTCTAACAATAATATGAGTAAAAAGGGTAAGAAAAATAGTACTTTTGAACACTTATCAACATGCTTAAATTAAAAACATGGCATTAATATGTACCAAAAAAATCATCCATTTTTAACATAAAACCTAAAAACGAAGATAAAACATTCTAGAATACATATATACATGGTAAGTGCTTAAATTAATTTGATCACTAAATAAAATACGTGTATGCCACATAAACAAAGAAGCTAAATGGTGCATTAGTATGATAATATACATATTATGGAAACGTAAATAAATGCATGTAACGTGCCTACCAAAATAAAAAAGAAGAACCATATAAACAAGATGTACAAAAAAACAAGATATAACACCTAACATAGACGTATATATGACCCGAACAAAATAAATTAAAACACAAGAAAACATGGTGTCACGAATAAATACACATGATAAAAACATAAAATAGACATGTAACGATACAAACATATATATAAAAAGACCTGAAATGTAACATGGCAATATACATACCAAGAGCAAAACATAACATTAAATTAGACAAAGGGACTGAAATGAGAAAAACAGAATTAGAAAACCGAATTTAAATGAACAAAAACATATTTTAAGGATTTAATTACAGCCTGACATAAACTTGTAAGGACTAGAGTTGTAATAAACCCAAGGGGCAAGCTCAAAATGAAAACTTCAAAAACGCGGGGTGGCTAAACATGTAATTTTACCATTTGAATTCGAAACTCGTTTAATTTAGGGACTAGATTGAGAAATTTCAAAAACAGAGGGGAACCGGGTTTGTAATTTAACCAAGGAGGAGACTCATTTTGAAAAGTGCAGAAACGCGGGGGGGGGGGGGTTATGAATTAATTAGCCCACTTTTAAAATTAAAACGACCTATAAAAGGACTATATCAGATTCAACTAAACCTTTTTAGCCATTTTATTTTGAACCTTAAGAAAATAAAACCCTCTTTATTCATTTTTTTCTCTCACCTGAACCTCTTTAAACCTAGGAACACAGAACCAAATCCCAGATTCTGGTGGCTAGCCACCACATCGGCCACCGCTGATCGCTGCCGACCGCCGCTCGCTGGCGGTGGCGGATCCCAAAACAACTTCCAAAAGGCTCTCACCCTCTCTAAAACCCGAATATGCGCTTCGACTTTAGGGAAAACACTCCAATTTGCCAAGATCTGGTGGCTAGTTGGATCCTCTTGGTGCCATCTAGACCGTTGGATCAAATCTTGATCCAACGGTTGGGAAGGTGACGGCTGCAATGAAAAGAAGGGTTATCAGACTTGGTTTTTAGGGTTTTTACAATATTGGGTCAGGCCAAAATGGGCATTGTAAACTATAATTTAGACCCTTTTTTATATATGTAAATGGACTGGACTCTAATAACATGGTTTTTATTTATAACCTGCTTTCATATTTATATAACCTGATAATAATAATAATTAAACTTATAATTTAATACATGTACATACATGCAAATACGTTAGAACGATCATACATAATATACATACCTTATATAATACATGCAATGTTAATAATATAACTAATAAATAACATACATGTTTATATTTGTACATGCACATTCACACATTATATACATAAATTACACACATATAATACTTACACATACCTTAATACGTGCATACACATAATATATTAATACAAACATTCATGCAATATAAAACACACATATAACATATTAATATCTCTAATAAATATTATCAAACCTTAATAACACATACATAACATGTATAATATACGTGCACTCACACCTATCACACATATATTTTACGCACATATTAATCACGCGTACATAAACACATAGTATAACGCGCCTACATGCAATAATAATACCCTTTAATTATTATATTAACAATATTCACAAACCGGATAAAAATGAGTGATTACAGAAGTATATCATCGTTTATACAAACGACTGAACAGTTCAAGGACATCACGTCTACTGGTTAGCTAGTAAAGTAAATATATACTTTCACATGGGAAGGTTCAAAGGAGGAAACCTACCAATGCTATGCAGCTATCGAGCATAGAACCTATCACCACACTGAGTCAAAATGTTTTGATAAAATCATCAATTTCATTCATGTGGGGGATTGTTGGAAAATGTGAGAAAAATGGTAACTTTGAGCTATATTTCGAATGGGTAAAGGTGGAGATTCGAATAATAATTTTATTGGATCTTATTCTACTCCATGAGACCTTTACAACGGTATCTCATATGCTCAAAACTGTTGAGTGGTGAATGAGAAATTGATGCTCAAAGTACGGTAGTTGAGAATTGAATAAGGAAGTGAAAACTCCCTATCCCACATTGATGGGATAAATTGAATAGGAAGTGTTTATATACACTTACCCACTTAGTGGTTATTGAATGACTTGAACGGAAATTGTGCCTCGTGCTCAGGCGTGAAGGGGTGCGGATCGAAGCTCGTTGAACCCATTCGGGTTGTGGCGCACCTGCACAACGTGGGCAACGCGAATGTCTAAATCGGTCGGGCCCTTCGTGGACTTGCGAATATTCTGTATTTTACATATCCATACGATTTAGTCCTTGGGTTTCTGAAATAGTGTAAAAAGAAGTGCTTCGAATCATTGCTATTTGACCCGGACCTGTTCTAAAAGAGTCGAGGCATTTCGAATTGTTTGTTGACACGGACAAAGTCAGGGAAAACCTCTGAAATTATTTCAATATTGGACCTTGGACATATAATAGTTCCGAATCAAATCTCTTTAGAAAGAAGATCTTTTGTCTCATGGTAGCCTGCTCCAGTCCCCTTACGAAACTTTCGTTATTGGGTTAGCCATACACTTCACATGTACCCACTTCGAATAAATTTTTTCTTATTATTGGCACATCTTTTTGAATATTCTAAATTCGGATATTAAAAGGTAATGAGTGCAATTCACGGAAATATTCTGTTTTAATATGGTATTAACAAATTGCTACTGATTTAATTTGGTTAAATGGTTAATGACCATTAATTCAGAATATTATAATTTCCATATTTAACCTAGCTCACTCCCCTATAAATAGCATGTCATTCCTTTGATTTCAACACAACGAAAGCCACAGAACTTTCTATGGTTTTTACTCTGTGGGCTTTTCAAAAGTTATTTTCGGTGGAAGGCGAAGACAAGAGTAAGTTCATGATCTCCACGACAGTGCAACAGTGGCTGATCATCTGTTGTTTTATCCTGTGAGACAGACGACCAATGAACTTGAGTACCATAGGAGTGGCCGAAAATCTGTCTTAAGGAAATTGCGTTCGTGCAGGCCTCAACCCGCTTCCAACTTCGGTTAAATCGGTTTGCTGATTTTACATATGTTGTATTGTTCTTTTCTTTCTTTTTTGTTCATTTAATAATAAATTAATATTAAATTTATTATTTATTCTTGGATTGACACTATTTTTCTAACATCTATTTCCCAATCAAATAATCTTTTTCTAAGAGGGATATTCCAAGTCCACTCCCATTCTCCATTCGAACCAAAACCGATGATCTTTCCATTTTTGTTCAGTGAAAGAGCATAAATACGAGGAAATTTGTCTTTAAGAGGCATTCCACAGATCCAAATATCAAGCCAGAAGCATATAGAAGAACCATCCCCAGCTTGAAGAACCAAATTATTATGAAGACACAAGCCAATATCATCCTCTTGAAAGTATGATTTTATAATGCCATTCCATATCCACGAGGCAGCACTCTGTTTTGCCAAAGGAGGGATTAAACAACCACTCGAGCAGTTCAACTTCACAGCAAAAATTTGCTTCCACAAACTATCTCGCTCGTTGCCAAATCTCCATACCCATTTGCCTAGCATATCTCTATTTTTAATCTCTAGATCAATAATCCCGAGTCCCCCATTATGATAAGGGGAGCATACAGTCGACCATTTGACCCAATGTATCTTTTTAGTGTCATTCGACCCTCCCTACAGAAAATTTTTCTATCAAACCATTATGTTGTCGAAGAACGGATGTTGGCACTCTAAAAATTGAAAGGTAATAAACTGGCAAACTTGATAGTACTGATTTCACCATGGTCACCCTACCTTTTTAATAACCGGTTTTGGTTTCCAACTAGATAATTTGGAAATTACCTTTTTAATAACCGGTTCCCATAGGACTTTACTGTTTCTTTTAGGCCCTAAAGGTAGTCCGAGGTACTCCGAAGGGAAAGAACCAATAGAATAGTCAAATGGTGTTTGCCCATCTGATAAATTTATTAATAGAACACATAAATATTTTTATTTTTACTTTTAAGAATTTTTAAAATATTTTTATTTTTACTTTGTATATTTTTTCTTTCGTTTATGATAAAATTTTTTGATGTATTCTATTAATAAATCTATTTGATATATTTTTCACCTATTTCTCGGTTGCAATTATTTTTACTGTTAAAATTTTGGTTGTGATGTTTTAATTTTTTTCGAGGTTAATTTGTGTTTCCTCAAGTATGGGTAGATTTTAAGATGGCTTTGTCGTGTTTTGGCTTAGTATGTAGCATGGTTTTTTTTTTTATGCACTGAGATCCTTAGTGTTTTTGTACTAACAATATTAATGGAATGTTGTTTTAACAGTGCTATTTTTTACCATTTTTTTCTTCAAACGCTATTTAATAAATTGAAACTCAATTCGCTCTCATTCTAATTAGAAAACGAAGTGCTTGTTAAATGTGATGATCAAAAATAAAAAAATCAAAGTAAAAAATAATGAATTGAATGAGCTGATCAAGATCGACGAAGTTCTAAGACTGAGGACAATGGTGAAAGATTAGAAAGAGAAGACTAGATCGTATAAGATAATTTTTTACTTCAGGGTAATGTATGTTTTGATAAAATTTGGTCTTTAAAGAGCATAAATTATTAAATGTGATGACATTATTTGACCAATTTTCACATGTCGTGCGTGACTTCATTTGTTTGTTTATACATATGTCGAGCTGGAGAATTTCTGTTGTTCTACCTACAAATTGTGAGATGAGTTTTGGGAATGATTTAACTTTAATGAAAAACTTGTTGTCAAGATGTTATTTATACATTTCTTACACAAAAACATGTTATTTAGCAAATGAAAGGTCTAACATACACTGATGTAAGTAAGTGTTGATAGTTAAGTAAATAAAAGAACAAACTTACACTGGTGTAAGTGTTGATAGTTTAGTAAATGAAAGGACTAATTTACACCGGTGTAAGTTAAAGTTGATAGTTCAGACAACATAAAAATAAAGTTTATTTGGAAAAGACCATACTTATACTGGTGTAAGTATGAATAGATTAATACAAAATAATATTGAGACTTAATATGGTGCAAGCGTGGTCTAACGTCTGAGCAATAAAGCAAATGAAGTTTTACTCTTCTTTATAAAAGTGTATGATTTATTTTACATAATTCGATATTTATATCATATGGAGTTGTACCATGTTGCTTCTTTGTTGGCATGAATGATCATTTGCATTTGGGGTTTTAGGAAAATTACCAAATTTCGATAGACTACGAAATTTGGATGCTTTGTTCAAATGAAAGTAGTTGGTACCATACCAATTTGTTTCAATATATCATAAGGACAATATGGTTAAATATTCTCTAGTAATCTTATATTCCTCCAACCAAACACTAACGTATTAATTGAATTTTTTTAACAAAATTACATCTTTTTGCGGTTAATCGTTGATGCGATATTTATAAAAAGAGAAAAATAGTTTTTTTAATCCAATGTGTTTTAGGTTTTTTGGTGAAGTACACAAATGGTCACTAAACTATCTTAAAAATACAAAATGATCATCAAATTTTTAAAAGTTATATAATGAGCATTAAACTTTAGTTTTTGTTACAAATAGTCACTAAGCTGTTAACTGTCGTTAAGAGAATGACTTAACAATTACAAAAATTTGAATAATAACACATTTAATCCTCCATATTTGCACATTCAATCAATTTAGTCATAACTTAACCCTCATTATTGATGTCTAAATTGATTGAATGTATAAATATTGAGGATTAAATGTTCGATTATAAAAAAATTATAATTGTCATGTCACCCAGTCAACAACAGTTAACGGCTCAGTGGCCCTTTCGTAACAAAAACTAAAGTTTAATGACCATTATGTAACTTTTGAAAGTTTGGTGATTATTTTGTATTTTTTGGGATAGTTTAGTGACCATTTGTGCACTTTGCCCTTTTCTTTATCAAGTTAGCCCTTAATCATTAAAAATAAGGATAATGCTTGATTTAGTCCCCAAACTTGACTACTCTTATCACATTGGTCCCTGAGCTTTTTTTTTGGACCACATTGCTCTTTGAATTTTTTGGACCACGTTGCTCCCCACATTGTAAATGCAGAGGACTAAAAAAATTATTACTATTTGTTATTTTTGTCACGTCAAGAATTAACGACAAAATGGATAGAATTTTTAACGGAGGGGCCATTATGCTCATTTCAAAGTGTACATGGACCAATTTACCAATTCTCAGTAGAGTGACCAAATTGCAATATGAGATATAGTATAAAAACCACTATGGTACTTTTAGCAATATCTTTTTATTTCAATCAAAATTAGGTTAAAAGCAAAGTATGTGAAAAAGGTTAATAGCAATATCTTTTTCTCAGTATGGTACTTAAGAATCATGGTACTGAACTTAATATTTAAGTGAAAATGGTTAAATTATCAATTTATGAAGATCTTCAGAAGACATACATTGACAAAATTTTACCTTCGCACTTTAGCATGCGTAATCATCCACCCTAGATCAGAATTCAACAACGTTAATGGAAAGTATTAAAGAACTTCAGCATTGAAAAATAAAGCCAGAATTCCAGGATAACAAAGTATCTACTCTCTCACGTAATGGTAATATAAATGACCGAGCTTTAGTTTCATTGCCATGATTGTTGTTGTAACATACAAGAGTATGCGTGTTTGACTACAATTTATATTATCTTTCGATTTAAGATTAATTGATTTGGATAATTTAGATATTGTAGTGTAACAACGGCCCTGCGACCGGCACGTTCGTACAAAAAAAATTGGGAAAGATTGGAGTTACCACCAATCTTTTAATTTAGGTGCGATTGGAACACCTGAAAGCCCGACTATTTTAATAAAACTTGTTTTTACGTCATTTTATTAAAACAATGAGTTTTGGTCTACGAAATCAGAAAATAGGTTTGGGAGTCAGTTACGTGTGGGGAATGATGAGCACCCCACAACGCCCAAAATTGGTACATGGTCTATTATTTAGTGTTTTAACGATGGAAATTAATAATTCGAATTTAATTTAAAATTTGTGATCCTTTTAAAAAGTTGAAAAATATATATTTTTTTGTAAGAAAGAAATTTACACCCCTACACCCGAGGCATAGTTTCTGCTAGATTCCGAACAAAAGGAACTTGTTTTAAAAATTGTGCTTTACGCTTAGATTACTTTAGTATTTGGGGTTGGCTGAAAAACTTTGAACCACTCTCTCATCGGCATCACTTTTTTGAAGAGAAGAAAAAGTAACTTGCACCATTATCATCAAACTTAAGTTAGGTTGGGGGCAACAAATTTTGTTAACATAACTTGATAACACAAGAGTTGGCTTGCCAAGCTTAAGCCATTTCGACTGTAAAAATTATTTAGGCTATCGAGTTAATCACTGATTTCTTAGTTTCAAAAATTTCACAAGAAACAAAAAAAATGTGCATCTAAAATGGTTGCAATTCAACTGTGCAAACGATGTTAAAAGGCACACACATCCATGAAAGTCCCTAAAATGCCTTCCACTAACTGATCACCCTTAGGGGTAGTAACCACCAGCGCAAAACCATGCAGAGCATTCTAGTCCGAACAATGCAACAATACCAGCATCTTCGACCTTCAGTTCTGATTTGTGCTTCCACAGGTTCTTTACGTAATTAAGCTCCTTCCAGAATGACTCGGTACGAACAAGGATACTAGCAAGTCGAGTGAAGAACAACTACTTAGAGAATTCGTTGCAGTTTTCAACTGTCAGTGGCTCCTGAATGTATTGTTTGCTCTCCTCCAGCAACTTCTTGTAGTAAGCAGTTCTATTCCTGGCCATAAACTTAGACACTTGACACGCCTTTAATTGCAATTGTTGCAATTTTGGTACCATAAACTTAGACACTTAGGCTAGGTCAGACGGACGGTGGTAGCCTGAAGTTGGTGGCTTGAAAGGGATTAAGGTTTTTTCTTTTAGGGTGAAAAAATGAACTTTTAAAAACTTATGGGTGAAATTAAAAATAAACCTTTTTTATTAACGTGCATGTCATCAGGGTAACAGAAATAAACGTTCGAGTGATCAGAAGTTACACAACGAAAATGTAAGTGACCAAAATTTTCAATTTTTGAAATCGGCAACCAAAAGTTTACACTGACAAAACGTAAGTAACCATTGTAGTAGTTTACTCTTTTTTCCGCTGCCAGATCAGCAAGCCGTTAAGTTTAACGGCAACAAACGTCTCAGTGACCAAAAGTTTACAGATCGAAAATGTAAGTGACCTTATCGGTCGAATTTGAAAATCGGTGACTAAAACTGTACTAAGCGAAAACATAAGTGGACATTGCAATAGTTTACCCTTTATACTTATTTTCATTTTCCCACGTTACAAAAATAGTTTTAGTGTTGGGATTATGATTAGAGTTTAGGAAATTAAGGTTATGATGTATTTTAAAGTTTAGAGTTTAGATTTTAGAGCTTAAGAGACGATGAAAGATATAAAAAGAAGGTGAAAATAGTTTGGAACCGAATTCGTATTTGATTGATTGTAGGACTACGATTTCATATATCAATATCCTATACCACCAACCCTATGAACCTTGTAAAGTATAACCTACTAAAAAAATTTCTTAATAATGCTACCGTTGCCGTTAATATTAGGGTAATTTTGTTTATTTTTATTTTTACTATTGGGTGTCTAAGGAAAGAAACCGAGTTCAAACCCTAGAGAAGACATTGTTAGGTGGGAGAGCCATAAATCATAAAATGGACTTGTTATTTGATGACCTTTCTTGATCAAGATCTGTTCTATAAGCATGGGCGGAGCTCCCTTGGGACCCGAGGGCTCCTGTTGTAAAATTTAATTATTTGGTAATTTTGGTTTAATAATAATTTGGCCCCTGTAAAAAAATAATTATTCAAATTAAAAAATATAAAAGTTTATTAACTATATAATCAAGTAGAGGTTGAATTAGGGGTGTAAATGAACCGAGCTTGAACAAATAAGGTTTTGTTCGCGTTCGTTTATTTATATTTAAAGGTGTTCTTGTTCAATTCGTTCAAATTTTTAATATCAAGTCTGTGTTCGTTTATTTATTTTTGATGGTGTTCATGTTCGCTTGTTAAAGCTCATGAACATGTTCGTTTAACGTTTGTGAATATATCCGTGTAATGTCCGCGAACATGTTCATTTATATGTTCGCCAAAATGGTGGAATTACACCACTCGTCTTTAAACACATTAGGCTTCACAGTTTGAACTCAAAAGTTCACCACGTGTTCAATTTAGTCTATACATTCACCAATATTTAAAATATAAAAAATAAGAGGGAAAGAGAAACCAAGTAAATAAGCTTATAATAAGCCAATAAATTAGCTTTCTCGTGAACATAAACAAATGAAATACACCTTTCTTCACGTTTGTTTGTTTATTACACGGATATAAAATTTGTTCATACTCATTTATTTAGCTTAATAAATGAACATTATACGAATCGTCTGCTAACAATTCATTGAACGCTCTGTTCATTTACACCTTTGGGTTAAACTAAATAAGAATAAGCATGTATCCTTAAGTTTTTTGGTCCAATAACAATTTAAATATTAGACAAATAAGGCATTATCCTATGAGTTTTAAGTTTAAATACATAATAAGCCTTACATTTTTGAAATTTAATATTTTAACTATTGTTAATATTCGATCTTGGCTCCACCCCTGTATATTTCTAAGGAAACTGGATTCCAAGTCTGGCCTAAAAACAATATTAAGAAACTTATAAAATTCCAACAAAAATTTGAAAACACCAATGGATGCACTGCAATTCATGGGGATAAAGAATGATCCCCTACAAAAAAAAAAAAAAAACACTACCATTGTTGACAAAATGAGCACCCAAAGAAACGACAACATTGATCATTGATCAAAACAAGTTCTTTCAACGATTGTGTAGTGGATCCGAGGAGTGTGGAACTTTCCTCTTGCTTGAAAAGAACACATAAAAGGAATGCCTCAAACGCCGTGACCCATGCTGTTGATTCTCCACAGGTTTCTTCTCTTTCACGCCCGGTGAATCACTGTTCATGGCAACAAGCATGGGCTCCCCCGTTTGATCTCCGAAGACCAACAGAGAGAGCAACAACATAACGACCATTAGTTTCTGGAACAGCCGCACTTGCAGTTGAAGATACGGTTGAAAGTGCATGCTTTTGCACCCCAAAGAGAAAATCCTTTGCTTTTCTTCTAAGTGGGGGACGAAGAAACAACGAGAGAATCAGAAACCCAAAGAACCGAAGCAAAAAACACTACATATAAACGAGTCCAAAAAGGAGAAAAAGCTAAGTGGCTTTGCTTTGAAATGTAAGAAAAAGGAGAAGCAAAGAAAAGTTGATGTTGTTGTTATGGAGTAGAGACAGATTTCTTTTGCTTTTCTTTATAATATAATATAATACTATATAATTTTCGTGCTTTCCGAGAACTTTTCTCCTTGCTTTCAGTCCTTTGAACAAAGGGGCATTCAAACACGTCCAATTTCTAGCAAGTAGATCATGATTCATAGACAGTACTACAGAATACGTAGATCTTGGCTCTTGTGCTTTAACCTTGTCTGGGTAATATTCGTCTGTTTCATCTCAGAGTTCAGATGGCTCAAAAAAGCATTTCGGGTGTCTCAAGTCTGAAATTAACTGAACTGAACTCATTATCAGCTATTAGACTAGTCATGCTACTTTTCCCAAGCTCCTTTCAACATTTCGTGTCCAAGCAAGGCAAGAGCCAAAGATTATATAAACAGATCTATTATCGGTATGAAAAGGATAAATATCTGCTTTAATGGTGTTTGACATGTGCGAAATCAAACAGTAAGGGAAGGGTTCTCCCAATAGACTAATACTACCCGCCGGTTTTCAAGGTATACTAAAAAAGTATTCTATCTCTTTTTTGTTCTTATATTTATGAACACAACAAAATTAAATTTAGGTTTAGAGTTAAGATTTTAAAATATAATTTAAAATTAAGGTTTAAGTAATTAAGGGTAAGTGTAGTTTTTAGAGTTTGAAGTTTATATTTTAAAATTTTAAGTTAATGTTTAGAATTTATTTTTTTAATATTAAGGCATGAAAAAAAGTTCCGAAAAGGAGTATAATTTTTTTTCCAAACTAAGCATTGCTGGCATGACAGATCAATACTTAATGTGCTCCATTAATTCCGTAACTGGTAGAGTGATTAATTGCGATAAAATCAGAGAGATTTGTTTGAAAAACTTGGCCAAACTTTTCGCAACAATGGATGGCATGTCTACATTCTCAATATTGTTGTCCACTCAACCGACAAGTATATGAAAAATGACCCATTATGGCATCATCCTGATTATATAATTATAAGGGTAAAATATATAAATTGTCACTTAATTTTATTCTCAAATTTATTTTGGTCACTGAATTTTTAAAACAATTAATTACTCACTGAACTTTACTTTCTGACTTATTTTGATTACTTTAAATTATTTTATTAATATTTTGGTATAATTTGACATATTTTATTATTATTAAATATAAAATTTATTTTAAAATAAAAATAAGTTATACTTTATTTATTATTAAATACAAAAATAAAACTCAAACATCCCAAACCCCAAACTTCTCCCACCCTCACTGGCACCAACTCTCAAGAGAAATTCACCGTTTCTGACCAAAATCTTGAGCCTGGCTTGAAAGCTTCGAATTCCAGAAAAAGTAAAGCAGTTCCCAAAACAGAAACAAAGGAAACTTCACTGTCCCCATCACCAAATGCTTCAAAGGTATAGACTTTGAAAAGAGTTTAAACTTGTAACTTTCTTTCAAGAGAAAATTCTCTCTTTTTAACTTTCTGTAATTATTAATTTTCAGGTGACTGAACCTAACGAAACATCAAATGAGAAGTGATGTAAGTTATCTGAAAACAATGGAAATGAAAATGTCTCTGGTAAAGTAAAAGAAAGATGCCAAAGGAAGCAATACAAAGGCTCCTTAGCCTCCCAAGGACTATATTCATGTTAGAGCAAGAAGGGGTCAAGCCACTGACAACCATAGTTTAGCTGAAAAAGTGAGAATCATATCTATAATTCCCATTTTTTCTGAATTCAAAACCGGGATTTCTTGCATTAACACTGGTTATCAATATCTGTCACTTTGATCAGGTCCGTAGTGAGAATGGGTCAAGCCACTGACACGCCGGAGGGTGTGATGCCGGTGAGGGTGGGAGAAGTTTGGGGTGTTTGGGATGTTTGAGTTTTATTATTATATTTAACAATAAATAAAATATAATTTATTTTTATTTTAAGTTATTTTTTATGTTTAATAATAATAAAATATGTTAAGTCATACAAAAAATATTAATAAAATAATTCAAGTCATCAAAATAGGTTAGAAAGTAAAGTTCAGTGAATAAATTGATTGTTTTGAAAGTTCAGTGACCAAAATAGGTTTGAGAGCAAAGTTCAGTGATGATTTAAGTATTTTACCCTAATTATAATAATAGAAAAGATAGCAAAGTATCAACACTATTTTCTTTTGCCTTTCGATAATTGGAATTCGAATTTTAGATTTGTTATATATATATATTTAAAGGGTTTAAATTTGATACACAAGCTGTGCAAATTTTATTTTACACAAGCCTGCCTATTTCTATTATAAATCAAAATTAAGCCTAAACCCTAAAAAACTAAACCCTTAACCCTAAATTCTAAATACTAACATTAAATTTTAAACCCTAAAACCAAACCCTCTTAACTCTAAACCCTAAACTAAACCCTAACTCCTAAAACTAAAAGGTCTGTGTAAACTTTGTGTATTTAAGTTTTTTCCATATTTAAATCTTATACGTTAATTGAATTAGGTCTAAGTTATAATAGTTTTTTTTTTTTATTGTTGATGCATTTGCGTCGCGACATTGTTTTAGGGCAGCTGCAATGAAGAAAAAATACAGAAAATAGAAATGTAAGTAAAAATATAAGAGGATTGTTATGCAATTCAAATCGAACAACGATTCTATTTTTGTGGAGTCTTGCTTAGAGAGAAACTCATAATATATTTTCATAGAAATTAATATTCGATTTATTTGGATAATTCTACAGTAAATAACATGTACCGCAATATATTACTATTCATATGTACTACAATGTACTATTAACTGATTTAATTAGTTTTGAAATCCCAAGGACCAAAAGTGTTATTATCTTCTTTTAGAATAAAATTTTAAAAAATATATATTATTTTTTTAGATTTTCTTTTATTTTTTAATTCAAAAAATAATTAAACTTTTATTACTATAATAATTCCTACATTCACTTTAATTTAAGGGTAAAGTTCACAAATGGTCACTAAATTTTGATCAATTTGGTAACTAAGCTTCCAATTGCTTCAACGTCACCGTTAAACTTTTAGTTTTGTTTCAGTTTGGCCGCTGACCCATTAACAATTGTTAAAAGAATGATGTGACCGTTAAAATATTTTATATAATAACAAATTTAGTCTTTTATGTTTGTACATTCAAATAATTTAGTCCTAATTTAAAAATAAATAAATTTAACTCTTATTATTTAAATATTATTTCAATTTGGTCTTATTTTTTTATTAAAAATAAATTAATCCTAAACTTGAAACCTGAAACCCTAAACACATAAACTCTTAACCACTAACCCCTAAATCATGGATCGAACAGGTACAATGCATTTCCCGTAATTTTTCTGCATCGTTTTTTAACTTTCTTAATTAGTTGAATTATTATTACACTGTAGCATCCAATCTCAAATTCGATCAACAAGTCAACAACAACAAAAATATTCTATCCAAAAGCAGAGAAATAATAAATTAAAAGTTAGAACTAATGGTAGACAAATCATTTAGCTTTGAATAGATGATGAGATTGAAAAGAAAACAAGAAAACGACAAGTTGAGATCGGAGGTTAAAATTTTGTAGAGCTTATTAGCTCCGCAACTCCTCAAACTTACGAGCCAAAGTTTTCCTTTTTGATTTGTTTCGGTGTAAAAATAGAGGGAAGTGGAAGAGTTTTTTCAGGTTGGGGGAGGGGGGGAATGCAGAGTTTGTTGGATTTGATTTGGTTGATATGAAATTGCAAGGGTTTTGGACAAAGAGGGCAATGTAACTGGTAACCAACATTTATATACAAAAGTTCCCCTCCTTTTACTATAGCCATAAATAAAACTGAAACAATATAAAAATGGTTACTGCTAATGTGTTCGCGACTTTGGAGTTAAGGGTTTAGAATTTAGACTTTCAAGCTTATGGTTTATGGTTTAGTTGTTTAAGATTTTGAGTTTTAAGTTTAGGGTTTATGATTTATGGTTTGAGTTTAGGTTTTCTAATTTAGGGTTTAGATTTAAATTATTTTTAATAAAAAATATGACCAAATTGAAATAATGTTTAAATAATAATGATTAAATTTATTGTTTTTTTTTTGAATTAGGACTAAATTGTTTGAATATACATACATGAAGGACTAAATGTGTTATTATACCAAATACTTTTAACTACCATTAAAAATTTTTAACGGATCGGTGGTAACTTTGAAGCAAAACTAAAAGTTTAATGGTAACATTGAAGCAATTGAAAGTTTGGTTACCAAATTGAATAATTTACCAAAGTTCAGTTATCATTTGTGAACTTTACCCTTGAAATAATGAGAGTTAAATTTATTATTTCTTTTGAATTATGACTAAATTGTTTGAATGTGTAAACGTGAATGACTAAATGTGTTATTATATAAAACATTTTAACAGTCACATTACTCTTTTAACGGTTGTTAACGAGTCAGTGACCAAATTGAAACAAAACTAAAAGTTTAATGGTAACATTAAAGCAATTGAAAGTTTGGTTACCAAATTGAATAACTGATCAAAATTTAGTGACCATTTTTGAACTCTACCCTTAAATTAAAGTGAATGTAGGAATTATTATAGTAATAAAAGTTTAATTATTTTTTGAATTAAAAAATAAAAGAAAATTTAAAAAAGTAATAAAAAAATATTTTTCAAGATTTTATTCTAAAAAGGTGATAACAATACTTTCGGTCCCTAAGATTTTAAAACTAATTAAAATGGTTAACAGTACATTGTAGTACATATGAATAGTGATACATTGAGGTACATAGCCTAAAAACTCTCTCCCCTAAATATTAATTGTTAGTTTTGTATATTAAAAAAATTAAAATTAAGATATTTGATTTTGTTTAGAAATTTCGTTAACAAAACTAATAGCTACCGTCTCTTCCATTTTTGGCAGGCCTTTTTTTTTTTTTTTTTTTTTCTTTCTCTTCTGGTTTAGATGGATGGTTACCGGAACACACCGTCTCCTTTATCGGTGAGGCTTTTTTGTTGGCTCCAATTGCTGGTTTACTGCACCTATTGCTCGCCCACCATGTGAGCTTCTTGTCAATGCCATTGCGGTTCTTTTCTTTTGAAAGGGACCAACTCTTCCGCTAGCGGAGTGGAGCCGCTAGTTTTGGTTTGTGTTACGTTTATTTTTGTTTATATCAGTTTTTTTTTAATATGCATATACGTTTTATAGTCTATGTTCGGAGTGCGAGGTTATCTCTCCTAACAATGTCGTTTTTAATGTTTAAATCCGCGTCCTCTCTTTAGGAATAGGGGTGTTCAAACTTCTGTTTTAACCAAATTAACTGACCGAATCAAAAAATTTTCGGTTAATCGGTGGGTTAATTTTAGGTTCCGTCGGTTAACGGTTAATGATTTTTTTCAAACTTCGATTATCGGTTAATTCGGTTCGAAATCGGTTAATTAATCAAATTTTTTATATATTATATATGTTACATATATTTATTTTTAGTCATTGAACTTTTAAAAATTATAAAATGATTATTAAATTTTTTATATATTATAAAATGGTCATTAAACTTTATCAAATTAGCACAAAATGATCATTAAATTTATTGAATTATTAAAATGATCATTAAAATTTTCAATATTTATCAATAATTTATAACATGCAATGAATCAATGACCATTTTGTAATAGTTCGATAAGTTTAATGGTTGTTTTATATCTTCTGAAAGTTCAGTGACTAAAAAGATCATTTTAACATAGCTTAGTAACCATTTATGTAATTTATCCAAAATTTTATAAACAAATTCGGTTTATTCGAAAACTGACTGAATTAACCAAACTTTTTTTGGTTCGGTTAAAATTTTTTAAAAAGTTTTAGTTCGGTTAACGGTTAATATGAAAAAAAATTCGGTTAATAAAACTTTGATTGTTCGGTTTGGTTGATTAATCAAACCAACTGATTGAACACCGGTAGTTAAAAATACAATGTGCCTTACAGATGCACCAACTCAGTTTGTTGCTTATTATTATCCATCTTCCCATTTGTATGTAATCAATGATATGTAAACTGATCAAATTGTGTGAGATCTGTTGTTGTAATCATCGCACGACGATGAGGTCTTTTTACTCTACTTGACAATGCTTCTGTCGTTGGGTTCGATTCCACTCGCACGACTTGTCCTGGGCTTGCAGCTCTGACTCGATTCAAGGCCTGCAAAGCAACCTCTTCTGTTGGGTGACCACATCACTGGCTCATATGCCTCTGGTCTGCATAGCTCTAAAGAGCTACTTTGCAGTTATTTTTTTAATATTCTATTTCAATTACAAGATATTATCTTAGCTCGGTTTCAAATTTAGATAAACTCACGAACATTAGCAGACTACGCTGCTCGAACATTGGTCACCTAAGAGGAACAATGTCATCCTTAACCACTAAATGGGTATACACTACGGATTCATTGTTGACATGTCGGATTGTGTGAACTGAGACAAATATAGTTCGAGGAGTGCTCTTCCTCCCCCTGGCTGCCCATCCGGAAAATGTTCATTCCCTGCCACCACAACATTCTCAGTTTCAAATTCAAGGACCCAAGTGTCTGCTAATGATTACTGATTAATACTATATATATAAACCTTAGGCTCACAAGTCAGTTTTGCCATAAAATCTTATCCCTGAAGTCCAGAAATACCTGTAGGATAAAGTTCAGTCCAAGGGGACAAGTTGACATCAATAACTTGTCCGAACTCAGGACGTTGCATAGTATTGTTGTTCTCTAAGCCACTTCTGGTGGGGCTCAGCTGATTGCCAACATTTATTGTTTCTTCCCCGTCAAGGAGAGTCGTCGATTGCCATGGTAAGATATTTTCTCCAACAGATTGGCATTGATCTCTGCAAATAACCAATTCCATCAAATTAAGCAAAACAAAATAAGCACATGACTATAAAAATATGTACAAGTTTCCCCTATACCTTTGAGGAAGAAGACCATTTAAATACAAAAAGTTCAAGATCTGAACTTGTGGATCTTTTTGGGGTATCCAATCCAAGACACTGCTTGAAGTACTTCCTGTAATGAAACCACTTACATCTGCAGCCTCTGGGGCTGGGAAATGTACCTTGAAATAACAATAATATCAAGCGTATCGTTTCGATTTATGCAAAATTTGAAAGATCATGGTGAGTACCTGTGTAATTGGCGGTGGACCAGGAGAACTACTGTATTTTTCCTGTAAAACATGCTGCTCGAATCATAATAAATTTCAGTCAATCATGCATCGATGTCTAAAGATATGTCAAGTGTACATATGCAACAGATCATAGAGATATATTTACCTTGCGCAGTCGCACTTGTTTCAGCGTTTCCTCTAGGATCTGCTTGTTGAAATCCGCCTGACTCAATGTCGCGATTTCGGAAGGTTCACCTTCGAAGATGCTGCAACAAGTTTCATATTTACTTCAGTTCAACAGTACCAATATTATCAAATAAAAGCTACAATCGAATAGTATACCTTAGTCTTTTCTGCATATCCGCAATCTGAGACTTGCATTTAACAATCTCTTGCTGAAACTCCTAAACGCATTTCTATTTCAAATAAGATGATTGCTTGATATAATTAAGACAAAGAAACAGAAAGCTAATCATTGCCAAATACCTCAAGTTGGGAACCGCTGCTCAACGGTATGCTTTATAACACCAACAAAAGATAAGAACGTTAAAAATGAATATATATATATATATACAACGAGAAATCTAGGGGAAGACGAAGGAATCTAAATTACCTGTCTGCTTGGTAGGTCTGGATTTGATCAGCTTCATCTCTTAGCCTACCAAGTGCCTTTACTAGTAACTGAATACATATACATCGATCATAAGCAAATTCTGAAGACGATTGGTAGTAAATGTTCATAGAATGTGTTCTTACATCTTTATTACGCAGTCTAAACCGGCCGGTGCAAAGGTAAGAAACAAACGAGGCCATATCAATGCAGCAGAAATCAAGACATCAGAAAAAAGTAAATAAAAACAGAACCATAACTCAGCTTCCATTACCTTCCTCGTTCATGGTCTGGAAGATTGACATACCGTTCAAGAATCTCCTCGATGCTTCAATACATCAAGTAAAACTAACATCAAACCTGATGTAATAGAGTTTTCCAACATACTTTTAAGGAAGATGATATATATATATTGAGGTAGCAGACCTTTTATTTCCAGAGAAGAGACTAAGTCTTCCAGAAGGGGAGAACATGAGAATAGCAACATCAACATCACAGAGAACAGAAAGTTCGTAAGCTTTCTTGATAAGTCCATTTCGCCTCTTGGAGAAAGTGACCTGCCTGTTTGTTGTGTTCTCTATCCTCTTGATCTGGAGCTTTACTCTACCCATCTCTTTGAACAAACCTGTAACGTCTAAGGAAGATGATACAGTAAGCAGAATAATGTTGTATTTAAAGACATATATTCACCATCTGAGACAGTAGAATCAGCCTCATGAAAATAAAAAGATAAATGGAAATGGAGGGTTTTGAAAAGTAAAAATGAGAGGAGGAAATAAGGGAAGAAAGAAGCGACGAAGACAATCAACCGATTTTGTCAGTGTCAGGCAATTCGTAGAAGATGACGAAAGGGATAGCGGTGTGACCGTGAGGCCAAACTCTCAATAAACCTTAGATATGGAACAACAAATTTGTACTTTAATTTTGTAAATATTCAATAGGTTGAATTACGTAAATTATTACTAAATTTTACTTTTAAATATATTTTAGTTAATAAAATTTTAGAACGTTCAATTTATTTACTGAGTTTAGACATTGAACGTTTTTTGTCACTCTATTGTTTACTGTCGTTATCGTTCCATATCAAATTTCACCAGTCACTTTGTCTCATCTAATGAGTCCGAATTCGACCTTTATTTCGTCGGAAATTGCCCTGAAGTCTACAAATCGGATAAAAAAATTTCGGTTTCTCTCTCACCAATCTCCTCCCTTCGTCGTCGAATAGAGCCCATTTTTAAATATAATATTTCCCTTGTGCCGGTAAAATTTTTCACCTTTCGGACTTTAGAGAAATTCCTTCGTTTCTCCGATAAATGAATATCGTCAAAAAATTAACAAAACAGTGACAAAAAAACGTTTAATATCTAAATGTTAGTGAGTAAATTGAACGTTTTAAAACTTTAGTGATTAAAATAAGTTTAAAAGTAAAATTTAGTAAAGATTTACTAATTTACCCTATTGAATAAACAATGCCGATTAGTTAACGGGATTTTGTTTACTTTGTCGTCTTCCTGCTTGGTTTCCTTCTAAACCTACATGAATATCGAATACATTTTTAGTTTAAATTTAGTGATTATGGTTGATATACTCTTAATGCATAAGTTTTATAAATTTATTTAACGTCGATAAATTATAATATTTTATCTCATTCGATACAAATAAATTATGGTTTTTAAAAATCATTAAGTTTTTAATTTTAATCATATAAATATAGTATTTTGATAATATTTTGGATAAAAAGTAAATATTTTAAATAAATAGAGATAATTTATTTGAAATATAATTTAAAATAAAATCAAACCTTCAAGTTTAAGTGATAAATCGTTAAAAAATGTATTAATTAAAAATTCAATATCATTATCAAATACGTTTAAAAATTAAACATTCAATCAATGAGGTTAGTCCAAGTGGTAAGTATTTGGTATTACTTAAGTAGGTATCAAATTCGAGGACAAAAAACATTTGGAAAGTTGAACACTCTTAACCAAGAAAAGTTGAACATTAATATTTTCCATTTTCAATGAATAATTTTTAATGGTTTAGCCAACACGCCCTTAGTTTCTATTTAAATCCTTTATTTTTTTTTAATTTTAAATAACCTTTGTTTTGGCTTTATTGTTTTAATATTCCCTTAGGGATTATAATTGGAAATCTACCCTCATTTGAACAACATTTAGAAAAATACCACATTTTGTCCACGTAATTAAAACTAGCGTTTTGCCAAACACGTTTTCTGAACTCGCACTTAAATAGAAGCGAGTTTGATTCTGATGTGGCGCCTCTTATCCGTTGGCCTATTATTTTAAACTATCAATCAAACTCGCTCTTACCAGGACACAAGTTTTGCGAGAAGTTGAGACAATACGACGCGAATTTATCGCGTTATCTGGATAGAACTCGCATTTGGTGGGACGCGAGTTCCTAAATAATTGGGTGAGCGATTGAAATATTTATTACCACGTTAAATTTACACAGTACTTGCGTTTGGTAAGGCGCGAGTTTAGGAACTCGCGGTTCACAGGATGCGAGTTTCATTGAATTCTCGCACCCAATCGGTGTGATTTCCACTATAAAATGGCCCCAACCTTTTTACCCCACACCAAATTTCTCTCTCTTTCTCCCAATTTTACTCTCTCTAAATTTCTCGGGTATTTTCTCTTGTTTGATATAATGGAGGTTTGCTAAGGTTGGATTACAAATACGTTTTCGATTATCATCGTAGGAATGTAAGTTTTATCTAGTTTTGTTTATTATTTTTATTTTCTTATGTTGTTATTTTTTAAAATTAAAAGTCGTTTTAATTTATATTTGTTAAATTTTTTTTAGGATGAGATGGAACGATGTCTGGAGGTTTCATACAATCGGATGTTGAGTGGACCCCACCCGTCTTTGGAACCATATCTCGAGTCTGCTGGATTTTTGCACGCATCCAGAATTGTTGGAGGTGCGAAATTGGACGTTGATTCGATCCATGCTCTTCTAGAGAGGTGGAGGTCGGAGACACACACATTCCATCTTTCGTGTAGCGAGGCGACTATTAATCTAAAGGACGTATCCCATATCTTTGGTTTGCCTGTTGATGGAGAGGTTATCACTGGTCACAGTAGTGGTGATTGGTACGGCCTCTATTTGGATTTGCTAAGGGTTGCGCATGATTCGCTCGACGGTGGGCGAGTAAAACTAATGTGGATGCGAGACACTTTTAAGAATCTACCGGCTGACGCGAACGAAGACGTGAAGAAGGTAAAAATGAATTTTTTAGTTAATTCTAGTAAAAAATAATTAAATTTACATATGCTAATACATTTTTTCCTATTGAAGGCATATGCTCGCGCTCATATTTTACAAATGATCAGCGGGATATTGATGTTTGACAAATCCCGCAACAAAGTTCACACGTTGTGGTTGTGGCATTTTAGTGATTTTGAAGATGCCGGTAAATTGAGCTGGGGATCGGAGGTTTTGGCATCTTTGTTTAGAGAGATGTGCAAGAACACCAATCCTCAGAAGTACAACATTGGAGGTTGTTTGTTGTTGATTTAGTCATGGGCGTGGTAGAGAATGATGTTTTTACGCCCTCAGTTTAGCTAGCCTAGTCCATATGTTTTTTTGATGTGCCGGAGGTAATAAAAGAAAGAAACTGAAACACGACCATTTTTTTCTTTGATCTTGTCTAAATGCAAAATCATTATCCTATATGATCATACTAACATAAGGTGAAAACTCAACTCAATCGGACATCGATTTGACTTTCAATTGGCGTAATTGCAAATTAGGGACCAAATTGAAATTTGATCAAACTACAGGGACTTAGCACATTTTTAAGTTAGCAACCTTTAATTAAGCAGGTTTCATGTTCTTATATCGAAAATCATCTTGATTCGAACATCCAAACTCATTCAATTGCATCTACAACATTCAGGGACCAAAATGTAAGAAAACAGAACTTTGCTTCCATGACATTAATTGAAATAACATACAATCGTACCGATACACGTGCCACCGTATTAATACAGTGCCTTACACAAGCCTGTACTATTTCAATACACTGCAACCCGTTTCGGTACGCCTAGCTGGCAGTTCGTAAATGTTTGACAACCGTACCGATACAATATGGTAGTGTTTTGGTACGCGAGTTTTATCCAAAAATCAGGTTCCAGTAAAGAAAATCCGTACTGGTACACCCAAACCCGTATCGAAACACTACTTAATTTTGCCTAGCCGTACCGATACGGTCCCTCACGTATCGGTATGCCTGGGCCTGTAATGTTACATTTAGCTGATTTAACAAGCTCTTAGCCTAACCAAAATACCCTAACATGCTTATAACACACATCCAACATATTCAGGATACAATTCACAGCATAGCATCACAGATTCAACATCAATTCATGGCATTTTGCATCAAACGTAAATCTGTAGGCATGCAACCTAGAAAACCATTCAAGTAAAACATGAAACTTCAAATCATCACCTAAAACAACCCATAAAGGCCATTTACAACTTTAGAGCAACCAAACAAACTTTCCCAAACATGGAGTTTATCAAAAAATCTCCCAAAACCAAAACAAGTGTCCCATTGCCTTTATTACTTATAGTCTAATCCGAACATACTTTGGTAACCAAGTCTTGCTAGGATTCCTTGCTCATTGCTGCCTCCAAAGTTCTCAATCCTTTGCATTAATGGAAAATAAGAGCGTAAGCACATAAGGCTTAGTGAGGAGCGATCACAAACAAAACACCATCAATGCATTTAAAAACCATCTCCCAACATTACATTGAAACTTATATCAAATAACCTTTTAAACATTATCATGCCTTTAAAACCATGCACTTAACATCTTTAAAACCAGCACATTGACCATATGCAACATGTATCATTAACCAGTAGCAAGTCCCATTGCTCAACCTTGATTTAAGCCTACCCATGCATAACTACCATATGCAAAGCTTAAAGAGTAAACATGTATAAATAACATTATACAACATAAACCTTTTAATGATACATTAACAATTATATTGGCTTACAAGTGATCATTAAAAAAGTCCATTAACAAAGAGTTCATCGGATACACATATTCAATAAGTGTTCAACCAACACTTCAAGCCATCTCAACCGGAATAGCGATACAATAACAACCGTGGTACATTACCAACCGGGTACACCTTTCAACCCATGAGGACACCAACCCAATCATCGGTTAGACGCTTAATGCACAAACATGAGTCTAGGGCACTGTTTAACCCCTCTACCGTTAGGGTACTCGGATGGAGTTTTTGGTACATGGATCTAAACCCCTCAACATCCAAGGTGACTTATTATAGTGCACTCAATCCTATGGCCGGCCAACTATATCCGATAAAAAATTTAAAACCACATCACTTGCCAAAATAATTAACCATTTAGCATTCACCTCACTATTTTCAACAAGCATTAACCAAACCATTTTTCCAAAGCAACAACCATGCTTTAAACCACAAGTATAAACCATATACTTACAAGGATCACTTACCATGTGCATCCTTCAGCATTTCATGCTTAAAAATAGTATATCAAATACTTTAAATCATGCTTAAACAGTAGGTAACATGTAAATCAAAACAAATGCATAAAACCATTTAACACTAGCACGACCGAGAGAGAAAATCCACTTTTACTTACTTCCGAGTTTAAACCAGCGTATCAAGCTAAGTTTAAACTCCTATAAACCACCTTTAAAACATTCCAAAGCTGGAATCCACGTTCTCACTCACCGATATGCGAAGCCTTGATTTACCGACGCAAAATCAAGCATCCGAAGCCTCTGATGCTGCACCGTTCGCTCCCAAAACAACCTCCCCTGTTTAAACCACATAACAACAGAGGATTAATGCATTTACAACACTGTAACAACAGATCCTCACAGATTCTTGCATTCACCTCACAATTACCCAACCACAACAATCGAAAACTTCAACTAAACCTTTCCAAACACAACCCAGCCACAACCTAACAATCTAACACCACTTTTATCATCAATTAACATCTAGAAACAGAATCAAATCAACCTAACACCTCCAGCAAACACACAACCACCATAACACCTCAAAAACACAAATCTAGCAACCTAAACAATTAAAGATTCAAGAGTTTTGGGATCCCATTGATAAAATCGACTTATCAACATCTTTACACATCCAAAATATGTTCAAAAACAATTTATAACACTAGAAATCATATTCAGTTCGAATCTTTCACCATTTCATCAATTTTACCCAATTAAATCTATATAAAAACATAAAATCTGATTATAAACCATAAATCAAGTATCAAATACTTGGGAATATCAATAAAGAACCATTTAATAGAGGATATCACGGACCTTACCTCTTTTATGTGATTTCTCCCTCAATTTGCTTTGTTTAAAACTAAGAAAACATAAGATTTCAATGAGATTTTGTAAAACAATAGTTAAAGAATCAAGTTAGAATCAATAATCTGAGTGAAAAGAATCTCTCACCTCTGGATTTTGATGAAATTCTGATTGTTTGGAAAAAAAGAAGTTGAGAGAAAAGGTTTAGGAAAAAGTTACGTAAATTTTCTTTAAAAGCAAATAACTAACTTGGATATTTTAATCCCTCTTAAACCACCTTTAAAACACATGTTTAAAATGATTTAATTGAAGAGAGAAACCACCATAAAAAACTTGGTAATTTATCTCCTTAAGGATTCTAAGAATTTGACCCTTTTCATCTTAGCAACTTTAAAACAATTTTAAAAAATCGCATTTTGGTCATTAACCAAAATGTCACATTTCCAAATTCCATTTTCCAAAATTGATTCCACCAAAAATCAATATATATTAAAAGATTATTTTTAACTATTTTTTCATATTTTTATCTTACCGAAAAATATACGGCCCCAAATCTGACTGAAATCTCTAACCCGGTCCACCGAACCGTCTAATAAATCTCAAAATCACTAGGCCCAAAATCTAGACGTTACAACTCTCCCCCAATTAAGAAATTTCATCCTCAAAATTTACATGGAGGAAACAGATGCGGAAATTGCTCCAGCATATCTGACCTATGTTCCCACGTGGCTTCCTCAACTCTGCGGTGCCTTCACAACACCTTAACTAGCTCAACCATCTTGCCACGCAAAGCCTTACTGATGGTATCAAGAACCTCTGCTAGTTCTTCATCATAAGATAGATCCGGTCTCAACTCAATATCTACTACTGGCATAACATGTGAGGGATCCAACGGATACCTCTGCAACATCGAAACATGAAACACATCATGAATCCTCTCCAACCATGAGGTAACCTCAAACGATAAGCGACATGACACACACTCAACAACCTCATATGGTCTTATAAACCTTGGGCTAAGCTTCATTTTCCACCCAAAATGCATCACTTTTTTCCAAGGTGACTCATTCAAAAACACTCGATTACCAAGTACTCTATATCTCTACTCCTCAAATCCATGTAGGATTTATGAAGGTTCGAAGCCACTTTCAAGTGCTCATGTAACGTCCCAGTTTTATGGCTTAGCGGTTTGGTGGTTTATTAGACGGTCTGGTGGACTAAAGTAGAGATTCGAGCCAGTTTTGGGATTGTATATTTTTGGTGTTGGAAAAATTATGGAAAAATGCTTAAAAATCATTATTAATTATTTATTTAATAATGGTGAAATCAATTTTGAAAAATGGGTTTTGGAATATGGACATTTTGGTTAGTGACCAAAATGAAAGTTTTGAAAACTGTGATTTTCTAGTGACTAAAATAAAAAGGGTCAAATACTTAGAATCTTTAAGGAGCTATTTTACCAATTGGTTTCTGATTATTTCTCCCTTGATTTGACTTATTTTAACATATGGTTTAATTAATAATTAAAGAGGATTTTGTTAAAAAGTTGTCTTTTCCAAAACAAAAATCACGTCATTTTCTCTCAACTTTTTCTCTCCATTCTCTCCACAGACAAACACTCAGTTTTTCATCAAATTTTTGGAGGTGAGGTGGTTTCTAACTTGATTTTATTGTTTCAAATTGTTTTTTAAAGATTGTTTATACAAAATCTTACAATAATCTTGTGTTTTCTTGGCTTTTCACAAACCAATTGAGGGAAAAACTTCACAATAGGGGTAAGGTCTAAGATCTCCTCCATTTTATGGTTATTTATTGAAATTCCCAAGCATTTGATCCTTGTTTTTGTGTTTCTAATCTGATTTTGATGATTTTCTAATGTTTAATTGAGTTATTTGGGGAAAATGAATTGATTCGCGAATTGGATCTGATTTCCAGTAAGTAAGGTTGCTTTGATTCATATTTTGGATTTTTAATAATGTTGATAAGTGATTTTTATCAATGTAATCCCGAAACTTAAGAATCTCTATTTGTTTAGGTTGTTAGTTTTAAGGTTTTATGGTGTTTATATGGTTGTAAGTTTGCTCGAGGTGCTAGGTTGTTTTGAATCTATTTTTGGATGGTTTTGGTGTTAAAAGTAATGTTAGTTTGATAGATGTTGGATGGGTTACGAATCGAAGTGTTTTGGTTATGTTTTCGGTTGTTGTGGAGGGTTGTTTGTGAATGTGTTGTGGAAATCCAAGAAGGAGTATAGCTGATGTGTTTGGAATGCATTAATCCTTTGTTGTTTTGTGGTAAAAACAGGGGAAGTTGATCTGAAATGATTGGAGAAGAGTTGGAGGCTTCGGATTCTTGATTTCGTGTCGGCGAATCAAGGCTTCGCGTATCGGTGAGTGAAAATGTGGTTTAAAGCATTTTGATATTTTGGGAACAGAGTTTTGGGAGTTAAGGTAGATCTTGAAACGCTTACCTAGTCCAGAAATAAGTATAAAGTGGTTTTCTCTCTCGGTCGTGCTCGTTTGAAATGGTTTTATGCACTTGTTTTAATTTACATATTACCTACTGTTTAAGCATGTTTTAAAGTATTTGATATACTATTTTTAAGCATGAAATGCTAAATGATGCACATGGTAAGTGATCCTTGTAAGTATGTGGTTTATACTTGTGTTTTAAAGCATGGTTGTTGCTTTGGAAATATCATGGTTTAATGCTTATTAAAAATAGTGAGGTAAATGTTATTTGGTTAATTATATTGGCAAGTGATGTGGTTTTAAAATTGTTATTGGATATAGTTGGCTGGCCATAAAATTGAGTGCACTGTAAATAAGTCGCCTTGGATGTTGAGGGGTTTATACGGCGTACCGAATACTCCATCCAAGCACCCTAATGGTAGAGGGGTTAAACAGTACAGAATACTCCCGTTAGTGGATTAAGCGTCTAATCGATGATTGGGGTGGATGTCTCCGTAGGTTGTTATGGTACCCGGTTGTTATTGTACCCAGTTGTTAATGTACTACGATTGTCATTGTATCGTTATTCCGGTTGAGATGGCTTGAAGTGTTAGGTTAACACTTGTTGAATCCGTGTATCCGATGAACTCTTTTGTTATTGAACTTGTTAATGATCACTTGAAATCCAATATAATTGTTAATGTATCATTGAAATGTTTTTGTTGTATAATGTGATTTATACATGTTTCTCCTTAAGCTTTTCATTTGGTAGTAATGCATGAGAAGGCTTAAGTGGAAGGTTAGCAATGTAACTAGCTGTTAGTTAATGATATATGTAGCATATGGCTTAGTATGCTGGTTTTAATGATGTAAAGTGCATGTTTAAAAAGGGGCATGATGATGTTTTAAATAATGATGTTATGTAAATGGATTTAAATGCATTGATGGTGTTTGTTTTTTAGCACTCCTCACTTAGCCTTGTGTGCTTATGCTCTCGTTGTCTATCAATGCAGATAATTGAGGTCTTGGAAGGCAGCAAGAAGCAAGGGGATCTTGGCAAGACTTGTTTCCAAAGTATGTTAGAGACTAGACTATAATGATAAGGGCAATGTGGTACTTGTTGTGTTTTGGGAGATGTTTTGTGAAACTCCTTGTTTGAGCATGTTTCTTTAGTTGCTCTTGGGTTGTAAATGGCCTTTAAGGTTTGTTTTTGAAGCTGGTTTACCTTTTGATATGTTGGTTGGATGCATATTAGGAAGCATGCCTATAGATTTCCTCTTTGATGCACAAGTCCTCATTGTGTTGTGAGATATGTTATGCTGGTTGGCATGAGATATGTTTGACATGTTAGTAATGTGTTTAAAGCATGTTGGAGTGGTTTGAGTTTGCTTTCGGGATGAATAATCAGCCAAATGTGACATTACAGGCCCAGGCGTACCGATACGTAGGGGACCGTATCGGTACGATAGACAAATTAAGGCTTGTGGGATCGGTACAGGACTGGTGCGTTTCGATACGCCTAGGCAAATTTGGCTTGGTGTACCGATACGGGAATGGGCATTTCGATACGAGTTTTAGCCACTGGAATTCACTTTTGTAACTCGAACCCGCGTATCGAAACACCTAAGGAACCTTATCGGCACAGTTGTAAATATTTCAAAAGTTTGGTATTTCAGTTAGGCGTATTGATACGGCTTAGTGGTGTATCGAAATGGTGTGTTTCAAACCGTATCGGTATGGGCCTACCCGTTTCAATATGGATGGCCGTTTTTCCTGTTAATGTCATTTCGGACAGTTTTGTTTTATTTGCTTTTTAGTCCATGATTCTTGCCCATGCAATTATATGTGGTAGAATAATCAGATTGAGCTGAAATTTGAGATGAAAGTTTGGAACCTGACTAATTAAATATTGGTAACTTAAAAATGAGTTTTTATCCTAAAATTCTCTGTATTTGCAATTTGGTCCCTAAGTTGCAAATGTGATCAATTGGAAGTCAAATTGATGCCCGATTGAGTGGAGGTTGCACCTGATGTCTGTATGAACATGTAGGGTTAATAATTGGCATTTAGATAAGATAAAAAGGAGAAAATAGACTGGGTTTAGCTGTATCTCTTCAGTTTGCTACGGCAAACCTAATGCAGCATTCTTGGTTCGGTTGGGTGTCTAGGCCGGGTCAATGAGGTTATAGTTCTTCTGTGAAGCATTCCAGAAGAAGTTTTTTGGAGTCTGATATTAGGATGAAAAGAAGCGTGAGTTTATGGCTTTGGTGCAATGCAGTATGTCTGTTACAGAGTATGAGGTGCAGTTCGTGAGGTTGAGTCGGTATGCACCTAAGTTGGTTCCTGACGAGCGTACTCGATGGGATCATTTCTGATATGGGCTTGTGCAGGATGTTAAGACATACATGCTTGCTGCTGATTACACCAATTTTGATGTGTTGGTTTCGTGAGCTAAGGATGTGGAGTAAAATTTGGGTTTGGCATCTGGATTGTGAGGTTCTAGCTCAGGTAAGAGAGATATTGATTCAGGTTATAGTGGTGGTCAGGCTAAGAGACACCGTGACAAGAGGTTTCGTCCAGAGCTGAGGCATGACGGAGGTGTTGTGGGACGTGGAGTCCAGGGGCAGTGTGCCCAGGTTAGAGCACAGTTTAGTACTTGTTGGGTTTGTGGATCTCGAGATCATTTAAGGCGAGATTGCCCGCGTTTGGCTAGGAAAGGTCAGACACCTGCGCCTATGGTGGCTAATGCTTGTTGGAGTTGTGGTTCAGGCGACCATTAGAGGCGTGATTGTCCGTTGTTGGCTCAAGGTGGGCAGGGTGCTGCACCTATTGTTGCTCTGCAGCGTGGTTGTGGCCACGGACCGTTTCAGCATCGAGATGGTGGACAGAGGATTGTAGCTCATACTGTTTCTATCCAGTCTAAGGGAGATGGACTGGCTAGGGTGTATGTGCACTGTGAGGGTCGTAATGAAACCGATGTGATTGTAAGTACTTTTACCCTACAGTCTTTGTTGTCGTATTCGTTTTTTAATTCTGGTTCTACTCATTCATACATTTTGAGTGAGCATGCTGAGTTGCTTGATATATCTGCTGAAATTCTTAATGTGGGTGTTAGAGTGACTAGTTCTCTTGGGGAGACAGTTGTGGTTAGGAGGTTGTATCGTAGGTGTCCGCTGATGGTCCAAGGACATGTGTTTTTCGTGGACTTGATAGAGTTACCATTCCATGGTTTTGATTTGATTTTGGGTATGGATTGGTTGACCGAACATCGAGCTATGGTGGATTTTGAGACCAAACGGATATCTTTGAGGTTGTCGGATGATTATGAGGTGGTAGTTGTTGGCGAGAATGCCAAGTTTTTGTCTAATATTGTTTCAGTTTTGGAAGCAAGACGAATGGTGGATTCGGGGTGTCAGGCTTATTTGGCCTATGTTATGAATTTTGGATCAAAGGAGTTGAGGGTGCAGGATGTTCGCACCGTATGTGAGTTTCTGGGTGTTTTTCTGGAGGAATTACCAGGGTTGCCACCTGACTGTAAGGTAAAGTTTGGCATCGAGGTCTTTGCGAGTACGGTACCGGTATCTATTGCTCCATACCGCATGGCTCCGAAAGAATTGGAGGAGCTAAAAACGCAGTTGCAGGAGTTGCTTGATCGTGGGTTCATTAGACCTAGTATTTCACCATGGGGAGTGTCGGTGCTATTTGTTAAAAAGAAAGATGGTACTTTGTGGATGTGTATAGATTACCGGCAGCTGAATAAGTTGACAATAAAGAACAAGTATCCCTTACCGCGGATAGATGACCTGTTTGATTAGTTCAGTGAAGCTTCGGTGTTTTGCAAGATAGATTTGAGGTCAGGGTACTACCAGTTAAAGGTGAAAGAGGTGGATGTGCCCAAAATAGCTTTTCGTACGAGGTACGGGCATTGTTTCTTGTGATGCCGTTTGGTTTAACCAATGCTCCAGCTACTTTTATGGACATGATGAACCGTGTGTTTCATGAGTTTTTGGATCAGTTTGTGGTTGTGTTTATCGATGATATCCTTGTGTACTCTCGCACCGAGGATGATCATGATAGACATTTGAGAATTGTGCTTCAGACGCTGTTGGCTAATCAGCTTTATGCTAAGTTAAGCAAATGTGAGTTTGGCTCAAGAAAGTTGTGTTTCTCGAACATGTTGTGTCGGTCGAAGAAATCCGTGTTGATCCGCAGAAGGTGGAGGCTGTAATGAGTTGGAAGGAGCCCAAGTCTATGACGGAGGTTAGAAGTTTCCTTGGTTTGGCAGGTTACTACCGGAGGTTTGTGGAAGGGTTCTCTAGTTTGGTGGCTCCGTTAACAAAATTGTTGCAGAAGAATGTTCGGTTTGAGTGGACGGATGATAGACAACGAGCTTTTGAAAGGTTGAAGGAAGCCTTGACGCGAGCTCTGGTTTTGGTTCAACCAGAATCATAAATGAGTTTTTTGTATATAGTGATGCGTTGTATGTTGGGCTTGGTTGTGTGTTGATGCAGGAGGGTAAGGTAGTGGTGTATGCATCTAGGCAATTGAAGGTGCATGAAAGTAATTACCCTACTCACGATCTTGAGCTGGCCGCGATTGTGTTTGCCTTGAAGATATGAAGGCATTATCTGTATGGTGAGAAATGTGTGGTTTATTCGGATCATAAGTGTTTAAAATATTTGATGTCGCAGAAGGAGCTGAATCTTAGGCAATGTAGATGGTTGGAGTTGCTTAAGGATTATGATCTAACCATTGAGTATCATCCGGAAGTAAGTATAAAGTGGTTTTCTCTCTCGGTCGTGCTAGTTTGAAATTGTTTTATGCACTTGTTTTAATTTACATGTTACCTACAATTTAAACAAGTTTTAAAGTATTTGATATACTGTTTTTAAGCATGAAATGCTGAAGGATGCACATGGTAAGTGATCCTTGTAAGTATGTGGTTTATACTTGTGTTTTAAAGCATGGTTGTTGCTTTGGAAATAGCATGGTTTAATGCTTGTTAAAAATAATGAGGTAAATGTTATTTGGTTAATTATATTGGCAAGTGATGTGGTTTTAAAATTGTTATCGGATATAGTTGGCCAGCCATAGGATTGAGCACATTGTAAATAAGTCACCTTGGATGTTGAGGGGTTTATATGGCGTACCGAATACTCCATCCAAGTACCCTAACGGTAAAGGGGTTAAATAGTACCAAATACTCCCGTTAGTGGATTAAGAATTTAACCGATGATTGGGGTGGATGTCCCCGTGGGTTGTTAGGGTACCCGATTGTTACTGTACCCGGTTGTTAATGTACCACGATTGTGATTGTATCGCTATTTCGGTTGAGATGGCTTGAAGTCTTGGGTTAACACTTGTTGAATCCGTGTATCCGATGAACTCTTTTGTTATTGAACTTGTTAATGATCACTTGAAAGCCAATATAATTGTTAATGTATCATTGAAATGTTTTTGTTGTATAATGAATAAGGGAAATGGGGTACTTGTTGTGTTTTGGGAGATATTTTGTAAAACTCCCTGTTTGAGCATGTTTCTTCAGTTGCTCTTGGGTTGTAAATGGCCTTTAAGATTGTTTTTGGTGCTGGTTTACCTTTTGATATGTTGGTTGGATGCATATTAGGAAGCATGCATATAGATTTCCTCTTTGATGCATGAATCCTCGTTGTGTTGTTAGATATGTGGTGCTAGTTAGCATGAGATATGTTTGACATGTTAGTATTGTGTCTAAAGCTTGTTGGAGTGGTTTGAGTTTGCTTTTGGGATGAAAAATCAGCCAAACGTGACATTACTGGCCGAGGCATACCGATACGCGGGGTGACCGTATCGGTAGGCAATTTCAGGCTTGTGGGATAGGTACGGGTCTTGTGCGTTTCGATACGCCTAGGAAAATTTGGCCTGGCGTACCGGTACGGTGATGGGCATTTCGATACGAGTTTTAGCCTCTAGAATTCACTTTTCCAACTTGAACCCGCGTGTCGAAACACATGTGAAACCGTATCGGTACAGTTTAAAATATTTCAAAAGTTTGGTATTTCATTTAGGCGTACGATACAGCTTGGTGGTGTATCGAAACTGTGTGTTTCAAACCGTATCAGTACAGGCTTACCCATTTCGATACGGATAACCGTTTTTCCTGTTAACGTCATTTTGGGCAGTTTTGTTTTCTTTGCATTTTAGTCCCTAAATCTTGCCCATGGAATTATACGTGGTAGAATGATCAGTTTGAGCTGAAATTTGAGATGAAAGTTTGGAATCTGACTAATTAAAGATTTGTAACTTAAATGTGGGTTTAAATCCTAAAATTTTCTGTATTTGCAATTTGGTCCCTAATTTGCAAATGTGATCAATTGGATGTCAAATTGATGCCCGATTGAGTTGGGGTTGCTCCTGATGTCTATATGGACATGTAGGGTTAATAATTGGCATCTAGATAAGATAAAAAGGAAAAAAATGGACCAGGTTTGGTTGTATCTCTTCGGTTTGCTACGGCAAACCTATTGTAGCCTTCTTGGTTCGTTTGGGCGTCTAGGCCGGGTCAAGGGGTTACAGCTCACATACCAACTTAACCTTTTCATTGGTGTCTTTCAACACATCAGGCAAAGAAATGTGCTTCTCCCCAACTTCATCCCAACACACGGGTGTACGACATCTCCTTTCATACGATGCCTCATACGGTGCTATCTGTATACTAGCTGGTAACTGTTATTATAAGCAAACTCCACCAATGGCAGTTGCTTCTCCCACGTTCCCTAGAACTCAATGATAAAACATCTCAGCATATCCTCGAGAACCTGAATCACGTGCTCTGACTGTCCATCCGACTGAGGATGATACGAATTGCTGAAATTCTGTCTTGTTCCCAGAGCAAGATGCAAGCACATCCAAAACCTTACCGTGAAACACGGATCTCTATCTGAAACTATGTATTTAGGCACCAATGCAAACGGACAACCTTGGAGATGTATAGACCGGCCAACCTGTCTAAGGTATACGTAGTATGCACTGGCACAAAATGTGCACACTTCGTAAACCGATCAACAATCACCCAAATGGAATCCTTCTTGGTCGATGTTAGAGGTAATCTAGACATAAAATCCATGGTGATCCTTTCCCACTTCTATTTCGGTATCCTCAATGGTTGTAACAACCCGAAAGAAAACGGATGCTCATCCTTTACCCGCTAACATACCATGCAACGAGAAACAAAATTAGCCACATCTTTCTTCAGCCCAACCCAATAGTACTCTTCCTTCAACCCACGATACATCTTAGTACTACCAGGATACATAGAAAAATAACTAGCATGCACTTTGGTCAGAATGGTACGCCTCAACTTATCATCTTCAAGCACCACAATTCGACCTTTAAAACACAACACCCCATCATCATTGAAATGAAAATCTGTAGGATTCCCATCCATGATATCCTTCACATGTGGCACCAAACTCTCATCATGTGGTTGCCTCTCCTTGATCTACTGCGGCAAGGATGGTTTCACTTGCAACTCAGCCAACAATCCACCGTCACCCGTCAGGCTCAAACGAGCAACCATAGCTCTCAACTCCATAACTGCTTTCCTACTCAAAACATCCGCCAGAACGTTGGCTTTTCCCGGATGATATTCAATGGTCAGCTCATAATCTTTAAGCAACTCAAGCCACCTCGTTGCCTAAGATTCAGCTCCTTCTAGGACATCAAATATTTCAAGCTCTTATGATCAGTATAAACTACATACTTCTCACCGTAAAAGTAATGCCTCCAGATTTTCAAGGCAAACATAACCGCTAGAAAGCTCAAGATCATGAGTAGGGTATTTACGCTCATGCACCTTTAATTATCTAGATGCATACGCAACTACCTTACTTCCTTGCAACAACACGCAACCAAGCCTAATATATGACGTATCACTATAAACAACAAAATTCTTTCCCAATTAAGGTTGAACCAAGACTAGAGCTCGCGTCAAACCTTCTCATTGTCTATCCTCTATTCATTCAAACCGAACACTTCTGTAACAATTTGGTTAAAGGAACAGCCAAACTGGAGAACCCTTTCACAAACCTACGGTAATAACCAGCCAAACCAAGAAAACTCTGGACTTCTATTACCGACTTAAGCACCTTCTAACTCGTCACATCCTCAACCTTAAGCGGATCAACACGAATTCCCTCGGCGGCCACAACATGCCCAAGGAAAACAACCTTCTTAAGCCAAAACTCACACTTGATTAACTTGGCATACAACTGATTAGCCAACAACATCTGAAGCACAATCCGCAAATGTCTATTATGATCCTTCTCAGTACGAGAGTAGACTAGGATATCATCGATAAACACCACCACGAACTGATCCAAAAACTCATGGAACACCCAGTTCATCATGTCCATAAAAGCAACTAGTGCGTTGGTTAAACCAAACGGCATCACAAGAAACTCATAATGCCCGTACCTCATACAAAAAGCTGTCTTGGGTACATCCACACCCTTCACCTTTAACTGGTAGTACCCAGACCTCAAATCTATCTTAGAAAACACCGAGGCATCCCAGAACTGATCAAATAGATCATCTATCTGTGGCAACGACTATTTTTTCTTTACCGTCAACTTGTTCAATTGCCGATAATCTATACACATCCGCAACATACTATTCTTCTTCTTTACAAACAACACATGTGCACCCCACGGTGAAATACTTGCTCTAATGAACCCACGATCAAGCAACTCCTGCAATTGCGTCTTTAACTCCTTAACTCCTTCGGGGCCATATAGCACGGAGCAATAGACACCGGTGTCGTATCTGCATAGGTTTCAATGCCAAACTCTACCTCACGGTCAGGTGGCAACCCCGATAATTCTTTCGGAAAAATACCTGGAAACTCACATACTTAGTGAATATCTTGCACCCTCAACTCATTTGAACCAGGATTCATCACAAAGGACAAGAAAGCCTAACATCCAAAACCCAACATCCGACTCGCTTCCAAAGATGAAATAGTATTGGACAAGAACTTGGCATTCTCACCAACAACCACCACCTCAAAATCGTCCGACAACCTCAAAAATATTCATTTGGTCTCAAAATCCACCACGACTCGATGCTGGGTCAACCAATCCATGCCCAAAATAACATCAAAGCCATAGAATGGCAACTCCATCAGATCCACAGTAAAAACATGGCCTTGAACCATCAACGGGTACCTAAGATACAACTTTCTAACTACAACTGTCTCCCCAAGATAACTGGTCACTCTAACACCCACATTTAGAATCTCAACAGGTATATCAAGCAATTGGGCATGCTCACACAAGATGCATGAATGGGTAGAACCAGAATCACCAACGAATACAACGGTAAGGGCTGTAAAGAGAAAGTACCTACAATCACATCAGTGTCATTGTAACCCTCGCATTGCGCATACACCCTAGTTGGTCCACCTCTCTTAGGCTAGAAAGTAACGGCATGAGCCACAGTCCGTTGCCCACCATTTTGACGTTAAAACGGCCCATGGCCATGACTACGACCTCGTTGCAAAGCAACAACAGGTGCAACACCCTGCCTACCTCAGGCCAACAACGGGCAGTCATGCCTCTGATGGTCGCCAGACCCAAAACTCCAACAAGCATTGGCCACAACAAGTGCAGGTGCCTAACCTTCCCTGGCCAGACATGGATAATCTCGCCTCAGATGATCTCGGGATCCACAAACCCAACAGATGTTAAACGGTGCTCTAACCTAGGTACCCTACCCCTGGGCTCCACGTCCCACAACACCTCTACCATGCCTCAGATCTAGGCGAAACCTCTTGTCACAGTGTCTCTTAGCCTGGCCACCATTACACCAAAAATCAACAGTTCTCTTACCCGAGCTAAAGCCTTACCACCCAGAAGCCAAACTAAGATTCTACTCCACAGCCTTGGCCCGCGAAACCAACACATCAAAATCGATGTAATCAGCAGCAAGCATGTAAGTCTTAACCTTCTGCACAAGCCCATAACAGAAACGATCACATTGCTGGTGCTCGTCAGGGACCAACTCAGGTGCGTATGGACTCAGCCTCACAAACTGCACCTCATACTCTGCCACAGACATACTGCCCTGCACCATATCCATGAACTCCCGCTTCCTATCATTCTGATATCAGACTCCTAAATACTTCTTTTAGAAAGCACAATAGAAGAACTCCCATGTCATATCATCGGTCGTCATACTGGAAATCGTAGTAGTCCACCATGCATAGGTATCACCCTATAATAGGGAAACAACACAGCCCAGCTTAAGGGCATTGGTACACCCCATCTGGCCTAGTATCTTCTCAGTATTGGCTAACCAGCCCTCAGAAGCCTTAGGCGACAAACCTCGAAACTCAACTCCACCCAAACTGCAAAGACGCTCAAGCGGTAAACTCTGCCCAACAACCGGTGGTACCGGCACATAAACACCTGCAACTGCTGCCTGAAAAGCACCGGTCATGGCTTGAATCAGCGGTGCCATATCACCCATCCCTAGCCCAGTTGGCGAGGTGGTACTTGCTCCACTCCCTCAGGTAGAATACGTGGGGGCGGTGGCAACCCTCTAGGAGGTACAACGTCTCCCTCAACATCTTGTCCAGTGGTAGTAACAATCGTACCAGATCGTAACTCTCTCTTCGGTCCCATCGTGCTAAAATATATCTAAGGCATGATAATCATTTCAAAACAAAACAGTCAGGCCAACTTCAAGCAATGATCCAAGACTTCCATTTCAAAAAGCAAAACCTTCCAGACTATAATAATAAGGCAATGGGTTCCCAAATTTTCCCCCTAATATGGCATAAAGCAATCACCGTGCATATTAAGCATCAGATAACAACTCTCGCAATCACATTACAACAATCAAACCAACTCCCAACTATCGCAAACCTGGCTCTGATACCACCAAATATAACCCCTCAACCCGGCCTAGTCGCAAGATCAAACTGAGCGAGCATCATTAGGTTTACCAAGGTAAACCATAAAGAAAGAAACCAAAACACGACCATTTTTTCTTTTATCTTTTCTAAATGCAAAATCATTATCCTATATGTTCAAACTGACATCATGTGAAAACTCAACTCAATCGGACATCGATTTGACATCTAATTGGCTCAATTACAAATTAGGGATCAAATTGCAATTTGATCAAACTACAGGGACAAAGCACATTTTTACGTTATCAACATTTAATTAAGCAGGTTTCATGTTCTCATGTCAAAAACTAGCTCAATTCGAACATCCAAACTCATTCAATTGCATCTACAACATTCATGGACCAAAATGCAAGAAAACAGAACATTGCTTCCATGACATTAACTGAAATAATAAACAATTGTACCGATACACGTTCCAACGTATCGATACGGTGCTTTACATAAGCCTGTACTGTTTCGACACACTGTAACCCGCTTCGATACGCCTAGCTGGCAGTTTGTAAATGTTTGACAATCGTACCGATACGGTATGGTAGTGTTTCGCTACACTAGTTTTGTCCAAAAATTAGATTCCAGTAAAGAAAATTTATACTGGTACACCCAAGCCCGTATCAAAATACCATGCTTCACTTTGCCTAGCCGTATCGATACGGTCCCCCTCGTATCGGTATGCTTGGGCCTGTAATGTCACATTTAGCTGGTTTAACAATCTCTTAGCCTAACCAAAATACCCTAACATGCTTCTAACACATATCCAACATATTCAGGATACAATTCACATCATAGCATCACAGATTGAACATCTATTCATGGAATTTTGCATCAAACATAAATCTATAGGCATGCAACCTAGAAAACCATTCAAATAAAACATGAAACTTCAAACCATCACAAAAAACAACCCATAAAGGCCATTTAAAACTTTAGAGCAACCAAACAAACTTGCTCAAACATGGAGTTTATCAAAACATCTCTCATAACCAAAACAAGTGTCTCATTGCCTTTATTACTTATAGTATAATCCAAACACACTTTGGTAACCAAGTCTTGCTAGGATCCCTTGCTCCTTGCTGCCTCCAAAACACTCAATTCTCTGCATTGATGGACAATATGAGCATAAGCACACAAGGCTTAGTGAGGAGCGCTCACAAACAAAACACCATCAATGCATTTAAAACCATATCCCAACATTACATTGAAACTTATATCAAATAACCTTTAAAACATTATCATGCCTTTAAAACCATGCACTTAACATCTTTAAAACCAACATTTTGACCATATGCAATATGTATCATTAACCAGCAGCAAGTCCCATTGCTCAACCTCGATTTAAGCCTACCCATGCATAACTACCATATGCAAAGCTTAAAGAGTAAACATGTATAAATCGCATTATACAACATAAACTTTTTAATGATATATTAACAATTATATTGTCTTACAAGTGATCATTAAACAAGTCTATTAACAAAGAGTTTATCGGATACAGTGATTCAACAAGTGTTCAACCAACACTTCAAGCCATCTCAACCGGAATAGCGATACAATAACAATCACGGTACATTACCAACCGGGTACACCTTTTAACCCATAGGGACACCAACCCCAATCATCAGTTAGACGCTTAATCCGCTAACGAAAGAATACGGTACTGTTTAACCTCTCTACCATTAGGGTACTCGAATGGAGTTTTCGGTACACGAATCTAAACCCCTCAACATCCAAGGCGACTTATTATAGTGCACTCAATCTTATGGCCGGCCAACTATATCCGATAACAATTTTAAAACCACATCACTTACCAATATAATTAACCATTTAGCATTTACGTCACTGTTTTCAACAAGCATTAACCAAACCATTTTTCCAAAGCAACAACCATGCTTTAAACCACAAGTATAAACCATATACTTACAAGGATCACTTACCATGTGCATCCTTCAGCATTTCATGCTTAAAAACAGTATATCAAATACTTTAAATCATGCTTAAATAGTAGGTAACATGTAAATCAAAACAAGTGCATAAAACCATTTAACACTAGCACGACCGAGAAAGAAAATCTACTTTTACTTACTTCTGAGTTTAAACCAGCGTATCAAGCTAAGTTTAAACTCCTATAAACCACCTTTAAAACATTCCAAAACTGGAATCCACATTCTCACTCACCGATACGCGAAGCCTTGATTTACCAACCCGAAATCAAGAGTCTGAAGCCTCCGATACTGCACCGTTCTCTCCAAAAACAACCTCCCCTATTTAACCCACATAAAAATAGAGGATTAATGCATCTCCATGCATTTACAACACTGCAACAACAGATCCTCACGGATTCTTGCATTCACCTCACAATTGCCCAACCACAACAATCGAAAACTTCAACTAATCCTTTCTAAACACAACCCAGCCACAACCTAACAATCTAACACCACTTTTAACATCAATTAATATCTAAAAACAGAATCAAATCAACCTAACACCTCCAAAAAACACATAGCCACCATAACACCTCAAAAACACAAATCTAGCAACCTAAACAATTAGAGATTCAAGAGTTTTGGGATCCCATTGATAAAATCGACTTATCAACATCTTTACACATCCAAAATATGTTCAAAAACAATTCATAACACTGGAAATTAGATTCAATTCGAATCTTTCACCATTTCATCAATTTTACCCAATTAAATCTATATAAAAACATAAAATCCGATTATAAACCATAAATCAAGGATCAAATACTTGGAAATATCAATAAAGAACCATTTAAAAGAGGAGATCATGGAACTTACCCTTGTTATGTGATTTGTCCCTCAATTTGCTTGTTTAAAGCTAAGAAAACATAAGATTTCAATGAGATTTTGTAAAACAATAGTTAAAGAATCAAGTTAGAATCAATAATCTGAGTGAAAAGAATCTCTCACCTCAGGATTTTGATGAAATTCTGATTGTTTGGCAGAAAAGAAGTTGAGAGAAAAGGTTTAGGAAAAAGTTACATAAATTTTCTTTAAAAGCAAATAACTAACTTAGATATTTTAATCCCTCTTAAACCACCTTTAAAACACATGTTTAAAATGATTTAATTGAAGGGAGAAACCACCAGAAAAAAGTTGGTAATTTATCTCCTTAAGGATTCTAAGAATTTGACCCTTTTCATTTTAGTCACTTTAAAATAGTTTTAAAAATCGCATTTTGGTCACTAACCAAAATGTCACATTTCCAAATTCCATTTTCCAAAATTGATTCCACCAAAAATCAATATATATTAAAAGATGATTTTTAAATATTTTTCCACATTTTTATCTTACCAAAAAATATGCGATCCCGAATCCAACTTAATCTCTAACCCAGTCCACCGAACCGTCTAATAAACTTCAAAACCGCTAGGCCCAAAACCGGGGAGTTACAAGTATATTTTTATTGTACTTTTTCAATATTAAAATTATCTTCTTTTTTGTAGGTGGAGCGGTCATTTAATTCATGTTGGTCTTGCCAAGGGTCTGAGCGCTATCAGACAGGATATTGAGAATGAATCCGGGAATCAGGTAGCATTTCCAAGTATATTTGTTATTAAATTTACGTATTGTATTTATTTAAATTAAATCTGATACGTAGTTATAATTGTATATTGTAAAATTTTTATAGACACTGTACGCAGATTTAGAAGTACATGAGTGTCTCCTGAAATTTTCAGATGGCACGAGGCTTGTTTGGACGGCCATTGTACCACTTATCTGCTACGATATAGTTGAGTGGCATCTGAGAGATCGCATTCTACGACAGTTTGGTTGTGTCCAACGAATTCTGGTGGACTCTCCAAATTTGGACGAGTTACACAAGCTCACTCGACAAAGGAAGCCCGGGGTAATCTTTTTTTACTCAATCTTTTAATAATTTTAACGTAATTTACATCTAAAAAACACGCTAAAACTTTTATATTTTTTGATAAGTTGATTGGGCGGTGAAGCATATAGATTATATCGCTCATTTGAGTCACATGGCGGATCTGCAACAGCAACCTTATTGGGACTACCACATGTTTGAGATGATGGTTAGCTCGGATTATGAGGCATGGTTTAGGATGAATGGCAAGCCATTTATTCTAACTCCAGAGGAACGAGCTATTGTCTATTAGTGTACGTAACACAACTACCCAATGACTTAGCGTACGAGAGGAGCTCTGGCGGTGCTCTATCATCTACGAGAAGGCATGCTCCTGCCTCCTATGCACCGAGACCATCATCATCTACGGCACTGACCTTTAATCACTCAATGCACTCATCATTTCATCGGCCTTCGAGTCTGACTGAAGGTTTTTTCACGCCTCTTGTGTTAGACCCATATAGTCCTTTTTCGGCGATGATGAGTGGGACGTCGAGCGTTCCTACAACATACCTTCCATTGATTTAGTTTCTGCCAGTGACAACTGACTTCGAAAGTAGGTTTATCCACCAAACGTCACCACAGTCACTTTTCTTCATCGGTGGGCCCATTGGAATGAGTGGTACTGTTGGATCTAGAATCGAGGATAATGATGACAACGAGCCATCAGTTGCTCCCCCTTCGTGCCTGACGCAATCCCGATCGGCCTTGTCGTCCACCGCCGTGTGGTACCGGTGGACATAGACATCATTAGTTTTATTTATTGTATATGAAACTATTGAACACTATTGTAATATATTTAATTAATATATAAGATTTATTTTCGTAAATTATATTGTATTTACATAAATTTTTTAAGTTGTATTGATATTTGTTTTTTTAAATTTGTAATATATTATAGCTTTTGGTAAATTTTAATTCTAAGACCACATAACAATTTCGAATTTAAGCAGGTTAAACCCACACTAACATGTGGTCAAAATTTTGACTGAACTCGCGTCTAGATAAACATGAGTTCAATTCAATTTATGTCAGAAATCGCATCTAGATGAACGCGAGTTCAATTAATTATGGGTCAGAACTAGCATCTAGATGAACGCGAGTTTGCACTTTAAGTACCATATTTTCGGAGGAAGAAACTCGTATGTATGGGTGGAAGTGTTGATTCTATTGTAGCTACTCATGGTAACAAACGGCGTATCCAAAAAATTATTTTGCAAAAAGATTTCCCAGATATTGCGGTTTATTGGTATATGTAGTTACATTTATATGATGAGTTCATGTTTTTGGTGTGATAACAGCTTTTGTAAGATGGTCGTTCCATGTTTTTGTTCAAGACGAACAATAAATCACAATATTCGGGAACACATATTCTTTTTAAATTACCTGTATACTTCTTACCTTTTGTTCGAGGCCAGCGGGTAACTTATTCGTACGTCTTCACGTTGGAGGCTACCTAAAGAATACTGTATGTAACCGTAGTCAAAGCCCCTACCATTGTAGAAGATGATTGCCCTGAAGAGCATAAAATCCATGAAACTTTGGTGTAATCGACCGGTTACACCCACTCGTAGGTTACCGCATTTGGTGGGTTACTGGTTATAATACCTAGTGAGTTACAGCTTTTGGTGGGTTGCCGGTTACAAGAAATTAGTTATTTTATTATGTTGATTGTACGAATGTTATATTGTGAAATATATATATTTGCTTTTGCATAATTTAAAATTATGGCCCGATTATGAGCTTACATTTCCGAACAAATAAATGAAAGTATGAAAAGAAACCCCGAACACATTCCTGAACATGTTGATGAGTTTCATTAAATAAATATTTTTGCAATCCGAAACGTGTATCACGATTAAGTAAGCGATCTACATTGTTCTTCATTACAATTTTTTTGTTTGCTTTTTCATTTGCAACACTATAAGTAGCCCCCTATTCTTCAAGAACTATCCCTCTACAATGGCTGAAAATGTAGATGATTTCCCATCTATGGGTACAGAGTTAAGCAATGTTTTTGTCGATAGTGATGTTGAATTACAAGTTGGAATGATATTCCCAACAAAGAAATTAGTGGAGGATGCAATGAAGAACTACAACAGATGCCTCTCGGTTGTGTCGATAGTGAAGAGAACAAATGCAGACAACCATATTGCAGAATGTGTCCAAAAGGACCAGGGATGTAAATAAGGATCCGTGTATCATGAATTAAGAGAATGAACAACGTGTGACAGATAGTAAGACACGATGGACCTCATACATGTTAATTCTTGCAATGTAATTGGATGTTTGTACAATTTTGCTTGTAAAATCGATAACCCGTGTTGAAATTAACTCAAATAAAGCATCTATGGTGATTTTGTCATTGAAAGATGTGTAGTGGTAAGTTCCAACTAAGAAATTGATAGCATAAATTTGGCAATCATATATAATTTTTTAGGTACGAAATAATAGTAGAAAATCAAACTTTAACCGTGACTATCAGGAATCCTGCAAAGCTGGCCGAACTCTCGTTTGGTTAAACGCGAGTTCTACTGACATGTCAAGAATCCTACAAAGCTAGATGAGTTGCGAGCAAGAAATTTAGCTGGATATAATTATCTTGTTGATATCCCGAGGGAGAAATGGCTGCAATGTTATGATGGGGGCGTTGATATGGTCACATGACAACGAGCTTGGCTGAGGTGATCAATTCGTCTCTGAAGGGAACGCGTCATTTACCTATCACATCTGTTGTTAAGGCGACATATTATAGATTGGCTACCTTTTTTGCAACCCTCGGAAACAAGCAATGAACTGGATGGAAGGTAGCCACAGGTTCCATCCAGATCTCCAGCAAAAATTTCAAATATACAATTCGCACGCAAACGCGATGGGTGCAATATGCTTCTCTCGTCATGATCATCGCTTTCAGGTTATGAATATTTGCGACCGCTTGAAGGAATAATACATAACAATTACGTTGTTAATTTACGCCAAAAAACATGCGACTACGGACGTTTCTAAATATTCAAGTACCCGTGTCTGTATGTACATTCATTCATTTCGACTCAATGACACTCGTTGATTCGGTATACCTACTTGAAACCATATTCAAGGTATATCGATACGAGTTTCCTCCGATAAAAAATAAACGTGATCGTGACGTAGTTGACGATGAACCTAAGATACAGCCAGATCTTTCCCTACGGTGCAAGAAAAAAGGTCGCCCGCATTTAACAAGGATTCATTGTGCCGAGGATATAGTTCCACGAGAATGGACATGGCAAACTAGGCTTTGTACTAAATGTAGGAACCCTGGACAAGACAGAAGAAAATGTCCTCTTAGTACAGGCCCTCGAATCAACTAATTGTATTCCTAAGTGCAATGTTTTATTTATAAATATCATAAACAATCTTCTAAACAACATTGTATGTTTTCTATAGTGTTTTTAACGAGCTTTTTACACCCTTTTGGATGCCTTATAGGGGTCGATTTTTGGACCATTTCAAATATATATTCACGTACTATTGTTGTAAAAGTTAAATAACAACAACAAAAATCCCACAAAATACACCAAAATCTACTTAAACATATCGATCGACCCTTGTTACAAGGTTCTTCTCGCAGACAGACAGGGCAACATAGCATTTTTAAATCAATTTTTACACTCGTTCAGATATCTTATACTGGCAGATTTCTGGACCATTGTAAAAATTTGTTATCGTATTATGATGTAAAAGTTAAATAACAAGCAAAAATATCTCCCAACATAAACCAAAATCCACTTAAACATGCTTACCGGCCTTTGTTTCCATGTTCTTCATGCACAGAAACATGGCAACATAGCATTTTTAACACAATTTTTACACCAGTTTCAGATGCTTTATATCAGATGATTTTTACACCATTTTCAAGAGATGTTTCACTAATATGACTTTGAAGTTAAAAAATACAAAAAATTATCCCAAAACACCGTGTAAATTCACCGAGAGCATGCCTATCGAGCCTTTTTTAACAAAAGGAATACATAGAACTCGTGCCCCACCAACCGTGAGTTCTATCCGGATAACGCGATAAAATTCGCGCCGTATCGTCTCAACTTCTCGCAAAACTAGCATCCTGCTAAACGCGAGTTCTTTTAACAGTTTAAAATAACATGCCAACGGATAAGTGGCGTCACATTAGACTGAAACTCGCGTCTGTCTAAGCGCGAGTTTTGAAAACGCGTTTTACACAACACGAGTTTTTATTGCGTGTACCAAAATGGGGTATTTTTCCAAATATTATTCAAATGGGGGTATATTTCCAATTATAATCCCAAAAGGGAATATTAAAACAATAACGCCCTTTGTTTTCTTATAAGGTAAATATATATTTTGGTATTCGAATTTAATTTTAAGGTTCAATTTAGTACTTAAACTTTTTGGTCCAATTAGATACTTGAACTTATTTTTTTTGTTCAAATTAGCACTTGAACTTCGCTTTTTCATTCAAATTTATACATATAAATTTTAACCAAATTAAATCTTAAAGACAAGTTCAAGTACCTAATTAGATAAAAAAAAAGTTTGTGTATCAAATTAAGCATTAAAATTAAATTTAAGTACTTAATTTTAAAAGAAAAAAATTAAATACTAAATTAAACCTTAAAATTAAGTATAAGTATAAAAAAGTTATATTAATCCTTTGTTATAAGAAGAATCTTATAGTGAGATGTAATGCCTTAAAAAGATGGATAAATATATAGTTGACATAGTAGGATATGTCATTCAAACATAAAGTCAAAAAGAGAAAACCGATTGGCTTCAAATTATACATATGAAACAAAAGAAATACAATAACTAGTTTGTATATTTGTGTAATGTACGAGTTAGTTGTATGTATAATTAAAATTTATTATTTAATAATTAAAATATATAAATAAATATTTCATAGAATATTAAATATATTTTAAAAAATCTAAAAATATTTTATATATTAATCTTTAAAATTAAATTTATTTATTTTTATTATCAAGTTAATTGTACGTATTTGTAGTAAATGATAATAAAAAGTGAGTGAAAGCAATTTGAAGGTTTTTTTAGATTGTTTTAAAACAAATGAGTTTAAAAATAACAAAAATAATTGAGTACTCATGTAATTTTTTTATATTGATCATATGTTAGCACTTAGCACCATAAATTATACAGAATATGTTTTTCTCTTTACCAAAATTGTTTCTTATATAATAATATTAAGTACCATTAAAAATATTTTTTACCTATTTTCCTAACTAAATTAATACCCAATTAACCTATAACACCAACTCAATTAAGGATTTAAAATATAATATAGATTTATGTATTTTAGGTTTTTAAATAACAAATAAAAGATTACATATAATCAATTGGTGTAGCGATATGAGCCACAAGTTGTATGAGTGTTTATCAAGCGATTCGATCACGAGTTGAGTAGTGATCGACTCGATACTCGATAAGCTCAATAAAATTTTGCTTGACTCGTGTTTGTTAAAAAAACTCGTTGCTCGTTAAGTTCACCTAAATTTTTATCATGTTTTTTATAATCTATGTAAAATCTAGTATTACTGTATAGAACTTAATATGAACATAAACTAACGAATTTATAAAAAAGATCAAAATAGTGTGTGAAACAATTTCAAAATCTAAACTCCAAAGTAACAATCCACAAATACATCAAACTAACACATTATAAAAAAATTTAACGAACTGCTTGCGAACTTATCAAGTTGAGTTGGGTCTTGCTAAACTTGACTCGCTAAAGTGTCAAGTCGAGTCAACTCGATTTGAGCTCGAACTGCTCGCGAGTTGTTCATCTAAATTACTACCCCTAGGTGCAAGGTACCTTAAACAACGCCCAAAATTCAAATCATGGTAATGTGAATAAAGCAAACTAGATTTAGAGGGTCGTCCTCCTAATATGTCTCTTCAATGCACACTTTGAACTAATCAACCAATATATCAGTAGTTATAAAAAATCCAATTAAACTAGTGTGAATAAGGTTCATATTTTTTTTAACTTTTTGTAGTATTTTAAGTTTTCTACCTTAATTGTACAAGTCTTAATTCTATACCACGAATTACATTTAATCCGTATACTTAAAATAAAATAAATTATTGGAAAAGTGAGCCAAATTTTCATTTGATAGGGTTAAAATACTATAATTTTGAATTAAAGGAACGATTTCAGTAGTATAGAATGAATTAATTTTTCGATGACTCGAATTCAAATATTATTATGCGTATGGGATGTAAAAAGATATAAATAGTGTTAAAAATACTCTAATTTTATGTGAAGTGTGGACTTATCAAATATTATAACATTTGTCTAAAATATAACCTAAAATTTTTAAATATTGCAGAAAGGAAGGACGTATTAAAATAATTACTGCCTAGAAGAGAGAAAAGTCTGAATATTAATGTTGAGAATTGAGATTATTTCCTACTTTCATTAAATTTATTATTTATTACTTTTTAAGTGTTAATATTTTTAATTTTGATCATAATTATTTTAAATATTTTAAATAATTAATTTTTATAAAATATATATTTCAAAATTATTTGATTGAAAAATTTTAAAATATATATTTCACATTTTTATCAATAATAAAAATTTAAATAATAAGAAATTGATTTTTTTAAAATATTTAATATATAAATTTTTAATAGGACAAAAGAAGTATTGATATGGTAAAACAAAGTAAACATGTCTATTTACATGGGTTTACAAGAAACAACCTAAAAGAAAACTAAACAATTGATTACCTATTTTTAGCAAAAAGCCTTTTATTAATCTACCCACTAACTAGTTGCATACATTTCTGCTAACTTTTAACCACTAACATACATGACAAAAAGATTTAGTCACTTTGAAGGAGTGTTTCAACGTTAAGTGGTAATGTGACATAACATATTTAATAATGTTTTTTTTGAAATTGTTGTATTTAATTTAATATAATTTTATATTTTATCTATCGGTCAAACCTTTGAAATTAATTTAGAACAAGTGAATATGACATGTCATTTAAAAATATTGTATCAAAGTTTAAATTAATGTCACATCATTTAGTTAAGTTTATTTTATAAAATTAAAAAAAATATATTAAAAATTATCATCTTATCATTTTCTTTTCGTTTTTAACAAAAAATCGGATTTCATTAAAATAAAAAAATTATTCAATCAAACACACCCCAAACATGAAGATAAACTTGACAACTCTATTTACTAAAAAATCTCATAAAAAAGAAAAAAAATAAAACATAAAAATTCAAAGGGCATGAAAAATATAAAATCTTCCCTTGACTATGTTTATTATCCATAGAAATTTAGTAAATAAAATTGTCTCTATCCAACTAGATTTTTTAAGTAGTGATGTTGGAGAGGTGATCAACAAAATCAATCTTGCAGACTGTACCGTTAATATTTATGCAAACATCGACAAACTGACACAAAAAAGAATTAGTCATACAAGATTGTCAGTCTTTTCTAATCAGGGACACGTGTTGTGATAATCACTGCATGAATGTCAACTTACCACAAAAGTAGATGAGAATTGTGTCGTAAGACAACCGAAAATTGTGCCACAAAGACAGACGAAACAAAACACGACAATATGCGTGAAAAATGAATCTAAAACATAAAGAGTTTTTGGAAATATAAATAAATAAATAAATATAAAAAAAATTATCAAGAGTCGACAACCAACGCATAACTAACTTCACCGTCGATAATGAAAAAAAGTTAAACAAAAGGACTATAGAAAAAGAGAAAAGAAAACATCTGACTCTTTTCTTTTATTGTACAAGAGTCGTTGTGGTCATTTTAAAAAGGCATAATGTCAAAAGATATCTTAATGTTTGACTGAATAATTATTTTAGCATTTATTCTTTTTAAACTAATTTAACTTCAACGTTTCATTTTAGGTCAAAATGGCCCGTCTGCAAATGAAAACTGTCAGTCAACTGATGATAAACAGCTTGAAATAAACCTACGTGACAGTGCACGCCGCGACAGTAGTGTCATATAGACAAATATGTTGACTTTACAAAATGACACATTAGTCAAAAATATATTTATAAAATTGTACGAAATATAAAATATTTTTTTCTTCTGACGTGTCTTTCTGTCAAATTATTTATCGTTAGTTGACTAATAATTTTTATCTGCATAGAGATCATTTTGACTCAAAATAAAATATTGAAGATTAAATTACTTCAAAAAAATAAAAACCAAAATAATTATTCAATAAACGTTAAGGATATTTTTTTTTACTTTTTTGCCTTCTAAAAATATAGACATTATATACTTTGTGACAATATTATTTTTTTATGTAACTACTATATAATTTTTTTTATCTTAACCTTAAATTAAGATTTTTATTTTCCAATTGTTCCGTGAGATGACAAAAGAAGCGAAACCGAACACCTCAAACAAGAACTGGAGTTGGAATTCCTCCCATAAAAGGAGGGAGAAACCATCTAGTGTTTGAGTTTTGATCTGATCCATGTAAAATAAGCAGTAAAGTTTAAAGGGGTCCCAGGCAGCACATGTTATCTCACTTTCAGTTCTGGTTCCTTCTCCCTTGCCAGTTTACCACCAAAAACTAGCCAACCAAACCTGCAACGTGTCGACCTCTTCTTGATTTCTTCCGATATCTGATCCTGATCTGCCTCTACTGCCGGCAAACGTGTGACCCCCTCTTTGCCCACCGTCTGCACATTTCTAGCATGCCATCTTTGTCTTGTTCCGGACAAAACAATCCATTCAATGTCCAACATATAGCTCTGCTCTTATTGGGCTTTACCTACAAATATTTTCCCATTAAACTCACAAACAAACACGGGCCATGTCTTGCTTCTTGTTGTCCCGACCACAATTTGCTACTACCGTGTCTTCCCTTGAATGGTAGAAATGTTGTACCAAAGTTTCGTTGACATTTGTTGTGTACTTGTAGAGGCTTAATATGCCACTACCTTTCTTCAACATAATGATAATGTAGTCCTTTAATTGGGGTCACATGTAAATTGGTCATAAAATATGCATCTTTTGAAGATTTGGAATGTAAAGAAGAAGAAAAATTATAATTGGGTATTTAAAATTGGATAACGTCAACTGAGAAGCATTTTTTATTTTATAACTTTTTTATAATCTAAGGATGCGAAAATAAATCACTTATAGCTGGGGACCAACGGGATAATTCACCCTTAACATATTTTCGAGTTCAAGCTTTCACATTTCAATTATTTTCGTAAACTTAAATTAAAATAAAAAGTTTAATACATATAATTATTTCATATTAAAATTATAAAATATTCCACAAAGCTGATTTTGAGATAGTTTATATACAAAATTAGAAGATGATTCCATAGACTTTGGAAGAGTTATAATAAATTATTTTATGGATATTTGGAGAAAAATCTGATATAGATTCTGGGATTAAAAATGCAGTATAAGATATCGAATTCTGATCGAACTGTAAAGTTAAGCGTGCTCAGGGCATATGATGGGTGACCTAATAGGAAGGTCTTATGTTAGTACTTTAGACTAATAAAAAGGAATCCGTTCGAGTTAATAATATTCATATGGATATCTAATAAAAGATTATTAAGAGAATTTTATCTGATAAAGATTTCAGATAAATTATTAGTATATTGGATTGAGTAAAAATTTTAAGTTTGACTTCATAAATACGGAATATTTATTTGATAATATTATTTATCTTTCAGATATGGAAATAAATAATTTTTAGAATTTATCTGATAGCTCGGTGAAGGGGAAATCACAGTAGAAGTAGTAAGTGATTATCGGGAAATCGGATCGAATCAAAATTTCAGAGACTGTTCCATAAGTCACGAAAAATTTATAAAATATTATTTTATGAATAAATTATTAATTGATTGGTTGTGATCTAACTAGAATAGTTGGATTTTTATAAAATGGCAAAATTTGTGACTTAAGTGACTAGTTTTGGTAATTTGGTCACAATGACAATTTTGAAATATTTTGAAAGTACCATGGGTAATATGGTAATTTCCCATGTGAAAGCATTACTCTAGTTTGGTTAGAGTTGAATGGGATTTAGTTGGAATTGAACTAGAATGACAACTAGTAAATATGAATTTAGTTGGAGGACATTTTAGTAAATTACAATAAAATGAATTAAAAATTCATTTTTATTTCTACACGTGGCATAAAATAAGAAAATATGAACAAAATGTTCATCTTCTCTCCATCACTTTCGAAACCAAGAGGAAAAAGGGAAAAAATTTACAAAATTTTCGTTAGGCATTTTGAAGGCTTTAAAGCAAGAATCAAGGTATAATCCCTTAGAATAATTTGTTCTACATTCAATTCTCTACATTTTTATAGCAATATTGCATGGTGTTGTGAAGAACTATTTGAATTATTGATGAGAAATAATTAGGGAATTGATGTGCTAAGTTGAAATTAGGACTAGAATTACATGAATTCAATGTTGTTTTGATGAAATTAAGCTTGGATTGTGTTTAATTTCATGATGAAGTTAAGAACCCTAACCCTAAAATTTGGGATTTTATTTATGGTTATGAAATTGATGATGAAAATGAAGAGATTATGAATTTAGAAGCTTGATTACGGCATTAGGACTAAAATAAAGTCCTTGAAAAGTTTAGACACTCAATTTGCCATGTAGGAAGAATTTGGGTTTTTAAGTCTTAATTCTTGGAAATGAAGAATATATGTTGGAAAATTAATTTAAGCATGTTAGAATGTTGTTTGCATGAAAAATGAGCCTAGAGAAGCTAAGCGACCAATTCAAAAAGCTTTAAAGTTAAGGGACCGAATCTTAATTTTATGAAATTTGAGTGTATTTATGTAATTAATGATGTTGAAAATGTGAAATTGATGTTAGAATGCTAAATCGATGTTGAATCAAATTAGTGACCATTTTGACAAATTGTCAAAATCAAGTGACCAAATAGGAAATGAATTATTGGATGGGGATTAAATATTATTTTTAGTTAAACTAATAGAATTAAGGTAGTAATGTTGATTTGAGGACTAAATTGCAAAGTTAAGAAGTTTTAATCCTTACCTTTCCATTTTAGCGACTATTTTGGCAAAGAAAGAAAATTTGAGGGAATTATTTTGAATAATTATTTGATGAAGAAGATGAATTGGTGGTTTGAAGTAAGTGATGGGACTAAATTGACAAGTAGAAAAATAAGAAGAAGTTAGTATAAAGTAGAAGTTAATTATGGAAAGCTATGTAGAAGATTGAATTTTGGCAGTGACTTCGAAAATTCACCATAAATTCTACAAAAATGTTTAGATGATGAATTTTATAACGATGTAAATATTTGTTCGTCTAGTTTCGCCTCCAACAAACGGAAACTGATTTCGAGTTCCGAGTTAAAAGATATGAATTTTTTATCGAATAAAGGTCAGAAAATTTACAGAGCAGTTTTTGGTCAGGGCAGCTCTGTGACGGGAGTTGAAGAATTTTCATAATTTTTGAAGATTTTATTAATTTATGTGGCTTATACCGTTAGAACCGTTATTAAATCTAGTTTCTTCAGCATAAAGGGAATTAAGATCCAGTATGTATTCTGCCCGATATAAGTAAATCTTTGAAGGTAGCACAAGCTGTCAGGAAATAGAATTTGATACATTTTGTATCTAAATGCTTTAACAAACTCGAAAGAATTATTGGAAGTTCAAAATGGTCATTAAGGACCAAAATGAATTTTGGACAGTATAAGGAAAGAATGAAAATTATGGAAATTTTTATGTTAAATTATTAGATAGCTTGATTGAAATATTGTTCGAAGTGAATTTAACAAATGTTTGTTTATACTCATGTGGTTAACCAAGTCAAATCCGAATCAAAAGAAGATTCGAGGCACATGAAGGAAGGGATCTAGTAGAATTTAGTGAGGCATGCTAATAAATGGCCCAAGTGAGTGTATTTTATTTATTTATTATATATGTGAGATGAATGAATGCATGTTTATTTGTTATATATATATATATAGATGATCTGAAGAAGACTTGCAATAAGTCAACTTTGATAATAATGAAAATATATGTTGATCAAAGAAATATTAAATGGCATATGTGATACATGGATATGGAATAATGATTTATCTAAGATAAATCGGATTTCAGATTTTGGGTATGAAATGCCCATTATCGAATTATGGTTGATAGTTTTGATGAATTGGATATTGAAGATGAAATATGGGATGTGAATTGCCCGTTTACATGAATGATAAGGATTGATTGATAATGAAATGCCCAAGTATTATAATATAAGAGTTTATGGTAAAGTTGGATATGTTTCATGTTTTGTGACTACTACGGTGTCACATACACCTTGGGGACCCAAACCCTTGGTGTTGCACCCTAGGGATCCAAGCCCATAGTGCTAATGGCACTAACGAGGTGCTTTAATGAAGAGCAAAGAGCGTCCTCAAATACGTACTCATCTATCATGTTCAAGTTAGGCACTACGGTGACACTTCCACCTTGGGGACCCAAGCCCTTGGTGTGCACCCTGGGGATCCAAGCCCACATTGCTAATGGCATTGACGAGGTGCTTTTATGAGGAGCAAAGAGCGTCCTCGAGTACGCACTCATGTTCACGTTATGTTAGACACTATGGTGTCTTATCAAGATGACTCACGTTCCTTGATCTCATATTATATACTTTGGGCTATCTCTAAAGGAAGGTTATATTGAAAATGATTGCATGATGAAAGTATGGCTATGCTAAAGGATATGATATGCAAATGATTACGTGATAAAAGCATGACTACTTGATAATCATGAACCATTGCTATCATGATTCTATGACAAAATTGATAGATGATAAGAATCATATTGAAAGTATGTTTATGTTGAAGAAATTATTAAGCATGTGAACACCTGATGAATATAGAAAAATGATGACATGACTCTTAAGATAGTCATGATACATGATTAATTCTGCATTATAGATGGCTAGATTTTATACTTTGGCTATAATACTTAAAATGCTACTATGCAAGTAGTTAATCTAAAAAGCTTAATATACACAAGACTGGTAAGACAGATCAAATTTTGTGATTTGAATATTACATTGGATAAATGAACTATACAAGTAAGGCAGTTCTATATATGATAAAATGTTATCAACTGCGATTGAAAATCGTTTGCCATCTTGCAGAGCTGTGTTACTATAATTATTGTTTATATTATTATAATTATGTTTCACTAAGTTATACTTAACGTGTGTTTTGTATCACACGTAGGTACTTCATATTAGATAGCAAGAGAGGAGCTGTACACCATTGGATCAAGTTAGCTTGTACGATCAGTAAGTATCACCATATCCTAGTCTAGTGGGGCATGTATAAATATTAAATAAGTAGTTATTCTTTATGATCTAGTATCATGGCTTAGTTTGAAGAATAAAAAAAATAGAAAAGATGCTTTAAATAGTTTTAAACTCAGTTGTTCATTTATCGCATAGTGATTTTAAAAAAAATTACAAGTCTGAAAATCAGTGTAAATAAGTTAGTAACATCTTTAATGTGTATTCGAATATACGTTAAGGGTGTTACATTTAGTGGTATCAGAGCAAAGGTTGAGCCGATTTTGGAGGTTAAACCGAGTCTAATATGACTTTTATAACATTTCTCTATCATATGGTAAAATTTCATAATTTTCGGTTCGATCTGGGTATCCAAATTCCACTTAAACTTTGACTTCCCAATAATCAAAATATCGGATCAAACCAGTAATTTCTCATTCAATCCACACCAATAGGTGCTCTATCTATTTATGAAATAAAACACCTAACTTTTGAGAAATTGCAACTTTGGTCCTTTTACTTTTTATATTTCAACTTCTACCACCCAAGTTTTAAAACTTATCATTTTGGTCACTAAACTTTAACCTTGAATTCCCATTCAAGTTTCCTTGGATTTTAACCAAATTTTGCGAGTATCCTATTTTACTCGTTCTCTATCACATGACACCTTAAAGCTTCAGAAATTTTTTTCTACATTCCATAATTGAGAAAATCCTAACTTTTGCATTTTTGTCATTTTAGTTACTAAGTAAGCTTTTAAGCCCTTATCTTAATACTAAATGACCCTTTAATCAACATAGAAAATTTCGGGTTATTACAATTCTTCCCCCTTAAGAAAATTCGTCCTCGAATTTTCAAAATGTACCTGTTTTAAATATTTTTGGATACTGCTCTCTCACTTTCTTTTTGGTTCCTCAAGTAGCTATTTCTACTTTATAATTTCGCTAAACCAATAAAATTTTCTTATTCCTTATTCCCTTTTAATTCCATAGGCTAAGATTTTCATCGGTTATTCTTCATAGTGAATTCAATTTCCTTTGAGTTGATAACGTAAAAAGGATCTGATCAATACCTTTGAAGCAAATTCACATAAAATATATCGTGAATCTTGCTCGCCTCCGAAGGTAAAGTTAATTAATAAGTCATTTGTCCATCTCTTTTAAGAATCTCATACAGTTCAATGAATCTAGACTGAGCTTTTCTTTTGACCAAAGCATAGTACTTTTTTTCCAAGGTGAAACTTTCATACATACCTTGTTTCTGAATTTAAATTTAATATCCTGTTTCTTTTTATCCCCATGTGCTTATTGTCGATCTGCAGCTGCTTTAGGATTATTTTAAAGAATCCTCACTTTCACTTTATATTTTTTTTATTTTCTCGAGTCATATCAATTCCATCTATTTTTAGATTATTCCAAACCTTTCAATCCTTTCCCACTATCCTGTGTTGTATCCATTATGGGTCTTTTCTTAACCCTTAAAAATTCGTCAACTGACGAAATCTAACAGCATCTTATTTTTCTTATAACCATTAGAGTCTCATTCATACTATTGAGGAGCTACACCAAGGTATACAAGCAATATATCAGTAGCATCACATCCTAGGGGCAGTACACTTTAACAAAATCATATTGGACTCGGTTTAACCTCCAGAATCGGCTAAACCTTTGTTCTGATACCACTAAATGTAACACCCTCAACATATATTAGATATTCGAATACACATTAAAGATGTTACTAACTGATTTATACTGATTTTTAGACTTGTAATTTTTTTTAAAATAACTATGCGATAAATAACCAACTGAGTTTAAAACCGTTTAAAGCATCTTTTCTAAAAAAAAATTATTCTTCAAACTAAGTCATGATACTAGATCATACGTAATAGCTACTTATTTAATATTTATACATGCCCCACTAGACTAGGATGTGGTGATACTTATTGATCGTACAAGCTAACTTGATCCAATGATGTATAACTTCTATCTTGCTATCTAATATGAAGTACCTACGTGTGATACAAAACACACATTAAGTATAACTTAGTGAAACATAATTATAATAATATAAACAATAATTATAGTAACACAACTTTGCAAGATGGATAATGATTTTCAATTGCAGCTGATAACATTTTATCATATATAGAACTGCCTTACTTGTATAGTTCATTTGTTCAATATAATATTCAAGTCAAAAATTTTGATCTGTCTTACTAGTCTTGTGTATATTAACCTTTTTAGTTTAACTACTTGCATAATAGCATTTCAAGTATTATATCCAAAATATAAAATCTAGCCATCTATAATGCAGAATTAATCATGTATCATGACTATCTTAAGAGTCATGTCATCATTGTTCTATGTTCCTCAGGTGTTCACATGCTTAATAATTTCTTCAACATAAACATACTTTCAATATGATTCTTATCATCTATCAATTTTGTCATAGAATCATGATATCAATGGTTCATGATTATCAAGTAGTCATGCTTTTATCACGTAATCATTTGCATATCATATCCTTTAACATAGTCATACTTTCATCATGCAATCATTTGCAATATAACCTTCATTTAGAGATAGCCCAAAGTATATAATATGAGATCAAGGTACGTGAGTCATCTTGATAAGACACCATAGTGTCTAACATAACGTGAACATGAGTACGTACTTGAGGACACTCTTTGCTCCTCATAAAAGCACCTCGTCAATGCCATTAGCAATATGGGCTTGGATCCCCAGGGTGCACACCAAGGGCTTGGGGCCCCAAGGTGGAAGTGACACCGTAGTGCCTAACTTGAACATGATAGATGAGCACGTATTCGAGGATGCTCTTTGCTCCTCATTAAAGCTCGTTAGTGCCATTAGCACTATGGGCTTGGATCCCCAGGATGCAACACCAAAGGTTTGGGTCCCCAAGGTGTATGTGACACCGTAGTAGTCACAAAACATGAAACATATCTAACTTTACCATAAACTCTCATATTATAATACTTGGACATTTCATTATCAATCAATCATTATCATTCAGGTAAACGGGAATTCACATCCCATATTTCATCTTCAATATCCAATTCATTAAAACTATCAACCATAATTCGATAATGGGCATTTCATACCCAAAATCTAAAATCCGTTTATCTTAGATAAATCATTATTCCATATCCATGTATCACATATGGAATTTAATATTTCTTTGATCAACATACATTTTCATTATTATCAAAGTTGACTTATTGCAAGTCTTCTTCAGATTATATATATATAAACAGATAAAAATGCATTCATTCATCTCACATATATAATAAATAAATAAAATACAATCACATGGGCCATTTATTAGCATGCTTCACTAAATTATACTCGATCTCTTCCTTCATAGTACCTCGAATCTTCTTTTGATTCAGATTTGACTTGGTTAACCACATGAATATAAACAAACATTTGTTAAATTCACTTCGAACAATATTTAAATCAAGTTATCTAATCATTTAACATAAAAATTTCCACAATTTTTCTTATTTCCTTATACTTTCCAAAGTTCATTTTGGTCCTTAATGACCATTTTGAACTTCCAATAATTCTTCAAAGCTTGTTATCAAACATTTAGATACAAAATGTATCAAATTCTATTTCCTAACAACTTGCGCTACATTCAAAGATTTACTTATATCGGGCAGAATACATACTAGATCTTATTTCCCTTTATACTAAAGAAACTAGATTTAATAACGGTTCTAACGGATCAAACCAGTAATCGAAATTCATAATTTTCAGTTCTATCTGGTATCCAAATTCCACTTAAACTTTGACTTCGATTTCCCAATAATCGAAATATCAGATCAAACCAGTAATTTCTCATTCAATCCACATCAATAGGTGCTCTATCTATTTATGAAATAAAACACCTAATTTTTGGGAAATTGCAACTTTGGTCCTTTTACTTTTCATATTTCAACTTCTACCACCCAAGTTTTAAAACTTATCATTTTGGTCACTAAACTTTAACCTTGAATTCACATTCAATTTTCCTTGGATTTTAACCAAATTTTGCGAGTATCCTGTTTTACTCGTTCTCTATCACATGACACCTTAAAACCTCAGAAAATATTTTCTACAGTCCATAATTGAGAAAATCCTAACTTTTGTATTTTTGTCATTTTAGTTACTAAGTAAGCTTTTAAGCCCTTATCTTAGTACTAAATGACCCTCTTAATCAACATAGCAAATTCTGGGGTGTATCAAATTCTATTTCCTGACAGCTTGCGCCACCTTCAAAGATTTACTTATATCGGGCAGAATACATACTGGATCTTAATTCTCTTTATACTGAAGAAACTAGATTTAGTAACAGTTCTAACAGTATAAACCACATAAAAAATGGTACGAGAACCCCCAAGATGTTATGAAATGTCATTTTATGATTCGAGAGGGTACGAGAACTAAAAAATGGTAGATTTATCAAAGTTGACTCTCTGCCCTGAAGATGATACATATGTAAGAAAAATGCCCTTGAGGCACGAGCCCTCATCAATATTATTGTGAATAAAAATCAAGTTGTCATCAACGTAAAGAAGATGATTAACATGAGGCCCATAATGGCTCGTACAAAGTCCACAGATATGACCAGCATATAGCTCAACTGTAAGGGTCACTGAGAGCTCATGTGTACAAATGAAAAGCAAGAAAGGGTAGATATGATCCCTCTATATCAGACCCGTTATGGAAGAAAAATTGAGGATAAAAACCATTTATATGAGCAGTAAACGAGATGGACAAAATACATTTCATGATAATGTGAACTCAAGAAGAAGCAAAACCCAACTTTAACATGACATTTCAGAAGAAATGCCATTTAACACAATGAAAACTTTCTCCATATCCAATTTAAGGGCAACCCCTTTACTAGAACCGCTTCTAGTTGAGTGAAGGGAATGAACCAATTCACGAGCAATGAGGATGTTGTTAGAGATCGAAGGACCCTTAAGAAACGTAGCCTAGTTTTCAGTAATGCCGAAGGCAAGAATAAGCTTCATTCTATTTATAAGAACTTTTGCAACGATCTTGTAGATGATGGTGCACAAGCTTATGGGACGAAGCTGCTTCATATTTATAGGTTCAAAAACTTTTGGGATAAGGACTAGGACCGTAGCATTCTGATAAACCTATATTTAATTTTGATATAACAAGGATTATTTTGTAAAATGAAATAAATTTTTAAAGATTTTTAAAGACTCGCAAATTGACAAAGATTCAAACTTAAAATAATTTCTAAGTCAAAACATTAAACCCCAAAGTTTTTCTAAGTGTTTGGTACTCAAAAATAGCCAACTTGGTAAATGAGTACTGATACGCCCAAGGTCGTATCAGTACAAATTTTAGCTAATGGAAAATTGTTTTATTTGTAATGGTTATATGGTATCGGTACGCGTGTAGCCATATCAGTACGCCATTCAAATATGGTAGCCAAATTTGCTTATGAGTATCGGTACGGCTTTATGCGTATCGGTGCGGGAGTTAAAGATTTTCCAAATCTTCTCATTTAATTTTTGACCATTACCTTGTTAGTTTATTAGAATTATAACTTTGAAAATTAGTTAACTTGTACCGATACCTATATAGGCGTATCGGTACGACTTTTTATGCAAAACTTATCAGGTTTCTAATGAGAAAAACTGGTATCGATACGGTACGAACCTTACTGATACCCCTTATAAAATTTACACTTTGTATCGATACAGATTCATGCATATCAATACCCCTTTGTTGCAAACGACTATTTTCTCTATGGTAGGTACCGATACGATAGCTCGAGTACCGATACCACTAGCCACCAAACAACACTTATTGAGGAAAAATAGCAGCTCAACTGCTATAATCAATATCTCAACTACCTAAATGGCTAGAAATCAATAAAGGGTATAAAATCAAGTCTCTAAAACTTCAACAACAACTATTCAACAAGTCTAAAGCATTCAAGCACACATCCAACAATCTTTGAGCCTTTATTGTAATATCTTGTAAACCCACTTGAGTGATTTCATTTGTATCCATTTTATTCAAGTGTTGGGGTTTGAGTGAGCCTAGAATTGTACAAACCATTAACCTTGTGAGGGATTTTTAGTTTGCTCAATTTTTATTCTCTTTGTGAGGGTTCTTAATACTTTGGGGTATAAGTCTTAAGGGAGTTATAAGGTTATCTCATTTAGCCTCAAAAGAAAAGCAAATCTAGTGGATTTGAGAAATCCTTAGTGTGGATAGCTAAGGTAGTGGATATAATGCTTGTTGAGAAGGTTGAGCCACTATAAATCTTGTGTACCAATCTTTCTTACCTTTCCAATTGCTTCCATCAAAATTTTAAATTGCCAATTCACCCTCTCTTGGCCTTTTTGTATTAATTGTTCATCCCAACAATTGGTATAAGAGATACACTCATTAGAAGGCTTCACATCCTTTTGAGTAGATCCTAAGGTGTTTAATTAATCAACAATCCAAGCCATAGCATCTACTTCCGAGAATCACTTTGCGAAGTCTCAATTCATCACCAAACTGCCATATTTCAATAGGGATAACTATCCCTATTAGAATAATAGAATGAGGCTCTTCATCAAATTGAATGAATACCTTTTTTGGGATATAGTAAAAGATGAACTGATTATTTTGATAAAAAGAGAAAGAGATCGGCTTGTTTCTAAGACTAAGGAGGAAATGACTAATAAAGATCAGTGGAAGTTGCAAGTCAACGACAAAACCATGCACATTATATTTTGTACTCTTAGATCGGACAATTATACGAATATGTCTTCTTGTACAAGTGCTAAAGCAATATGAGACAAGCTAGAAATTACATACGAGGGCACCAATGAAGTGAAAAAGATCAAGATTGAACTCCTCAATCTAAGCTATGAGAACTCCAAAATAAAACTGGATGAAGATATCACTAAGATGTTTGATCGATTCTTCATCATCGTCAACAGGCTTATAATCCTTGAGGAAATTATTCTAGAAAACAAGCTTGTTCAGAAGTTTATCTACTCTCTTCCTGAGTCATAGAACTCAAAGAAGACTGTTATCATCGAAGCTAAAGATCTCAGGACCTTGAAGCCTGGTGCTCTTATGGGACCTCTTCTCACTCATGAGATTATGAAGAAAAAAGAGAATAGAAGAAGAAGGAAAAAAGAAGGAAGTAAATAAGAAGAAGATGAGAATTACTCTCAAAGCTTTACAAGAGGAAAACAATTCAAGTGAAGAAGAAGATGAAGAAATGGCTATGCTAGCCAAGAGATTCACAAGTTTCATGAAATCTAACCGAGAAAGAAAGTTCCAACGGAGAGAGGGTTTCAAGAATAAGTCTAAAAAGAAAGAGAATGGCCAAATTGTATGCTATGAGTGCAAGAAGTCGGGACTCGTCAAGTTTGATTGTCCTTAACTAAGGAACAAGAGCTTTGAGAAGAAGAAGAAGCTCAAGGCACATGTTGTTGCTTGGAGTCATTAGGACTCATCCGATGAGGAAGAACAAGAAGTAGCAAATCTTTGTCTCATGGCATTAGAGGAGGATCCTAAGGTAACCTCAAACTAATTTTAGATTTGAAAAATCAAAATGATTCTTTATCTACAACCAACTTGGAACTTGAAAGGAAGGTTATGAATTTGCAAACAAAACAAAATAATTTTGAAAAGAAAAATCAAGATTTACATAACCTACTTTCCAAAGTTCATGATGATCGCCAAAAAGAAGTGGGTGGTCTCAAAGCTTCTTTGAACAAGGTTGAAAACTCTCGTTTTAAAAATGGAAGCAATTCAAACCCAGCTATGTGAGAAGAAGCTTTGGTGGTTACAAACATAGAGGCTTCCAAAGGCCCTCTAATGGTAAGAGAATTAGGAGTATTTGGGTTCCTAAGAAACTTGTTACTTCTAATAATGTTGATGCTATTGCTTTTTGGATTCCCAAAGAACCAAGATTTTAGGAGCTAATGCTCATGGACCCAAAAGGATTTGGATACAAAAATCAAGACTTGATTCTATGCTTGTAGGGGGAGCATTGCTACAAGGCCAAAACTTAATGTGCAAATTCATGGTACCTTGATAGTGGATGCTCGAGACATATAATCGGATACAAGAGTCGATTCTTGGAGCTAAAACCAAAAAGTGAAGGAGTAGTGACTTTTGGTGACAACTCTAAAGGCCACATTAAAGGAATTGGTTCTATTAATAATCACTCTTCTATTCTTATTGATAATGTTCTTTATGTCAATGATCTTAAGCATAATCTTTTGAGCATAAGTCAATTGTGTGATAAAGGTTTCAGCGTCTTTTTTTATTTAAATGGTTGCAAAATTATTAACCTTGATTCCAACAAAATTGTGCTTATTGGTCATAGAATAGGAAACATTTACATAGTGCATCTAGATTACATTCATATTTCAAATGTATGTTTTGTTGCAAAAGATGAGGATGATCCTTGGTTGTTGCATAGAAAACTAGGACATGCAAACATGAGTGTTTTGGAAAATTTTATTTCAAATAATCTAGTAAGAGGTTTGCCAAAAATAAAGTTTTCTCTTGACAAAATTTGTGATGCATGTGCAAAAAGCAAACACAAAAGAGTTACTTTTAAACCTATTAATGATGTTTCTACTAGTAGAGTTTTACAATTGATCTATATAAATCTTTTTGGCCCTATTAGAACTATGAGTTTGGGTGGAAAACAATATGCATTTGTTTTAGTTGATGATACTCTAGATTTACTTGGGGTTCTATTTTTAAGTACAAAGGATGGGGCTTTAGAAAAATTCATTAGGTTTTCAAAAGCTAATCAAAACGATGTTGGTTACTCTATTTCTCATGTTAGGAGTGACCATTAAATCAAATTTCAAAATCTAAGTTTTGAAGAGTTTTGTAACTCTAATGGGATTAGCCATAATTTTTTCGCTCTTCGCACACCTCAACAAAATGGGGGTGTTGAGAGGAAAAATAAAACTTTAGAAGAAATGGCTAGAGTCATGCTTTGTAAAAACAATTTGCCTAAGTATTTTTAGGTCGAAGCCCCTAATACGACTTGTTATATTGTCAACCAAGTAAGAATTAGGCATATTTTAAAGAAAACTCCTTATGAATTTTTAAAAAAAATCCTAACATTAGCTTTCTTTATCCATTTGGATGTAAGTGTTTTGTTTTAAATAATAAAAAAGAAAATTTAGGCAAATTTGATGCTAAAAGTGATAAAGCTATTTTTCTAGGTTACTCTTTAAACTCTAAAGCCTACCATGTATTTAACAAAAGAACTTTAGTGGTTGAAGAGTCAATTCATGTTGTTTTCGATGATAACCTCCTTTTGAGGAAGGATACTTGTGATGATGATGATGTAGCAATTTTGGAAGCCAATGATGGTGAAGGACAATCATCAAAGGTAGAATAAGTTCCACCTAAGGAAGAACCACAAGATCCACCTCTAGAAGCCTTGAAGGACATGTCTTTAGAGGAAAGGGGGTCACTATCCAAGGGAGTTTAACATGTCAAAGGTGGCGAGATTTTGGGTGATCCATCCAAAGAGGTAACCACTAGACCCTCTCTTAGAAATACTTGTTACTTTATTGCATTTATCTTATGCATAGAGCCTAAAAATATCAAAGAAACATTAAATGATGATTATTGGATGTTGACTATGCAAGAAGAGTTAAATCAATTTAAGAGGAGTAAAGTTTGGATATTAGTTGATATACCTAGTAATAAATCTACTATATGCACTAAATGGGTTTTTAGAAACAAACTAGATGAGAGTTGTAATATAGTGAGAAATAAGGCTAAACTTGTTGCTCAAGGTTACACTCAAGAAGAAGGAATCGATTTTGATGAAACTTATGCTCACATAGCTAGAATAGAAGCTATTAGGATGTTGCTTGCATTTGCATGTTATCATGAATTCAAGTCTTTTCAAATGGATGTTAAAAGTGCTTTTCTAAATGGTTTTATAAATGAAGTGTATGTAGAACAACCACTCGGTTTTAAAGATCCAAAATATCCAAACCATGTTTTTAAACTTTTAAAAGCTTTATATGGTTTGAAACAAGCTACTAGAGCTTGGTATGAAAGATTGTCAAATTTTTTAATTAAAAAAGGTTTTGACAAAGGGAATGTTGATACTATACTATTTATAAAAAGAAAAGGCAAGAGCATTTTGGTAGTTCAAATTTATGTTGATGATATTATATTTGGTTCTACTAATGAATCTTTTGCCAAGATTTTGCTAAGCTAATGCAAGGTGAATTTGAAGTGAGCATGATAGAGGAGCTCTCATTCTTTTTGGGACTCCAAATCAAACAATGGAAAGATGACATCTTCATCAATCAAGTAAAGTACATCAAAGATATGCTCAAGAAGTTTGGCTTGGAGAATGTGAAGCCCCGAGCTACTCAATGAACTCATCTACAAAGCTTGACAAAGATGAAGGAGGTAAATGTGTTGATCTTAAGCTTTATAGATCTATGATGGGATCTTTGCTTTATCTTACCGTAAGTAGACCTGATATCATGTTTAGTGTTTGCTTGTGTGCTAGATTTCAAGCTAGTCCTAGAGAATCACATCTACAAGCCGTTAAGAGAATTTTAAATACCTTAGAGACATACCTTGTTTAGGTCTTTGATATCCTAGAGACTCATTATTTAGTTTGAATGCTTTTTTGGGATGCGGATTATGGAGGTTGTAAGATAGATAGATACTTGTCAATTTCTAGGTAACATGCTTACATTGTGGTTTTCTAAGAAGCAAAATAGCGTAGCGCTATCTACCACCGAGGCATAATATATTTCGGTTGGTAGTTGTTGTGCTCAAGTCCTTTGGATGAAGCAACAACTATTAGATTATGGAATTAATGTAGGTACCATCCCTTTAAAGTGTGACAATACTATTGCTATTTTCTCACTAAGAATCCCGTCCAACATTCTAGAACCATGCACATGGAGATAAGAAATCATTTTATTAGAGATCATGTCTTGAAAAATGATATTATTCTAGAGTATGTAGACACCTTGAACCAATTAGTGGATATCTTTACCAAACTTTTAGACAAATAGCATTTTTGGACTCTTAGGAGAGAGTTGGGGCTTACTAGCCTTTCTTGAACCTTAAAGCCTTGTTTTGTGCTTAAATCTTGCTTGAGTATGATTGATTTACATGTTTATGTGATTTTGCTCCTATATGCATCTATTCATGTTGTTAGGGGGAGTATGTATATGGTTTTGCACATTCATGATGATCTCATATCATATTCATGCATATCGATTCGAGTAAAATTGAATTTTTGGGTCCCTTGCAGCCAGATTTGTCAAAATTGGGCAAGGGGCATCGATATATGGTATAACGTATCGATACAAGTATTAGGGGCAACATTTTGGTACAGCTTATCCTGTACCGGTACGGGTCGAAGATCGGTATGGGTAAATCCGTACCGGCACGCAATTTCAGTATGCATCTTTTGCATATCGGTATGCATGCCTGCTGGAGCCTTAAATGAAAGTTCTCCTATTTTAAATCAAACACAACTTTTTCCCACAAAACTCTAGTTGGCTTTCTGTATAAAAACCACCCAAATCTCATGTTTTTTTTCATCAAATTACTTCGAAATCTTTGGGGGGTTTAGTTTTCAACATCAAACCCAAGCAAATTTCATCAAGCTTTCTGCACGTAATCTCTTCATTCATTCATCCATACTCAAGGTAAAAATTTTATTTTCTTTTAATTTCAAATTTATTTATATTTTTATAGTCTTTATGCTTTAAAATTATATATTTAGGGTGTATGAATCCTTATTTTCAAAGATTTTACAAAAAATTCAAAACTGGAAATTTTTTCGTATACTTTATTTTACAGTTTTTAAGTTTTAACTTTACCAAAATTTTTCTTTATACTTGTATATAATTTTAAACTATACAATATAGATTTTTATACTACATTGATCATTGGATTGATTTATTGGATTGAATATGATGTTTATGCATACATATATTTTTGAGGTTTGAACTTTTTAGGTTTTTTACCATGCCTCCTAAGAAAATATCTATAAGAGAGTTAGGGTCCAGTTTTACCGTTCCCAATCCAAATCCCAATCAAGAAAATAATGGTACAAGACCAAACCTAAACCAACTTTTTATCCAATGTTTTAATGAAGCGGAACATACCAATACTATGGATCGTTTAAACAATTTCAATCTTACAAAATCCATCGTGAGCGTGTTGTTTCTATGTCCTTTATATGCTCCGATAAATTTAACTTTCGTTATCTCAGTTTAATGACTCGATGGAAATTTATGACTTTTTAAGCATACCATGCATTCTTTACAAAAATCTTGTCCTTATTTTTTACTCTAATGTCCGGTGTATTTTAAATCGAGAGAAAACTAAGGTCATAACTATTGAGTCTTATCTCATAGAAATAAAATTCTGACTTGATTCTTCTAAAATTGCCGAACTTTTGGGTATGGATGATGAGGGTATAAATGATGAAAATGCTTTTGGTCAAATCTATAGTGGCTTCGTAACCATGCTCGATGCCCATGAGCATTTTTTTCACCTTCTTATCACTTGGCGATTTCGACCATCCGGTGGTAAATGGTCTACCGTTCGCCAAGTTGATGACTTTTGGCTACATTGTCTTCATGAGGAAAAACACCCAAACCTAGCTCAAATCATGTTTTTTGAGTTAGTCTTCCTCGTCCAAAACTGTTATACCACCTTTGTGTCTTCCTTCACCTATGGCACCACTCTTAGATACATGTTCCACAAACTTGGGATAAATTGTTCCCTTGATCTTGGAGTGCCTCTCATCGATCCCATCGATGATCGTTCTCTCTGGCGAGCCAAGTTCGCTTTCTACAATGGAGAATGGGTTCACAATACAGATCTTTCCAGTGGTGCTCAAGCCGATCCAGTGGAGAATGTTCATGTTCCTCCGGAGGCTTCGATGGCTCCAGTTGCTCAACTTTCCCTTGATCTCTCCATGGCCTATCTTGATGGAAAGTTTGCTATCTTGGACACTCACTTTGTAGCCATGGATGCAATATTTGATTCTCTTGATGCTCGTTTTACTTCTATGGATGCTCGAGTTATCTCCGTTGAGAACCGTCAAACCTCGATAGACATGATCCTTACCGCATTTCATACTGAATGCCATGGTCATGCTCTTGGTGATGATCATAAGGTAGATGAAGACAAGGATTATGAAGATAATGACGACTTTTAGGCTTTGCATCTCATTCATTCCATATCATATTATCTACTATGATTTGAGTTTTTGCACCTTATTTTTATTTTATTTCCTATGACATTATGTTATTTGCTTTGGTTTATGTTTTTAAGTTTAAGTTGAATTTTAATGTTGCTTTGAATTATGCTTTAAATTTTATAATATATGTGTTGTTTATTTATCTTTGGAGTTATTGTGCTTTATATCTTGTCTTTAATTGCCATATTGATTTTGATTTAACAAAAAAGAGGGAGAAGTATGGGATATGGGATATAAATTTTTCAAAAGTCTTTTTCAAAAATAAACTATCTTTTAGCCTTAAAGAAATGGGGAGTGACTTAAAATTTTATTTCGGTTTTGTTATATCAAAAATAGGAGATTGATAAACCTATATTTGATTTTGATATAAAATGACCATTTTTGTAAAATGAAATAAATTTTTAAAGACTTTTAAAGACTCACAAATTGACAAGGATTCGAACTTAAAATAATTTCTAAGTCAAAACATTAAATCCAAAAGTTTTTCTAATTGTTTAGTACTAAAAAATAGCCAATTTGGTACAGAGTACCAATACGCCTAGTGTCGTATCGGTACGGATTTTAGCTACTTGAAAACTATTTTATTCGTAATGGTTATAGGGTACCGATACGCGTGTAGCCGTGAATGTTGAACCTGGTAACCAAATTTGCTTATGAGTATCGGTACAGCTTCATGCGTACTGGTACGGGGGTTAAAATTTTTTGAAGTCTTTCTCATTTAATTTTTGACCGTTGTCTTGTCAGTTTATTGGAAGCATAACTTTGAAAATCAGTTAACTCATACCGATACCCATATAAGCGCATCAATTCGACTTTTGTGCAAAACTTATCAAGATTTCAGTAAGTAAAACTAGTATTGATACGGTACATATCGTACCACTATCCTTTATAAAATTTACGCTCCATATCGATAATGCTTCACGCATATCGATACCTTTTGTTGCAAATGTTTAGAAAAAGCACGAGGATCAGATTTAGTCAAAGTAAACCAGCCTTTAGCAGGCTTGCAATCAAACAAACCATTCCGCGTAAGACAACCACAAAAGCTCTCAATATGGTTGCTAATTTTATGACAACCACCTGTTTCTCATTATCATAGAGGATCTCATTAAAATCCCCTCCCACAAGCCATAAGAGAGGAGAGGAATTGCGGAGACGATCGAGTAAATCCTAAGTTTGATGTTTAAGGCTTGGCTCAAAGCTACCATAAATATCGAAAAACTGAAAATGGTCAGAACCAGAGGTAATAATTGCATCAATATGAATACCGGAGTATGAAAGTGACTTTATTATTCTATAGTAACATTAAACCAATGCAACCAGGTACAACCCTCTATATTTAGAGCAAACTTAATTCTATCACTACAACGCTTTTTCAAACAAGTTTCACAAAGAAAAATCACATGTGGGAGCTTACAAGCAATAACTTGCCTAAAGGAGCGAACTGCCTAGGGTTTTCCTAATCTACGACAGTTCCAACATAGGATCCTCATTTCTCTCGGCGGGGTTGAGTGACAACCTCTGCCAAGGAGTTAATAACGTTGCTCATACCATCTTTTTTAGTTAGAGAAACTTTAAGAGGCGAAGATGAAGACGACCGAAGATGCTTTGCTTTGACAATCTCGGTAAGAGAGATCCTTCTTTTAGGGATACGAGAGATTGAGTCATGCTTGGTGTGCTGAAAGTTTGGTGCCGACTTAGGTTGATTGGCCAACCAGGTCTCGAAGTCTGAAAGGACAACTTTAGGAGCAGCCGCAGAAGGACTAGGGAAAACAGTCTCATGAGACATAACTGCTTTAGGCTCGGTAATAGTAGTAGATTTCTCTTTGATCAGAATAGCTTCTTTTTCTATCACAAGAGTCACTGCAGTCACAGAAGAAACGTCTTCCTCAGTCACAGAAGGTGCAACAGTCTCGGTCACCTCAGTCACAGTAGGTACTGCAGTCACCTTAGTCATAACAGGTGTAGCAGTCTCGATCATAGAAAAACCACAGCGTCTTCCCTAGACACAACAGGTGTAGCAATTTTGTCAACAGCCACAACAGGAGTAGCAGGAGCTACATTCTCAAGACCTCATCATCATCTTTGGACCTAGCATCAGTTATAGAAGCTTCATCCTTAGCCCCAATAATTACTTTCTCGGTCACAGCAGATTCATTTGTAGCCCCACTAGATAAATTTAAATTGGTCACAATTGCATTTTTCTGAGCCTTAATAGTTGCCTTCTCAGTCCTAGCACCCTTCACAGGGGCATCATGATTCTTTAGAGGAACACAATTATTAACAGTCCCTGATGAGGGAGTGGCAGTGGCGTTCGAACTGGCACCTTCATGATAAGTAATCCTACATCTTTGATGTGGAGGCCCTTGGTGCTTTTGAGGGGCTACCCTAAGCTAATCACAATATTGAAGTTTAGTTGATGCATCGACCTTGACAATCTTGTAAGCTAAAACTAAATGGCCGATCATGCCACGTCCATGACATAATAAATAAAGTCTTTCATACTAAAAGGGGCATATTTTTGGCTTGTTTGCAAGCCATCAAAGGGCGACACAACGTCAAACGGGCTTAGTAGTGTCGAGGAGCACCCGGACACGCAAAAATTCACCCACGTTACCATCCAAAATACGGTTGTCTGTCCCAACCACCTTCCCAATGCAACCATCGAGGGAGCAGGCAAGGCCTTCAGTCATGAGGATGATGGGTATTTGATGGATACAGATCCATATCCGCATATGGGTAAAAGAATAGTAATTTATAGAGAACAGAGGATCCTAAGGTAGGAGAGCAAACCATTCCTTATTGAAACTCTAAGGGCCCCATTTGAGCACATCATCTCTAGTATCCGCAAACATAAATTTGACGAGGTAGAAATTTGATTTCAGCTCAGAAATTTTTCGACCTTTTTTTTTCCCAAAAAGCACAAAGAACACGGATAAAAGCTGCACCATCTATGCTCTTGGTAGAGATAACTTTCCCTACTAAGAAGTGAGCCAAGTCTTCCGAAAAAACCTTTATACTTACAGTTGGGGTGAAGACCATCCCTTGTTCCTCGGCAGTAAAGCTCAGATCACCCAATTGCTTAAGAATAGAATCAACCATTTTACTAACCAAATTCGTGAAGTTCGATATTAAGGTGTAAAAACAGTATGAATATAGAAAAAGAAAGAGCCCAAATAAATAGACTCTGGTAGAAGAGGAGAACGTGCTCAAGAGATAAGTGAAGGAAAAAGACTCCCAAAGAGAGCAAATACTTGGCATAAGATACTCCCTGAGAAATTAGGGTTGTGGTGACAAAGATAAATGAGGGCAAAAGAGTCCATATCCAAACTTAGAATCACGGTTAAAAAAATACATGGAAAGACGTGGAGCCCGCATGCTGAAAGCCAAGAAAGACCATAAGATAAAATAGATAAATAGACAAATAAAAAAAGAATTTATTAAAAGAAATAAAATATGATAAAAAGGGAAAGAAAGAGATTAAGCTAATGAAAGGCAGAGGGAGAATAAAATTAACCAGCGAACTCGGAAAAATAGGGATAAAGTCAAAGTTAAAGATAAAGTGTAAATTTAAAATTAAAACGGGGCCTGTGAGAGGAGGGCTCGGCCAAACACAGTTAACTGCACGCGCCGCCAGTCTCCGGCGACGTCTTGGCTGCAGAAAATCCCCAGGAGCACCGGGATAATCTAAACAAAACTTGTAGTAGGGCAGGAAAATGGCCCTGAAGTAGTAACCTAAAACAGAAAGAAAAAATCAAATATAAAAGGCATGCAACAAAAGGGAAGAAAATCCCGTAAAACCCAGAGAAGAGAAGAATAACGTAAGCCATAAAGGATGATCCCAGAACAGTCGCCTGCGGAGAAAACCCTTATTATCGGTGAGAACTCGAGCACAATATCAATAGTGGTTATGATCGTTAAAAACTCGATCGCAGTGGTTATGATCGGTGAGAACTCGAGTGCAGTACCCGCAGTAGTTATGATCGGTGAGAACTCGAGCGCAGTATCCACAGGGGTAGCTGCGGTGATGGAAAGAATTATTGTAAAACCAATAATCATGACAGAGATCATAGGTACGCCGTGGAGTAAAATTATATATATGTTTTAAAAATGTTAAAAAAGGAATTCAAGATAATTTTTTAAGATTTTGATTTTTTATATTAAAAAATGATAAAAAAAAGTTATACCTTTTTAAAAAATATTTAAAAATAAGTTTAATATAATTTTAAATTTTTATTTTTATACTAAAAAATGATAAAAGAATATATATTATTTTTTAAATATAATTTTTTTATATATTAAATTCAAACTCACAAATATAATATAATTTTAAAATTTTAATTTAAATCGTGCATTAACTATAATTTAAAATACATACAAAATGTTGTTAACTTAATTTAATTATTAGATTTATTTGATTGTGTTAGATGTTTTTATGCATCATAAGCGTGTCATGTTCGAGTCCCCTAAAATCACATTTACTTCCTTTTTCCTGGCATTAACAACCAGATAATACATATATTATATTTTGTATTTCATACCACAAAACATTGCTTGACTTAGTAGTAAACGTGTTGAACTTGCACCAAAGGGTTCCAGATTTGAATCCTCACGGGGCCAGTTTCCTTGCTTTCATTTTTCCTTTCTTCAATTAGGTGATACATGGCATCACCTAATTGGAGGAGGAAAATAAATTAAATAAAAATAGAAAAAGTTTTCGAATAAGGTGGTGACTAATTGAATAATTAATTTATTTTATTAAATTAAAATTATGGCCAAATTGATAGATTGTGTAAATAATGGAGACCAAATGTGTAATTATACCTGTTTATTTAACATCCACGTTAGCCTCTTTGTTATTTTTTAATGGTTGGTGGCCTGATTGGAACCACTTAAATAGTTACGTGATAAATTTGCCAAAATTAAAAGTATAGTGGTCAAATTGACACCAATTTCATAATTAAGTGATCATCTATGTAGTTTACCCTAAAATTTATAACTAAATTTACCAATGTCAAATTTATAGTTTATGTTTGGAGAAATTATATCATAAGTCATCTTCACCATATCATATATAGTCCCGATCAATAAAAATCATTTATCTCATTATTCTTTTAATATATCTTTTTACTAGGTTAATTTTCATTCATATTTACTATAAATTAAATTTTAAAAATAGTATTTATCAAGTGAAGATTCACTTAATAAAAAAAAGGCAGAGAAAAATTAATGAAATTGATGGTTTTTATTGTTGAGACCATAGATAACGTGGTGAGAATGTCTCATGACATAATTTCTTTTATGTTTAAAATTTGTAATTTTTTCTTCCAATAATATATCTCTAAGATTCAAAAATATATTTTCTTATTGAAAGAATCTTTCCGTTACATTTGATATTTTTAGTAATTTGTTAAAAAAACCGACCGATTGAACGGTTTGTTGACCTTTATTAGTGTCGTAAATAGATACGAACAAGTCATCCCATAATTTGACATTTTCCCTGATGCGTCCTTTGTCCTACTTTATAGTTCATCTAAAGAACATCGCAAAAATTGGTCCACTGTTTGTCCCAATCCAATTGTAATAATAAAGCACCGCACCCGCATTATTAGTTCCATCCTTCAATCATCTTCCCCCTTTAATAAAATGGAGTAAACGATTCTATAAATCTTTCCTTCCCTACAAACCCAATCAGATTATCCTTAAAAAAAACCATGAGCTGGTGGTGGTCTGGCGCCATTGGCGCTGCCAGGGCAAGCTTTCCTTTTCTCACCCTTGATATTACTCTCTGCAAATGCTTTTTTACCAAATTTCTGATTCGTTTTTCTTTTTGTTTATACAGAAGAAATTCGAGGAAGATGAAACACCGAGAGGTTTCCAAAGCGTTGCACTGGTAATTGGAGTGACTGGCATAGTGGGCAACAGCTTGGCAGAAATCCTCCCATTATCCGACACCCCAGGCGGTCCATGGAAAGTTTACGGCGTGGCTCGTCGCCCAAGGCCGGACTGGAACGCCGAGCATCGAATCGAGTACATCCAGTGCGACGTATCCGATCCCAAGGAAACCAAATCGAAGCTCTCCCAACTCACCGATGTCACACACGTCTTCTACGTCAGCTGGATCATGCGAGCGTCCGAGGCGGAGAACTGTGAAATCAACGGCTCAATGCTCCGCAACGTCTTACGTTCCTTGATCCCCTACGCACCCAATCTCCGCCATATCTGCCTCCAAACCGGAGCCAAGCATTACGTCGGACCGTTCGAGTTATTGGGCAAAATCCAACCACATGACCCGCCTTTCACCGAAGATTTACCACGCTTAAATGTTCCCAACTTTTACTACACCCAAGAAGATATCCTCCTCGAAGAAATCAAGAAAAAAGAAGGCTTAACATGGTCGGTGCACCGACCCGAAGGGATATTCGGGTTCTCGCCTTACAGTTTAATGAACCTCGTTGGAACTCTTTGCGTTTACGCCGCTATTTGTAAACACGAAGGGACGCCGTTGTTGTTCCCCGGAACCAAAGCCGCTTGGGAAGGTTATCACGCTGCTTCGGACGCGGATTTGATCGCGGAGCAACATATATGGGCGGCGGTGGATCCGTTTGCGAAGAACGAAGCTTTCAACGTGAACAACGGGGATGTGTTCAAGTGGAAGCATATGTGGAAAACATTGGCGGAGCAGTTTGGGATAGATAAATATGGATTGGAGGAAGGGAAGAACATGGGGTTGCAGGAGATGATGAAAGGGAAGGAGAAGGTGTGGGAGGAGATAGTGAAGGAGAAGCAGTTGCAGAAGACGAGGTTGGAGGAGGTGGGGATTTGGTGGTTTGCGGATATCATCTTGTCGGTGCCGGCGGAGGCGCCGCTGTGTAGTATGAATAAGAGTAAGGAGCATGGGTTTTTGGGGTTTCGGAATACCAAGAATTCGTTCATCACTTGGATTGATAAGATGAAGGCTTTCAAGTTTGTGCCTTGACCATTTCAATCCTTTTGTTTCCAGTTTCATGTTTCATGTTTGATGTAATGTATGTTAGTATAATGTTTAAACTTCAAAATAAGATGATAATGTGTGTTGAAGGAGATTTAATTTTTTTTATAACAAGGTGACTTAAATTTCTATCATTTAAGATATGGAAAACTTTAAAAAGAGTGATACATTTTTGCACACCATTAATGTTATAGTATGTGACACTGCTATGTAGTACACCATTAATACTACACATTATTATTATTATTATTATTATTTTCTTTAATGATTTTTAATGAGTAAATTTTATAAATACCATCCCGACTATAGGAGGCTTTATTGTTGAGTCTTCTGTGTAACAACTCGAAAATTGACTTAGTCGAAATTTAGTTTTTGATGATCGGAAATTTGATTAACCTTTATAAAAGGGTAAAGAGGACTAATTTAAATAATTAGAAAGTTATGAGCTTAAATCAAAGGATTTAAGATTAAGGATTAAATTGTGAAAATTTGAAATCAAGAACCATTAGCTAAATAGTGAAGAAGTAAGATAGCAAGTTATAAGAACAATGCATGAAGATTATAAAAACTAAATGTATGATTAGACCATCTACTGGCTAAATTGTAAAAATTAAAAATATGTAAAATGGCTAAATTATAAGAAAATAAAGTTAAGAGGTTAGTGTTTAAATAAAAAATCAATTGTGGCTAATTAAGCCAGAAGATTTATTAATAAGGAGGAAAGATAAATGAAAGACCTAAAGCTTAATCTAACCATTTTGCTAAAATGGTGAGTAGACATGATAGGTGTCAATTTATTATAATTGGGGCTTAAATAATAAATGGATAATAAAGAGAAAAGATGATAATTTGGTTTTGGTATTAATACCACGCAGTAATTAAGGAGGAAAAAAAAAGAAGAAAAGGAAAAAAGTCTTGGTTGTCTTCAACCACACCGATTCCACCATTGAAGAATATTCTTCAAGCATTTCAAAGCTTTCCATGCTAAACTCTCGTCATCGTTTAGCTATTAGATTTATATTCCAATTATATATTTGGTAAGCCTTTGATCTTAATTTTCTATTGGTATTAATTTTATTATGCTTAGAACACATGAGTATATGAATTCTAATCCCTAAATGTGGGTTTTTGTGAAATCAATGATTTATACATGAAATTAAGATAATTACAAGCTCCATGGTAATTTTCCATGAATTTTAGGGCTTTTGAGGATCAAAGCCTAATCTCTTAAATTTAGAGATTTTATATTAATTAAGATTATGTATTATGATCCATATTGATGGAATCTCATGTTAATTCATAATTAGATCAACCTTCGATTATGGAGTTCCTATCTCGACAAATGGATACTAGGAGGTTTCTAGCTTGGTTTAGCTATTCGTAAAGCTTCGGTGTATTGGTGAGTGTAGTTATGAGTTTTGAAAATAGTTCGATACTATTCCGAATATATTTAATCTTTTTAATTATATATGACATGTTGTGTGATTGTTTGAAAGCTCAATTAGAGCGTTATGGATGACATGTTGTGGCAAGATGATAAGCTTGGTAAGCTTGACTTTAAAACTTTGCTTTGTAAGTATGAATGCTTTGATTTTGATGTGAATTATGAATGATGCTATAATGAAAGGTTGTAACCCTTCGACCCGGCATAGTCGCAAGATCGAACCAACCGAGCTACATTAGATTTACCTAAGTAAACCATGAAGAAAGAACTCGAAAAGTGACCATTTTTTTTCTTTTTATCTTATCTAAATGCAAATTATTACCTTATGTGTTCATAATTACAGCAGGTGAGAACCCATCTCAATCGGGCATCGATTTGATATCCAATTGAACCCAATTGCAATTTAGGGACCAAATTGCAATTCTAGTAAACCATAAGGACTTAACCCTTTTTAATGTTACCAACCTTTAATTGGTTCAATTTCATACATTTATGTCAAAACGCAGCTCAAAAAGATCATCCATACTCATGCAATCGCACCCACAAATTCAGGGACTAAAACGAAAGAAAATAGAATTTCAAAATACTCAAATAACCGAATTAACGGTAGTCGTATCGGTACACTTGCATGTGTATCGGTACGGTATTACTATTCTCAAAACCCCAAATTCCAGTAGCCAAATCTCGTTTCGGTACGCCCCCGCGTACCGATACGCCATGCCCAAATGCACTATATTGTACTGAAATGGTCCTTCGTGTACTGAAACGCAGGCATCAAATAGCCTAAGCCCGTACCGAAATGCTTGCCCTCGTACCGGTACACTAATCCTGGAATTGCTTGCTTGTACCGAAATAGGGATACCCGTATCAATACGCCTAGACCTAAAATGTCATCTTTTGCTGGTTTAATATGCTTTCAAACATACCAAAACACCATAGCATGCTTCTAACATACATCCAACACCTTCAAGGGTCATTCTGCAACAAAACATCTCAGATTCAACATCAAAACATGGCATCATACTTCAAAGGTAAATCTAGAGACATGCTTCCTAGAAACCAAAGCAAGGAAAGTATGAAATCTCAAACCATCACCACAAACCATCTAAAATGGCTATTTACAAACCATGAGCAGCAAAACAACAATGCTCAACCAGGGAGTTTAACAAAACATCTCCCAAAACAACAACAGAAACCCTATTACTCGTATTACTTATAGTCTAGCTCAAAAAATACTTTTGGTATCAAATCTTTGACAATCCTTTGCTTTCCACTGCCTTCCAAAACTTTAATTCTCTGCATTGATGGACAAAGAGAGCGTAAGCACACTAGGCTTAGTGAGGAGTGCTAAAAAACAAGACACCATCAATGCATTTAAAACCATTTCTCAACAACACATTGAAATCTCATTTCAATCCATGTTTAAACAACATTTAAACCATCATGCCTTGAAAACCATGCACTTTGCGCTTTCAAAAACCTGCATATTAAACCATATACTACATGTATCATTAACCAACAACAAATTCCATTGCTAACCCTCAATTTAAGCCTTCCCATGCATAACAAACCATATGCAAAGCTTAAAGAGTAAACAAGTATAAGTCCCATTATACAACATAAACCGTTACATGATACATCAACAATTATATTGGCTCACAAGTGATCATTAACCAAGTTCCATTAACAAAATAGTTCATCGGATACACGGATTCAACAAGTTTCATCTCAACACTTCAAGCCATCTCAACCGGAATAGCGATACAATCACAATCACAGTACATTAACAACCGAGTACACTTACAACCCACGGGGACACCAACCCTAACCCTCGGTTAGATGCTTAAGCCGCTAACGGGAGTTTACAGTACCATATAACCCCTCGACCGTTAAGGTACTTGGATGGAGTATTTGGTACACGTATAAAACCCCTCAGTAACATCCCTTTCCCGTATTCGTTACCAAATACGAGTCATTTATGTTACTAACTAAGATTAAAACCCTTTTTTATTTCCTTTACTTTGAAAACTGGCAGCCTGCACTGTCTTTACTCAAAAAATTATAAATTTTTTTATAGACATCAAAAATTCATTCCGAAATTTCTAATTAAACTAGATTCATTAAGCTTTATAACCATATAAATTATTAACCCAAACTCTTTACACAAAAATTCAAATAAATCTTTAAACTCACAGCCTAGAAATACTGAAATTCTGCTACCCTGTTTTTTTACCTTCCATCGAATAAAAATTCATAACTTTTTATATACAACTCGAAATTAGTCACCGTTTGTTTTGAAAGAAACTAGATAAAATTTCTAGTTCATACATATAAGATTCACTTTCTAAGTCCAATTGTGGAATTTATGCTAATTTTTCAAACAAACTACTTTTGCATACATTTCTGGACAAATTTTTAATCTTTCTACCATAAGTCCCATATTTACTAATAACTTAGTCCATTATCATTTATAAACATAATAGGTTTTACTAGGTTCATCATCCATATTATATCAACTACTAAACCAGCCATATTTAGTAATAAGTTATTACAAACCCCACTAATTATACATGCCATCTAGTGCATCTCCAAAAGATAGGATGGATATCATTAACATTACTATGAATATGGAGATATACCTCCCAAAATAAGAAAGTGATGCTTGGCTACTCTTCCCTCGAAGCTCCTTTAAAACCTACTCATGAAATTCATCATACGTTAAGTATGTACTTAGTGAGGCAACAATATTTAAATCAATTGCAACTAAACATAGATATCAATATAATAAAATAACAATGCATATGATTACTTACCATTTTATGCTTGCTAGCATATATGACATTATATGTAATAACATATCACAAGGTAATAACTTTGATTTTTACCAATACCGTTGCCATATTTATCATCAAGCTTTCAAGCTTTTCATCTTGTTTTTCAATTCATTTAGCCCAAGTATCGATTTAAGGAAATCTATGTACACGAGTCATCCCCCATATACTCACTTGAGTATAGTGTATGATTTGCACTTTTTCGGAAGTGCTTAGCACCGAAGTGCTTCTGTATACTTAACATAGTATACAATTAGTAAAAATTTGCACATTACCTGAAGTGCTTAGAATGTTTATACAGCTGTTTATGACTCTATGGATATCCAACTATACTTTTAATTTCCTATCTCATACATTGGGCTTTATATCAATCATAATCTCATTCATGGCAACATATATACATATCGAGCAATTCATACCCAAAATAACATTCCATGAATAATTAGTGATCCAGCATATGTTTTCAACCTTTGACATATTTCTAACATGCCAAATATATGATAAATGACATAAATATCATGCAATACATGCATTGCACTCACCTTGGCACTTTCAAAAGTACAAATTATACTAGCCTCACTAAGCTCGGTTGCACTTTTTATCTTCTTTCTTCCTCGTTTGATCTCGAACTTGCTTGCTATCTGTATGTACATTAAATACATAACACAAGCAACCTTAAGTACATGTCTAAACCTTACTAATACATGTACATACCAAGTTGGAAAATTTAGCATTTTCAACCAAGTACTTCTTTGTAAAAACAATGCTTCCTACACTTTAATCTACTCTCAAGTTGTACATTGCAACCATAAGTTTGATAATTTCACTTTAAACCCCAAATTCTCTCTCCTAGGGTTTATGATCCAAAATTTGGAAACTTTCACATTTCATCTCAATTTTCAAAAAATTCAATACCGAAATGATCCTTGTATAATAGCAAACAACATAACCATGCTTCTTGAATATTTTCCAATTTCTCACTTATTTCACCTGTAATACCACAAAATTTACTAAGTTGATTAAGGGTCATTTAATACTAAGATAATAGCTTAAAAGCTAACTTAGTGACTAAAATGACAAAAATGCGAAAGTTGGGATTTCTTTAATTATGGGTTTTGGAAAGGAAATTTCTAAGGTTTAAAGGTCTCATGTGATATATAGTGAATTGAATAAGGTATTCTTAAAGTTTGGTTGAATAACAGGGAAAATTGGAATGGAAATTGAAGTTTAAAAGTTTAGTGACCAAAATATAAATTTTGAAAATTTTATGGCTAAAGTATAAACTTTGGAAAAGTTTAGGGGACTAAAGTTTTAATTTCCCAAAAGTTAAGGGTTTTTATTTCATAAATAAATAGATCACTTAAGGGTGTGAATTGAATGCGGAATTTTTGGTTCGATCTGATACTTCGATTATTGGGAAAATCGCAGTTAAAGTTTAAGTGGAATTCAAATACCCGATTCGAACTGAAAATTTTTAAAGTTTTACCAGATGATAGAGAAAGGTTATAAAAGTCATTTCCATGTGTTGGAAATATTTTTAGTTCGATTCAAGATGAATCCTACAGTTTATTTCTGAGTAAAGGATAATTTATCAATATATTGGATCGAATGGAAATTTTAGAGACTGATCCAAAAGATATGGAAAAATTCATAAAATATTAATTTATGAATATTTTATTATAGTTGGTTGGATTCCAACTAGATTTAGTTGAATTTTTACAAGAATGGCAAACTAGTAAATAAAAACTAGTTGGAGGGCAAATTGGTCATTTGGCCCCAATGGCAATTTTGAAATATTTAAAAAGTTATAAGGGAAATTTTGGAAAGAGAAAATGGATTATTAAATCTTGGCCCTTGATTGATGATAAAATCAATCTCAACCATTGGATAAAAGGGCAAAATTGTAATTTCACTATTAAATGAATTTAATATTCATTTAATAGATATATGTGTAAAATAATGGTAAAAAGATGAACCAAATGTTCATCTTTTCCAGCAAAAAACGTGAGGGCTAGGGAAAGAAAGAAAAATTTTTCCAAGCTCGATTCAAGCCTCGAAACTCGGTTTTCAGGTAATCTCTTCAACTACAAAGTTGTTCTACTCTTCAAGCTCTATCTTTTGATATCAATAATTCATGGAATCCATGCTTGATTGATGAGAATTTACATGAGAAAGAAATTAGGGTTTATGGATCAAATTGGGGCTTTTGAGATTTTATGATTCCATGATGGAATTCAAGTTGAAATAAAGCTAGTATGATGTTAAAATCATGATATTGAGTTGGGATTTAAGTTTTACATGTTTTTATTATTATGAAGATGATTAGGGTTTATGGATTCAAGTTTAATTTAGGGTTTGTGATGTTTAAATAATGATCTAGTAAGCTTGAATTGTTGTTTGGAAGCAAAACCCTAAGTTAAATTGTGTAGGGACCATTTCGGCAAATTGAAAAGTTGAAGGACCAAATCTGAATTTTTAGAATTTGGAGTGTATTTATGTTATTAATGATGTTAGAGATAAGAAAATGAAGTTAGAATGCCAAATTGATGTTAAATTGAAATAATGACCATTTTGACAATTTGTCAAAGTTAAGTGACCAAATCGAAATGGAAGTTTTGTATGGGGGATAAATCTGATTTTTAGTTGTAATGATGGAATTAAGGTAGTAATGTTGAATTGAAGACTAAATTGCAAAGTTAAGAAGCTGAATCCTTATCTTTGCATTTTAGTACCTATTTAGGTAAATAAGGAAAATTAGGAAGAATTATTGTGAATAATTATTTGGTGAAGAATGTGATGAGTTGGTGGTTTAAAGCTAGTGATTGTACTAAATTGAAAGTAGAGAAGTAAGGAGAAGTTAGTATAAAATTTGAAGTTGTTTATGGAAGTTGTGTGGAAATTCACCATAAATTCTACAAAAATGGTTAGAAGGTGAATTTTATACTGATGTAAATATTTGTTCGTCTAGTTTCGTGTCCAACAAACGGAAACTGATTTCGAGTTCCGAGTAAAAATATATTAATTTTTAAGTGGTAAAAGGTCAGAAAACAGTATAGCAGGCTGTTCCGAAATTCAATACTGGAAATTGACTTTGAAAATTCGCCATAAATTGTACAAGTTGAATTTGGGATATTAATTTATATGGTTGAAAAGCTTATTGAATATAGTTTCTTTCAAAACAAACGGAATTGAATTCTGAGTTTTAGATTATTTTATAGAAATATTTCTTGGGAGGTACTACAAACTACCAAAAAATGAGAATTGATACACTTTGTATCTAAGGTTGATTAGTAAGCTTGAAAAGGGTTAATGGAAGTTCAAATTGGTCACTAAGGACCATAATGAGTTTTTTAACAATACAAGGAAGAAAGGAAAATGTTTGGAAATTTTTATATTCGAATGATTATATTGGACAATATGTATAAGATATTGTTAGACTGGGATCTAACAAATATTTTACTTATTTGAATTATGAAGTTAAGTTCGAATCAAGGGAGGTTCAAGGTGCAATGAAGGAAAGGATCGAAGAGGACTTACTGTGGCATACTAATACATGGCCCAGGTGAGTGCAATGCATACATAACATTATACATAGATGTTTTATACATCACTAGTAAGACTTGCGATGAGTCTACCTGGTTTATATATTGTCATGATAATTATGTCATTGATCATACATTCGACATACTTTAAATATGTCAAAGGTTGAAAATAAATGCATTGATCACTAGTTATTTATGATGATTTACTATTAATGTTATTCGGTTATGAACTGTTTCATGTTAATATAAATTGATATACATTGCCATGGATGAAATATTTGATGATATAAAGCCCAAGTATGATATAGAGGTTCAAAGGTATAGTTGGCTAGCCATAGAGTCATAAACAACTGTATAAAGATTCTAAGCACTTCGGGTAAAGTGCAAATTTTACAAATACTTATTGAGGAGTATACTCATGCATGGTTTGAGTATATTGACTTATTACAGGTGCTAAGCACTTCGGAGTAATTTCATAAAAACTCAATGAGGGATATATTGTATACTACGGTAAGTATACAGAAGCACTTTGGTTCTAAGCACTCCCGGTAGAGTGCAAATAATATACATACTCAAGAAAGGTTGGGTATGGGGGGATGACTTGTGTACATAGAATCTCTTAATTCAATACCCTGGGCTAAGTAAACTGAATTGAAAAAAATAGAATGATAAGCTTGAAAGCTTGCAGATAGAGTTGGAAAAAGGTATTGGTAAGCATTGAAAGCTTACGGATGGAAATGATACCAATATTGGTAAGACCTAATCTTATCACTTTGATATACATATATGCTATTACATATTTAATTATGTTAATGAGCATGTAATGGTAAGGTGATCATATGCATTATTAATAATTAATAATTAATATTGAGATTGATATTATGACAACTGCACTTAAATTTGAATTATTGTCTCACTAAGTAAATACTTAGCGTGTAACTGTTTTACACGTAGGAAAGAAGAAATGGTTGGAGTAAGGAGCATATACGGACATCATCAATTAATAACAGGTACATCAGTATCAGTAAGATATCATTAGATACTGTTTGATATTTACTAGTTGGCATCTATATTAAAAGGGTATGTCTGCTCTGATAGAATTTGTATTTTATTTGGTATTTGGATGAATTTTAAATCAAGCAATTTTTAGGCAGTTTTATTAATTATATCAAGACAAATTAAATTGATAAGTTGCTGCCTGAAAATAAACTCAATTTGAAGATGAAAATATTATTTTTAAACTTTACGCGAATAACTAGATTTGTAAATAAAAACTAAATACATTGTAATATTTTGAAAGAAACAAAATTTTACTGAATTACAAATGTAGAGGGTTTTACGAATGTTTTGTGATACCTCTGACTCGTATTCAGTGTTGGATACGGGAAAAAAGGGTGTTACATTATTGGTATCAAAGCTACAGGTTTAGCCGATTCTCGGCCTAAATGAAAATGGTTTTATGTTAAAAAGTGTATACATGCCACTAGGATATCAATATTACTGATCTGATGTTTTTATGATCCGATTGATGTCGCTCCTTACTAATGTAAATTGGGACGAATTATAAGAAACATTTGAGTCAAGAAAGCGTGATGAACTGGTAAATTGGAAGCTTTGGAAGGAATCAAGAGTAGTAACAATATGGTTAATAATAACCCTTCAGATGAATCTGAACAAGAAAGGGGCATTGGTACAACAAGAAGTGCATGTACCGTATTAAGGAACTGAAAAGTTTAGAAACACATAAATTGAAAGGAAAATCAGATTAAGGTCCAGTGATTGTTGATTTATAACTGAATAATCTAAGGATTACACTGGACGGATATCGATAAATTGGATGGAGCTATTTTGTTACTCCGAGATTTAAGCTAGATTAGAAAACCATCTGAATTTGCTTCATAGCCAGGATTGCACATATCAGTTCGAGTTTATAACATCAGGACTGATAAAGATTGGGATGATTCGAAAATCATAGAAGGTACATATCATCTTTTTGGATAAACCTGTATTGATGTTGATGGGTCCTAGCTTTACACATTCGTATATAAGTACGAAGTTGAATGGTGAATGAGATATCCTTATAGAACCCATTTCATGTAATATAGCGGTCACGAATTTGTTGGGTTGTAATGTAAGGGCGAGCTGAACATGTGGAATTGCTAGATAAAAACATAAGAAATAGAGTTCCCAATAAACTTAATGGAATTATCTTTTGAGGAGTCTAAGATGATTGTGGGGATGAATTGGTTACCTTCTTATCAGGCCATGATGAATTTTCTTATAAAGTGATTAATATTGAAAAACATGGAAGGCACAAAAATAATAGTAGTTGATAAAAGGGTAAACCTCTTTTCTAATGTAATTTTAGTTTTTTATTAAGGAAATTGTTATTATAAGGTTGCTAAGTTTTCTCAGCAAATGTAGTAGACACTCGGGCTGTTGAAGTTAAATTGAAAAATAACTCGACTATCCAAAAATATCCAGATGTATTCCCAGATGAATTACTCAGAATTACTTATAAATTGATATGTGAAATTCAAAATAAAGATGTTACCAGACATTGCGCCTAATTAATGGCCCCGTATAAAATGGCTTCGACCTAACTTCGAGATTTAATGGTACAAATTACAAGGAATGTTAAGTCGATGTTTTATAAAGTCAAGTGTGTCATCCTGAGGGCACACCCGTGTTAATTGTGAAAGAGAAAGACTGATTTCTATCAGCTCGAGAAAGTAATAGTAAAGAATAGATATCTTCTTCCGAAGACTGATGATCTTTTGATTAGTTAAAAAAAATCAAGGAAGAAGAAATTCTAAAAATAGCTTTTTGGACTCGGTATGAATACTTTGAGTTTGTGAGGATACCTACGTCATTTATCAGCATAATGAACCAAGTATTCTAATTTTGATTGGACCAATTTTTGGTAGAATTCATTGAGTATATTTTGGTCTATTCAAAGGAAAAAGGAAGAATAAGATGCCCATTTTGCATTGTTCTTCAGACCTTTCGAGAAAAGAAGCTATATGCTAAATTGTTAAAGTATGAGATTGGTTGTCTAAAGCTGTTTTATTAGTTATGTGGATTGGGCAATGGAAATAAGAATAAACCTCAAGAAAGTACAAATTATAGTTGAATGGAAACCTCTGAAAAATGTTTTAGAGGTTCAGAATTTCTTGATGATTGTCTCCTCATTGACCAAGCTATTGAGGAAAGAAATGTCGTTCAGTTGAATAGATCAATGCTAAGAAATCTTTGAGACATTAAAGGAGATCTTAATGGAAGCCACGGTACCAGTACAACCAGAATCGGGTAAAGATTATGTGGTGTATAGCGATGCTTCTTATAACAGTTTGAGATGTGTACTTATGCAAGAAGGAAAAGTAATGGTCTATGCTTAAGACAACTTAAGATATATGAGAGGAATTACCTTACTTAGAATTTGGAGCTAGCAATGGTTGTATTTGCTTTAAAGGATATAGCATCATTATTTATATAGTGAACGATGCTATATTTAATAGGTTATAAAAGTTTAAAGTATATGCTTTCTAAAGAAGAGTTAAACTTGGTGTAAAGAAGTTGGATTGAGATTTTTAAGAATTATGATATGGTCATTGACTATCATCCAGAAAAAAGCTAATGTGATAGCTGATGCTCTCAGTCGAAAGACAATTGTTGCCTTAAGAGCTATGAATACAAGATTGGCATTAAAAGAAGATGGTGTTTTGATTGTCAAGTTAAGAATAAAATTTAACATATTGAATAAAATAAGATATCTTTAAAGAAAGGATGAGAAATCTTGTTAATGTGCAAACAAGTGGAAAAGAGTGAAATTGAAAACTTGGAAGTTAGGTTTGATAGATATTTGTATTATCAAGGAAGAATTTCTATCTCAATGATGGAAACTATATGTTGACCATGAAAGAAAAGATATTTAATATAAATTTAAGGATAAAGTATTCCTTAAAAGTTTCACCTTGGAAGAAGGTGTTATGGTTTAGACAAAGAGAAAGTTAAGTTCAAAATTTATTGGGCTATAAGAAATTGTGAAAGGAGTTAGTCTGATAGTTAAGCTTAATAGTTAGATTTATCTTTGGAAATGAACAAGATTCATAATGTATCGATGCTCTGGAAATATTGATTAGACCCTTCACATGTTGTTACTCCGGAGAAAATAGAGATTTAGCCGGATTTAAGCTATGAAAAAGAATTGGTAAAGAACCTAGCACATGGATTCAGAGAAATAAGAAAACAATACAATCTTGTTTGTTAAAGTTCTTTGAAAAAAATCACAAGGTTAAAGAAAAGATTTGAGAGAAATAAGAAGAAAATAGTTTCCCCACTTTTTGGAACCAAGTAAGTAATGAAAAAATCGAGGACGAATTTTCTTAAGGGAGAGAGAATTGTAATACCCAAAAATTTACTAAGTTGATTAAGGGTAATTTAGTACTAAGATAATAGCTTAAAAGCTAACTTAGTGACTAAAATGACAAAAATGCGAAAGTTGGGATTTCTTTAATTATGGGTTTTGGAAAGGAAATTTCTAAGGTTTAAAGGCCTCTTGTGATAGATAGTGAATTGAATAAGGTATTATTAAAGTTTGGTTGAATACCAAGGAAAATTGGAATGGAAATTGAAGTTTAAAAGTTTAGTGACCAAAATGTAAATTTTGAAAATTTTATGGCTAAAGTATAAACTTTGGAAAAGTTTAGGGACTAAAGTTGTAATTTCCAAAAATTTAAGGGTTTTTATTTCATAAATAAATAGATCACCTAAGGGTGTGAATCGAATGCAGAATTTTTGGTTTGATCTGATACTTCGATTATTGGGAAAATCACAGTTTAAGTTTAAGTGGAATTCGGATACCCGGATCGAACTGAAAATTTTTGAAGTTTTACCATATGATATAGAAAGGTTATAAAATTCATTTCCAAGTGTTGGAAATATTTTTAGTTCGATTCAAGATGAATCCTTCAGTTTATTTCTGAGTAAAGGATTATTTATGAGTATATTGGATCGAGTGGAAATTTTGTAGACTGATCCAAAAGATATGGAAAAATTCATAAAATATTACTCTATGAATATTTTATTTTAGTTGGTTGGATTCCAACTAGATTTAGTTGAATTTTTTACAAGAATGGCAAACTAGTAAATAAAAACTAGTTAGAGGGCAAAGTGGTCATGTGCCCCCAATGGCAATTTTGAAATATTTAAAAAGTTATAAGGGAAATTTTGGAAAGAGAAAATGGAATATTAAATCTTGGCCCTTGATTGATGATAAAATCAATCTCAACCATTGGATAAAAAGGGCAAAATTGTAATTTCACTATTAAATGAATTTAATATTCATTTAATAGATATATGTGTAAAATAATGGTAAAAAGATGAACCAAATGTTCATATTTTCCAGCCAAAAAATGTGAGGGCTAGGGAAAGAAAGAGAAAAATTTTTCCAAGCTCGATTCAAGCCTCGAAAGTCGGTTTTTAGGTAATCTATTCAACTACAAAGTTGTTATACTCTTCAAGCTCTATCTTTTGATATCAATAATTCATGGAATCCATGCTTGATTGATGAGAATTTACATGAGAAAGAAATTAGGGTTTATGGATCAAATTGGGGCTTTTGAGATTTTATGATTCCATGATTGAATTCAAGTTGAAATCAAGCTAGTATGATGTTAAAATCATGATATTGAGTTGGGATTTAAGTTTTACATGTTTTGATTATTATGAAGATGATTAGGGTTTATGGATTCAAGTTTAATTTAGGGTTTGTGATGTTGAAATGACGATCTAGTAAGCTTGAATTGTTGTTTGGAAGCAAAACCCTAAGTTAAATTATGTAGGGACCATTTCAGCAAATTGAAAAGTTGAAGGACCAAATCTGAATTTTTAGATTTTGGAGTGTATTTATGTTATTAATGATGTTAGAGATAAGAAAATGAAGTTAGAATGCCAAATTGATGTTGAATTGAATTAGTGACCATTTTGTCAATTTGTCAAAGTTAAGTGACCAAATCGAAATGGAAGTTTTGTATGGGGGATAAATATGATTTTTAGTTGTAATGATGAAATTAAGGTAGTAATGTTGAATTGAGGACTAAATTGCAAAGTTAAGAAGCATGAATCCTTAGCTTTGCATTTTAGTACCTATTTCGGTAAATAAGGAAAATTAGGAAGAAATATCGTGAATAATTATTTGGTGAAGAATGTGACAAGTTGGTGGTTTAAAGCTAGTGATTGGACTAAATTGAAAAGTAAGGAGAAGTTAGAATAAAAGTTGAAGTTGTGTAGAAAAACTGGTTTATGGCAGTAACTTTGAAAATTCACCATAAATTCTACAAAAATATTTAGAAGGTGAATTTTATACCGATGTAAAGATTTGTTCGTCTAGTTTCGTTTCCAACAAACTGAAACTGATTTCGAGTTCCGAGTAAAAATATATGAATTTTTAAGTGGTGAAAGGTCAGAAAACAGTATAGCAGGCTGTTCCGAAATTCAATACTGGCAATTGACTTTGAAAATTCGCCATTAATCGTACAAGTTGAATTTGGGCTTTTAGTTTATATGATTGAATCTAGTTTCTTTCAGAACAAATAGAATCGAATTCTGGGTTGTAGATTATTTTATAGAAATATTTCTTGGGAGGTACTGCAAACTACCAGAAAATGAGAATTGATACACTTTGTATCTAAGGTTGATTAGTAAGCTTGAAAAGGGTTAATGGAAGTTCAAATTGGTCACTAGGGACCATAATGAGTTTTTGAACAATACAAGGAAGAAAGGAAAATGTTTGGAAATTTTTATATTCGAATGATTATATTGGACAATATGTCTAAGATATTGTTAGATTGGGATCTAACAAATATTTTACTTATTTGAATTATGAAGTTAAGTTCGAATCAAGGGAGGTTCAAGGTACAATGAAGGAAAGGATCGAAGAGGACTTAGTGAGGCATACTAATACATGGCTCAGGTGAGTGCAATGCATACATAACATTATACATAGATGTTTTATACATCACCAGTAAGACTTGAGAAGAGTCTACCTGGTTTATATATTGTCATGATAATTATGTCATTAATCATAAATTTGACATACTTTAAATATGTCAAAGGTTGAAAATAAATGCATTGATCACTAGTTATTTATGATGATTTACTATTAATGTTATTCGGTTATAAACTGCTTCATGTTAATATAAATTGATATACATTGCCATGGATGAAATATTTGATGATATAAAGCCCAATATGATATAGAGGTTCAAAGGTATAGTTGGCTAGCCATAGAGTCATAAACAGCTGTATAAAGATTCTAAGCACTTCAGGTAAAGTGCAAATTTTATAAATACTCATTAAGGAGTATACTCATGCATGGTTTGAGTATACGGACTTATTACGGGTGCTAAGCAATTCAAAGTAATTTCATAAAAACTCAATGAGGGATACATTGTATACTCCGGTAAGTATACAAAAGCACTTCGGTGCTAAGCACTCCCGGTAGAGTGCAAATAATATACATACTCAAGAAAGGTTGGTATGGGGGGATGACTCGTGTACATAGAATCTCTTAATTCGATACCTTGGGCTAAGTAAACTGAATTAAAAATAATAGAATGATAAGCTTGAAAGCTTGCAGACAGAGTTGGAAAAAGGTATTGGTAAGCATTGAAAGCTTATGGATGAAAATGACACCAATATTGGTAAGACCTAATCTTATCACTTTGATATACATATATGATATTAAATATTTAATTATGTTAATGAGCATGTAATGGTAAGGTGATCTTATGCATTATTAATAATTAATAATTAATATTGAGATTGATATTATGACAATTGCACTTAAATTTGAATTATTGCCTCACTAAGTAAATACTTAGCGTGTAACTGTTTTACACGTAGGAAAGAATAAATGGTTGGAGTAAGGAGCATATATGGACATCATCAATTAATAACAGGTACATCAATATTAGTAAGATATATTTTGATACTGTTTGATATTTACTAGTTGGCATGTATATTAAAAGGGTATGCCTGCTCTGATAGAATTTGTATTTTATTTGGTAGCTGAATGAATGTTAAATCAGGCAGTTTTTAGGTAGTTTTATTAATTATATCAAGACAAATTAAATTGATAAGTTGCTGCCTGAAAATAACTCAATTTGAAGATGAAAATATTATTTTTAAACTTTACGCGAATAACTAGATTTGTAAATAAAAACTAAATACATTATAATATTTTTAAAGGAACAAAATTTTACCGAATTACAAATGTAGAGGGTTTTACGAGTGTTTTGTGATACCTCTGACTCGTATTTAGTGTTGGATACGGGAAAAAGGGTGTTACATCACCCAATTTGCAAAATTCACAAAATGGTCCTAAAATGATGTTTTCTTCATTCCAATAACATAATTCAACTTAGAAAACATCATTCTAATCATCTCCATCAACAAAATAATTTTCACAAAATTTCCCCTAATTTTCTTCATATTGTCGAATTGGTCCCTATAGGTTTTCCAAGATATTTTCATCGTTTCAAGCCTAGAAACAACACTACAACACCATTTCCAACTTGATTGAACCTTAAAACATGAAAACTTAGCATGTTCTTCAACCAACCTAATCATAAATCTCAACTTAGAGACATGGAAACTAAGCAAAACTTATACCGAAAGATAGAGAATTCAATGGAGATCACTTTCTTGTTTCATGTCCCTAGCTAAAAATCAAACAAATTAAGCCAAAAATTGAATTGAAAATATTTGTTACCTTTCTTGAAGAGTTTCAAAATCCCTAGAGAAGATGAACAAATTATCCAAATTTTCCTTTTCTTAATTTTTTGCCAAATGTCTTCAAATTGGCTATATAATAATAAAAATCTCTAAAATAGTCAAATGACTATTTTACCCTTAAGTTATAACCAATCACAAGTCAACACCTATATTTTATCCTCTTCTATAATCAATTTTTGTAATTCCCCAATAGTTGTTTAGTGACCAAATAGTAAAGAATTGAAAGTTGGTGGTTTTAGTGCAGTGACTAAAACATAAAATTTTAAAGTTTAGTGGCTAGAGTGAAAAGTTGAGAAAAGTTCAAGGACCAACATGGTAATTTTCCCAATAATTATTTTTATTCTTTAAATAAATAGATCACCTAAGGGTGTGGATCAAATATAAAAACTATGGTTTGATCTGATGTTTCTATTATTGGGAAATTACAGTTGAAGTTTAAAATGGAATTCGGGTAATCGTATGAGTTCGGAATGTGATGAAATTTTGAAGAGAGTTGTAGAAAGACTTGAGGGATATGATATTTCATTTTGGAATTGTTTTTAATCGATTTAGATTTGATGGAAGATAGTATTTTATTATAGTGCACAAATGGCATTTTTGTGAATACATGGATTCATTAATGGTATTTTAGTCATTTTGCCCATACTTTTTAATTAAAAATGATTATGGAAAAGTGATAAGGTTAGGTGTCAACACCTCATTGGATACAATTGAGGGGAAAAATAGTAATTTTACTAGTAAAGGAGATTTTTTTATTAGATAAAGGTTAATTAAATTTCATTTGTCTTGCTAATTAAGTGAAGAAAAAACTAGAATTTTGTTCATCATCTTCCTCTTGGCCGAAACCTCTCTAACCAAGGTAAGGGAATTTTTGATTCAATTTTTGGTTTGATTCGATTGGTCACTATTTTATGTGGTTTTCATGTCTCTAAGTTGAAATTGGAAGATAGGGTGGATGAAGGACATAGTGAAATCTTGTGTTTTATGATTCTATCAAGTTGGATATGGTGTTGTAGTGTTATTTTTATGCTTATAGTGATGGAAATGTTAAGATTTAAAGTATGGAGAATTTTAGGCAAAGATGGAAAATTAGGGGAAATTATGTCAAAATTTATTTTGATGAGGGAAGTATTCTGAAATGATGTTTTTCATGTTCAGTTGAAGTTGGAATGATGAAAACTTGAGTGGTGGGCTATTATTTCAATTCTGGAAAATTAAGGGTTGAAGTGTAGGAGTTTATTTCAATGTTGGTTATTATGCATTCTACATGCTTTAAAGTGTTGTTTGAAGCAAAAATCCCATGTTAAAGCATTAGGGACCAATTCGGCAATTATTTAAATTATTGGGGAAATTTTGTAACGTGTTAATTTAAAGTATTTAGGTTGATTATTATCACCTAAGCTTTATTTTAATGATTGTATTGTTGAACATGGGATTGAATTATGAAAATTCAAAATGTGGGGTAATTGAGTATAAGTGAAAGAAATGAGAATTTCTGGGAAGTTATAAAGTGGAGGAGTAGATTTAATTGAAGAAAGATTGATATGTTATTAGTACATTAAGGGATTTTTATGAAATTTTTCCTATTAATTTACTTGGTGGATTGATAATCTAACATATACATTTAATTGTATGTGTTATGGTTGGACGATTACAACAGCTGGACAAGCTCGAGATCTAAACAATCAAGAGATAAAGAAAAAGCTTCGGAGTAACACATTTGGTACATTATTAGTGAGACATAAGGTGAGTGCTTTTATATGTTTTGAAATGCATTTTTTTAGACTCCTATAAAGTCTATATATGGATTTTATTGAAATGATAACATGGTTTTCATATGAGTTATAGGATAATTTACAAGTAAAGGAAAAAGGTTAGTAATTGATAGGGTATGAATTGCCCTATTACGTTTTATTTTGACAAATTTATTTGTTTGAATTTATTGCCCAAGTTTATGATGGAGAGTTACAGTATAGTGGCATGCCATTAGAGGTCTAGCAGTCAAGGACTGCAGTATAGCTATACATCGATCTTTGGATCTATATGCTTTCGGCACTTATGTGTCTATATGTTCCCGGCACTTTTTGTGACTAGTACTCAAGGAGTACCGACCTTGCATACTTTAGTTTCTCTTTATACAATTCTTGAGCTAATTAGAAAGTAAATGTATATGAAATTTCACCATTTCTTATTTATGATTATTTAAAAGTATAAGAAAGATTTGTTATGATTTTGCTTAACCATGTTTTCATTTATTTCAATACTTAATTTTTTAATTATTCATAATGCCTCACTAAATTTATACTTAGCGTGTGTATTTTGCATGTGCACACGTAGGTTAGTACGGTGTGGTGGTAAGCAGCATTAGCTCGGGTGATGTTGGAAGAGCAACTACTACAGGTTATCATAGTAGGTTATTTTGACATCCTATATGATATATTATTGGTGGCATGTATAATATTAAATCCTTGTGTTTTGTGTAAACCAAACTCTATTAACTTTATATTTTATTATGGTTATGGTAAAATATTGACTAGTATTATTTATTAAATGTTTTAAAAGGGCAAGCACGTATCGAGTGGACAAATGTCACTAGTTGTCCTCGTGAAGAGATTACTTGGGAGTTCTTTCTTTGCAAGTTCCGTAACAAGTATATCGATGACATGTTCATACGAGAAATGAGAAATGAGTTTCTGAATCTCAAGCAAGGTGATCGGACAGTATATGAATACGAGTGTGAATTCAACAAGTTGAGTCGATTTGCCTCAGAGTTGATTCCTACTGAGAAGGATCGTACTATTAGTTTCATTGAAGGTTTGGATCTGGATTATAAAGAGGTGCTAATAGCCATGGGTATTACTAGATTTCAAGATGCTATCAACCGAGCAAAAGGGATGGAAAAAGTTCGACAAGAAAAGTTAGTAGCTCGGGACGTTCAGCCTTAGAAAAGGAGCCATGGAGGATCTTATGGTTGGTCATCTTCCAAAGGGGTAAAGGCTCGTATCAGAACAACAGAGCATAATCTTCTACATCCTCTCTACATAAATTTGGATCGGGAAAGTCCAAAGGTTCGCAGGCCTCTACTGCAAAGACTAGAGGTTCGAGGAGATTTCAAAGCCCATCTCTTTGTGACCATTGTGGCAGATTTCATTATAGGCAATTCCAATTGGTTACTGGAGCTTGCTTTGGTTGTAGTGCTACAGATCATTTTCTTTGAGACTATCTGAAGAATGATGGCAGATCAGACATGTCAAAGAGGTCGGTGGTTCAGAATCAGAAAGGAAGATATCAGAGTAATCAGAAATTTTCTAGAGCTAATCGTCCAGGAGCCTCAGAAGCTGCTTCTAACAGGGAATATAAGACTTCAGCAAGGGTCTACCATATCCGTACTGATGATGATAAGGATGCACCATATATTGTTATAGGTACTTTCCAACTTTATGGTGAACCTGTAGTTGTGTTGATAGATCCGGGATCTACTCATTCATATGTTAGTTCTAAGTTAGTCCGAAATAGAGGGATTATTAGAACCTATAACTAGTGGAGTTATTGCAACAAACCCTATAGGCCAAAGTGCTCAGGTGAATAGAATTGGTAGGTCGTGCCCAATAGTAATTCAAGGGATTGAATACCCAGCTCTTTTAATGGAATTGCCTTTTATGAGCTTGAAGTAATCTTGGGTATGGATTGGTTACATGCCTACCATGCTATAGTGGATTGTCATTTGAAACGACTACTGCTGAAAAGTAAGAAAGATGTGGAAATAAAAGTGAATGGTGAAGGATCTAATGGGTTGAGAAATGTGATCTCGGCAGTGAAAGCAAATAAATTGTTGTATCAGGGATGTCAGGCCTACTGTAACCCCCTTGACTCGGCCTAGACACCCAACTAAACCAAGAAGGCTACATTAGGTTTGCCGTAGCAAACCAAAGAGATACAACCAAACCCGGTCCATTTTTTTTATCTTTTCTAGATTCCAATTATTAACCCTACAGGTTCATACAGACATTAGGTGCAACCCCAACTCAATCGGGCATCAATTTTCACATCCAATTGATCATATTTGCAAATTAGGGACCAAATTGCAAATACAGAAAATTTCAGGATTAAAACTCATTTTTAAGTTACCAATATTTAATTAGTCATATTCCAAACATTCATCTCAAATTTCAGCTTAAACCGATCATTCTACCATAATAATTACATCGACAAGATTCGGGGACTAAATTGCAAAGAAGGCAAAACTGCCCAAAATGACATTAATCAAGTAAAACGGCCATCCGTATTGAAACAGGTAATCCCGTATCGATACGGTTTGAAATACACCGTTTCGATACACCACCAAGCTGTTTTGATACACCTAACTGAAATATCAAACTTTTGAAATATTTACAACCGTACCGATACGGTTCTTAAGTGTTTCGATACGCAGGTTCAAGTTACAAAAGTGAATACCAGTGGCTAAAATTCGTATCAAAACGCCCATTCCCGTACCGGTACACCAGGCCAAATTTTCCTAAGCCCATCGAAACGCTCAAGACCCGTACCGATCCCTCAAGCTTGAAATTGCCTAGCCGTACCGATAGAGTCCCTCGCGTATCGGTACGCCTGGGCCTGTAATATCAAATTTGGTTGTTTTTTCATCCCAAAAGCATACTCAAACCACTCCAACATGCTTTAAACACAATACTAACATGTCAAACATATCTCATGCTAACTAGCATCACAATTTTAACAACACAACAAAGACTTATGCATTAAAGAGGAATCTATAGGCATGCTTCCTAATATGCATCCAATCAACATATCAAAAGGTAAACCATCATCAAAAACAATCCTTAAAGGCCATTTACAACCCAAGAGCGACTAAAGAAACATGCTCAAACAGGGAGTTCCACAAAACACCTCCCAAAACACAAGAAGTACCCCACTGCCCTTATTCATTGTAGTCTAGTCTTCAACATACGTTTGTAACAAGTCTTGCCAAGATCCCCTTGCTTCTTGCTGCCTTCCAAAACCTCAATTATCTGCATTTATGGACAACAAGAGCGTAAGCACACAAGGCTCTGTGAGGAATGCTCAAAACAACCTCCATCAATGCATTTTAAACCATTTATTTAAAATCATCCTTTAAAATAACATCATCACCATCATGCCCCTTTTAAAAACATGCACTTTATATCATTAAAACTATCATAATAAACCATACGCTACATGTATCATTAATCAACAACAAATCCCATTTCTAACCCTCCACTTAAGCCTTCCCATGCATTACTACCAAATGCAAAGCTTAAGGAGAAACATGTATAAATCACATTATACAACATGAAACATTTTAATGATACATTAACAATTATATTGGCTTACAAGTGATCAGTATCAAGTCCATTAATAAAAGAGTTCATCGGATACACGGATTTAATAAGTGTTAACCCAACACTTCAAGCCATCTCAACCGGAATAGCGATACAATTACAATCGCGGTACAATAACAACCAGGTACAATAACAACCGGGTACACTTTCAACCCACAGGGAAAACCCATCCCTCTGATCAGTTAGATGCTTAACCCCACTAACGGGAGTATTCGGTACCGTTTAACCCTCTATCGTCAGGGTACTTGGATGGAGTATTCGGTACACAATATAAACCCCTCAACATCCAAGGTAACTTATTTTACAGTGCACTCAATCCTATGGCCGGCCAACTATATCCGATAACAATTTTAAAACCACATCACTTGCCAATATAATTAACCAAATAACATTTACCTCACTGTTTTTAACAAGCATTAAACCATGCCATTTCCAAAGCAACAACCATGTTTTAAAACACAAGTATAAACCACATACTTACAAGGATCACTTACCATGTGCATCCTTTAGCATCTCATGCTTAAAAACAGTATATCAAATACTTTAAAACATGCTTAAACAGTAGGTAACATGTAAATTAAAACAAGTGCATAAAACCATTTCAAACTAGCACGTCCGAGAGAGACAACCACTTTATACTTACTTCTGAGTCTAGGTAAGCGTTTCAAGCTCTACCATAACTCCCAAAACTCTGTTCCCAAAACATCAAAACGCTTTAAACCACGTTTTCACTCACCGATACGCGAAACCTCGATTCACCGATGCGAAATCAAGTATCTGAAGCCTCCAATACTTCTCCAATTACTTCCGGATCAACCTCCCATGTTTTTACCACAAAAAAACAGAGGATTAATGCATTATAATGCATTCTAAACACATCAAACACAATCCTCCTCGGATTTCCACAACACCCTCACAATTAACCCTCCACAACAACCGAAATCAAGACCAAAACACTTCGATTCACAACCCAGCCAACATCTATCAACCTAGCATCATTTTCAACACCAAAACACGTCTAAAAACAGATACAAGACAACCTACCACCTCCAGCAACCTAACAACCATAATTTCAACACAAAACCTCAAAACTAACAACCTAAACAAATAGAGACTCTTATGTTTCGGGATTCCATTGATAGAAATCACTTATCAACATTGTTAAACATCCAAAATATGAGTCAAATCACCATTACATACTGGAAATCAGATTTATTCACGAATCAACACATTTTCCCCAAAGATCTCATTAAATCATTAGAAAATCATCAAAATCAGATTAGAAATGCAAAAGCAAGGATCAAATGCTTGGGAATTTCAATAAAGAACCATACAATAAAGGAGATCTCGGACCTTACCCCTATTGTGAAGTTTCTCCCTCAATTGATTTGTGAAAAGCTAAGAAATCACAAGATTAATGTGAGATTTTGTATAAACAATCTTTGTAAAACAAATTGGAACAATAAAATCAAGTTAGAAACCACCTCACCTCTGGAAATTTGATGAAATCTGAGTGTTTTGCTGAGGAGAGAATAGAGAGAAAAAGTTGAGAAAAAATGACGTGATTTTTGTTTAAGAAAAGATAACCACCTTTTTAACAAAATCCACTTTAATTATTAATTAAAGCACATGTTTAAATTAATTAAATTAAGGGAGAAACCTTCATAAACAAATTGGTAAAATAGCTCCTTAAAGATTCTAAGTATTTGACCCTTTTTATTTTAGTCACTAGAAAATCACAGTTTTCAAAACTTTCATTTTGGTCACTAACCAAAATGTCCACCTTCCAAAACTAGTTTTTCAAAATCGATTCCACCATTATTAAATATATAATTAATAGTGATTTTTAAACATTTTCCATAATTTTTCCAACACTGAAAATATACGATCTCGAAATCGACTCGAATCTCTACTTCGGCCCACCAAACCGGCTAATAACCCACTAAACTGCTAAGTCCTAAAACTGGGGCATTACAACTCTCCCTACTTAAGAAATTTCATCCTTGAAATTTACCTGGAGGAAACAGGTGCGGAAACTGCTTCACCATATCTGACTTGCGTTCCCACGTGGCTTCCTCAACCCTGTGGTGCTTCCACAACACCTTAACCAGCTCGACCGTTTTGCCACGAAGCACCTTACTGTTGGTATCAAGAATCACTACTGGTTCCTCTTCATAAGATAGGTTTGGTCTCAACTCTATCTTTTCCACCAGCATAACATGCGATAGATCCGACCTATACCTCCGCAACATCGAAATGTGGAACACATCATGAATCTTTCCCAACTCCAGAGGTAGCCTCAAACGGTACGCAACTAGACCCACACGCTTGACAACCTCGTATGGTACAATGAACCTTGGGCTAAGCTTCCCTTTTCGCCCAAAACGCGACACCTTTTTCCAGGGCGATACTTTCAAAAACACTTTATCACCCACAACGTACTCTATATCCATACGCTTCAAATTCGCATAGGATTTCTGGCGATCTGTAGCCACTTTTAAGCACTCACATATCAACTTTACCTTTTTGGTCGTGCCTTTCAAGACATTGGGCATAGACACAAACTTTTCCCCTACTTCTGCCCAACACACAGGCGTACGACACTTCCTGCATATAAGGGGCCATCTATATGCTAGCATGATAACTGTTATTATAGGCAAACTCCACCAACGAAAACTGTTTCTCCCACGTTCCCTGATACTCAATAGCACAACACCTTAAAATATCCTCGAGAACCTGAATCACGCTCTCCGACTGACCATCCGACTGAGGATGGAACGAGGTACTAAAACTCAACTGGGTTCCCAAAGTACGATGTAAACTCACCCAAAACCTTGCCGTGAACCTCGGATCCCTATCCGAAACTATAGATTTGGGCACCCCGTGCAAATGCACTATCTCAGAGATGTACAACTCAGCCAACCTGTCCAAGGTATACGTAGTATGCACTGGCACAAAATGCGCACACTTCGTAAACTGATCTACGATCACCCAAATAGAATCCTTTTTGGTCGGCGTCAAAGGTAGCCCAGACACAAAATCCATGGTGATTCTATCCCACTTTCATTCTGGTATCCTCAACGGTTGCAACAATCCGAAAGGAAACTGATGCTCAGCCTTTACCCGCTGACAAACCATGCACCGAGCTACAAAATCAGCCACATCCCTCTTCAATTCAACCCAATAGTACTACCGGGATGCATAGGAAAAGGACTAGCATGTGCCTCAGTCAAAATAGTACGCCTCAACTCTTCTTCCTCAGTCACCACTATTTGACCTTTGAAACACAACAACGACCAGCTCAAGATCATGAGTAGGGTAGTTACATTCATGCACCTTCAATTTCCTAGATGCATACGCCACTACTTTACCCTTTTGCATTAACACACAACCAAGCCCGACATACGACGCATCACTATAAAAAACAAACTCATTTCCTGATTCTGGTTGAACCAAGACCGAAGCTAACGTTAAAGCTTTCTTCAAGCTCGCTGTCTATCCTCCGTCCACTCAAACCGAACATTCTTCTGCAACAACCTTGTTAACGGAGCCGCATACTAGAGAACCCTTCCACAAACCTCCGGTAGTATCCCGCCAAACCAAGGAAACTACTAACTTCTGTCACAGACTTCGGCTCCTTCCAGCCCATTACAGCCCCAACCTTATGCGGATCGACACAAATTCCTTCGACAGACACAACATGCCCAAGAAACACAACTTCCTTAAGCCAAAACTCACATTTGCTTAACTTAGCATAAAGCTGATTAGCCAATAGCGTCTGAAGCAAAATTCTCAAATGTCTATCATGATCTTCCTCGGTACGAGAGTACACAAGGATATCATTTATGAACACACCCATTACAGCCTCAACCTAAAACATGCTTAAATGGTAGGTAACATGTAAATTAAAAAAGTGCATAAAACCATTTCAAACTAGCACGTCCGAAAGAGACAACCACTTTATACTTACTTTCGAATCTAGGTAAGCGTTTCAAGATCTACCATAACTCCCAAAAATCTGTTCCCTAAACATCAAAACGCTTTAAACCACGTTTTTACTCACCGATACGCGAAACCTCGATTCGCCGACGCGAAATCAAGTATCCGAAGCCTCCAACGCTTCTCCAATTACTTTCGGATCAACCTCCCCAATTTTTACCATAAAAAACAGAGGATTAATGCATCACAATGCATTCTAAACACAACAAACACAATCCTCCTCGAATTTCCACAACACCCTCACAATTAACCCTCCACTACAACCGAAATCAAGACCAAAGCACTTCGATTCACAACCCAGCCAACATCTATCAACCTAGCATCATTTTCAACACCAAAACACCTCTAAAAACAGATCCAAGACAATCTACCACCTTCAGCAACCTAACAACCATAATTTCAACACAAAACCTCAAAACTAACAACCTAAACAAATAGAGATTCTTCTGTTTTGGGATTCCATTGATAAAAATCACTTATCAACATTGTTAGACATCCAAAATATGAGTCAAATCACCATTACATACTGGAAATTAGATTCAATTCGAGAATCAATACATTTCCCCAAAGATCTCATTAAATCATCAGAAAATCATCAAAATCAGATTAGAAATGCAAAAGCAAGGATCAAATGCTAGGTAATTTCAATAAAGAACCATACAATAGAGGAGATCTCAGAACTTACCCCTATTGTGAAATTTCTCCCTCAATTGATTTGTGAAAAGCTAAGAAATCACAAGATTAATGTGAGATTTTGTATAAACAATATTTGTAAAACAATTTGGAACAATAAAATCAAGTTAGAAACTACCTCACCTCTAGAAATTTGATGAAATCTGAGTGTTTGGTTGAGGAGAGAATAGAGAGAAAAAGTTGAGAGAAAGATGACGCGATTTTTGTTTAAGAAAAGATAACCACCTATTTAACAAACTCCACTTTAATTATTAATTAAAGCACATGTTTAAATTAATTAAACTAAGGGAGAAGCCTTAAGAAACAAATTGGTAAAATAGCTCCTTAAAGATTCTAAGTATTTGACCCTTTTCATTTTAGTCACTAGAAAATCATAGTTTTCAAAACTTTCATTTTGGTCACTAACCAAAATGTCCACCTTCCAAAACTATTTTTTCAAAATTGATTCCACCATTATTAAATATATAATTAATAATGTCTTTAAACATTTTTCCATAATTTTTCCAACACCAAAAATATACGATCCCGAAATCGACTCAAATCTCTACTCCGGTCCACCAAACTGGTTAATAACCCACTAAACCGCTAAGCCCTAAAACCGGGGCGTTACACTTACCTAGCCCGTGTTGTGGATACTCAATCACCAAAGAAAGATATAAATAGTATTCCAACAGTTCGAGATTTCCCTGATGTATTTCTAGAGGAATTGCAGGGTTACCTCCGGATCGAGAAGTAAAATTCAAAATTGATATTTTACCTGGTACTGAACCGGTATCGATGGAAACTTATCGGATGTCTCCTATAGAATGGAGAGAGCTAAAGGCTCAATTGCAGGAGTTGTTGGATCGAGGTTTTATACGACCTAGTGTATCACCTTGGGGAGCACCGATATTGTTCGTTAAAAAGAATGATGGATCGATGCGACTATGCATTGATTATCAGAAATTAAGCAAGGTGACAATTAAGAATAAGTATCCTTTACCGAGGATCGATGACTTATTTGACCAGTTGAAAGGAGCAACTGTGTTTTCTAAGATTGATCTTCGGTCGGGTTACTATCAACTAAAAGTCAAATAGGAGGATATTCTGAAGACAGTATTTCAAACACGGTATGGACACTATGAGTTTGTGGCAATGCCTTTTGGTCTCACAAATGCTCCTGCAGCATTTATAGATTTAATGAATAGAGTGTTCCAATTGTACCTAGATCAATTTGTGGTCATGTTTATTGATGACATACTGGTCTATTCCAAGACTGAAAAGGAGCATGATGCCCATTTATGGGTAGTATTACAGATTTTGCGAGATAAGAAGCTTTATGCTAAACTCTCCAAATGTGAATTTTGGTTATTAGAAGTGGCTTTCTTAGGCCATATTGTTTCCGCTAAAGGAATTAGGGTTGATCCTAAAAAATTCAAGCTATAGTTGAATGGAAACCTCCCAAGAATATTACAGAGGTTCGTAGTTTCTTGGGTTTGGCAGGATATTATCGTCGCTTCGTGAAGGGTTTCTCGATGATCGCTGCACCAATCACAAAATTATTAAGGAAGGATGTACCTTTTGTCTGGACTGATAAATGCCAAGAGAGCTTTGATCAGTTGAAGTGGATTTTAACTGAAGCTCTAGTGCTTGTACAACCAGAATTGAGAAAGGATTTCACATTGTATAGTGACGCGTCCCATAATGGGTTGGGATGTGTATTAATGCAAGAAGGAAGGGTAATAGCATATGCCTCTAGAAAATTTAAAACACATGAGAGAAATTATCCGATTCAGGATTTGGAGTTGGCTGCAATTGTTTTTACGTTGAAGATATGACGTCATTATCTATATGGTGAGCGGTGCTATATTTTTACTGATCATAAAAAGTTTGAAATATTTGATGACAGGGAAAGAATTAAATTTGAGACAGAGAAGATGGTTGGAACTGATTAAAGATTATGATCTTGTGATTAATTATCACCCTGGAAAAACAAACTTTGTGGCTGATGCTTTGAGTTCTTAAGACGTTTTCTGCCTTAAGGACATTGAATGCTCAGATAGCTTTGAGAAATGATGGTGCTTGATTGCAAATATACAGCTCAAATCTACCTTGTTAGATCATATTAGAGAGCCCCAGAATAAAGATGAAAAGTGTTCAACGATAGTGAAGCAAGTTGAAAGTGGTGAGACTAAAGACTATGAAGTTAAGAATGATGGATGCCTCTATTATCGGAATAAATTATATATTCCTGATGATGAAGAGTTAAAAAGGGAACTTCTACATGAAGCTCATTATAGTGCTTTGACAATGCATCCATGAGGTAATAAAATGTATCAAGATTTAAAGAGCAGATATTGGTGGCCAGGCATGAAAAGAGCCGTGACAGAATTTGTATATAAGTGTTTGACATGTCAACAAGTGAAAGCGGAACATCAAGTGACATCTGGTTTACTACAACCGATTTCTATTCCCAGTGGAAATGGGAGAATGTCACAATGGATTTTGTGACAGGCTTACCAATGACTCCGAGCAGAAAGGATGCTATTTGGGTGGTAGTGGACAGATTGACAAAATCTGCTCATTTTATCCCAGTCCGAACTAGTTGTACAATAAATAAGTATGCTGAGACGTACCTTAAGGAAATTGTACGACTACATGGTGTACCTCTATCTATTGTGTCAAATAGAGATCCAAGGTTTACCTCACGATTTTGGAGATCTTTACATGAGGCATTGGGGACTCGATTAAATTTTAGTACTTCTTTTCACCATCAAACAAATGGTCAATCTGAAAGGACAATTCAGATTCTTGAAGATATGCTTAGAGCTTGTATAATTGAATTTGAAGGCTCGTGGGAAAAATATTTGCCATTAGCTGAGTTTGCCTATAATAACAGTTATCAAGCAAGTATAAAAATGGCTCCTTATGGAGCCTTATACGGTAGGCGATGCAGAACATCGTTAAATTGGTTCGAGCTTAAGGATCATAGTTTGATTGGACCTGATTTGATGCGAGATGTAGAAGATAAAGTTAAAATAGTGCAGGACAACCTCAAGAAGGCATCAGATCGACAGAAATCTTATGCATATCTAAAGAGAAAAGATATAAAGTTTGAGGTTGGTGAAAAACTGTTCCTTAAAGTATCACCCTGGAAAAAGGTGTTACGCTTCAGACATAAAGGAAAGTTAAGTATGAGGTTTATTGGTCCTTATGGGATTTTAAAGAAAGTTGGCCTAGTGGCGTATCAATTAGCGTTGCCTCCAGAATTGAGCAAGATTCATAATGTGTTTCATGTTTCGATGCTTAAAAGATATCGATCAGATCCTACTCATGTGATATCACTGGTAGAGGTCGAGGTTCAACCAGATTTAACTTATGAGGAGGAACCAGTGAGGATTCTTGCTCATGGAGTTAAAGAATTGAGAAACAAGACTATTCCATTGGTAAAAGTTCTTTGGCGGAATCATAAAGTGGAAGAAGCCACTTGGGAAATGAAGGAATCAATGGAAAAGCAATACTCGCATCTTTTTAAAATAGGTACGTTTCAAAATTTGAGGACGAATTTTCTTAAAGGGGAATTGTAATACCCTAATAGTTGTTTAGTGACCAAATAGTACAGAATTGAAAGTTGGTGGTTTTAGTGCAGTGACTAAAATGTAAAATTTTAAAGTTTAGTGGCTAAAGTGAGTTGAGAAAAGTTCAAGAACCAACATGGTAAGGGAGTTGTAGAAAGACTTGAGGAATATGGAATTTCATTTTGGAATCGTTTTTAATCGATTTAGATTTGATGGAAGACAATATTTTATTATAGTGCACAAATGGCATTTTTGTGAATACATGGATTCATTAATGGCATTTTAGTCATTTTGCCCATATTTTTTAATTAAAAATGATTATGGAAAAGTGATAAGGTTAGGTGTCAACACCTCATTGGATATAATTGAGGGGCAAAATAGTAATTTTACTAGTAAAAAAGATTTTTTTATTAGATAAAGGTTAATTAAATGCCATTTGTCTTGCTAATTAAGTGAAGAAAAAACTAGAATTTTGTTCATCATCTTCCTCTTGGTTGAAACCTCTCTAACCAAGGTAAGGGAATTTTTTATTCAATTTTTGGTTTGATTCGATTGGTTTTTGGATTGAGACATGAAATAAGAAATTAATCTCTATGAAATTGTCTTTCTTTTGGTACTATTTTTATGTGGTTTTCATGTCTCTAAGGTTAAATTGGAAGATAGGGTGGATGAAGGACATAGTGAAATCTTGTGTTTTATGATTCTATCAAGTTGGATATGGTGTTGTAGTGTTATTTTTATCCTTATAGTGATGGAAATGTTAAGATTTAAAGTATGGAGAATTTTTTGGTGAAGATGGAAAATTAGGGGAAATTATGTCAAAATTTATTTTGATGAAGGAAGTATATTGAAATGATGTTTTTCATGTTCGGTTGAAGTTGGAATGATGAAAACTTGAGTGGTGGACTATTATGTCAATTATGGAAAATTAAGGGTTGAAGTGTAGGAATTTATTTCAATGTTGGTTATGAAAAATTATGCATTCTACATGCTTTAAAGTGTTGTTTGAAGCAAAAATCTCATGTTAAAGTATTAGGGGCCAATTCAGCAATTATTTAAATTATTGGGAAAATTTTGTAAAGTGTTAATTTAAAGTATTTAGGTTGATTGTTATCACCGAAGCTTTATTTTAATGATTGTATTGTTGAACATGGGATTGAATTATGAAAATTCAGAATGTGGGGTAATTGAGCATAAGTGAAAGAAATGAGAATTTCTAGGAAGTTATGAAGTGGAGGAGTAGATTTAATTGAAGAAAGTATTGATATGTTATTAGTACACTAAGGGATTTATATGAAAATTTTCGTATTAATGTACTTAGTCGATTGATAATCTAACATATACATTTAATTGTATGTGTTATGGTTGGACGATTACAACAGCTGGACAAGCTCGAGATCTAAACAAATCAAGAGGGATTTATTTCAATACTTAATTTTTTAATTATTCATAATGCCTCACTAAATTTATACTTAGCGTGTGTATTTTGCATGTGCACACGTAGGTTAGTACGGTGTGGTGGTAAGCAGCATCAGCTCGGGTGCAGTTGGATGAGCAACTACTACAAGTTATCATAGTAGGTTAGTTTGGCATCCTATATGATATATTATTAGTGGCATGTATAATATTAAATCCTTGTGTTTTGTGTAAACTAAACTCTACTAACTTTATATTTTATTATGGTTATGGTAAAATATGGACTAGTATTATTTATTAAATGTTTTAAAATGGTTTAGGAATATTTTAGTAGACTTACTTTTGAAATGGGTAAAAATAGTCTTGAAATTCTGCTCTAGACAGTGAATTTGAAATATTGCTATAAATTCCACAGATTGGTTTAGATGATGAATCTTATATGTATGAACAGAAAATTGAGTCTAGTTTATTTTAAAACAAACAGTGACCGATTTTGATTTATATATCAAAAGATATGAATTTTTATTCGATGCAATGTCAGAATTTCCAGACAGCAGATCTGCATTGCAGTGCATATTTAACGAATTTTATGCACTTGTGTTCCATGAGTTAAGATCTCTAATTTATACGGATTGATAGCCTGATGAATCTAGTTTACTAGGAATTTTTCCAAATGAAGTTTTGAAGCTTACAAAAATTTATAAATTTTTTAAAAAAAGACAGTGCACGCTGCCAGATTTTTTAAAAATTAGAAAAATGGATTTTATTTTAATTAAGTAACATCACCGACTCGTGTTTGGCAACAAATATGTGAAAGTGGTGTTACAATTTTTATTAAAAAGTATAGGTGAAATGACTAAAATGCCATTAATGAAATAGTTTATTTTCAAAAATGCCATTTCGTCACCTATACAAAATACTGAATAGAATTGAATCTAAACTGATTAAAAACGATTCAAAATTTCAATGATACGCTCCTCGGGTCTTCCTTCAAATTTTCATAAAATTCCGAGCTCATATGAGTACCTGAATTCCACTTAAACTTTAATCATAATTTCCCAATAATAGAAACATTAGATCAAACCATAGTTTTTATATTCGATCCATATCCTTAGATGATCTAATTATTTATGGAATAAAAATAATTATTGGGAAAATTACCATGTTGGTCCTTGAACTTTTCTCAACTTTTCACTTTTGTCACCAAACTTTAAAACTTTACGTTTTAGTCACTGAACTAAAACCACTAACTTTTGATTCTTACGCTTTGGCCACTAATCAAATAATGGGATATTACACTAGTAAGACCTATTATGTTTATAAATGATAATGGACTAAGTTATTAGTAAATGTGGGACTTATGGTAGAAAGATTAAAAATTTGTCCAGAAATGTATGCAAAAGCAGCGTGTTTGAAAAATTAGCATAAATTCCACAATTGGACTTAGAAAGTGAATCTTATATGTATGAACTAGAAATTTTATCTAGCTTCTTTCAAAACAAACGGTGACTAATTTCGATTTGTATATAAAAAGTTATGATTTTTATTAAAAAAGTATTGGTGAAATGACTAAAATGCCATTAATGAAAAAGTTTATTTTTAAAAATGCCATTCTATCACCTATACAAAATACTGAATAGAATCGAATCTAAACCGATTAAAAACGATTCAAAACTTCAATGCTATGATCCTCGGGTCTGCCTAAGACTTCCTTCAAATTTTCACAAAATTCTGAACTCATATAAGTACCCGAATTCCACTTAAACTTTAATCGTAATTTCCCAATAATAGAAACATCAGATCAAACCATATTTTTTATATTCGATCCATACCCTTAGATGATCTACTTATTTATGGAATAAAAATAATTATTGGGAAAATTACCATTTTGGTCCTTGAACTTTTCTCAACTTTTCACTTTTGTCACCAAACTTTAAAACTTTACGTTTTAGTCACTAAACTAAAACCACTAACTTTTTTCAAAAGTAAAAGATGAAAATTGTTTAGAGAGAAAGAAGAAAACTGAAAAGGGAGAATCTTCAGACTTCGAAGTGAAGTCCAATGGATGTTTATATTATAAATGACGTGTTTATATTCCTAAAGATGAGGAATTGAAAAAGGAAATTCTTACAGAAACACATTATAGTCCTTTAACGATGCACTCGGGAGGAAATAAAATGTATCAGGATTTGAAGAGCTGTTTTTGGTGGCCAGGAATGAAAAGAGCTATAACAGAATTTGTATCCAAATGCTTAACTTGTCAGCAAGTTAAAGCAGAACATCAAGTGCCATCAGGGTTACTTCAACCAATTGTTATTCTAGAATGGAAATGGGAAAAATGACTATGGATTTTGTAACTGGATTACCATTGACGCTGAGTAGGAAAGACTCAATCTGGGCGATTGTGGATCGATTAACCAAATCAGCACATTTCCTACCAGTCAGAACAGATTTCTCCTTGAGTAAATATGCAGAGTTGTATATTCGGGAGATTGTTAGATTACATGGAGTTCCTATTTCCATTGTGTCTGACAGAGATCCCAGGTTTACTTCTAGATTCTGGAATGCACTATAGGAAGCATTGGGTACTCGATTGCATTTTAGTATTGCCTTTCACCCTCAAACTGATGGACAATCAGAGAGAACAATTTAGATTTTGGAAGATATGCTTAGAGCTTGTGTCATTGAGTTTGCAGGCTCACGGGAAAAGTACTTACCATTGGCTGAATTTGCGTATAACAACAGTTATTAGTCAAGTATTAAAATTTCACCTTATGAAGTTTTATATGGAAGAAAATGCCGGACGCCATTAAATTGGTTTGAGTTGAAAGATCGCAAGATTATTGGGCCTGATTTAATTCAAGAAGTAGAAGAAAAAGTGAAGATAATTCGAGATAATCTAAAAGCAACTTCTGATAGAAAAAAAGCTTATTCAGATTTAAAAAGAAAAGACATTGAATACCAAGTGGGAGACAAGGAATTCTTGAAAGTTTCACCATGGAAGAAAATAATGAGATTTGGAAGAAAAATGAAGCTTAGTCCAAGATTTATTGGTCTGTATGAAATCCTGAAAAGAGTTGGACCGATGGCGTATCAATTGGATTTACCACCAGAAATAAGCAAGATTCATGATGTTTTTCATGTATCGATGCTTCGTAAATATAGGTCGGACCCTTTACACGTCATTTCACTTGCAGAAGTTGAGATGCAACCTGATTTGACATTTGAAGAAGAACCAGTAAATATTTTAGCTCATTGAGTGAATAAATTGAGAAACAAATCGATTCCATTGGTTAAAGTTCTTTGGAAGAATCATAAAGTGGAAGAAGCCACTTGGGAAACCGAAAAGAGAATGAAAGAACAATACCCGCATTTGTTTAATCCATGTACGTTCTAAAAATTCAAGGATGATTTTTTAGGGGGAGAATTGTAATATCCCATTATTTGATTAGTGACCAAAACGTAAGAATCAAAAGTTAGTGGCTTTAGTTTAGTGACTAAAATGTAAAGTTTTAAAGTTTGGTGACAAAAGTGAAAAGTTGAGAAAAGTTCAAGGACCAACATGGTAATTTTCCCAATAATTATTTTTATTCCATAAATAATTAGATCATCTAAGGGTATGGATCGAATATAAAAACTATGGTTTGATCTGATGTTTCTATTATTGGAAAATTACGATTAAAGTTTAAGTGGAATTCGGGTACTCATATGAGCCCGAAATTTTATGAAAATTTGAAAGAAGTCTTAGGAAGAGTCGAGAAGCATAGAATTGAAGTTTTGAATCATTTTTAATCAGTTTAGATATATTCTATTCAGTATTTTATATAGGTGATGAAATGGCATTTTTGAAAATAAACTATTTCATTAATGGCATTTTAGTCATTTCACCTATACTTTTTAATAAAAATATATTATAGAAGAGGATAAAATATTGGTGTTGACTTGTGATTGGTTATAACTTAAGGGTTTAGATATTTTTATTATTATATAGCCAATTTGAAGACATTTGGCAATAAATGAAGAAAAGGAAAATTTGTTCATCTTCTCTAGGGATTTCGAAACTCTCCAAGAAAGGTAACAAATATTTTCAATTCAATTTTGGCTTGATTTGTTTGATTTTTAGCTAGAGACATGAAACAAGAAAGTGATCTCCATTGAATTCTCTATCTTTCGGTATAAGTTTTGCTTAGTTTCCATGTCTCTAAGTTGAGATTGATGATTAGGGTGGTTGAAGAACATGTTAAGTTTTCATGTTTTTAAGGTTCAATCAAGCTGGAAATGGTGTTGTAGCGTTGTTTCTATGCTTGAAATGATGAAAATCTCTTGGAAAACCTATAGGGACCAATTCGACAGTATGAAGAAAATTAGGGGAAATTTTGTGAAAATTATTTTCATGATGGAAATGATTAGAATTATGTTTTCTAAATTGAATTATGTTATTGGAATGAAGGAAACATCATTTTAGGACCATTTTGTGAATTTTGCAAATTGGGTGAAATAAGTGAGAAATTGGAAAATATTCAAGAAGCATGGTTATGTTGTTTGCTATTATAAAAGGATCATTTTGGTATTAAAATTTTTGAAAATTGAGATGAAATGTGAAAGTTTCCAAATTTTGGATCATAAACCCTAAGAGAGAGAATTTAGGGTTTAAAGTGAAATTATCAAACTTATGGTTGCAATGTGCAATTTGAGAGTAGATTAAAGTGTAGGAAGCATTGTTTTTACAAAGAAGTACTTGGTTGAAAATGCTAAATTTTCCAACTTGGTATGTACATGTATTAGTAAGGTTTGGACATGTACTTAAGGTTGCTTGTGTTATGTATTTAATGTACATACAAATAACAAGCAAGTTCGAGATCAAACTAGTAAAGAAAGAAGATAAAAAATGCAACCGCGCTTAGCGAGGCTAGTATAATTTGTACTTTTGAAAGTGTCAAGGTGAGTGCAATGCATGTATAGCATGATATTTATGTCATTTATCATATATTTGGCATGTGAGAAATATGTCAAAGGTTGAAAACATATGCATGGATCACTAATTATTCATGGAATGTTATTTTAGGTATGAATTGCTCAATATGTATATATGTTTCCATGAATGAGATTATGATTGATATAAAGCCCAATGTATGAGATAGGAAATTAAAAGTATAGTTGGATATCCATAAAGTCATAATCAGCTGTATAAACATTCTAAGCACTCCAGGTAAAGTGCAAATTTTTACTAATTGTATACTCTGGTAAGTATACAGAAGCACTTCTAGAAAAGTGCAAATCATACACTATACTCAAGTGAGTATAGGGGGATGACTTGTGTACATAGATTTCCTTAAATCGATACTTGGGCTAAATAAATTGAAAAACAGGATGAAAAGCTTGAAAGCTTGATGATAAATATGGCAATGGTGTTGGTAAGAATCAAAGTATTACCTTGTGATATGTTATTACATATAATGTCCTATATGCTAGCAAGCATAAAATGGTAAGTGATCATATGCGTTGTTATTTTATTATATTGATATCTATGTTAAGTTGCAATTGATCTAAATATTGTTGCCTCACTAAGTACATACTTAGCGTATGATGAATTTCTTGCGTAGGTTTTAAAGGAGCTTCAAGGGAAGAGTAGCCGAGCATCACTTTCTTATTTTGGGAGGTATATCTCCATATACATAGTAATGTTAATGACATCCATCCTTTCTTTTGGAGATGCACTAGATGGCATGTATAATTAGTAGGGTTTGTAATAACTTATTACCAAATATGGTTGGTTTAATAGTTGATATAATATGGATGATGAACCTAGTTGTAATATCCCATTATTTGATTAGTGACCAAAACGTAAGAACCCAAAGTTAGTGGTTTTAGTTTAGTGACTAAAACGTAAAGTTTTAAAGATTGGTGACAAAAGTGAAAAGTTGAGAAAAGTTTAAGGACCAACGTGGTAATTAATTGTAATATCCCATTATTTGATTAATGACCAAAACGTAAGAATCAAAAGTTAGTGGTTTTAGTTCAGTGACTAAAACGTAAAGTTTTAAAGTTTGGTGACAAGTGAAAAGTTGAGAAAAGTTTAAGGACCAACATGGTAATTTTCCAAATAATTATTTTTATTCCACTAGAACTAATTATGAGTGAGGTGGTAGCAACCAATCCTATAGGCCAGAGTGCTAAGGTCAAAAGAATTTGTCGTCAGTGTACTATTAAAATTCAGAATGTGGGTCTCCTCACTGACCTTATGAATTATCGTTTTGTGAGTTTGAAATAATAATGGGGATGGATTGGTTATTTGCATATGGTGTTGTGGTGGAGTGCCGATTAAAAAGATTAACTTTAAAGGCACCAGATGGATCGCAAATATTATTTGTGGGTGAGAAGCCAAATCATTGTAGTAATGTTATTTTGAATGTTGTTGCGAATGAAATGTTGACGAATGGTTGTGAAACATATTCAACTTCTGAAATTTATACCTTGAAGCAGGAAGTGAAAATAGAAGATATACCTATGGTGCAGGAATTTCTAGATGTATTCCTAGAAGAACTACCCGGATTACCTCCAAATAGAGAGGTGGAATTTCGAATTGTTGTATTACATGGTACAACACCTATATCGATGGCACCGTATCGTATGGCACCTGCTGAACTTAGGGAACTCAAGTCACAGCTGCAAGAATTATAGAATCGAGGTTTTATACGGCCAAGTATATCACCTTGGGGAGCACCCGTATTATTTGTAAAGAAGAAAATGGATCGATTCGGTAATTACGATAAAGAATAAATATCCACTGCCATGAATTGATGATATTTTTTATCAATTAAAGGGGGCACCAGTGTTCTCTAAGATTGATCTTCGATCGGGCTATCATCAATTGAAGAATAAAGAGAAAGATATTCCAAAAATGGCTTTCGAGACTTGATACGGTCATTACGAGTTCGTGGTAATGCCGTTTGGATTAACTAATGCCCCAGCAACATTTATGGATTTGATGAACCAAATTTTTCAGCCATACCTGGACTAGTTTGTGGTGGTATTCATAGATGATATCCTAGTTTATTCTAAAACCAAGGAGGATCATGATGTTCATCTCAGAATAGTCCTTCAGATCTTGAGAGAGAAGAAGTTATATGCCAAATTATCTAAATGTGAGTTTTGGCTTTTTGAGGTGACATTTCTTGGACATATAGTATCGGTTGAGGGAATTCGGGTTGATCCTCAGAAAATTCAAGCTATCATGGAGTGGAAACCTCCTAAAAATGTTGCAGAGGTTAGAAGCTTTCTTGGATTGGCAGGATATTACTGCCGGTTCGTGAAAGATTTCTCGATGATTGTCGCTCCTATTATAAAGCAACTTAGGAGGAATGTATCATTTGTATGGACTAAAGAATGTGAAGACAGCTTTGAAAGATTGAAGAAAACCTTGACAGAAGCTCAAGTGTTAGTTCAACTTGAATCAGGTAAGAGTTTTGTGGTGTATAGTGATGCATCGCATAATGGTTTGGCCTGTGTACTTATGCAAGAAGGGAAAGTAGTGGCTTATGCTTCTAGGAAGCTTAAAACTCATGAAAGAAATTATCCTACTCATGATTTGGAGTTAGCTGCGGTTGTTTTTGCTTTAAAGATTTGGCGCCACTACTTATATGGTGAAAAATGTTATATATACACAGACCATAAAAGCTTTAAATATCTTTTAACGCAGAAGGAGATGAATCTAAGGCAAAGGCAATGGATCGAGCTAATTAAAGATTACGATGCAATTATTGATTATCACTCGGGAAAGGCTAATGTGGTGGCAAACGCACTTAGCCGAAAGATGTTTTTATCTTTACGGATATCGGATGCTCAATTATCAATATTGAATGATGGTGCTTTACTTGCTGAGTTGAATATAAGATATACCTTGATAGACAAAATAAAAGAATCACAAGAAAGAGATGAAAATTGTTTAGAAAGAAAGAAGAAAACTGAAATGGGAGAATCTTCAGACTTGGAAGTGAAGTCCAATGGATTTTTATATTATAAAGGACGTGCTTATATTCCTGAAGATGAGGAATTGAAAAAGGAAATTCTTGCAGAAGCACATTATAGTCCTTTAACGATGCAACCGAGAGGAAATAAAATGTATTAGGATTTGAAGAGCCATTTTTGGTGGCCAGGAATAAAAAGAGCTATAACGGAATTTGTATCCAAATGCTTATCTTTTCAGCAAGTTAAAGCATAACATCAAGTGTCATCAGGTTTACTTCAACCAATTGTTATTCCAGAATGGAAATGTGAAAAAGTGACTATGGATTTGGTAACCGGATTACCATTGACGCCGAGTAGGAAAGACTCAATCTGGGTGATTATGGATCGATTAACCAAATCAGCACATTTCTTACCAGGCAGAACATATTTCTCCTTGAGTAAATATGTAGAGTTGTATATTCGGGAGATTTTTAGATTACATGGAGTTCCTATTTCCATTTTGTCTGACAGAGATCCCAGGTTTACTTCTAGATTCTGAAACGGTGTTGTAGTGTTTTTTCTATGCTTGAAATGATGAAAATCTCTTGGAAAACCTATAGGGACCAATTTGGCAATATGAAGAAAATTAGGGGAAATTTTGTGAAAATTATTTTGATGATGGAAATGATTAGAATAATGTTTTCTAAGTTGAATTATGTTATTGGAATGAAGAAAACACCATTTTAGGAACATTTTGTGAATTTTGCAAATTGGGTGAAATAAGTGAGAAATTGGAAAATATTCAAGAAGCATGGTTATGTTGTTTGCTATTATTCAAGGATCGTTTCAGTATTAAAATTTTTGAAAATTGAGATGAAATGTGAAAGTTTCCAAATTTTGGATCATAAACCTTAGAAGAGAGAATTTAGGGTTTAAAGTGAAATTATCAAACTTATGGTTGCAATGTGCAATTTGAAAGTAGATTAAAGTGTAGGAAGCATTGTTTTTACAAAGAAGTACTTGGTTGAAAATGCTAAATTTTCTCAACTTTTCACTTTTGTCACCAAACTTTAAAGCTTTACGTTTTAGTCACTAAACTAAAACCACTAACTTTTGATTCTTACGTTTTGGTCACTAATCAAATAATGGGACATTACACCCTTGACATCCAAGGTGACTTATTATAGTGCACTATCAGTCCTATGGGCAGCCAACTACATCCAATAACATTCCTTTAAACCACATCACTTGCCAATATAATTAACAAATAACCATGCACCTCACTGTTTTTAATGCATCACCACAAAACCTTTTCTCAAAGCAACAAACCATGCTTTAAACACAAGTATTTTCACATACTTACAAGGATCACTTACCATGTGCATCCTTCAACCTTTCATGGTTAAAAACAGTATTTCACATACTTTAAAACATGCATAAACAATAGGTACCATGTAAAACAAAACAAGTGCATAAAACCATTTCATAAAAGCACAACCGAGAGAAAAATCTTTCTGATACCTACTTCCGAGCTTAGGTAAGCATTTTAAGCTCTACCTAAACCCCCAAAACATTGATTCAAACCTTCAAAACGCTTTAAACTACATTTTCACTCACCAATACGTGAAACCTAAATTAACCGACGTGAATTCAAGCGTCTGAAGCCTCCAAAGCTTCACCAATCACTTCTAGATCAACCTCTCTTATTTTAACCACATAACAATATAGGACTAATGCACATCAACTCATTCAAAACACTACAACAACGCCCTTCAACAATTCTTTCACAATTACCCAACCACAACAACCGAAAACATCATCTAACTCTTTCCAAACACAACCTTGCCACAATCTAACAATCTAACACTTCCATTATCATCAATCAACACATAAAAACAGGATTATAACATCCTTATATCTCCAGCAAGTAAACAACCACCACAACACCCCCAAAATTCATATCTAACAACCTAAACAATTAGGGATTCAAAGAGTTTCGGGATTCCAATGTTAAAAACAGCTTATCAACATTATAAAACATCCAATATATGATTAAAATCAATCTTCAACCCTGGAAAGTAGATCCAATACAGATCTTCCTCAATTTCATAAATTAAACCCAATTAAATTAATTAATCATTACAAAATCATAAAATCAAATTATAAATCATAAATCAAGGATCAAATACTTAGGAATATCAATAAAGAACCAATTAATAGAGGAGAAAACGAACATTACCTCTATTTTGTGATTTCCCCCTCAATTGGTTGATTAAAGCTTGAAAACACAAGATTTTAATTAGGTTTTGTAAATCAAAGATGAAGAATCAATTATAAATCAAGAATTTAAGAAAATAGACCTCTCACCTCTGAGATTTGATGCAAACAAGAGTGTTTGGCAGAAAAAAAGTGGAGAGAAAAGTTTACATCAAATTTCTTTAAAATCAATAATTACCGTTTTGTTATAAAACCCCTTTTAATTACTTTATAAACCACATGTTAAAAAGTCTTAATTGAAGAGAGAAACCAGAAGCCAAAACTTGGTAATATAGCTCCATAAGGATTCTAAGAATTTGATCCTTTACAATTTAGCCACCATTTAAAAATAGTTTCCAAAAATTACATTTTGGTCACCAACCAAAATGTCACCCTTCCAAATCCAATTTTCCAAAATTGATTTCACCAATATTAATCATATATTAAAATATGATTTTGAACCATTTTCTACATTTTTTATCTTACTAAAAAATATTTGTTCCCGAATCCAACTCGAATCTCCAACCCGTTCCACCAGACCGCATAACTAGCCTTAAAACCTCTAGGCCCAAATCAGGGCCTTACGACTTCCCCTACTTAAGAAATTGTCCTCAAAATTTACCTAGAGGAAATAAATGTGGAAACTGTTCCAACATATCCGACTTGCGTTCTCACGTGGCTTCCTCAACATCGTGGTGTCTCCACAACACCTTAACAAGCTCAACCGTCTTGCCACGCAAAACCTTACTGCTGGTATTAATGATCTCTACTGGTTCCTCGTCATAAGATAAATCTGACCTCAACTCAACATTCTCCACCGGCATAACATGCGATGGATCGACCGATACCTCTACAACATCGATACGTGAAACACATCATAAATTTTCTCTAACTCGGGAGGCAACCTCAACCGATAAGCCACAAGACCAACACGCTCCACAATCTCATATGGTCCAATAAACCTCAGACTAAGCTTACCCTTATGTCCGAACCGCATCACCTTTTTCCACGGTGACACTTTCAAAAATACACGATCAACAATAGCATACTCTATATCTCTATGCTTTAAATCTGTGTAGGATTTCTTTCGACCCGAAGCCGCTCTCAAGTGCTCACATATTAGCTTCACCTTTCCATTGGTGCCTTTCAATACATCATGCATAGAAACATGTTTTTCTCCGACCTCAGCCCAACACAACGGTGTACGGCACTTCCTATGCAACCTAGCAAATATAACCCTCAACTCCACCACAACTTTTCTACTCAAAATATCTGCCACAACGTTAGCTTTACCCGGATGATACTATATGGTCAAATCATAATCCTTAAGCAAATCCAACCATTTTTGTTGCCTAAGGTTTAACTCTTTCTACGACATCAAATATTTCAAACTCTTATGATCCGTATAAACCACACATTTCTCACCATAAAGGTAATGCCTCCAGATTTTCAAGGCAAAAGCAACCGCGACAAGCTTAAGATCATGAGTAGGGTAATTACGCTTATACACCTTCAACTGCCTAGATGCATAGGCAACTACCTTACCTTTCCGCATCAGTACACAACCAAGTCCAACATAGGACGCATCACTATAGACGACAAACTCTTTCCCTAATTATGGTTGAATTAAGACCGGAGCTCATGTCAAAGCTTTCTTCAACCCTTCAAAAGCCCTTTGCCTCTCTGTCCACTCAAAACAAATATTCTTTTGTAACAACTTGGTCAAAGGAGCAGCTATACTGGAGAACCCCTCAACAAATCTACGATAATAACCAGCCAACCCTAGGAAACTCCGATCCTCTGTCATAGATTTAGGCACTTTTCAACTCATCATGACCTCAATTTTGTGTGGGCCAACACGAATCCCCTCAGTTGACACCACATGCCCAAGAAAAACAACTTCCCTAAGCCATAATTCACACTTGCTTAACTTGGCATAAAGCTGGTTAACCAACAACGTCTGAAGCACAATCCGCAAATGCCTATCATAATCCTCCTCGGTACGAGAGTACTCAAGGATATCATCGATAAACACAACCACAAACTGATCCAAAAACTCATGGAACACTCGATTCATCATGTCCATAACAACAACCGGTGCATTGGTCAGACTGAACAGCATCACCAAAAACTCATAATGCCTGTACATCGTACGAAAAACTGTCTTGGGCACATCTACATCCTTCACCTTCAACTGATAGTACCCAGACCTCAAATCTATCTTAGAGAACACCGAAGCACCCCAAAACTGGTCAAACAGATCGTCAATCCGCGGTAAAAGATACTTATTCTTTATCGTCAACTTGTTCAGTTGTCAATAATCTCTACACATCCGTAACGTACCATCCTTCTTTTTTACGAACAACACCGGTGTACCTTACGGTGAAATACCCGGCCTAATAAACCCTCAATCGAGTAACTCCTGCACTTGCATTTTTAGCTCATTTAATTTTTCTAGGGCCATGCAATACGGAGCAATTAACACTGATGCCGCATCCGCATAGATTTCAATGCCAAACTCCACCTCTCGATCCGGTGGTAACCCGGTAACTCTTTAAGAAAAATGCCTGAAAACTCTCACACTGTACGAATATCCTGCACTCTCAACTTCTTCAAACCATGATTCATAACATAGGCCAAGAAAGCATGACATCCCGAATCAATCATCCGTCTTGCTTCTAAAGTTGAAACAGCATTAGACAAGAACTTAGTGTTCTCACCTACAACTACCACCTCAAAATCATCAGACAACTTTAGGTATATCCGTGTGGTCTCAAAATATACCGCAACCCTATGCTTGGTCAACCAATCCATTCCCAAAATAACATCAAAACTTTAGAATGGCAACTCCATCAAATCCACAACAAACACTTGTCCCTAAACCATCAGCGAACACCTACGATACAACTTCCTAACCATGACCGTCTCTCTAAGAGAACTAGTTACTCTAACACCCATATTAAGAATTTCAAAAGTATATCAAGCAACTGTGCATCCTCAGCCAAGATATATGAATGAGTAGAACCAGAATCAACCAACGAATACAAAAGAAAAGACTGTAAAGAGAATGTAACTGCAACCACGTCAGAGTCATTGCGACCCTCACAGTGCGCATACACCCTAGCTAGTCCACCTCCTTCAGTCTGGATAGTAATGGTATGAGCCACAGTCCTCTGCCCACCATCTCTGCACTGAAAAAGGCGCCACGGCCACGACTGCGGCCTCTCTGCAAAACAATAACAGGTGCAACACCTTGCCCACATCTAGCTATCAAAGGACATTCATGTCTCGGATGGTCACCAGACCCATAACTCCAACAAGCATTATCCACAACAGCTGCAGGTAACTGACCCTCCCTGGCCAAACATGGAGAATCTCGCCTCAAATGATCACATGATCCACAAGTCCAACAGGTATTGTGTGGAGCTCGAACCTGGGCACCCTACCCCAGCCTCCATGCTCAACAACACCACCACCACACCTCTGATCTGGGAAAAACCTCCTATCACGGTATCTTTTAGCCCGACCACTGCCAAAACTAGAATCTGCTACTCTCTTTCCAGAGCTAAAGCCTTGAGACCCAAAAGCTAAACTAAGATTTTGCTCAATATCCTTGGCTCACATAACCAAAACATCAAAATTCATATAATAAACAACAAGCATGTATGTTTTAACCTCCTAAACTAGCCCGTATCAGAAACGGTCATAGCGCTGTCACTCATCAAGAACTAACTCGAGAACATACCGGCTCAACCTCACAAACTGTACCTCGTACTCAAAAATAGACATACTACCCTACACTAGAGTCATAAACTCTCTCTTCCTTTGGTCATGGTACTAGATCCCTAGGAACTTCTTTCGAAAAGCACCATAAAAGAACTCCCAAGATACATTCTAGGGTACCATCCCATTTATTAGGGTAGTCCACCAGCTATAAGCAACTCCCTGCAACAGGGACACAACACAACCCAACTTACGGGCATTCGTACAACCCATCTGACCTAGTATCCTCTCTGTACTAGCTAACCAATCCTTAGAAGCCTCTAGTCTAGACCACAAAACTTAACTCTGCCTAGACTACGAAGATGCTCTAACGGCAAACTCGTCTACCCAACCATTGGTACCAGTACATGAACACCTGCAACTGCTGCCTGAAAAGCATCGGTCATGGCCTGAATCAACGGTTCCATGTCACCCAACCCTGGCCCATCTGGCACAGGTGAAACTTGCTCCACTCTCGTAGGTGGATCAGGAGGAAGAGGCGGTAACCCTCTAGGAGGTACAATATCCTCCTCATTTCCCTACCTAACAGCAGTAGCAATCGTACCAGATCGTAACTCTCTCATCGGTCCTATCGTGCTAAATTATATCTAAGGCATGATAATCATTTCAAAACAACACAGTTAGGCTAGCTTTAAGTAAGGATCCAAGACTTTCATCTCCAAATCAAAACATTTTAGACTATAATAATAATATAATGGTTTCCCGTATTTTCCCCCAATATGGCATAAAGCAATCAACGTGCATGTTACAATCACCGTGCATAGCAAACATTAGATTACAACCCATAACAGCATAAAAATAACCTTACCAACTCCCAATTATCGCAAACCTGGCTCTGATACCACCAAATGTAACCCCCTCGACCTGGCCTAGTCGTAAGACCGATCCGAGCGAGCTATATCAGGCTTATCGAAGTAAACCGTGAAGAAAAAACTTGAAAATCGACCATTTTTTTTCTTTTTATCTTATGTAAATGCAAATTATTACCCTATATGTTCATAATTACAGCAGGTGAGAACCCATCTCAATCGGGCATCGATTTGATATTCAATTAAACCCAATTGTAATTTAAGGACCAAATTGCAATTCTAGTAAACCATAAGGACTTAACTCTTTTTAATGTTACCAACCTTTAATTAGTTCAATTGCATACATTCATGCCAAAACTCAGCTCAAAACGATCATCCATTCTCATGCAATCGCACCCACAACATTCAGGGATTGGTTTGGGCCACTTTGCTTAAGTTACTTTGGTTTGGGCCACTTTGCTTAAGTTACTACACTGTGAAAATAAAAACACAATTGATAATAGAGTTTCTAATTAACGAGTAAACTAAGAGCAATAAACTAAAACAATAGATGAAATCAAATAAGAGAGGGAATAGGCCAGGTTATCGTGAGTTGAGGAGTGATAGCCAATTGGATCGTCTTGGTAAAAGAGTGCAAGGGCAAATCAGTTGTCGTGGTAACTTGCGCAGCTGGGTTGCCTTGGCAACTAATCAAACGGTTACCTGGGCAACTGGTTGGGTAACTATTTGGGCAGTTGAGCAACAACTTCAAGGTTCGGCAGAACGTTCTTCAATTGTTTCTTCTTATCCCTAAGTCGAAACTCTAGCTATTTGTGCATGCCTTGACAATACATCCCTGCGTGAATCAAGGGTGAACAACAACCAATCTTGCGCTCCTCTTAGCCGTTGAAATCTTTAACTTATTCCTAATCTGAATTAATCTTCATCATCGATAGATTGAATAAAGACCATACTCATTCGTTTCTTGAATCTAACTCTCCCGATATTAGATAAATAGATAAAATTATGAGATCCTCTCCCAATTCACTCGCAAACAACAATAAAAACCAAGAATGAGTAAACCTTGAATTGAAAGTGCAAACTCTTATTACCTAAACAAAATCCAATTGTTTCTCACAACCAAAAAACACAATAACCCCAACCAATCAAGTTAGTTCATGGTTGGGTTCAAAAGATATACAAAGAATAATCCCCAAACCATGAATATAATGGAAGCAACGAAGAAGAAGAAGAAATCGATCAGCCCTCTTTGGAAAATCTCTCCCAATTGAACACTCCCCTCTTGAACTCTCTTGTCGAAATATCTCCCTTGCTCTCCCTTTGGAGTTGACGGCTTGGTCCTTAATTTATAGGGCTAGGTCAAAGTCTTTTTTTGAGGAGGAAGTTAAGTTAGAATTAAATATCTTTAAAGAATATAATTCTTTATTATATTTAAATTCCTTCTAGAACTTCTCCTATCTTCTTGGGATATAATTTCTCTTTAACCTCTTCATGGAAATCAAACTCATTTGGGATTTAACTTTGCTCCACGTCATCTTGGGCTTATCTAGTCATCAATTTCAACTACCATATCATCTTATCCATTATCAAAAATTGCCTTGGCAACTAGCTCGGCATCTCCTTCATGCATTTCCCTGGCAGCTAGCTCAGTGTCTCCTTTATGCATTGCCCTGGCAACTGGTTCCAGCCTTGCTTTGGCAAGTGATTCTGCACACGGACACAAAACAGACCAAAGTAGTATCTTTTTCCACAAAATTAAGCAAAATATGAAATCAAGCTTTCCACCAAGGAAACAATGCAAACATGCATGAATGGCTAATAATGCAACTAATATGAGCCTAAATCTAGCAATAATATGAATAGAAAGGGTAATAAAAATAGTACTTTTGAACACTTAACACACCCCCAAACTCGAACTATTGCTTGTGTTCAAGCAATGCAAACTAATAATTACCTGCCAAGACTTCAATTTTCACAAACTTAGCTTTGAACTTGATTTCAATTCTTAGAACTGGGGCACAAAGTATGATTGGCTTTTCATTTTTTTAGAAAACTTAGGAGTTAATGCTTGTGAGTGTGTGCGGAGTTGTGTGCAAGTTAATTTTTCGGATCTATGCAAACAAGAGGTTTTCAAATTACTTCATTGGGGTTCTTTTAACATGTTTTAAGTAGAGCCAGTTTCGGGCACCTCTAGCGTTTTGTTTTTAGTTTTCTTAAGTTAATTAATTCGACTAGAGCCAGTTTCAGGCACCTCTATCGATCAATCTTTAGGACATACTAGAGCCAATTTCGGGCACCTCCAGCGATCAATTTTTAGCATATACTAGAGCCAATTTTGGGCACCTCTAGCATTCATCCAATTTTTATTCTAATCCCCAACTTTTTAACTATCAACCTAAGTTTGCTAGAATTCCTTAAATCAATCAAGCCACACAGTGTTTCATAGAGTTTAGCATCATAGTACGATTCTAAGTGTTTCCACGTTTATCCTAGAATAAAAAGTTTTATCAATTAAGTACATTGGCAAAGTCATCATCGAATATTCATCAAATCTAGGCAATTCTTGTTCCAATTAAAGGCATGGCAAGCAATTTGTGTATCCTAAATGCAATACTTAAGATGAATGCAACTAAACATGGTAACTAACTAATAACAATCCCCCCAAACTCGAGTGAGGCATTGTCCTCAATGCATGTAACAAAGAAAAAAACAAAAATAACAATAAAGAAAAGTAAAATGCAAATGAGGACTTACTCTGAGAGTTCATCGTCGTGGATGATTAGTTTCCTTTTGGTCGGTGTCTTGATTCTTTTGCTTGAACGTGGTGGTTGCTTTCTTGTTGCCGCTCATGGAATCGATCCTCGTACGGGGTTGTCCTCATCATCCTCTTCATCAACGTCATTGGCTTTCGGTTGGGCTTGGAGGATTCGATTGGTGCGGTCTTTGTTGGTGCAATGGAGGACTAGTCCGAATCTGAAAAATTAGACAATGATTCAGTACGAGTTGCTTTAGGCATAGGTGCTTTACCTTTGGCGTTTGCAGTGGTTGCCGGGGCGTCTTTAGCTTTGGTTGCCGCTGCATCTTCAGTGTTGTTTGTCGTGGCAACTGCTTCATTGGTTTCCGTGGCAAGCATTTCGGCAGGAAAGATTGGGAACGGCACGCGGCTGTCCGGGTACTTTTCTGGGATGACTTGGGTGATGGCATTGTTGTGATCCTTCATGTACCGCATGAACATTATTTTTTGGTCTTCAATTTGCCTAAGGCAGCTCACCAACAGTTGTAAGAGTGCTTCAAGTTGTCCTGGGGTTGTTGGCCGAGTTGCCCGGGCATCAGTTGCTTGGGTATTAGGGGTTGCCGCGGCAATTGAAGGCGTTGGGGATTTTACCGGTGCCTCTCCCATTAGCTTTCGGATTTGTGCTCGATTCCAATCAGACTTTGGTAGGGCCTTTTCATCAGTGGACTCACTTGGGACATGCATCTCCTTGCAAAGATTGGAAATTAAGCAAAGGAAGAAAAGAGAACCCTTGTCTTTTGTGCTACATACAAAAATCTCATCACAAATAATTTTTCCAATGTTAATGATGCGATTATGCAAGATATAATGTATGAGCAAAAGACGTGTATCAACGGTAGTATTATGTGTGGTGGGCATTAAAGAAGTTTTAACAAACTTATTCCATAATTTTGCCTCAGGTTTAAGCCGAAGGTGATTTACCGTACCCTTGTATTTACCGTCGTTCCAATGAGTTCCCGGTAGAGTGAGTTCTTGAAGCACCTTGTCGAGTTGCTTGTGCGTGAGTTGATCAACAAAGGCTTGATGCTCATCCTTCTCAATGTAGAGCCCATAAAAGGTGTTGATGTTTTCGGGGCTTATGAGTATAGCCTTGTCACGAACAAAAACATAAGGATTATCCGGGTTAGGTGAATGAGCTTAGAATTCTCTTACCCATGAGATGTTACCCGGTTCCGATTGATGGCAAAAGATTTGCCACTTTTGATGTGCAATCCTTTCGAAGATGAATGGTTCAAGGCTGAAATATTGATGAGAGTTGGAGTATTCAAAGCCTTGTTCTTCATGAATCTTGGAGTGAAATCTTTCTTGTATCTTTCTTGAACCATCGGTGTAGCAAACTTCTTGTATCTTGGTTCTTTGGGGGAACTTGGATGAACCAAAAATTCGATTTTGGATGCCATAGATGATCTTGGTTGTGAGTTTTGTAGAAACAAAGAAAAGAAACTAAAGAGTTGGAAGATGAAAAGTAGGAATAGGTTTCTTGGAAGTTAAAGGTGATGGGTTAAATAGAAAAGATAGGTAGTAACTCTGGTGGGTGGGTTTAATTGGAAATAAATAAAACAAGGGTTTTGATTTGGGGGAAGGTGACGGCTAGGGGATTTGGGGAAGGGGAAGTGTTTGGCCGGCTATGTAGGGTTTATTTAGGGTAAGTTGGAGGCTTAATATAAGCCTTAGATTTATCCCATTAATTTCCTTGTTGAAGAAGTTTCCTTCTTGAATCAAATTCCTCTTTATCTTGAACTCTTTTCCTACAATTAAAAAACAAATAAAATAAGGATTAAAATTAAAGATAAACTAATAAAAGAAAATAAATAAAGATGTGCAAAGAAATTCTTACACTTAAACTTTTAAAATAATTAGATAAATATGGAAGAAAGATGTAGTTTTAATCTTAAAGAAAATATCCTAAAAAGAAAAATAACCGAAAATAATAAATAAAAAAATAGTTCAAAAAAATAAAAAGAAAAAGAAAATATCGAAAGGAGAGCATGCTCATGCATCTCCTAAGGTGGCCACTTCTTTGTTACATTCCACATGGGCACCATTGTAGTGCTTCAATCTTTGTCCATTAACTCTGAATTCATGTTCGTCAGTGATGGACTTGATTATCACGGCACCATGGGAGAACGGTTTGACAACTTCGAATAGTCCCGATCATCTTGATTTTAGTTTTCCCGGGAAAAGTTTCAGCCGAGAATTGAATAAGAGAACTAGTTGCCCTGGCATGAATTGCCGTAGTAATAGTTTCTTGTCATGCCATTGCTTTATTTTATCCTTGTAGATTCGTGCATTGTTATAAGCGAGTGCACAAAATTCTTCTATCTTGTTGAGGTCCAACAAACGCTTTTTCCCGGCACTTTCCCAATCCATATTCACGGTCTTCAATTTCCACCTGTAGATGGCATGCTTTTCCATAGACAAGTCGGAAGGGAGACATACCTAAGGGTGTTTTGAATGCAGTGCGATATGCCCAAAGTGCATCATCTAGTCTTACTGACCAATCCTTCCTAGAGGGATTTACAACTTTCTCGAGTATACCCTTCAATTCCCGGTTAGAAATTTCTGCTTGCCTATTGGTTTGTGGGTGATATGCCGTGGCAATCTTGTGAGATACACCAAAGCGTTGTAACATCTTGGCGATGAGTTTGTTGCCGAAGTGCTTGCCTTCATCATTGATAATTGCTCTCGGCATCCCAAACCGTGTAAATATGTTTTTCTGCAAGAATGGTTGCACGGTCTTAGAGTCGTTGGTGGGAACTGCAGCTGCCTCAACCCATTTAGACACATAGTCAACGACAAGTAGAATGTAGAGGTTGCCGAATGAATAAAATCAACCCCCTTACATAGAACAATTCTACCTCGATGATGTTTTGGAGCGGCATCTCATGTCGTCTAGAGATATTGCCCGTCCTTTGGCAACGAACACATTGCTTGTAAAATTCTTGGGCATCTTTATATAGTGTTGGCCAATACAAACCAGATTGCAAAACTTTAGCCGCGGTACGTGTTCCTCCAAAATGTCCTCCATAGGGTGAAGAATGGCATTGTCGGAGTACATTCTCCTGCTCCTCTTTAGGGACACATCGGCGTATAACCTAATCTACAAATTGTTTAAACAAAAGAGGCTCGTCCCAAAAGTAATGCTTAGCATCATGGCGGAACTGCTTATTCCCTTGGTGAGTAAGGCCATAAGGTAAAATACCATAAACAAGGAAATTAACTAAATCCATGTACCAGGGTATTGCCGAGGCATGTGTTACCGTGGCAACTGCTTCCAAGATTACCAAGGCGTATGCGTCTAGAGTTATCAAGGCATACGCGTCTATGGTTGCCGAGGCGTGCATATCAGTGGTTGCCGCAGTGCGCGTATCAGTGGTTGCCGAGGCGTACGCGTCTGGAGTTGTTGAGGCGTGCGCGTCAAGAGTTGTTGAGGTGTCGAGGGTTACTGAGGCATGCACATCCATAGTTGCCAAGGCGTCAGGGGTTGTCGAGGCGTGTGCATCCATAGTTGCCGAGGCAACTAACAGTTGCTCATCCGGGAATGCATCGCATATCTCTAAATACACGTCCTCCTCCCTATTGCGTTCTAAGCGTGATAAGTGATCGGCCACTTGATTTTCTATTCCTTCCTGTCCTTAATTTCAATGTCAAACTCTTGTAAAAGCAATATCCAACTAATCAAACGAGGTTTGGCATCCTTTTTAGCAAATAGATACTTAATTTCTGAATGGTCCATATGAACAATTACCTTTGTACCAATTAAATAGGATCAGAACTTGTCAAATGCGAAAACTACGACTAGTAACTCTTTCTCCGTTGTTGTGTAATTCACTTGAACACTATTAAGAGTTTTACTAGCGTAGTATATCACATGAAAGGTCTTACCTATGCGTTGGCCTAGGACTACTCCTACCGCAAAATCACTTGCATCACATATGAACTCAAAAGGTAGCGTCCAATCAGGTGGAACGACAATGGGTGCCAAGGCAAGCTTTTCCTTTAGGGTTTCGGATGCTTAGGCGCAAGAATCATCAAAATTGAAGACTTTATCCTATTCAAGCAAATTGCACAAGGGTTTAGTAATTTTAGAAAAATTATGAATAAACCTCCTGTAAAAACCTGCATGTCCAAGAAAGCTTCAGATTCCTTTAACCGAACTTGGTGGGGGTAATCTCTCGATCACGTCCACCTTGGCTTTGTCTACTTCAATTCCCTTGGATGAAATCTTGTGGCGAGCACTATTCCTTCATCTACAATAAAAATGCTCTTCTCCCAATTAAGGACTAAATCGGTTTCTTCACATCTTGCCAACACCTTCTCTAAATTACCGAGGCAACTATCGAAGTCAATACCAAAAACGGAAAAATCATCCATGAATATCTCAAGGAAGTCTTCGACCATGTCTAAAAATCATGCATCTTTGGAAGGTTGTCGGGGCATTACATAATCTGAACGGCATCTTTCGGAAAGCATAAGTATCATATGGGCATGTGAAGGTTGTCTTTTCTTGATCTTCTGGTGCTATGGCAATTTGATTGTAACCTGAATAACCATCAAGAAAAGAATAAAAGGGTTTACTTGCAAGACGGTCAAGCATTTGATCAATAAAGGGTAATGGGAAGTGGTCTTTCCTAGTGGCTTTGTTTAGCTTTCGATAATCCATACAAACCCTCCAACCGGTCACAGTCTTGGCTGGAATGAGTTCATTGTTTTCATTACTTACCACCGTTATACCTCCCTTTTTCGGTACACATTGTACCAGGCTTACCCATGTACTATCTGAGATAGGGTATATGATGCCCGCGTCAAGCCACTTGATGATTTCTTTTATTACAACCCTTTTCATGGCATGATTCAGTCTCCTTTGGGCCTCGATCGAAGGTTTGTGATCATCTTCCAACAAAATCTTGTGCATGCACACTATCGGGCTAATTCCCTTTAAGTCGGCAATTGTTCACCCTATTGCCTTCTTGTGTAGCATCAACATTTTGATCAGCTTCTTTTGCTACTCAGGGTGTAACTTAGAGGAAATAATTATAGGCAATGTATTATCGGCTCACAAGTAAGCATATTTTAGTTGCCCTGGCAACTATTTCAACTCAAGAATCGGTGGTTGTTCAATGGAGGGCTTTTCGAGTTTACCTTCCTTACCTGAGTAATCCAGTGGTTCAAAGTATGTACCTGGTCGACTGACTAACCAATTTTCCTCTTCTTGTTGTTCCTCATCGATCGGTACTTCATGCTCCTCAGGTTCCTCTTGATTGGCAATGTAGTTACCGAGGCAACTAAATTCCTCGTCGAAGTTAAACTCTGTCGTGGCATGAAGAAGTTGGCATTCTTTCGGATCATCGGCATGCCTTAGTGTTTGGAATACATTTAGTTTAACTTGCTGGTCATTCACCCTCATTGTGAGTTCTCCCTGTTGCTAGGAAGGGTCTCCCGAGAATGATAGGTGCATGTTCATCTGCTTCACAATCCAAAATAATAAAGTCAGGGGGAAAAATAAATTTATCAACTTTTACCAGTATGTCTTCGATTTTTCCCTTTGGATGCACATAGGATCTGTCGACTAACTGTAGCATAACTGTTGTAGGTCTTGCCTTCCCGATTCCTAGTTTCTAGAAAATCGATTTAGGCATCAAGTTTATACTTGCTCCAAGGTCACATAATGCTTTCCCAACATAGTGGTTTCCAATGGAACAGGGTACTGTGAAACTTTCGGGATCCTTCAACTTGGGTGGCATGCGATTGTGCAACATGGCCATGCATCCCTCTATTTCGGCAACTGTTTCAAACTCTCCTAGTCTTGTTCTCTTGGACACAATGTCTTTCAGAAACTTGGCATAGTTCGATATTTGTTCAATCGCCTCAACTAATGGCAAGTTGATGTGGACTTTCTTTAGGATATCAAGAAACTTCTTGAATTGATATTCTTTCTTTTGCCGCTTCAACCTTTGTGGGAATAGTGGTAGAAGTCGGATATCTTCGATCTTTTCATTAGTCTGGAACCTGATTGATGGCATTGCCGAAGCAACTGGAGTTGCCGAGGCATTGTCACCTGGGGTTGCCGTGGCGTGCCTATCGTTGGTTGTTGCAGCATCCTTATCGCTGGTTGCCGAGGCATGCTTATCGCGGCAATTCCTGGTTCAGCATCTGAGGCTTTACCGCTGAGTTTGTCTTGTTCTTTTTATGGAGTTTTGTTTGATGAGAGAGCTTAAGCCTCTTTAAGTTGTTGGCCACTTCTAGTGGTGACCGCCTTACATTGCTCATGGCCAGTTCCTCTTGCGACTTCAATATCGTTAGGTAAACTTCCTTGCGATCTACTATTCAGGTTTTGAGCAAATTGTCCGACTTGATTCTCCAATGATTTGATTGCTGCCTCTTGGTTTTGCAATCTCATCTCGGTCCTGTTAATAAAAGCATCAGTTCTTTTTATGAAGTTACTATTCTCAGCCATAAAAGATTCAGTTTTCAACATAAAGCATTGAGAGAATTTTCCAAAGAACTAGATGTTGTCGGTTGTTGCTGCATCAACTGTTGTCGTGGTATATTCTGCTGGAATCCTGATGCTTGTGCATTCTGATTGTTCTGGTTTAGAGTATTGTTGAGACAACTCCATGAAAAATTTGGGTGCTTCTTCCAAGCTGGATTGTATGTATTGGACATCACATTGTTGTTCCCGTTGTAATTCCCTACATAAAAGCTAGATTCCGAATTCTGCATACATTCAGAAGAATCATGGTTACTGATAAGTGTTCAAAAGTACTATTTTTCTTACCCTTTATACTCATATTATTGTTAGACTTAGGCTCATATTAGTTGCATAATTAGCCATTCATGCATTAATCCATGTTTCCTTCCATTGTTGAGCTTGATTACATAACTTGGTAGTTTTTGTGGGAAAAGATGTTGCTTTGGTGTGTTTTGTGTGTATGTGCAAGATCACTTGCCAAAGCAAGACTAGAGCTAGTTGCCAGGGCAATACATGAAGGATATGCCGAGCTAGTTGCCAGGGCAATACATGAAGGAGACGCCGAGCCAGTTGCCATGGCAATTGTCGACAAGAGCAAAGGTGATATGGTAGTCGAAATTGATGACTAGGCAAGCCCAAGATGACGTGGAGCAAAGCCCAAACCCAAAGGAATTTGATTGCCATGCATAGATTAAAGAAGAATTAAATTCCAAGAAGATAGGAGAAGTTCTAGTAGGAATATAATTATAATAAAGAATTATATTCTTTAAAGATAATTTAATTCCAACTTAACTTCCTCCTCAAAGAAGGACTTTGCCCTAGCCCTATAAATAGGATGGAGATTTCGACAACTTGGAGAGAGCAAGAGAGGGGAGTTTCTACAAGTCCAAGGAGGGCAAGATGAGAGAATTTTCGACAAGCATCTAGGTCAAGGAAGGTTTCGTCAAGCCTCCTCCTTCATCCTTTTCTTTCGTGTTCGATTGGGTTCATGCTAGGGATTATTTATCTTGTGTTTCTTTGGAACCTAGCCATGAACTAAATCTATTTGGCTATGGTTATTGTGTTTTGTGGTTGTGAGAAACTATTGGTTTTTGTTTAGGTAATAAGAGTTTGCACTTTTCTATTTCAAGGTTTATTCATTCTTGGTTCTTATTCTTGTTTGCGAGTGAATTGGGAGAGGATCTCGTGATTTCATCTATTTATCTAATATCGGGAGAGTTAGATTCAAGAAACGAATGAATATGATCTATAGTCAATCTATTGATGGTGAAGATTAATCTGTCTTAGGAATAAGTTAAGGATTTCAATGGCTAAGAGGAGCGCAAGATTGGTTGTTGTTCACCCTTGATTCACGCAGGGATGTATTATCAAGGCATGCACAAGTAGCTAGAGTTTCGACTTAGAGATAAGAAGAAACCATTGAAGAACGCTCTGTCGAACCTTGAAGGTTGCTGCCCAGACGCCCAAGTAGTTGCCCAACTAGTTGCCCAGGCAACCATCGATTAGTTGCCAAGGCAACCCCGTTGTGCAAGTTGCCACGGCAACTGAGTTGCCCGTGCACTCTTTTACCAAGATGATCCAATCGGCTATCACACCTCAACTCACGATAACCTGGCCTATCTCTCTCTCATTCGATCTCATCTTTTCATTTACTTTATTGCTTTCTAGATTAGTTATTAGTTAAACTCCTATAATCCTTTATTTGTGTTTTTACTTTTACAGTGCAAGAGACTAGATTCTTGAAGTGGCACCAATCCCTGTGGAGACGATATCTTTTATACTATAACTTGCGACGTGTATACTTGCACAATTGCGTAGCACTTATTACGCGCAACAGTTACCACCACAAAACTCACAAAAGAAATCCATTACCTTGACTTCCTGTGTGTTGTTTGGTTTCTACATGTTCTGGATCATCTTTGTTAGAGTGGCCAATTGTGCCGAAATTGAGTCTGATGATCCTAGTTCATGTATTGTGGCTTGGCGTTTAACTCCTCCTCTTCTAGCAAAGGGGAATTGATAATTATTCTTGGCAAGCCTGTTTAGAATTTGCATTGCTTCCTCTGGTGACTTATCTAGGAGTATGTCGTTTGCTGAGGCATCTAGCATCATCCTTGTTGGTGTATTCATAGCGTTGCAAAACATTGTTGCTTGTGTCCACACTGGGAATCTGTGTAGGGGGCATTTGTGTAGAAGTTCTCTATATCGCTCCCAAGCCTCGTACATGGATTCATCATCTGCCTGCCGAAAAGAAGTAATTTCGTTACGAAGCTTATCAGTCAAATTTGTAGGATTAAATTGAGCAAGGAAATCACAACAAAGATTGGTCTAAGATCCTATTGATCCGGCAGGAATACTATTCAACCATGCTTTCGCCCTATCCCTCAGTGAATAGGGGAATAATCTTAGTCGTAAAACATTGGGGGTGACTCCTTGTATTTTGAATGAATTACAAATCTCGAGGAAAGATTTAAGATGTTGTCGTGCATCTTCATTTGCTGAGCCGCCAAATTGACCAATTGTGTTGATCGTATTGAACATTACCAGTTTCAACTCAAAGTGGTCGGCTTCAATTTCAGGTGTGACAACTCCTGGATTAAGTCCTTCAAGATAGTCTCGAATAGTTATGTTCCGTGCAAGAATCACTCCTCCTCCTGCTGGAACATCTTGATTCATATTGTCGTCTTGATTAGCCATTCTACTCTTAACCTTCGTCTGAGTCTTTGCAAGGTTCATTTGATTTCTAGATCAAAGGGATATTCTGGTGTAATCGGTCTCGCCCTGGTCATATACCAATGCAAAACCAAAGTTTGTTAACCCTTTGAATCTTAAACAAGAAAAATAAAAAGTGTAAGAAAATAAAAACAAAGTTGCTATTGCCAATCCCCTGCAACGGCGCCAAAAACTTGTTGCGGGTAATAAGTGCTCCGCAATTGTGCAAGTGTACACGTCGCAAGTTATAGTATAAAAGATATTGTCTCCACAGGAATTGGTTTGGGCAACTTTGCTTAAGTTACTGCGTTGGGAAAGAAAAACACAAGTAGGTGATTGTAGGAATTATAACTAATGAGTAAACTAAGAGAAATAAACTAAAATGAATATATGAAATCAAATAAGAGAGGGAATAGGCCAGGTTATCGTGAGTTGAGGAGTGATAGCCGATTGGATCGTCACGGTAAAAGAGTGCAATGGCAACTTGGTTTCCGTGGCAACTTGCGTAGTTGGGTTGCCTTGGCAACTAATCGAACGGTTGCCTGGGCAACTGGCTGGGTAACTGCTTGGGCGACTGGGCAACAACTTCAAAGTTCGGCAAAGCGTTCTTCAATGGTTTCTTCTTATCCCTAAGTCAAAACTCTAGCTAATTGTGCATGCCTTGACAATACATCCCTGCGTGAATCAAGGGTGAACAACAACCAAATTTGCGCTCCTCTTAGCCGTTGAAATCCTTAACTTATTCCTAATTCAGATTAATCTTCACCATCGATAGATTGAATAAAGACCATACTCATTCGTTTCTTGAATCTAACTCTCCCGATATTAGATAAATAGATGAAGTTACGAGATCCTCTCCCAATTCACTCGCAAACAAGAATAAAAACCAAGAATGAGTAAACCTTGAATTGAAAGTGCAAACTCTTATTACCTAAACAAAATCCAATTGTTTCTCACAACCACAAAACACAATAACCCCAACCAATCAAGTTAGTTCATGGTTGGGTTCAAAAGATATACAAAGAATAATCACCAAACCATGAATCTAATAGAAGCAGAGAAGAAGAAGAAGAAGAAATCGAGCAGCCCTCTTTGGAAAATCTCTCCCAATCGAACTCTCCCCTCTTGAACTCTCTTGTCGAAATATCTCCCTTGCTCTCCCTTTGGAGTTGACGGCTTGGTCCTCAATTTATAGGGCTAGGTCAAAGTCTTTTTTTGAGGAGGAAGTTAAGTTGGAATTAAATATCTTTAAAGAATATAATTCTTTATTATATTTAAATTTCTTCTAGAACTTCTCCTATCTTCTTAGGATTTAATTTCTCTTTAACCTCTTCATGGAAATCAAACTCCTTTGGGATTTAACTTTGCTCCACGTTATCTTGGGCTTATATAGTCATCAATTTCTACTACCATATCATCTTATCCCTTATCGAAAATTACCCTGGCAACTAGCCCGGCATCTCCTTCATGCATTGCCCTGGCAACTAGTTCCAGCCTTGATTTGGCAAGTGATTCGGCACACACACACAAAACACACCAAAACAATATCTTTTTCCACAAAATTAAGCAAAATATGAAATCAAGCTTGTCCACCAAGGAAACAATACAAACATGCATTAATGGCTAATAATGCAACTAATATGAGCCTAATATGAGCCTAAGTCTAGCAATAATATGAATAGAAAGGGTAATAAAAATATTACCTTTGAAAACTTAATAGTAGTCGTATCGGTACACTTGCATGCGTATTGGTACGATATTGCTATTCTTAAAACCTCAAATTCCAGTAGCCAAATCTTGTTTCGATACGCCCCCGCGTACTGATACGCCATGCCCAAATGCACTATACCGTACCGAAACGGTTCATCGTGTACCGAAACGTAGGCCTCAAATAGCCTAAGCCCGTACCGAAATGCTTGCTCGCGTACTAGTACGCTAAGCCTGGAATGGCTTACTCGTACCAAAACAGGGACACTCGTACCGGTACGCCTGAACCTGAAATGTCATATTTTGTTGGTTTAACATGCTTTCAAACAGACCAAAACACCTTAGCATGCTTCTAACATACATCCAACACCTCAAAGGGTCATTCCGCAATAAAACATCTCAGATTTAACTTCAAAACATGGCATCATACTTCAAAGGTAAATCTAGAGGCATGCTTCCTAGAAACCAAAGCAAGCAAAGCTTGAAATCTCAAACCATCACCACAAACCATCCAAAATGGCCATTTACAAACCATGAGCAGCAAAACAACAATGCTCAACCAGGGAGTTTAACAAAACATCTCCCAAAATAACAACGGAAACCCCATTGCCCTTATTACTTATAGGCTAGCTAAAAAACATTCTTTTGGTATCAAATCTTTGATAATCCCTTACTTCCCGCTGCCTTCTAAAACTTTAATTCTCTGCATTGATGGACAAATAGAGTGTAAGCACACTAGGCTTAGTGAGAAGTTCTCAAAAACAAGACACCATCAATGCATTTAAAGCCATTTCTCAACAACACATTGAAATCTCATTTCAATCCATGTTTAAACAACATTTAAACCATCATGCCTTGAAAACCATGCACTTTGTGCTTTCAAAAACCAGCATATTAAACCATATTCTACATGTATCATTAACCAACAGCAAATCCCATTGCTAACCCTCAATTTAATCCTTCCCATGCATAACAAACCATATGAAAAGCTTAAAGAGTAAACATGTATAAGTCCCATTATACAACATAAACCGTTACATGATACATCAACAATTATATTGACTCACAATTGATCATTAACCAAGTTCCATTAACAAAATAGTTCATCTGATACACAAATTCAACAAGTATCCTCTCAACACTTCAAGCCATCTCAACCGGAATAGCGATACAATCACAATCGCGGTACATTAACAACCGGGTACACTTACAACCCATGGGGACTCCAACACCAACCCCCAGTTAGATGCTTAACCCATTAAATAGAGTTTATGGTACCATTTAACCCCTCGACCGTTAGGGAACTTGGATGGAGTATTCGGTACACCGTATAAAACCTCTTGACATCCATGGTAACTTATTATAATGCACTATCAATCCTATGGCCAGCCAACTATATCTGATAACATTCCTTTAAACCACATCACTTGCCAATATAATTAACAATTAACCATGCACCTTACTGTTTTGAATGCATCACGACAAAACCTTTTCTCAAAGCAACAAACCATGCTTTAAACACAAGTATTTCCACATACTTACAAGGATCACTTACCATGTGCATCCTTCAACCTTTCATGGTTAAAACAGCATTTCACATACTTTAAAACATGCATAAACAGTAGGTACCATGTAAAACAAAACAAGTGCATAAAACCATTTTATAAAAGCACGATTGAGGAAGAAATCTTTATGATACTTACTTTCAAGCTTAGGTAAGCGTTTCAAGCTCTACTTAAACCTCCAAAACATTGATTCAAGCCTTTAAAATGCTTTAAACCACGTTTTCACTCACTGATATGTGAAACCTTAATTTGTCAACGTGAATTCAAGCGTCCGAAGCCTCCAAAGCTTCACCGATCACTTCTAAATCAACCTCGTCTGTTTTATCCACATAACAATAGAAGTATCACATCTCGAAAACTGGCTAAGTTAGAAGTAGGTTCTGGTGATCGAAAATTTTGAATCCGATGTGTTAAATGTTGTACAATTGACCTTGTACCCCTCTTATTTAATGAAGCTATATTTTGGCCCTATATGATTGAATAAACTTCCTTGCAAGAATCCAAGCCAAAAATGCAAATTCTGAGCTAGGCGTATCAATACGGTCATGCCAGTATCGATACGGTTCAAGTGCCAATAACTAACTTACCTATTTTAGCCTAACTGTACCGATACAGTTATAAGCGTACCGATATGGGTCATTTCAGTAAGTATCGTTACAGGTGTACGCGTACCGATACATGTTCCCTGTTTTGAATCGGTTCAAAGTCAAATTTGAAAGAGAAGTAAGCAAGGTGCTTACTCACCTCTTAGCTTGCCTCCCCACGTGGTTTAACTCAGAAAATGAGTGGTGTGCAGCCATCAAATTACCTTGGTGTGTCAAAGGGGATGTGAAGTGATAGAATTAATTAAACCAACCCTTGCCTGGAGGAAAGCTGCCTATTGGATCCTTGGGAGATGATTAATGATTTCCCCAAATAATAGATGAAAACTAATAGAAGCTTTCATTCATTTCAATTGTAAACCTTTCGGCAAACTAAAAGTTACCCTTTTGTTCTTCACATCGATTTCCATCTTCAACCTCAAGCTAAGCAAGCACCTCAATTCAATCATCCACTTTTGGTTGGTTTGAATGCTCTATTTGAAAGCTCTTAGCTCGGTAAGAAAAACCCTACATTGGTTTGGTGGTTTCATCTTTCGTTGAAGTTTAATTTCAAGACTAGGGTTATAATGTTCAAATGGAAGCCCGTGAATTAAAGAGTTAATTTTGTCATTCTGATGATTTCTATAAGTTTCGATAAGCTTGAAATACAATTCTGAATCCTTAGATCGAATTCTAATACAATCCCTAGTCTTATGCTAGCTCAAGTGGTGGAGAATGACCCCTCTCCATCTTCAACAAAAGCTAGGCAACAAGGAATTGTAATCCAAGAACCTCGTGTTCAAGATGAGTGTAGTCGTGTCAAGGGATAGGCTCGGTGCCACCTCGTTGCATCAAATTGTGATTTGCTATACATTGTGTCAAGCTCAAGTAGAGCAATTGTCTATGGATTTAAATGGTAAGGTGGGTAAGCATTGTATCATATTGATGTTGATATAAGCATATAAGTGACATATGTTATGATATTGATGAAGCATGAAAATGATATGCTAAAATATGAACACTATGATATAATATGTTGTGTGAAATTGATATGACTACATTATGACATGATAAAGATATGTGCTATGATACGTTATAGAGCTACGACTCACCTCCGTGTTTGATAAGTTATGGCCTACGGCATAAAGGTAAGAAAATTAATGAAATATGTAAACCTTGGACATTTGTGAGTTTGGGTACAATTGGCATGCCATAGGGTTCATTGCGCTTGTATAAGTAAGGGTGGACTTTGGTCCGGGGCTACGGCCTATATGTAGGGGAAATAAGGATGAATTGTGTAAGGGATTTATCCGGAGCTATGACTTAAGGCTACGGCCTATTTTATTCGAAGCTACGGCTCAAGTTTACGGCTTATTTTTTGATATATGTGGGTGTAAAGGGGAATCCGCGTATCCATTTATTAATGTGTCCAAGGGATTAATATATGTCAAACTTGCTATGATTATGCAAAAATTATGATAAATGGCCTAAGCATGAGACTTACATTGTTGATAAAGTAATTATGAAGTTTAAACATGATGATATGTAGTTTATGGTCATAGTATGCCACACATGTTAATTAAACTGCCTTTTCATCGGTTATGACTACCTCACTTGGTTATGTAAGCCTAACATGTGTGTGTCGCATGTATTTCAGGACCTTGAAGCCTTTCGAGCTTCGATCGTGCAATATGCAGTTGCAAGTCACCTCCGTCATTATATGTATGTTTACTTTTGTTTTCGAACTCCTAGTAAGGTGGCATAAGGTCTAAACGTGTTGAAATGACCCATTTTGGTATGTTTGTGTAAGCCTTAGAAGGTCTAGGTAATGCATGTGATGAATGGTATGTTTGGAAATGGTTAAAATAGTTAAAATGACCCTAAAAGCCTTGATCGGTAAAACCTGAGTAAATGGGTTCGAAACACTCTAAAATTTGACATGCAATTAGTATTACTGTTTTTAAGGTTTTTGGTAAAATTTGAGTAACTTTTGGTTGGGTAAATCGAATAAAAACTAGTAAAAATCTGTCATTACAGGTCAGTACGTATCGATACGGATGATGGCGTATCGATTTGGCTAGGCATAATTTGACTTAATAAACAGGGCGTATCGATACGGGTTGGGGCGTATCGATATGAAAATTGGTCACTGGAATTTGGGTGGGAAAAGGTATCGATATTGTTTTAGAGCGTATCGAAACGAGGTCAATGCAGTCAACGCGTATCGATACGGCTTAGATGTGTATCGGTACGGTTTAAAATCCCTGAATCTGGAAATTTAAAATCAGGCAACGCATGTCAATACGGTTGCGATGTTTATTGATACGAGGTTAGTTAATTCTGTTAAAATAATAAAATTGAAATTCGGACAGTTTACAGAATGGTCACTAAGGTCATATAGTTTAATTGAACAGGCAAACGATATCTGCTAGTAATAAAACTTCACAGGTTAATAATTGGTAAGTCTAATACCAAGTTGGTAATAAAAGAATTTGGATTAGGGTTACTAATTGGCAAAGTTTATGTTTTGGTCCCTTTTAGTTTAAAAAGTTTTAATTGAACCCCGATTCAGCCTCTGGTTCCCGAATCCATCTTTCGATAACACTTTCCAACCCAGCTCTCTACCAGACCGTGAAAAGGGTGTTATAGTTGTGGTATTAGAGCCTAGGTTTAGTTGATTCTGGGACTAAACTGAAGTCGTTATGAGTCTGTATGTACTTATGCAACATATGAGTTATTTGTTTATGATATTCGTGACTTGCAACTTACACGATTTAATATTTTTGCCTAATTAAATCTGAACATGTCTGCACATGATGATAGACGTGCTGTCAATGAACCTCAGCCGGGCTCCTCTTTGACCCAAGGGAATAATCTACGGCCCGAGACCTGGCATGAACGTGTAGGCCAGAATAACCCACCACATCCTCTGCCAATGCCACCCGCTCAGTAGAAATATCTAATGTCCATGGCTGATATGATCAAGCAAGTGGTTGTGTCACTCCGACAAAAACCACCCCCCAGCCTGCCGAAGCACCCCTACCTGTAACAAGAGCCCCTATCGATAAGCTCAAGCATTATCCAGTTTTTATCTTCACCAGCCAGGACCTAGATAACCCCGAGATCGTAGAATACTAGCTAGAGAACATGCTTAAGGTACTAAATAAACAGATGAAGTGCCCTGAGGAGCACAAGCTAGAATATGCTTTGGCTTTGATCTCTGAAGAAGCCCAAAGTTGATGGGGCACTGTGACGCTCACCGTGCCTGAACACCGAATTACGTGGGACTTTTTCCTTTAAGAGTTCTACAAGAAGTATGTTAGCGACCACTATCTCGCTAAATGGCGAATGAAGTTTCTCCACCTGAAACAGGGAGGAAGACCAGTAGAGCAGTACATCCACGACTTCTGTAAGTACGCAAGATACGGTAGTGAAATAATCCAAACAGAAAATGAGAAATGTCGAATGTTCATTGATGGCCTTTGTGATGAATTACGTCCTCTCTTCGTTGCTCTAGAGATAGAGGACTTTCAGACACTCGTTAATCGAGCCATCTCTACTGAAGCCTCTTAGAGGGCCTCTGAAAGAAGGAAGGGGAATCAAGGTCGACCCAATAAGAGATTCCGAGATGACTCTAAGCCTCCTATGCCTCACAAGAAAGGTAGACAATGGAATTAGAAGCCTACCGCTTATCAGCATATGCCACGATCCAGCTACGTGCCACAATTCCAGTATGTATGAGCATTAGTTACTTGTACAGCCTCAACAGATAGTACGGGTGGCTCCGTAAAGGGTTCTCAGACTCCTCTATATAATTTCTGCTAGAAGAGGCACCCAAGACAGTGCCGTAGACAATCGGGATCCTGCTATCTCTGTAGCGAGTCTGGCCATTTTATCAAACAATGTCCACAGAATCTTCATGCTCCTACCTCCGTAGTGCAAACTAGATCGGTGGAAAGACCTCGCAACGCCAATACCCCTCTAGTTGGACGTGATCCTTAGACTTCGGCCCCGATGTATCATGTATGAGGTCGAGAGCATGAGAATGACCTTGGTGTGATTGCAGGTATGGTGGAATTATGTTCTGATCATGTTTATGCTTTGATAGATCCAGGCTCTACGCATTCTTTCATTAGTGAACCTTTGATTGCCAAGTATGCTTTCAGATCTGAACCTGTTGTATCCAAAATAGTTGTCTCTAATCTACTAGGAGATAGTGTGACTATTCGATGGGTTTATAAAGCTTGTCCTTTGAGGATCCAAGGGATCCCATTTCTGGCCAACTTGATGGCTTTGCCTTTTCAAGAATTCGATCTCATCCTAGGCCTAGATTGGTTAGCTGAACACCAAGCCTAGGTAGACTGTTCCAAGAAGAAATTATACCTTTATGGGCTTGGTAAGGAGAGTATAACCCTAATGAAATCTGAACATGAGCCTAAGATGATCCTTATGTGTTCCATGAATACAAAGGAAGATCCAAGACTAGAAGATGTACCCATAGTGAAAGAATTTTCTGATGTATTCCCCGATGAGCTTTAGGATCGAAGTGCATTTAGGGACTACTCCAGTCTCTATCACTCCATATAGAATGGCTTCAGTGAAACTAATAGAGTTAAAGAATCAAATCCAAGACCTCTTGAATAAAAGATTCATTCGACCGAGTTCCTTACCCTGGGGAGCGTCGGTTTTCTTCGTAAAGAAGAATGATAGATCGATATGCATCGACTATCGTCAGTTAAACAAGGTAACAATCAAGAACAAGTATCCGTTACCAAGAATCGATAATCTTTTTGATCAGTTGAAAGATGCCTCTGTCTTCTCCAAAATTGATCTCCGATCCGGATATTATCAAATGCTGGTGAAGGAGTCTGATGTTCCAAAGACTGTCTTTCAAACAAAATATGGCCATTATGAATTTCTAGTGATGCCTTTTGGGCTCACAAATGCACCAACAGCCTTCATGGATTTGATGAATCGTGTATTCTGGCCTTATCTTGATAAATTCATAGTCATCTTCATATATGACATTTTAATCTATTCTAAAGATTCGGCTTCTCATAAAGAACATCTCCGAATTGCACTTCAAACTCTTCGAGAAAAGCAGTTATACGCCAAGTTCAGTAAATGTGAATTTTGGTTGTCCAAAGTATCATTTCTGGGCCATGTGATTTATTCTGCGAGAATCCAAGTTGACCCAAAGAATATTCAAGCAATCCTTGATTGGATTCCTTTGAAGAATGTTGGAGAAGTTCGTATTTTTCTGGGCCTCGCGGGCTACTACCGTAGATTCGTTAAGAGATTTTCGATGATTGCTGCACCCTTAACAAAGCTTCTCCATAAGTAAACTCCCTTTGTGTGGACAGTGGATCGACAAAGAAGTTTTGATCAACTTAAACAAGTCCTCACTCATGCTCCTATTTTGGTACAACTCGAGTCCGGTAAGGACTTTACTGTGTACAGTGACGCATCCCACATGGGTTTAGGTTGTGTGCTAATGCAAGAAGGCAAAGTCATAGCTTATGCTTCATGACAACTCAAACCTCACGAGTTAAATTATTTAACCCATGATTTGGATTTAGCCACAATTGTGTTTGCTTTGAAGATTTGGCGGCACTATCTGTACGGGGAGAAGTGTTATCTGTATACTGATCAAAATAGCCTTAAGTACCTTCTAACTCAGAAAGAATTAAACCTCCGTCAGCGTAGGTGGATGGAGTTGTTGAAGGACTATGACTTGGTTATTGATTACCATCCCGGTAAAGCCAATGTCGTAGATGATGCTCTTAGACGGAAACCTACCCCCTCTCCGAGATGTTTGAATGCTCACTTTCGGCTCAAGAAACATGGCAAATTGTTGGCTGAATTGAGAGTTCAGTCAATCATCGTATCCCGAATTAAAGCACTCCAGGAATCCGATAAGGAGTTGCAATCTCTTATTACCAAGATCAAAGATAACACAGATCCTGATTTTGCTATGAATTCTGAATGGTTGTTGTGTTTTTGCAACCGTATCTCTGTACCCGATGATAATGATCTTCGAGAACAAATTCTGAGTGAAGCTCATTCTAGCCCTTTCTTTGTACATTCAGGAGCTATCAAAATGTATAAAGAGCTGAAATAACTATATTGGTGGTCTGGTATGAAGGGGAGAACGTTGACTTTGTGGCTAGGTGTTTGACTTGTCAACGAGTCAAAGCCGAGCACAAAGTACCTACGGGTCTTCTACAACCCATTGAACTTCCACAATGGAAATGAGAGTGAATTACGATAGATTTCGTAAGTGGACTACCAATGACACCAAAAAAGAATGATGCTATTTGGGTCATTGTAGACTGATTCACTAAATTTGCTCATTTCCTTCCTGTGAGAATGGACTTCAACTTACCCAAACTCATGGAGTTGTACATTCGTGAAGTTATTCGTCTACATGGAGTCCCTGTTTCCATCATCTTCGATCGTGACCCTCGCTTTGCTTCTCAGTTTTGGAGGACCCTACATGAGGCTCTGGGAACTCAAGTGCACCTTAGCACTACTTTCCACCCTCAAACTGATGGTCAATCCGAAAGGGTTATATAGGTAACCCTATATCCTCCCTTAATTTGTGTATATACACATGAGTATCCGTATCAACCTTGATTCTTCCTTATAGATCCTAGAAGATATGCTCTGAGCCTGGGTTATTGACTTTAGGGATACATGGGAGAAATCCCTACCCTTAGTCGAGTTCGCATACAAGAATAGCTACCAAGCTTCGATCCAAATGGCCCCATACGAAGCTCTTCATGGAAGAAGATGTAGAACTTCTCTTTGTTGGACCGAACTCGGTGAAGGTAAAATGTTAGGCCCTGACTTACTTCGAGAAACTGAAGAAAGGACAACCATTATCTGTGACCGACTCAAGGCTCAAGGCTGCCTTCGACCGACATAAGTCCTATGTTGATTTGAAAAGAAGAGACATTTAATACGAGGTTGGTGAGAAGGTCTTCCTCAAAGTATCTCTATGGAAGAAGATCCTTTGTTTCAGTAAAAAGAGGAAGTTAAGTCCTCGTTTCATTGGCCCATTCGAAGTGATCGAAAGAGTTGGACCTGTTGCTTACCGATTAGCTCTCCCTGAGGAGTTAAGTTGGATCCGTAACATTTTTCAGGTGTCTATGCTATGCAAGTACCGATCCGATCCTTCCCACATAATCGAGCCAGAATCTGTAGAGATTTAGTCCAATCTGACGCACGAGGAAGAACCTGTACAGATCCTTGCACTGGAAGTTAAGAGACTTCGTAACAAGTCTGTGCCCTTAGTAAAAGTTTTGTGGAGGAATCATTCCGTTGAAGAAGCAACTAGGGAACCAGAAGAGACAATGCGAAATCAGTATCCTCATCTCTTTGTCTGAAGTAAAAATTCGAGGACAAATTTTCTTAAGGGGGAGAGTTGTCACATCCCAAAAATTGGCCTAGTCAGAAGTAGGTTCTGGTGATCGAAAATTTTGAATCCAATGTGTTAAATGTTGTACAATTGACCTTGTACCCCTCTTGTTTAATGAAGCTATATTTTGGCCCTATGTGATTGAATAAACTTCCTTGCAAGAATCCAAGCCAAAAATGCAAATTCTGAGCTAGGCGTATCGATACGGTCATGCCAGTATCGATACGGTTCAACTGTCAATAACTAACTTGCATGTTTTAGCCTAACCGTACCGATACAGTTATAAGTGTACCGATACGGGTCATTTCACTTCGTATCGATACGGGTTTACGCGTATCGATACGAGTTCCCTGTTTTGAATCTGTTCAAAGTCAAATTTGAAAGAGAAGTAAGCAAGGTGCTTATTCACCTCTTAGCTTGCCTCCCCACGTGGTTTGCCTCAGAAAATGAATGGTGTGCAACCATCAAATTGCCTTGGTGTGTCAAAGGGGATGTGAAGTGATAGAATTAATTAATTAAACTTACCCTTGCTTGGAGGAAAGCCTCATATTGGATCCTTGGGAGGTGATTAATGATTTCCCCAAATAATATATGAAAACTAATAGAAGCTTTCATTCCTTTCAATTGTAAACCTCCAGGCAAACTAAAACTTACCCTTTTGTTCTTCACTCAAGTAAGCACACACCTCCATTTCCATCTTCAACCTCAAGCTAAGCAAGCACCTCAATTCAATCCTCCATTTTTGGTTGGTTTGAATACTTCATTTGAAAGCTCTTAGCTCGGTAAGAAAAACCCCTATATTGGTTTGGTGATTTCATCTTTCGTTGAAGTTTAATTTCAAGACTTGGGTTCTAATGTTCAAATGGAAGCCCATGAATTAAAGATTTAATTTTGTCATTTCGATGATGTCTATAAGTTTCGATAAGCTTGAAATACAATTTCGAATCCTTAGATCGAATTCTAATACAATCCCTAGTCTTATGTTAGCTCAAGTGGTGGAGAAGGACCCCTCGCCATCTCCAACGAGAGCTAGGCAACAAGGAATTGTAATCCAAAAACCTCGTAGTCAAGGTGAGTGTAGTCGTGTCAAGGGATATGCTTGGTGCCATCCCGTTGCATCAAATTGTGATTTGCTATGCATTGTGTCAAGCTCAAGTAGAGCAATTGTCTATGGATTCGAATGGTAAGGTGGGTAAGCCTTGTATCATATTGATGTTGATATAAGCATATAAGTGACATATGTTATGATATTGATGAAGCATGAAAATGATATGCTAAAATATGAACACTATGATATAATATGTTGTGTAAAATTGATAAGACTACATTATGACATGATAAAGATATGTGCTATGATACGTTATAGAGCTACGGCTCACCTCCGTTTTCGATATGTTATGGCCCACGGGTATAAAGGTAAGAAAATTAACGAAATCTGTAAACCTAGGACATTTGTGAGTTTTGGGTACAATTGGCATGCCATAGGGTTCATTGCGCTTGTATAAGTAAGGGTGGACTATGGTCCGGGGCTACGGCCTATATGTGGGGGAAATAAGGATGAATTGTGTAAGAGATTTATCCGAAGCTACGGCTCATGGCTACGGCCTATTTTATCTGGAGCTACGGCTCAAGGTTACGGCCTATTTTCCGATATATGTGGGTGTAAAGGGGAATCTGCATATTCATTTGTTACTGTGTCCAAGGGATTAATATATGTCAAACTTGCTATGATTATGCAAAAATTATGATAAATGGCCTAAGCATGAGACTTACATTGTTGATAGAGTAATTATGAAGTTTAAACATGATAATATGTAGTTTATGATCATAGTATGCCATACATGTTAATTAAACTGCCTTTTCATCAGTTATGACTACCTCACTAGGCTATGTAAGCCTAACATGTGTGTGCGTCGCATGCATTTCAGGACCTTGAAGCCTTCCGAGCTCCGATCGTGTAATCTGCAGTTGCAAGTTACCTCTGTCATCATATGTATGTTTACTTTTGTTTTCGAACTCCTAGTAAGGTGGCATAAGGTCTAAACGTGCTGAAATGACCCATTTTGGTATGTTTGTATAAGCCTTAGAAGGCCTAGGTAATGCATGTGATGAATGGTATGTTTGGGAATGGTTAAAATAGTTAAAATGACCCTGAAAGCCTTAATCGGTAAATCTGAGTAAATGGATTCGAAACGCTCTAAAATTTGACATGCAATTAGTATTACTATTTCTAAGGTTGTTGGTAAAATTTGGTAAAATTTGAGTAACGTTTGGTTGGGTAAATCGAATAAAAACCAGCAAAAATTTGTTATTACAGGTCAGTGCGTATCAATACGGGTGATGGCGTATCGATACGGCTAGGCATAATTTGGCTTAATGAACATTGCATATCGATACGGAAATTAGTCACTGGAATTTGGATGGGAAAAGGTATCGATATGGTTTTAGAGCGTATCGAAACGAGGTTAACACAGTCAACGCGTATCAATACGGCTTAGGTGTGTATCGGTACGGTTTGAAATCCCTGAATCTGGAAATTTAAAATTATGCAACACGTATCGATACGGTTGTGATGTGTATCGATATGGGTTTAGTTAATTCTGTTAAAAGAATAAAATTGAAATTCGGACAGTTTACAGAATGGTCACTAAGGTCATATAGTTTAATTGAACAGGCAAATGATATCCGCTAGTAATGAAACTTCACAGGTTAATAATTGGTAAGTCTAATTACAAGTTGTTAATAAAAGAATTTGGATTAGGGTCACTAATTGGCAAATTTTACGTTTTGGTCCCTTTTAGTTTAAAAAGTTTTAATTGAACCCTGATTCAGCCTCTGGTTCCCAAATCTGTCTTTCGATAACACTTTCTGACCCGGCTCTCTACCAGACCGGGAAGGGGGTGTTACAAGAGGATTAATGCACCTCAATGCATTCAATACACTGCAACAACGCTCTTCAACAATTTTTTCACAATTACCCAACCACAACAACCGAAAACATCATTCAACTCTTTCCAAACACAACCCAACCACAATATAACAATCTAACACTTCCATTATCATCAATCAACACATAAAAACAGGATTATGACATCTTTATATCTCCAGCAACTAAACAATCACCACAACACCCCAAAACTCATATCTAACAACCTAAACAATTAGGGATTCAAAGAGTTTCGGGATTCCAATGTTACAAACAACTTATCAAAATTATAAAACATCCAAGATATGATTAAAATCAATTCTCAACCCTGTAAAACAGATCCAATACGGATCTTCCTCAATTTCATCAATTAAACCCAATTAAATCAATTAATCATTACAAAATCATAAAATCAAATTATAAATCGTAAATCAAGGATCAAATACTTGGGAATATCAATAAAGAACCAATCAATACAGGAGAAAACGAACTTTACCTCTATTGTCTAATTTCCCCCTCAATTGGTTGATTAAAGCTTGAAAAACTTAAGATTTCAATGAGGTGTTGTAAATCAAAGATGAAGAATCAATTATAAATCAAGAATTTAAGAAAATAGACCTCTCACTTCTAAGATTTGATGAAAACAATAGTGTTTGGCAGAAAATGAGTGGAGAGAAAAGTTGAGAGAAAAGTTTACGTCTAATTTCTTTAAAATCAATAACTGCCTTTTTGTTATAAAATCCCTTTTAATTACTTTATAAATCACATGTTAAAAAGTCTTAATTGAGGAGAGAAATGACCATCCAAAAATTGGTAATATAGCTCATTAAGGATTCTAAGAATTTGATCCTTTACAATTTAGACACCATTTAAAAATGGTTTTCAAAAATTACATTTTGGTCACCAACCAACATGTCACCCTTCCAAATCCAATTTTTAAAAATTGATTTCACTAATATTAATCATATATTAAAATATGATTTTTAACCATTTTCCATATTTTTATCTTACTCAAAAATATTTGTTCCCGAATCATACTTGAATCCCTCACCTGGTCCACCGGACCGCATAACTAACCTTAAAACCGCTAGGCCCAAAATCTGGGCGTTACAAAGGTAATGAAACAATGATATGGAAAACTATGAAATAAGACATTATGGAATCATGTTATGACATCTTGGAGCTTCTAGCTCATAATGAAACTATGCTATGTACTTTAGGGCTTTTTGCTCACTTTGAAAACTATGTTATGGAACTTTGGAGCTTCTAGCACTATGAAAAAAATATTATGAACTATGTTATGGTACCTTGGAATTATAAACCCACTGTCATAAGAATCTTCTCCTAATAACAAATCTTAAAATGTTATAAGTTGCTTAAACAATGGAAGCCCTTAGACACTTTGGCATGGTACAATGGTATATTCGGACTACGGTCCATAGGCTACGGCTCAGGGATGACAATCCCATATATGTAATATACTTGAACACTAGCCATTACTTTGTGCTTTGTGCAATGTGTAACACAGACTAATATGGTTAAACATGGACCAATACGGTTAAACATGGACCAATGCTACCTATGTCCAATGTGATCCAAGGCAAATATTGTTAAAATACATGAACTCAGATATGAACTCTAATGAGAACTCCAATAAATATCGATAAGATATGTTAAGCATAAGACATGAAAGGAAATGCAAAAGTATGTCCTAAGCAAGCTTTGAAAATATAAGTATGTATAAGAATATGGTATAATTAGAATATTATATTGTTTTGCTATAAATGCTTTGTTGCCACCCTTCGATTGTAATTTCATTGTATACATTGACTAGAGCATGATATATCATTTATATTTATGTTTAAGCTGCCTCACTAAGCTAAGCAAGCTTACCATGTTTCTTTGCACACATTTCATGCGTAAAATCTTTGTAAAGGTTTGGGATCGTATTTAGGGGTTGCAAGTCACTCTTAAGACATTGAGTAAGTTCCTATGTCAAACTACTAGTTAGTGGCATATGAATTAAGCATTTGCATTAAGATAAATGTGGTTTTGGATTGACATTATGATTTGAATTGGTGATATGGAATGAATATGATATGATAGCTAAGAAAGAGTAGTTTTATATTATGTTTATATGTTTTCTAATATAAATTAATGAAGTAAGTTATAAGATATGAATAAAGGTGCATGTGTGATTCATGAGATGGTTGTTCTATGCTATGTCTTGTATGATTGAGTTGAGAACTTATGTAAGATAAGTACTTATATGGTAAAATTAAACATGGTAAAACTTGGTGTTATTAAAGATGTTGTGATTAAGCATGATGATATGCATTGTTGACCAATAATGTTATGTTGCACTTGTAACATTTGTAATAAGCTTAAGCATGTATGATTGTAAGTAGTGAACCTTATGGAAGAATTTAGTTATGATAAGTCCTATTTTATGTTTTGGTAAATATGATTTCAAGGACTTAAAACTTGTTAAGTATATGGATGATGAGTTATGGTGTCCTTTATGCTTAAGAATATGTATTGATGTTACATATTGATAATGGTGACCTTTATGGTTTAGAAATGAGTGAAACACAACAAAAACAAGATATTCCAACCAAATAGGTATAAAGGAACGATCACTTGAGAAAGAGGATCGATCCATTGGATTCCAGTAAAATGATCTTCCAAGAATTTAGTGTAAAATGATCGATCCCCAAATAAAAGGGATCGATCCCTTGAAATTTAAAGAGTTTGTAATTTAGTCCTTAAGTAGTATCTTGACCAATTGATGTCAGAATTGATCTCTGATTCTTTTTAAGTTCATAATTTTGTAAGAATATATGTTTAAGAGTATATTTAGATAATAATTGGATATTTTAAAAGATCCCCAAACTTTAAAAAATTTACATATAGGTCCCTAAACTTTTGAAACTTTATAATTTAGTCTCTATTGGCTAAAATTAGTATTGGTTGGTTTAAGATCCTGATAATTAATGATTAATGTTTTGCTTTGATGTTAAGCATGTTTTGTGTTTGTTTGATTTTAATTTGAACGTCTGATTCTCTAATTTGAATTCCGGTGACATCTCTGATCCCGGTTTTCTTCTAGACCGGATAGGGGTGTTACATTTCGACTATGACAAATTATAAAATTGTTCCTCAACTTAAAAAGTAACAAATTTGTTCGGCGTCATCAAAAATTAACGATATATGACATGGTAATTAAATACAATCGACATGATAATAATTTAGCCCTCTTGATGATAATAATAAGTTATAGAATATTTTTTAATCACCGGCTTATTGTTTTAATTTGTATCAAGAGTATGCTGAAGCGGTTGATTTTGACACCACGCACAAAGTGAACTACTATGACATGCCTTTCAAAAATTATTTTGGCATTGACAACATGGAAGGACTATAATTTTTGGTTGTATTCTCTTTCGTAATGAAACAGTAGATACATTCAAATGGCTTTTGAAGGTAAGATATATTGATGATTTTTTACTAAATTATTAATGCAATCTACACCCGTCCTTGTTATACAATAAGAATGTCATCCAAAAAAATTATTACTGATCAAGACCAATGAATGATTAAAGTCATTGCAACTGAAATGTTACTGACGAAACATGCCTTCTGTATTTGGCATTTAACATCTAAATTTAGCAGTTATTTACTTCAGTTTTAAGAGAAAAATACATGGCATGGTGTGGTGAGTTTAATAAGCTGTATAAATTTGACGACGTTTAAGAGTTTTAGCATGATTGGCCTGTAGTGGTTACAAAGTTCCTTAGCTAACAAGCATGCAATCCACTTGTATGAGATCAAGAGATTTTGGGTGCCAACATATCTTCGTCTCATATTTTTTTACGGTATGATAACTACAGGAAAATCAGAAAGTATAAATAGTTATGGGAATCGTTTTACTTCTTCTCGTCATGCTTAATTAAACTCATTAAACTAATAAGTTCCTTAGCTAACTTATTACAATATTATTTTAGTCGTTATCTTGTCTTATTAATTGTTAGTATTTATATATATATATATATACTTTACTTTGTATAAATCTTTTTCAATCACAAATTTCAGGTTAATTTTGTCGTTGGAGATGTTGAATTACATCATATTATGTTGGATATATATAGAAGGTCTTCATTAAGAACTTTGTTACCTTTAAAAAATTAAGTGTTTCAAGTGTTCACAAAATTTGTTTTTAGAAAATTTCAAGTTCAATTTGAGATGACCACTCAATATAAATTATGTGAAAAAAATTATAATTTGTTCATTGTGCAGCATTATGATAAGTCACATTCACATAGACACAAATTTTTTTTGGTATGGTACTGTGACTAATTGTAGTTACAAAAATTTTGAGTTTTGAGAAATCATGTGTCATTATGTGTTAAGTGTTTTTTTCCACAAAGACTGCTTCGAGATTGTAGTTAGATATTTATCATTGCGTTGGATAAATTTTATAAAGTTAAACTCATTTTAATAATGAATGGAATAATATTTATAGTTGAAGGAAAACCTAATCTGCAAGGTTCATTTGTTGGTGATACTAGTTTTGCTCGGGATGTACTTGTTCAGTGTCCTCCACATTCAATAACCGAAGGACGTTCCAAAAGCAAAAAAAAAAAAAAGTAAAAAGCAATTAACAAAATAAGTTAGGGTTTACAGCTTCTGCAAGAGAACTCCTCATAATATTATTACATGCTCGAGAAAGAAAACTGCAATATAAATCAAGTTTCATTAGTTGATGTAAAAAAGAGAAAGAAAGCTGCTTATTGTGAAAGCTTAAAATTTATTTTTCATTGAAGGTCTAGCTAATTGTAGAGAATGATAAAAAAATTCTTTGTACTTAGTTTATATATATATTTTTCGATAAAAGTTCGTTAAGATCAATCAAACTCAATCTACAATCCATAAATTAAAAAATATATATGATTATAACAGAAAAAATTAAAAGCTCAACGAAATATGAAACGACAAAAAAAGAAAAAAAAAAGAAGAAATACTTGTTATTTTCGATTGACTCTTCCATCTCCTGTTAAAATTTTTTCAAGAGGAAATAGAATTAGAATGCATGCTGCAACCACTAAGACAAAGCCTTTGATAATAGGTGAGAGAAATTCAAACATTAAATGAGAAAATTAATGATAAAAAGTTCTCTGTACCTTACCAGATGAAATGTAATCTTCAAGAGGATTTTTTATTTAATCTAAATTATTTAATAATTTTTAACATACGCCTTATGACATAAGTTAAAGAAAACATTTTTAACTTAATCTTAATTCTAAAAAATTAACACTCAATATTTAATATTTTACAAATTTAATCCATAATTTCCTTTCCCGATCGACAAAATCTTTCCAAAATCCCTTTTCTCTTCATTCCTTCCCTCATCATTCATTCAAATACTAAGTTGCATAGATACGGGGACGGAGACGAGTACGGAGGCAGGAAACGACAATTTTCAAAATTATAAGGTACGGGTACAATAAGGGTACGACAAATATAAAATAAATAAATATATATATATAATCATTAAAATTTATAATACAATAAGGATTAAAATTATAATTGTATTAAACAATAATTATAATTGTAGTTATTTAAATTCACTTCTAATGATTTTTAAATTATTTTTTAACACTTAGATTAGAAGATTACTAAAATCAAATGGCTAAATTGAACGAAAATTTAACTTTACATTTTAAATTAAAAAAAATCAATGACTAAAATGATAAAATTAAAAGATGACATGGCTGAAATGGATATTTACCCATTCATATTTAAAGCTTGAGTGAAGAAGCATTAAAATAAGTTGAAACAGGTTACAAATACAATACACACCCAATATCCCACATCCCTATTTACTTTTGCCTTCAATCTTTCATGTGCATACTTGAGCTTTAATTGGGTTTGAATTTCAATTGAGTTCGATTCAATTAATTTTGAGTTTAGTTGGGTATAATTTGAACTTTCTAAGTTCAGAATTATCCTTGAGCTTTTTAAGTTCGGATTAGTTTAATGGCTTTGTAAACCTTGCTCACAAGAAGATAGGGATTTTATTTTCCATTTTTAAACAATTATGCTCAAAACAAAATCTACTGTTACCAAAAAGATTCAAAGGCAAAACATCATTTCCATGAGTTACCTGAGGTGAAGGATAGATAGTAAACCCAAGCTTTGACTTCTTTCCATAGTCAACCGATAAACGTTCTAACAACAAAGACCCTAGACCAGAACCAGTTCCACCACCAACAGCATTAAACACCAGAAACCCTTGCAAGCCAGTGCAATTATCTGTTAACTTTCGAACACGGTCAAGGCAAAGATCCACAATTTCCTTCCCAACTACAAAACACAAGCACCAGATTAAACCAACCAAAAAAGTTAAAAATATTAACAACAGCAGCTAGGCAAATAGATTGAAATGGTGTTTAGTACTTGTATAGTGGCCTCTGGCAAAGTTATTAGCAGCATCTTACTTGCCATAAATAAGCTGCTCGGGGTGGAAAAGTTGGCGGTAAGGCCCAATCCTAACTTCATCGATCACAGTGGGTTCCAGATCCACTAAAACGGCTCTAGGCACATGCTTCCCTGAACCAGTTTCGCTGAAGAAACCGTTGAAAGCATTAAATTTATTTGGGGACGTCCCCAATTAATATTGATCGTCTCCGATAAATTTTGACCGTCCTAGATAAAGTTAGGGTGTCCCCGTCCCACGGACGTATTAGGGACGCGGGACGGGTTTAAAGAGGCGTCCCCGTGCTTCATAGTTCAAATGAAATAAAATCATTTCAACAACCTTCTTAAAATCAAACCATTTTTTCTTCCCCGAAAATAAAAAGAAAACAAAAGATTTAAAAAACTGAAACTAAAATAAAACAATGTTTTCAAATTGAGACTTTCGAAATTAGACTATGAAATAATTTCCGTACCCAGATTTGGGAAACTTCAAACTAGTATTTAAAAATTTTGTGATTCGTGTGACTTTGTTGTTGGGTGAGTAAATCTAAGTTTTTTCCCATTATATCTGTTGGTTGTAGGCTGTGATTTTTTCTGAGTTTTTAATATGAACGATAAGATTCTTAAATTTTTTGAATTTGTTTTTCAATCCATGGGTTTGCTTAGGGTGATTTTTGCAGGTTTTGATATTATATGGGTATACTTATTTTATAGAAATGGTTGTGAGCTCCATGACTTCAGTGACAGATTCATAAATATCTTTGAGTATGAATACACATAAATCTTAAAATTTAGGGCGGGTATAAGTTATTAAAATTTTTAAAAAAATTAAGAATTAATTCATACAAATTCTAAAAAATTGAAACTAAATGAAGTTTATCCACATACATCCGCCACCGCATGACTTTCTCGTTCACTGCAAATTAATTGGACCAAAAGTACAAAAAAATTTGATTAAAAACTCAAAACTCTTAATAATGGTAACATTGTTTAGCCAACAAAAGCTTCATTGAAAACCCAAAACTTAAACTTGCAACTTGAAGCAAAAGGATGAGACAAATAGGCTTGAGAGTTGAGACTTGTATAAGAAACCACACATGCTTGTTGTAAACAAAGATCACAGCAAAAATGAGAAGCAAAAATAATAAATTTAAACTCTTTTCCCTCCATCATCTTCATCTTATCAAACCATTCCAATAAATTGCTGGAAATTATCGGTGTGGATGAGACCTTATCAAAATAAAGGTAACACTTGGATAAAATCACCGTAAATCCATTATAAAAGTAAGAAGGCCGATAAAACTTACCCAGAGCAAGCGAAGAGATGGGCGAGGCATCATCAGAATAATTATTGAAGAGGCACTGGAAGGGTACAAAAAATTCTGATCCTGTCTGAATCCGATGTCTATTCAAGATTCATCCGCCGTCAAGAGTCTCTTCCTCCTTGGTCTGAATCCGAGGTTAAGGATTCCATCGCTTCTGATCCTGTTCATTGTCCCACTATTAGTAATTTCCCCCTTTCATTTTTGGGTGTTTTTCGATATTGGGTTTCTTCGATTTAGCTCAAGTTTTGGCAAATCTAATCATTTCTACTTCTACTTTTCCCCTTTCTTTTTTCTTGTTTGCCTACTGATTTTGGTTCTCAAAACAGAGTATCTTCTCTATATTGAAATAGTTTTGTTTGGATTGTTGTCTTAGTTTGATGTTCTTATCATCTGGGTAGAATTTATATGTTAGAATTCATTATTGGGTTCTGCCTAATTTGTTAAGCTACAATGTAGGGTTTCTGGGTTGTTCAAAGGTTGAATAGAATCTCTGTAGGGAAGAACTATTATGCTGATAAAATTTGTCATTTCACTACCCTAGGAGCAATACTATAACATATTTTTTTGTCTCAAATTGCTTGAATTTCATTGTTTTATTTCTTCTCTACAGTTGAAAACTGCTAGGGAAGCAGCAAGCATTTGCCTTAGTAGACGGTGCTATTGGGGCGATATCAACTGCAGGTCTTTCTTGGAAATATTCAAGGAGTTTACATGGTACTAGCACTCTAATCCTTATTCTCTTTGATCATATTATTAAGCTATGAAACAATGAAGATCAAAATCCAAACTAGCAATTTCCAGCAATATGAAGTTATGATTGGGAGGGTGACCTTTGAAACAATTAGGTCCATAGTGGAGTTTCTATGGTGGAATCTGCAGAATTGATTGAAGGGAAAATGAGTTAAATTTATTGTTTTTTTTAGTTAGGACTAAATTAATTGAATCTATAAATATAGATTATTAAATGTGCTATTATCCAAATTTTCATAACTGCAACTTTATTTTTTTTGTTACAAAACATAAAGTTTAATTGTCATTTTGTAATATTTGAAAGTTTGATTATCATTTTATTTTTTAAAAAAAGTTTAGTGGCCATTTTAGTACTTTACCCTAATTTTAATAAGGTAAATTATACCAGTAGTCACTGAATTATTGCTTCTTTCATATTTTGGTCACCGAACTAATTTTGTTTGACAAAATCGTCATTAACTTTATTTATTTTTTCTATTTTAGTCACTGACCGTTGAGTTTCAGTTAGATTTTAACGAACAAGGTTACATTACATGATATAATAACAATTTTAGTCCCCAAACATATACATTTCATTCATTTGATCATCATTTTCTAGAAATTTAACTTATTTTTTTAACTTTTTTTATAATTTGGTCCTTTCACTTTCTTAAAAATCAACCATCTTCTTCATTTAAAAATCATAACACTGCTGTTCACTTATGACATCGGCTTCTCCGGAGTTTAGATACAGAGCGTCTCCTTTGCCATGTTGAGCAACCAGCAAATTCCAATACAACTGCTAGTCTTCTAGGGACGAATCCAGTAGCAAATGGGTTAAACGCCTTAAGTTGAGAACTTTGGATCATTTTACTTCTTGTACTAAGAGCTCTAGATTAACAAGATCGGCAAAATCATGAATTGCAGTAGAAAGTGTTCAGACTTTAGAGCCCACGATAGGTAGAAGCTATGTGAGACCAAAAGTGACACTTGATCATACTCCAGTGCTATTAAAGAACTGTGACTCCACTTCTACTAGTTCAGTGAGAAAAAGTAATTTGTTCCCTGAAAAAAATATTGGAAAAAACAATTTAGCCTTTAGGTGATACCAATAGTGTTGGTGGGTTCTATTTGTGTAACACCCTCGACTTGGATGTCATATTTGGGCCTCAAGCCCAAACTAAAACCATTAAAGTTTCTCAAATTGGGTTTAGCCCAACAAAGTATTTCTCAAAAACATTTAAAGCTAACAGTTGAAAATATAAATAAATAATCAAAATGATACAAAAGAGCTCTAATTTATTTTAAAACATTTGAACATTCGATTTGATTAGTACAATGTTAAAAGTGAGAATTACAACTCGACCACGTAAGGTCCTATGAATATATAGCCCACTAAACACAAGTGTCGTACACTGAAAACCTCTACATGCTGAAATCACGTACTGATAGTGCTTCTCGAACTCACGATCTACCTACGCGCGGAAACAATGATTCTGAACGCTGAGCTTACAAAGCTCAGTGGTACACATCTACTCAAACTATACTTTATGCTAATCATAAACATAAGTATGCAAGCTAGTACGATCAATAAAGAGAGATAAATAAACATATAACGCTATCACTAGTCGCTTAAACACATGCTTTAATCATGGCAAAACCTCACACATGGAACACAAGGCCTAAACATACTTGGGATCTCACCAGATCATCCGAGCTAAAACACACAAAGTTATACCACAAACCTGGAGTGAGACCCGATGCCTCACTGCTTTGGGAATGGACACGCATACTCAAAATCTCTCATCTCTCATCGAGCATTATAAATTATTTCGTTTAGTGGGTATCGGTACTCGAACACAAGTATCGATCCGGTACCCCTGGGTACTGATATTCATATGTGTACCGATACTGATATTGCTTATCGGGAATCCTAGATTTCCACAAGTATTGGTACGGGTCAACCCGTACTGATATGACCCCTAATTGCTTACCGGTACGACCAAAGCTCGTACCGATACCCTACTCACAGGTTCACACAATTTCCTCGAATTGCGATATTACCATGCTTTATTCAATCCTCAAAACTTATAAAAGTCATTAGGGTTTGTTTATTAACTCATTTAATTAATTAATATTAATTATCGGCTTCATGATCATTTATTTGAATATTACCAATTATCAGTCCATTTAGTATAATTTCCATCGAACATGCAAATTCATATCTCAAGCAACACAATATATAAATCAACCAATTAGATTATTATACGAATATTCAAATGACCCTACACGGTCTCTAAAGCTCATAATAGTCTCCAATATTCCCGAACTCTTTATGCATCTCATACATACCAAGACTCATAATATCAGTCTCAACACATGCTTATCTATCATCAACCTATTTTGCAAATACTAAAAAACAAGGCAATTACACTTATGATTCTCATAAAGCATTTTGGAGTTCGAGGTGTACTAACCTCAAGCGGTAATTGATGATTCCTTACTCAAGTTTCTCGATTACTCTAGTGGTTCTGATATTTGATCCCGAATATTCCTCGAATAAATACGAATACAATATGTATTAATTTTCCACCTTTACTATGCAATTCACAAGGTCAAACAATTAAAAACAGCTTATCGAGTTCAAATTTGGCAAAATAGACTGTGCCAACAGACTCAGAACGTCGAGAAACCCTCGGGTAGGATCCCCAGAAAAAGTCAACGGCTGATCAACCCTGGTCAATAGCCCGACAATCTGGTGCGATGCGGTGCGGGATAGAAACGGTGCACCCACAGGTAGCTATTAGCTGCAGAGGGCGGGTGCACAGGCTTATGATGCACCTGGGTGAGCATCATCAGTTGTGGTGCAATGTACAGAAGCATATGTGCACCCGCCCTCTGCAGCTGGAGCACGCCCACTCTTAGGGACAGTGCGTGCGGTGCTTTTTGGCGGTCAAACGGCAGCAGTGAGCTCCAGTTCGGCTATCCTTGCACCAATGAGCATGTCAGTGACCTCAGTTTCTGGTTTTAACAGTCAAAACTGTCGATTTTTCAACATCCCAAATCTTCTCTCTTTACCCCATCCCATGGCAGCTTCGTTGGCGACACCATTAAAACCGGTCAACTTTGGACGGCGAGGGGAACACGATGTTAGTGGCGGTGTAGCACACAACTTCGGTGGACGTAGATCGGTGCAAAACCCAAGGGGGAAGAGGGGAAAAGAAAGAAAGAGAAAAGGAAAAGGGGATAAAATGTTTAAGATATTTCCCCCTTTTGGCAGCCAACCCCTTTTTATTTTCCCTATCAAAATGATATTGGGTAAATTCTTCAATAAACCCACCTTTTAACCAGTATTTTTCTCCTAAACCCATAACTTTATTTTCTTTAAGGACTAGACGCCAAATCATCAACTCGATCCCTAATTATCTCATGCATTTTAAATTAAATCCTTAGACTTAATTATGCTAATCGAATCCGAGATCCAACTCGAAGATCCAAAATTTGAGCCATTACAATTTGTTCTTGAGGCCAAGAATGCTTGCAACATCTTTATTACCTATCGATAAGATCTTTGGCATGAATAAAGTGAAAAATGTTGCTAGGTATGTTCTCTTCCTGCATACATACATTTCATATGATATTTACATCAAAGTTTTTCTAGTTTGGTTATTTATGGAAAGATATTATAAACGCCTTTTGTCTTGAATGAGTACTTAGACGGAGGATGAAGGAGGCAATCTCAACAACTATCATATTTTCTTGTAAGTTTGAAGAATACTCTATGACATTTCCCGTTTTGGTTAAACAACTATCATATATTAAAGTAAGTTTTGACCATTAAGAGCTCACCGGAGAAGCCGACGACAAAAGTGGACGGCAATAGTATGGTTTCTAAGCGAAGAAGATGACCAAATTATAAGAAAGTAAAAAAGAAGTTAAATTCTTGAAAATAAGGATCAAGTTGATGAAAAGTACAAGTTTTGGGACTAAAATTGTTATTATACCATGCAATGTAACCTTCTTCGTTAAACTTTAACGGAAACTTAACAGTCAATGACTAAAATAGGAAAAATATGTAATATTAGTGACCATTTTGTCAAAAAAAAATAGTTCAATGACTAAAATAGGAAAGAATCAATAGTTTGGTGACTACTGGTGTAGTTTACCCATTTTAATATACGAAAATAACACTAATATTAATATTAAAATATTAAAATCAATATTAATATACTCAAGTAATATTAATAGTAAATATGAAATATATTGAATTATTATATTAAATATTAAATTAATATACTAAATGTAATAGATTAAAATATTTCAATTTTTGATTTAAAATATTAAATATTAGTAATATATTAATATTAGGATAAATGATATATTAAAATAAGATATTAAATATTAATATTAAAATAAAATTTTATAATATCATGTCTAATAGTCATTTTATCTATTCAAAAGTATTTTTTGACAGTAATACCAAATAGGGCTAGGCGTTCGATCGAATCGATTCAAAATATTTTGAATTATTCGAGTTTACAAGTTATATTTTACGATTCAAAATTTATTTGAAATTTTTTCAAATCGAGTCAAGTTTATAAAATTTGAGTCAAGTTTTTGAGTTTCTTTACAAACTTTATTGTAATTATTTATAATGTTATAATACATATTGATTAAAAATTGAATGGCTTTCTATATCCATATACAATATACGTATATATATATTTTATATTTTCACATATGCTATACATAATATATCAAGACGAATCGATAGACTCAACTCGAACATGAAAATTGATCAACTGATTACTAAAAAATTCGAGTTATTTGAGTTTCCATTTTATAAATAAAACTTTATTTGAATTTTGTTGAAGGGAGTCGAGTTTATAAAATTACGAGTTGAGTCAAAACGAGTCAGATTTTTTCATGTCGAGTCGAATAATTTGATTTTTTTAGTCGAGTTGAGTTTTGCTCACCTCTAATACCAAACACTAAAATCTTACAACTAACTTTTCAAAATCATTTACTGTTGGGATGATCAATCAATGATAAATGGCCAAGAGGGGGTAAATTGGCAAATAAAAAATTTGGTGGAAGCAATTGAAAAGATAAAAATATTGGGACACAAGAATTTATAGTGGTTCAACATTCTAACAAGGTTTATATCCACTACCTTAGCTATCCACACTAAGGATTTTCTCAAATCCACTAGATTTTGCTTTTTTTTTAGGCCAAAGGAGATAACCTTACAACTTCCTTAAGACTTATACCCCAAAGTCTTAAAAACACTCACAAAGAAAATTACAAAAGATAGCAAACTAAAAAATCCTCTCAAAGGCTAATGTTTGCACAATTATAAGATCACTCAACCCCAAAAACTTGAGTAAAAAGATAACAATGATGAACTCTCAAGTGGGTTACAAGGATTTGACAGTAAATGCTCAAAGGTTGTTGGATGTGTGCTTGAATGCTTTAGGCTTTGTAACCCCCTTGGCCTGACCTGACGCCAGACCGAACCGAGCGAACTACATTGGGTTTACCGAGACAAACCCCGAACGATTACTTAGAAAACGATCCATTAGTTCTTTTTATCTTGTCTATATAAATAATTAAGTCATGAGGTGTTCATGCTAGCAGCGGTAAAATTCACAATCAATCGGGCGTCAATGAGACATCCAATTGGTCGAGTAGGCACTCTAGGGACCAAATTGTAATTTTGAAAAACCGAGGGAACTTTCTTAAGTATAAAGTTACCAAACCTCAATTAATCAGGTTACATGCATATCAGTTAAATTTCAACTTAAAATAATCATCCAAACTCATTTAATTGTATGATCAAGAAATAGGGATTAAACTACAAAAATTCAAACTTCAGCAAAGCATATTACCAAAAATAACAAACTAGTTACTAATACACTCCTTACCTGTATTGACACGGGTATATTTTGTAAAGGGTATCGGTAATTTCCTCAGGCGTACCGATACCAGTAGTTCGATATTAAAATATGGGATTCTAGTAGCAAAAAGGCGTACCAATACGGTTGTCCGTGTACCGACACCTAGTGTAATCTTCTGAGAGGCGTATCGATATGGTTACCAGGAGTACCGATACCAGTGTGCAATTTTGCACATTCTAGAGCCGAGACAGACCCCGCGTACCGATCCTTGAGGACCCGTACTAGTACGGCTGAGTCTGTAATGACCTATTGGTCGAACATTTGACACTTAAGCTCAATCTAACTTGCTTCAAACATCACACAAACTTCTTATAACAAATCTAGCAACATTTCCTCAATCAAGTAAGCATGCTAAAAGACCATTCAAACCATAACAATCAAATCAAAGATCCTATAGGCATGATCTCTACCTAAGCATGCAATTCACATCCCAACCCCTTAAAACAAGTCATAAAACCTCATACAAGTCCAAAATACCAAATAAAACATGTCCAAAATAGGAAGTAACCAAACAACCCTCCTGATTACAACTTGGTCACATTGCCCTTTTATTACTACGTAGCATTTATAAAACCGTACTTGTAATAGCTTCGCCTTCAGATTTCTCCTTCCTTGCTCGCTGTCCGAAAATGCCTACTTTTCTGCATTGATGAGAAAGTAGAACGTAAGCATAAAAGCTTAGTGAGGGATTCTCAAAAACACTCATCAATGCATTTAAAACTATTTGTTTTCAAACAATAACTAAAACTCATGCCAAAACATCTCATGCTTCTATTACCTTTCCAAAATATGCACATTTAAGCATTTTGCCACGCATGTATCATGGATTTCTAGCATAAACCTCAATTTAAGCTTTCTCATGCTAAAACATCAAAATAGCAAAGCTTAAAGAGAACAACATGTATAAACCATATTATACAAAACATAATCCATTACTCATGATACATTAATACATATATTGGCATTCAAGTGACCCAAAACTAAGTCATTCTTTTTTTAAAAACACATCGGATACACGGATTTCCCAAGTGGTTCCTTCGACCACTTCACATACATCCTCAAACCGGAGCATTGTAACCCCCTTAACCCGAATTAGCCGAAATTGAGCTAAAAGAGCCACATTAGGTTTGCCGAAGTAAAATCAAACTAATAACCTAAATCGGTTCCATTTTTTCCTTTTAACTTATCTAAATGCATCAATTTAGATCCTAAGGTGAACATGCATTAGCGGATACATTACGTTGCGATCAGATTGCAAAACAGGGTTCAATTGCTCAAACATACACGTCGAGGACCAAAACAATTTTCACAGATTATAAAGACTTAATTAAATTCCAAGTTACCAATCCTCCATTAATCAAATTTCATGCCAACATGTAAAAATCCAGCTTTAAATAATCATCCAAACTCATTTAATTGCATACATAACATTCAAGGACCAAAATGCACAATTTCAAACTTCGGTAGGCAGAAACCTAAAGAAATACACTTTGTACCGATACGAACATAACTATATCAATACGGTTCAACTAATATAACAGATCTGCATACCGATACTGAAAACTCTATATCGATACGATGTGTTGAGCAAATCCGTACCGATACGATTCTACCCTCGTACCAATCCCTGAAGGATTATTTTCGAAAACTAGATTATAATAGCTAAATAGTGTATCGGTACGGGAGACCGTGTACCGAAACTAGTGTATATTTTCCTCTAGACATACCGATACAGTGGCTAGACGTATCGATACCCTTTGTAAATTTCCACTACTTTGAGCTTTCCCAAACCCCACGTACTGAAACCAAGGGACCCATACTAGTACGTGAAGGCCTGTAATGACCTCTAAGTCTAACATATGACACTTTGGCTCACTCTAAACACTACCAAACCTTACATAAACATCATAAGTCATCAAAGGCATACTTAACATAGTTATTCAAGCAATTTAAACTATTCAATCAAGCATATGATCCAATCCCCCACAACATCTATAGGCATGCTTCCTACTCAACATTCAAAACATAGATCAAAGCACACACCAAGCATTATAAGCCTCAATCAAGTCCAAAACAACATTTAAAACTTGCACAAATAGAGAGTTTAACAAAACAACCCTCCAAATGACAATTAACCACATTGTCTTTATTACTATGAGTCTAAATCAAAAACATACTTTCGAAGATCAAGTCCTTAGATTTCACCTTGCTTACTCGCTGCCTTCAACCCTTTAATTCTCTACATTGATGGAAAAAGAGAGCGTAAGCACACAAAGCTTAGTGAGGTTTGCTTTAAAACAAACCACCATCAATGCATTTAAAACCGTTTAACAATCCATTTTAAAACCACTTTTTAAAACATCTTTCATAACATCTTCAACATCATCATGCCTTAACATTTCCAAAATATGCACATTAAACCATATGCAACATGTATCATGGATTAACAGCAAAATCCCATTTGCTACACTCAATTTAAGCTTTCCCATGCATAACTACCCAATGCAAGGCTTAAAGAGTAAAACATGTATAAACCAACATTATACAACATAATCCATCAACATGATGCATCATCAACTATATTGGCTTACAAGTGAACATCAACCAAGTTTCGCTTTACAAAATATTACATCGGATACACAGATTCAACATGTGTCCTCTCTACACCTCATACAATCTCAACCAGAATCATCTAAAGTCCATCAACATGAGTTTTCGGTACCATAAACCCTCCACCGTTATGGTACTCGTGGTAAATTTTTCGGTACACATAAACCTCTCAACACCACTCATCGACTAGATGTATAATCCATTAATGAGAGTTTTCGGTACTGTATAACCCCTCAACCGTTAGGGTACTTGGATGGAGTTTTCGGTACACATAAACCCCTCAACATCCAAAATGACTTTTTATAGTGCACTATCAATCCTATGGCTGGCCAACTATATTTGATAACATTTTAAACCACATCACTTGCCAATATAATTCATTTAATTAACATTAACTCACTGTTTTCATATGCATCAATCAAAACCATTTATCCAATGCATTCAACCATGTATTAACTAGTGTTCAAAACATTATCAAAACATGCATTGCTTCCAAATGCATCATCATCATTATATAACCATTTTTCAGCATTAAACCATGCTTAAATCATGTATATAACAGTGAGAAATCAAATCATCAGAACAAGTGCATCAAAACCAATTGTCAAACCAAAAACGAGGGAGAAATCATCATTTACTTACTTTTGAGCTTAGACCAGCGTTTCAAGCTTAGACCAGCATTTCAAGCTTAATCTAAACTCCCAAACACAACTTTTAAACTTTTGGAAAGCTGTAAACCACGTTCTCACTCACTGACTACGCAAAGCTTTGATCACCGATGGGAATCCAAGCCTCAGAGGCTTCTAAAACCTCACCTTAAGCTTGAGGATCAACCTCCGCTATTTTAACCACACAAAAACAGAGGATTCAATGCATCAAAATGCATTCAATAACCCAGCAACATCAATTTACACAAATCCTCATCAAACTCTAACCAATTTCCTTCCACAACAACCGAAAACAACATCAAACACCTTCCAAACTTAACCCAGCCTAAACGTAATGGTTTAATCCAACAATTATCATCATTTAACATCCAAAAACACATTTACATCATCCTTATACCTCCAGCATTCATTAAACATCCACAACTCTTCAAAAACTCATAACTAACAACCTAAAAAATAGAGATTAACCTAGTTTTGGGATTCCAATGTTAAAATCAACTTATTAACATTATAAAACATCAAAATCATACTCTAATCTAATCAAGAACATAGCAAAATAGATCCAATACGAAAATCAATCAATCTCATCAATTAAACCTTGATTTAACCAATTTTCCATAATTAAATCATTAAAACTCATTAGAAGACATTTATAAATGATCAATAACTTAGGAATTTCAGTAAAGAACCATTCATTAGAGGAGAAGAACGAACCTTACCTCTAATGCTGACTTTCCCCTTAATTGGATGGATTTACATGAGAAAACAATATTAAAACAATAAGATTTTGATAGGAAACTTATTTGAAATCAAAAGATTGAAGAAATCAAGAAGTTACCTGGAGGTTTTGAAGAATATAAGAGTGTTTGACTGAAGAGAATTTGAGAGAAAAATCTTTTAGAGAAAAGTTAGTTACGCAGAGTTTGCTTTTAGAAATTTAATTATAAAATTAATTCTCCAAGCCTATTTGTACCCCTTTAAAACCTTTTTAAAATAGCCAATTAAGAAGAAAAGTTTGATATTACATGCGACGGATATGAACGATACCTCCGCAACTAAATTCCTCAAGTTCCTCTTGATCGGCAATGTAGTTGCAGAGGCAACTAAATTCCTCATCGAAGTTAAACTCTGTCGTGGCATGAAGTAGTTGGCATTCTTCTGGATCATCGGCATGCCTTAGTGTTTGGAACACATTTAGTTTGACCTGCTGGTCATTCACCCTCATTGTGAGTTCTCCCTTTTCACGCCGATCAAGGTTCTCTCCCTGTTGCTAGGAATGGTCTCCCGAGAATGATAGGTGCATGCTCATCTGCTTCACAATCCAAAACAATAAAGTCAGCGGGAAAAATAAATTTATCAACTTTTACCAGTATATCCTCGATTTTTCCCTCTGGATGCACATAGGATCTGTCGGCTAGCTGTAGCATAACTATTGTAGGTCTTGCCTTCCCGATTCCTAGTTTCTGGAAAACCGATTTAGGCATGAAGTTTATTCTAGCCCCAAGGTCACATAATGCTTTCCTGACATAGTGATTTCTAATGGAACAGGGTATTGTGAAACTTCCGGGATCCTTCAACTTGGGTGGCATACGATTGTGCAACATTGCCATACATCCCTCTCGTCACAAGAATCTGTTTCAAACTCTCCTAGCCTTGTTCTTTTGGACACAATGTCTTTAAGGAACTTGGCATAGTTTGGCATTTGTTCAATTGCTTCCACCAATGGCAAGTTGATGTGGACTTGCTTTAGGATATCAAGAAACTTCTTGAATTGGTATTCTAGCTTTTGTCGCTTCAACCTTTGTGGGAATGGTGGTGGAAGTCGGATATCTTCGATCCTTTCATTGGTTTGAAATCTAATTGACGGCATTGCCGGGACATCTGGAGTTGCCGAGGCGTTATCAACTGGGGTTGTCGAGGCGTGCTTATCGCAAGTTGTCGAGGCATCGTCGGTTGCTGAGGCATGCTTATTGCCGGTTGCCGCGACAATTCCCGGTTTAGCATCTAAGGCTTTGCCGCTAGGTTCGTCTTGATCTTTTTGTGGAGGTTTGTTTGATGAGCGGGTTTGAGCCTCTCTAAGTTGTTGGCCACTTCTGTTGGTGATTGCCTTACATTGCTCATGGCCAGTTCCTCTTGCGACTTGATGACGCTAGGTAAACCTCCTTGTGGTCTAGTGTTCAGATTTTGAGCAAACTGTCCGACTTGATTTTCCAATGATTTGATTGCCGCCTCTTGGTTTTGCAATCTCATCTCGGTCCTGTTAATAAAAGCATCAGTTCTTTTTATGAAATTACTATTCTCGGCCATATAAGATTCAGTTTTCATCATAAAAGCATTTAGAGAATTTTCCAAAGAACTAGATGTTGTCGGTTGTTGCTTCATGGCATCTGTTGTCGCGTGGCATATTCTCTTGAATCCCGATGCTTGTGCATTCGATTGTTCCGGTTTTAGAGCATTGTTGGGATTACTCCATGAAAAATTCAGGTGCTTCTTCCAAGCTGGATTGTATGTATTGGACATCACGTTATTGCTCCGATTTTAATTCCCCACATAGAAGCTGGATTCCGGATTCTGCATACATTCAGAAGAATTATGGTTATCACCACATAACTCACAAAAAGAATCCATTACCTTGACTTCATGTGTGTTGTTTGGTTTTTGCATGTTCTGGACCATCTTGGTTAAAGTGGCCAATTGTGCCGAAATTGAATATGATGATCCTAGTTCATGTATTGTGGCTTGGCGTCTAACTCCTCCTCTTCTAGTAGATGGGAATTGATAGTCATTCTTGGCCAGCCTGTTTAAAATTTGCATCGCTTCCTCCGGTGACTTATCTAGGAGTATGCTGTTTGCCGAGGCATCTAGCATCATCCTTGTTGGTGTATTCACGGCGTTGTAAAACATTGTTACTTGAGTCCATACCGGGAATCCGTGTAGGGGGCATTTGTGTACAAGTTCTCTATATCGCTCCCAAGCCTCGTACATGAATTCATCATCCGCACTTTTGCGAAAAGAAGTAATGTCGTTCTGAAGCTTATCACCAAATTTGTAGGATTAAATCTAGCAAGGAAATCACGACAAAGATCAGTCCAAGATGCTATGGATCCGGCAGAATGCTATTCAACCATGCTTTCGCCTATCCTCTCGGTGAATAGGGGAATAATCATAATCGTAGGACATCGGGGTGACTCCGTGTATCTTGAACGAGTTGCAAATCTCGAGGAAAGATTTCATGTGTTGCCGTGCATCTTGATTCTTTGAGCCACCAAATTGACCTATTGTGTTGATCATATTAAACATTACCGGTTTCAACTCAAAGTGGTCGGCTTCAATTTCAGGTGCGACAACTCCTGGGTTAAGTCCATCAAGATCTTCTTCAAGATAGTCTCGAATAGTTCTGTTTCGTGCAAGAATCACTCCTCCTCCTGCTTGAACATCTTGATTCATATTGCCGTCTTGATTTGCCATTGCTTCTCTTATCCTTCGTCTAAGCCTTTGTAAGGTTCGTTTGATTTCTGGATCAAAGAGATATTCTGGTAAAGTCGGTCTCGCCCTGGTCATATACCAATGCAAAACCAAAGTTTGTTAGCCCTTTGAATTTTAAACAAGAAAAGTAAAAAGAAAGTGCAAGAAAATAAAAACAAAGTCGCTATTGCCAATCCCCGGCAACGGCGCCAAAAACTTGTTGCGCGTAATAAGTGCTACGCAAATGTGCAAGTATACACGTCGCAAGTTATAGTATAAAAGATATCGTCTCCACGAGGATTGGTGCTACTTCAAGAATCTAGTCTCTTGCAATC